>CATIXX010000088.1:0-685893 GCA_949716465.1 Chalcosyrphus nemorum | reverse complement strand
ATAACGTTTTAAAGTTTTCTATCATGAAACTTGAGTTTTTGGGTTGAAATACAGTTTTGTTTTGACCCTGTGGTGGTGATCCCGAATTTCGCACCTTTTTGCGCTAAGACGAGTAGTTTACGAGTTATAACGTTTTAAAGTTTTCTATCATGAAATTACGGTTTTTTGGTCGAAAAACAGTTGTGATTTGAGCCTGGGGTGGTGATCCCTAATTTCGCAAATTTTTGCGCTAGGACGCGAAGTTTATGAGTTTTAACGATATAAATTTTTCTACCATGTAATTGGTGTTTTTCCGCAAATAAACAGTTTCTTTACGACCCTGGGGAGGCGAACCAGAATTTCGCACCTTTTTGCGCTAGGAAGCAAATTTTACGAGTTTTAACGACTTAAAGTCTTCTTACATGATTTTTGAGTTTTTGGGTTGAAATACAGTTGTGATTTGACCCTGTGGTGTGATCCCGAATTTCGGACCTTTCTGCGCTAGGACGCGAAGTTTACGTGTTTTAACGATTTAAAGTTTTCGGGCCGAAATACATTTGTGATTTGACCCTGTGGTGGTGGTCCCGAATTTCGCACCTTTTTTGCGCTAAGACGAGTAGTTTACGAGTTATAACGTTTTAAAGTTTTCTATCATGAAACTTGGGTTTTTGGGTCGAAAAACAGTTGTGATTTGAGCCTGGGGTGGTGATCCCTAATTTCGCAAATTTTTGCGCTAGGACGCGAAGTTTATGAGTTTTAACGATATAAATTTTTCTACCATGTAATTGGTGTTTTTCCGCAAATAAACAGTTCCTTTACGACCCTGGGAAGGTGAGCCAGAATTTCGCACCTTTTTGCGCTAGTAAGCGAATCTTACGAGTTTTAACGACTTAATATTTTCTTACATGATCTGTGAGGTTTTGGGTTGAAATACAGTTGTGATTTGACCCTGTGGTGGTGATCCCGAATTTCGCACCTTTTTGCGCTAAGACGAGTAGTTTATGAGTTATAACGTTTTAAAGTTTTCTAACATGATTTTTGAGTTTTTGGGTTGAAATACAGTTGTGATTTGACCCTGTGGTGGTGATCCCGAATTTCGCACCTTTCTGCGCTAGGACGCGAAGTTTATGAGTTTTAACGATATAAATTGTTCTACCATGTAATTGGTGTTTTTCCGGAAAAATAAACAGTTTGTTTACGACCCTGGTGCGCTAAGACGAGTAGTTTACGAGTTATAACGTTTTAAAGTTTTCTATCATGAAACTTGGGTTTTTGGGTCGAAAAACAGTTTTGTTTTGACCCTGTGGTGGTGATCCCGAATTTCGCACCTTTTTGCGCTAAGACGAGTAGCTTACGAGTTATAACGTTTTAAAGTTTCCTATCATGAAACTTGGGTTTTTGGGTCGAAAACCAGTTTTGTTTTGACCCTGTGGTGGTGATCCCGAATTTCGCACCTTTTTGCGCTAAGACGAGTAGCTTACGAGTTATAACGTTTTAAAGTTTTCTAACATGATTTTTGAGTTTTTGGGTTGAAATACAGTTGTGATTTGACCCTGTGGTGGTGATCCCGAATTTCGCACCTTTCTGCGCTAGGAAGCGAATTTTACGAGTTTTAACGACTTAAAGTTTTCTAGCATGATTTTTGAGTTTTTGGGTTGAAATACAGTTGTTATTTTTTTTTGTTTTGACTCTGGGATGGTGATTCCGAATTTCGAACCTTCTTGCGCTACGACGCGAAGCTTACGAGTTTAAGCGATTTAAAGTTTTCTACCATGAAATTTGGGTTTTTCCGCGAATACACACTTTTTTTACGACCCTGGGGTGGTGATCCCGACTTACGCACCTTTTTGCGCTAAGACGTGTAGTTTACGAGTTATAACGTTTTAAAGTTTTCTATCATGAAACTTGGGTTTTTGGATCGAATAACAGTTTTTCCGAATTTCGCTGCTTCTTGCGTTAGGACGCAAATTTTACGAGTTAAAGGATTTAAAGTTTTCTATCATTAAATTGGTGTTTTTCCGCAAATAAACACGACAAATAAACAACTCTACGACCCTGGAGTGGTGATCCCAAATTTCGCAGCTTTTTGCGCTAGGACGCCAAGCTTACGAGTTTTAACGATTTAAAGTTTTCTATCATGAAATTTAGGTTTTTGGGTCGAAAAACAGTTGTGATTTGAGCCTGGGGTGGTGATCCCTAATTTCGCAAATTTTTGCGCTAGGACGCGAAGTTTATGAGTTTTAACGATATACATTTTTCTACCATGTAATTGGTGTTTTTCCGCAAATAAACAGTTTCTTTACGACCCTGGGGAGGCGAACCAGAATTTCGCACCTTTTTGCGCTAGGAAGCAAATTTTACGAGTTTTAACGACTTAAAGTTTTCTTACATGATTTTTGAGTTTTTGGGTTGAAATACAGTTGTGATTTGACCCTGTGGTGGTGATCCCGAATTTCGCACCTTTCTGCGCTAGGACGCGAAGTTTATGAGTTTTAACGATATAAATTTTTCTACCATGTAATTGGTGTTTTTCCGCAAATAAACAGTTTGTTTACGACACTGGTGCGCTAAGACGAGTAGTTTACGAGTTATAACGTTTTAAAGTTTTCTAACATGATTTTTGAGTTTTTGGGTTGAAATACAGTTGTGATTTGACCCTGTGGTGGTGATCCCGTATTTCGCACCTTTCTGCGCTAGAACGCCAAGTTTACGTGTTTTAGCGATTTAAAGTCTTCTAACATGAAATTTGAGTTTTTGGGCTGAAATAAAGTTATGTTTTGACCCTGTGGTGGTGATCTCGAATTTCGCACCTTTTTGCGCTAAGACGAGTAGTTTACAAGTTATAACGTTTTAAAGTTTTCTATCTTGAAACTTGGGTTTTTGGGTCGAAAAACAGTTTTGTTTTGACCCTGTGGTGGTGATCACGAATTTCGCACCTTTTTGCGCTAAGACGAGTAGTTTACGAGTTATAACGTTTTAAAGTTTTCTAACATGATTTTTGAGTTTTTGGGTTGAAATACAGTTGTGATTTGACCCTGTGGTGGTGATCCCGAATTTCGCACCTTTCTGCGCTAGGACGCAAAGTTTACGTGTTTTAACGATTTAAAGTTTTCGGGCTGAAATACAGTTGTGATTTGACCGTGTGGTGGTGATCCCGAATTTCGCACCTTGTTTGCGCTAAGACGAGTAGTTTACGAGTTATAACGTTTTAAAGTTTTCTAACATGATTTTTGAGTTTTTGGGTTGAAATACAGTTGTGATTTGACCCTGTGGTGGTGATCCCGTATTTCGCACCTTTCTGCGCTAGAACGCCAAGTTTACGTGTTTTAGCGATTTAAAGTCTTCTAACATGAAAATTGAGTTTTTGGGCTGAAATAAAGTTATGTTTTGACCCTGTGGTGGTGATCTCGAATTTCGCACCTTTTTGCGCTAAGACGAGTAGTTTACAAGTTATAACGTTTTAAAGTTTTCTATCTTCAAACTTGGGTTTTTGGGTCGAAAAACAGTTTTGTTTTGACCCTGTGGTGGGGATCACGAATTTCGCAAATTTTTGCGCTAGGACGCGATGTTTATGACTTTTAACGATATAAATTTTTCTACCATGTAATTGGTGTTTTTCCGCAAATAAACAGTTTGTTTACGACCCTGGGGAGGTGAGCCAGAATTTCGCACCTTTTTGCGCTAAGACGAGTAGTTTACGAGTTATAACGTTTTAAAGTTTTCTATCATGAAACTTGAGTTTTTGGGTTGAAATACAGTTTAGTTTTGACCCTGTGGTGGTGATCCCGAAGTTCGCACCTTTTTGCGCTAAGACGAGTAGTTTACGAGTTATAACGTTTTAAAGTTTTCTATCATGAAATTACGGTTTTTTGGTCGAAAAACAGTTGTGATTTGAGCCTGGGGTGGTGATCCCTAATTCCGCAAATTTTTGCGCTAGGACGCGAAGTTTATGAGTTTTAACGATATAAATTTTTCTACCATGTAATTGGTGTTTTTCCGCAAATAAACAGTTTCTTTACGACCCTGGGGAGGCGAACCAGAATTTCGCACCTTTTTGCGCTAGGAAGCAAATTTTACGAGTTTTAACGACTTAAAGTCTTCTTACATGATTTTTGAGTTTTTGGGTTGAAATACAGTTGTGATTTGACCCTGTGGTGTGATCCCGAATTTCGCACCTTTCTGCGCTAGGACGCGAAGTTTACGTGTTTTAACGATTTAAAGTTTTCGGGCCGAAATACATTTGTGATTTGACCCTGTGGTGGTGATCCCGAATTTCGCACCTTTTTTGCGCTAAGACGAGTAGTTTACGAGTTATAACGTTTTAAAGTTTTCTATCATGAAACTTGGGTTTTTGGGTCGAAAAACAGTTGTGATTTGAGCCTGGGGTGGTGATCCCTAATTTCGCAAATTTTTGCGCTAGGACGCGAAGTTTATGAGTTTTAACGATATAAATTTTTCTACCATGTAATTGGTGTTTTTCCGCAAATAAACAGTTCCTTTACGACCCTGGGAAGGTGAGCCAGAATTTCGCAACTTTTTGCGCTAGTAAGCGAATCTTACGAGTTTTAACGACTTAATATTTTCTAACATGATTTGTGAGGTTTTGGGTTGAAATACAGTTGTGATTTGACCCTGTGGTGGTGATCCCGAATTTCGCACCTTTTTGCGCTAAGACGAGTAGTTTACGAGTTATAACGTTTTAAAGTTTTCTAACATGATTTTTGAGTTTTTGGGTTGAAATACAGTTGTGATTTGACCCTGTGGTGGTGATCCCGAATTTCGCACCTTTCTGCGCTAGGACGCGAAGTTTATGAGTTTTAACGATATAAATTGTTCTACCATGTAATTGGTGTTTTTCCGGAAAAATAAACAGTTTGTTTACGACCCTGGTGCGCTAAGACGAGTAGTTTACGAGTTATAACGTTTTAAAGTTTTCTATCATGAAACTTGGGTTTTTGGGTCGAAAAACAGTTTTGTTTTGACCCTGTGGTGGTGATCCCGAATTTCGCACCTTTTTGCGCTAAGACGAGTAGCTTACGAGTTATAACGTTTTAAAGTTTTCTAACATGATTTTTGAGTTTTTGGGTTGAAATACAGTTGTGATTTGACCCTGTGGTGGTGATCCCGAATTTCGCACCTTTCTGCGCTAGGAAGCGAATTTTACGAGTTTTAACGACTTAAAGTTTTCTAGCATGATTTTGGAGTTTTTGGGTTGAAATACAGTTGTTATTTTTTTTTGTTTTGACTCTGGGATGGTGATTCCGAATTTCGAACCTTCTTGCGCTACGACGCGAAGCTTACGAGTTTAAGCGATTTAAAGTTTTCTACCATGCAATTTGGGTTTTTCCGCGAATATACACTTTTTTTACGACCCTGGGGTGGTGATCCCGACTTACGCACCTTTTTGCGCTAAGACGTGTAGTTTACGAGTTATAACGTTTTAAAGTTTTCTATCATGAAACTTGGGTTTTTGGATCGAATAACAGTTTTTCCGAATTTCGCTGCTTCTTGCGTTAGGACGCAAATTTAACGAGTTAAAGGATTTAAAGTTTTCTATCATTAAATTGGTGTTTTTCCGCAAATAAACACGACAAATAAACAACTCTACGACCCTGGAGTGGTGATCCCAAATTTCGCAGCTTTTTGCGCTAGGACGCCAAGCTTACGAGTTTTAACGATTTAAAGTTTTCTATCATGAAATTTAGGTTTTTGGGTCGAAAAACAGTTGTGATTTGAGCCTGGGGTGGTGATCCCTAATTTCGCAAATTTTTGCGCTAGGACGCGAAGTTTATGAGTTTTAACGATATACATTTTTCTACCATGTAATTGGTGTTTTTCCGCAAATAAACAGTTTCTTTACGACCCTGGGGAGGCGAACCAGAATTTCGCACCTTTTTGCGCTAGGAAGCAAATTTTACGAGTTTTAACGACTTAAAGTTTTCTTACATGATTTTTGAGTTTTTGGGTTGAAATACAGTTGTGATTTGACCCTGTGGTGGTGATCCCGAATTTCGCACCTTTCTGCGCTAGGACGCGAAGTTTATGAGTTTTAACGATATAAATTTTTCTACCATGTAATTGGTGTTTTTCCGCAAATAAACAGTTTGTTTACGACACTGGTGCGCTAAGACGAGTAGTTTACGAGTTATAACGTTTTAAAGTTTTCTATCATGAAACTTGAGTTTTTGGGTTGAAATACAGTTTTGTTTTGAACCTGTGGTGGTGATCCCGAATTTCGCACATTTTGCGCTAAGACGAGTAGTTTACGAGTTATAACGTTTTAAAGTTTTCTAACATGATTTTTGAGTTTTTGGGTTGAAATACAGTTGTGATTTGACCCTGTGGTGGTGATCCCGTATTTCGCACCTTTCTGCGCTAGGACGCCAAGTTTACGTGTTTTAGCGATTTAAAGTCTTCTAACATGAAATTTGAGTTTTTGGGCTGAAATAAAGTTATGTTTTGACCCTGTGGTGGTGATCTCGAATTTCGCACCTTTTTGCGCTAAGACGAGTAGTTTACAAGTTATAACGTTTTAAAGTTTTCTATCATGAAACTTGGGTTTTTGGGTCGAAAAACAGTTTTGTTTTGACCCTGTGGTGGTGATCACGAATTTCGCACCTTTTTTGCGCTAAGACGAGTAGTTTACGAGTTATAACGTTTTAAAGTTTTCTAACATGATTTTTGAGTTTTTGGGTTGAAATACAGTTGTGATTTGACCCTGTGGTGGTGATCCCGAATTTCGCACCTTTCTGCGCTAGGACGCGAAGTTTACGTGTTTTAACGATTTAAAGTTTTCGGGCTGAAATACAGTTGTGATTTGACCGTGTGGTGGTGATCCCGAATTTCGCACCTTGTTTGCGCTAAGACGAGTAGTTTACGAGTTATAACGTTTTAAAGTTTTCTATCATGAAACTTGGGTTTTTGGGTCGAAAAACAGTTGTGATTTGAGCCTGGGGTGGTGATCCCCAATTTCGCAAATTTTTGCGCTAGGACGCGAAGCTTATGTGTTTTAACGATATAAATTTTTCTACCATGTAATTGGTGTTTTTCCGCAAATAAACAGTTTGTTTACGACCCTGGGGAGGTGAACCAGAATTTCGCACCTTTTTGCGCTAAGACGAGTAGTTTACGAGTTATAACGTTTTAAAGTTTTCTATCATGAAACTTTAGTTTTTGGGTTGAAATACAGTTTTGTTTTGACCCTGTGGTGGTGATCCCGAATTTCGGACATTTTGCGCTAAGACGAGTAGTTTACGAGTTATAACGTTTTAAAGTTTTCTAACATGATTTTTGAGTTTTTGGGTTGAAATACAGTTGTGATTTGACCCTGTGGTGGTGATCCCGTATTTCGCACCTTTCTGCGCTAGGACGCCAAGTTTACGTGTTTTAACGATTTAAAGTCTTCTATCATGAAACTTGAGTTTTTGGGTTGAAATACAGTTTTGTTTTGACCCTGTGGTGGTGATCCCGAATTTCGCACATTTTGCGCTATGACGAGTAGTTTACGAGTTATAACGTTTTAAAGTTTTCTAACATGATTTTTGAGTTTTTGGGTTGAAATACAGTTGTGATTTGACCCTGTGGTGGTGATCCCGTATTTCGCACCTTTCTGCGCTAGGACGCCAAGTTTACGTGTTTTAGCGATTTAAAGTCTTCTAACATGAAATTTGAGTTTTTGGGCTGAAATAAAGTTATGTTTTGACCCTGTGGTGGTGATCTCGAATTTCGCACCTTTTTGCGCTAAGACGAGTAGTTTACGAGTTATAACGTTTTAAAGTTTTCTAACATGATTTTTGAGTTTTTGGGTTGAAATACAGTTGTGATTTGACCCTGTGGTGGTGATCCCGAATTTCGCACCTTTCTGCGCTAGGACGCGAAGTTTACGTGTTTTAACGATTTAAAGTTTTCGGGCTGAAATACAGTTGTGATTTGACCGTGTGGTGGTGATCCCGAATTTCGCACCTTGTTTGCGCTAAGACGAGTAGTTTACGAGTTATAACGTTTTAAAGTTTTCTATCATGAAACTTGGGTTTTTGGGTCGAAAAACAGTTGTGATTTGAGCCTGGGGTGGTGATCCCCAATTTCGCAAATTTTTGCGCTAGGACGCGAAGCTTATGTGTTTTAACGATATAAATTTTTCTACCATGTAATTGGTGTTTTTCCGCAAATAAACAGTTTGTTTACGACCCTGGGGAGGTGTGCCAGAATTTCGCACCTTTTTGCGCTAAGACGAGTAGTTTACGAGTTATAACGTTTTAAAGTTTTCTATCATGAAACTTTAGTTTTTGGGTTGAAATACAGTTTTGTTTTGACCCTGTGGTGGTGATCCCGAATTTCGGACATTTTGCGCTAAGACGAGTAGTTTACGAGTTATAACGTTTTAAAGTTTTCTAACATGATTTTTGAGTTTTTGGGTTGAAATACAGTTGTGATTTGACCCTGTGGTGGTGATCCCGTATTTCGCACCTTTCTGCGCTAGGACGCCAAGTTTACGTGTTTTAACGATTTAAAGTCTTCTAACATGAAATTTGTGTTTTTGGGCTGAAATACAGTTATGTTTTGACCCTGTGGTGGTGATCCCGAATTTCGCACCTTTCTGCGCTAGGACGCCAAGTTTACGTGTTTTAACGATTTAAAGTCTTCTATCATGAAACTTGAGTTTTTGGGTTGAAATACAGTTTTGTTTTGACCCTGTGGTGGTGATCCCGAATTTCGCACATTTTGCGCTAAGACGAGTAGTTTACGAGTTATATCGTTTTAAAGTTTTCTAATATGATTTTTGAGTTTTTGGGTTGAAATACAGTTGTGATTTGACCCTGTGGTGGTGATCCCGAATTTCGCACCTTTTTGCGCTAAGACGAGTAGGTGACGAGTTATAACGTTTTAAAGTTTTCTATCATGAAACTTGGGTTTTTGGGTCGAAAAACAGTTGTGATTTGAGCCTGGGGTGGTGATCCCCAATTTCGCACATTTTTGCGCTAGGACGCGATGTTTATGAGTTTTAACGATATAAATTTTTCTACCATGTAATTGGTGTTTTTCCGCAAATAAACAGTTTGTTTACGACCCTGGGGAGGTGAGCCAGAATTTCGCACCTTTTTGCGCTAAGACGAGTAGTTTACGAGTTATAACGTTTTAAAGTTTTCTATCATGAAACTTGAGTTTTTGGGTTGAAATACAGTTTTGTTTTGACCCTGTGGTGGTGATCCCGAATTTCGCACCTTTTTGCGCTAAGACGAGTAGTTTACGAGTTATAACGTTTTAAAGTTTTCTATCATGAAATTACGGTTTTTTGGTCGAAAAACAGTTGTGATTTGAGCCTGGGGTGGTGATCCCTAATTTCGCAAATTTTTGCGCTAGGACGCGAAGTTTATGAGTTTTAACGATATAAATTTTTCTACCATGTAATTGGTGTTTTTCCGCAAATAAACAGTTTCTTTACGACCCTGGGGAGGCGAACCAGAATTTCGCACCTTTTTGCGCTAGGAAGCAAATTTTACGAGTTTTAACGACTTAAAGTCTTCTTACATGATTTTTGAGTTTTTGGGTTGAAATACAGTTGTGATTTGACCCTGTGGTGTGATCCCGAATTTCGGACCTTTCTGCGCTAGGACGCGAAGTTTACGTGTTTTAACGATTTAAAGTTTTCGGGCCGAAATACATTTGTGATTTGACCCTGTGGTGGTGGTCCCGAATTTCGCACCTTTTTTGCGCTAAGACGAGTAGTTTACGAGTTATAACGTTTTAAAGTTTTCTATCATGAAACTTGGGTTTTTGGGTCGAAAAACAGTTGTGATTTGAGCCTGGGGTGGTGATCCCTAATTTCGCAAATTTTTGCGCTAGGACGCGAAGTTTATGAGTTTTAACGATATAAATTTTTCTACCATGTAATTGGTGTTTTTCCGCAAATAAACAGTTCCTTTACGACCCTGAGAAGGTGAGCCAGAATTTCGCACCTTTTTGCGCTAGTAAGCGAATCTTACGAGTTTTAACGACTTAATATTTTCTTACATGATTTGTGAGGTTTTGGGTTGAAATACAGTTGTGATTTGACCCTGTGGTGGTGATCCCGAATTTCGCACCTTTTTGCGCTAAGACGAGTAGTTTATGAGTTATAACGTTTTAAAGTTTTCTAACATGATTTTTGAGTTTTTGGGTTGAAATACAGTTGTGATTTGACCCTGTGGTGGTGATCCCGAATTTCGCACCTTTCTGCGCTAGGACGCGAAGTTTATGAGTTTTAACGATATAAATTGTTCTACCATGTAATTGGTGTTTTTCCGGAAAAATAAACAGTTTGTTTACGACGTTTACGAGTTTGTGGTGGTGATCCCGAATTTCGCACCTTTTTGCGCTAAGACGAGTAGCTTACGAGTTATAACGTTTTAAAGTTTCCTATCATGAAACTTGGGTTTTTGGGTCGAAAACCAGTTTTGTTTTGACCCTGTGGTGGTGATCCCGAATTTCGCACCTTTTTGCGCTAAGACGAGTAGCTTACGAGTTATAACGTTTTAAAGTTTTCTAACATGATTTTTGAGTTTTTGGGTTGAAATACAGTTGTGATTTGACCCTGTGGTGGTGATCCCGAATTTCGCACCTTTCTGCGCTAGGAAGCGAATTTTACGAGTTTTAACGACTTAAAGTTTTCTAGCATGATTTTTGAGTTTTTGGGTTGAAATACAGTTGTTATTTTTTTTTGTTTTGACTCTGGGATGGTGATTCCGAATTTCGAACCTTCTTGCGCTACGACGCGAAGCTTACGAGTTTAAGCGATTTAAAGTTTTCTACCATGAAATTTGGGTTTTTCCACGAATACACACTTTTTTTACGACCCTGGGGTGGTGATCCCGACTTACGCACCTTTTTGCGCTAAGACGTGTAGTTTACGAGTTATAACGTTTTAAAGTTTTCTATCATGAAACTTGGGTTTTTGGATCGAATAACAGTTTTTCCGAATTTCGCTGCTTCTTGCGTTAGGACGCAAATTTTACGAGTTAAAGGATTTAAAGTTTTCTATCATTAAATTGGTGTTTTTCCGCAAATAAACACGACAAATAAACAACTCTACGACCCTGGAGTGGTGATCCCAAATTTCGCAGCTTTTTGCGCTAGGACGCCAAGCTTACGAGTTTTAACGATTTAAAGTTTTCTATCATGAAATTTAGGTTTTTGGGTCGAAAAACAGTTGTGATTTGAGCCTGGGGTGGTGATCCCTAATTTCGCAAATTTTTGCGCTAGGACGCGAAGTTTATGAGTTTTAACGATATACATTTTTCTACCATGTAATTGGTGTTTTTCCGCAAATAAACAGTTTCTTTACGACCCTGGGGAGGCGAACCAGAATTTCGCACCTTTTTGCGCTAGAAAGCAAATTTTACGAGTTTTAACGACTTAAAGTTTTCTTACATGATTTTTGAGTTTTTGGGTTGAAATACAGTTGTGATTTGACCCTGTGGTGGTGATCCCGAATTTCGCACCTTTCTGCGCTAGGACGCGAAGTTTATGAGTTTTAACGATATAAATTTTTCTACCATGTAATTGGTGTTTTTCCGCAAATAAACAGTTTGTTTACGACACTGGTGCGCTAAGACGAGTAGTTTACGAGTTATAACGTTTTAAAGTTTTCTAACATGATTTTTGAGTTTTTGGGTTGAAATACAGTTGTGATTTGACCCTGTGGTGGTGATCCCGTATTTCGCACCTTTCTGCGCTAGAACGCCAAGTTTACGTGTTTTAGCGATTAAAAGTCTTCTAACATGAAATTTGAGTTTTTGGGCTGAAATAAAGTTATGTTTTGACCCTGTGGTGGTGATCTCGAATTTCGCACCTTTTTGCGCTAAGACGAGTAGTTTACAAGTTATAACGTTTTAAAGTTTTCTATCTTGAAACTTGGGTTTTTGGGTCGAAAAACAGTTTTGTTTTGACCCTGTGGTGGTGATCACGAATTTCGCACCTTTTTGCGCTAAGACGAGTAGTTTACGAGTTATAACGTTTTAAAGTTTTCTAACATGATTTTTGAGTTTTTGGGTTGAAATACAGTTGTGATTTGACCCTGTGGTGGTGATCCCGAATTTCGCACCTTTCTGCGCTAGGACGCAAAGTTTACGTGTTTTAACGATTTAAAGTTTTCGGGCTGAAATACAGTTGTGATTTGACCGTGTGGTGGTGATCCCGAATTTCGAACCTTGTTTGCGCTAAGACGAGTAGTTTACGAGTTATAACGTTTTAAAGTTTTCTAACATGATTTTTGAGTTTTTGGGTTGAAATACAGTTGTGATTTGACCCTGTGGTGGTGATCCCGTATTTCGCACCTTTCTGCGCTAGAACGCCAAGTTTACGTGTTTTAGCGATTTAAAGTCTTCTAACATGAAAATTGAGTTTTTGGGCTGAAATAAAGTTATGTTTTGACCCTGTGGTGGTGATCTCGAATTTCGCACCTTTTTGCGCTAAGACGAGTAGTTTACAAGTTATAACGTTTTAAAGTTTTCTATCTTCAAACTTGGGTTTTTGGGTCGAAAAACAGTTTTGTTTTGACCCTGTGGTGGGGATCACGAATTTCGCAAATTTTTGCGCTAGGACGCGATGTTTATGACTTTTAACGATATAAATTTTTCTACCATGTAATTGGTGTTTTTCCGCAAATAAACAGTTTGTTTACGACCCTGGGGAGGTGAGCCAGAATTTCGCACCTTTTTGCGCTAAGACGAGTAGTTTACGAGTTATAACGTTTTAAAGTTTTCTATCATGAAACTTGAGTTTTTGGGTTGAAATACAGTTTAGTTTTGACCCTGTGGTGGTGATCCCGAAGTTCGCACCTTTTTGCGCTAAGACGAGTAGTTTACGAGTTATAACGTTTTAAAGTTTTCTATCATGAAATTACGGTTTTTTGGTCGAAAAACAGTTGTGATTTGAGCCTGGGGTGGTGATCCCTAATTCCGCAAATTTTTGCGCTAGGACGCGAAGTTTATGAGTTTTAACGATATAAATTTTTCTACCATGTAATTGGTGTTTTTCCGCAAATAAACAGTTTCTTTACGACCCTGGGGAGGCGAACCAGAATTTCGCACCTTTTTGCGCTAGGAAGCAAATTTTACGAGTTTTAACGACTTAAAGTCTTCTTACATGATTTTTGAGTTTTTGGGTTGAAATACAGTTGTGATTTGACCCTGTGGTGTGATCCCGAATTTCGCACCTTTCTGCGCTAGGACGCGAAGTTTACGTGTTTTAACGATTTAAAGTTTTCGGGCCGAAATACATTTGTGATTTGACCCTGTGGTGGTGATCCCGAATTTCGCACCTTTTTTGCGCTAAGACGAGTAGTTTACGAGTTATAACGTTTTTAAGTTTTCTATCATGAAACTTGGGTTTTTGGGTCGAAAAACAGTTGTGATTTGAGCCTGGGGTGGTGATCCCTAATTTCGCAAATTTTTGCGCTAGGACGCGAAGTTTATGAGTTTTAACGATATAAATTTTTCTACCATGTAATTGGTGTTTTTCCGCAAATAAACAGTTCCTTTACGACCCTGGGAAGGTGAGCCAGAATTTCGCACCTTTTTGCGCTAGTAAGCGAATCTTACGAGTTTTAACGACTTAATATTTTCTAACATGATTTGTGAGGTTTTGGGTTGAAATACAGTTGTGATTTGACCCTGTGGTGGTGATCCCGAATTTCGCACCTTTTTGCGCTAAGACGAGTAGTTTACGAGTTATAACGTTTTAAAGTTTTCTAACATGATTTTTGAGTTTTTGGGTTGAAATACAGTTGTGATTTGACCCTGTGGTGGTGATCCCGAATTTCGCACCTTTCTGCGCTAGGACGCGAAGTTTATGAGTTTTAACGATATAAATTGTTCTACCATGTAATTGGTGTTTTTCCGGAAAAATAAACAGTTTGTTTACGACCCTGGTGCGCTAAGACGAGTAGTTTACGAGTTATAACGTTTTAAAGTTTTCTATCATGAAACTTGGGTTTTTGGGTCGAAAAACAGTTTTGTTTTGACCCTGTGGTGGTGATCCCGAATTTCGCACCTTTTTGCGCTAAGACGAGTAGCTTACGAGTTATAACGTTTTAAAGTTTTCTAACATGATTTTTGAGTTTTTGGGTTGAAATACAGTTGTGATTTGACCCTGTGGTGGTGATCCCGAATTTCGCACCTTTCTGCGCTAGGAAGCGAATTTTACGAGTTTTAACGACTTAAAGTTTTCTAGCATGATTTTTGAGTTTTTGGGTTGAAATACAGTTGTTATTTTTTTTTGTTTTGACTCTGGGATGGTGATTCCGAATTTCGAACCTTCTTGCGCTACGACGCGAAGCTTACGAGTTTTAGCGATTTAAAGTTTTCTACCATGAAATTTGGGTTTTTCCGCGAATACACACTTTTTTTACGACCCTGGGGTGGTGATCCCGACTTACGCACCTTTTTGCGCTAAGACGTGTAGTTTACGAGTTATAACGTTTTAAAGTTTTCTATCATGAAACTTGGGTTTTTGGATCGAATAACAGTTTTTCCGAATTTCGCTGCTTCTTGCGTTAGGACGCAAATTTTACGAGTTAAAGGATTTAAAGTTTTCTATCATTAAATTGGTGTTTTTCCGCAAATAAACACGACAAATAAACAACTCTACGACCCTGGAGTGGTGATCCCAAATTTCGCAGCTTTTTGCGCTAGGACGCCAAGCTTACGAGTTTTAACGATTTAAAGTTTTCTATCATGAAATTTAGGTTTTTGGGTCGAAAAACAGTTGTGATTTGAGCCTGGGGTGGTGATCCCTAATTTCGCAAATTTTTGCGCTAGGACGCGAAGTTTATGAGTTTTAACGATATACATTTTTCTACCATGTAATTGGTGTTTTTCCGCAAATAAACAGTTTCTTTACGACCCTGGGGAGGCGAACCAGAATTTCGCACCTTTTTGCGCTAGGAAGCAAATTTTACGAGTTTTAACGACTTAAAGTTTTCTTACATGATTTTTGAGTTTTTGGGTTGAAATACAGTTGTGATTTGACCCTGTGGTGGTGATCCCGAATTTCGCACCTTTCTGCGCTAGGACGCGAAGTTTATGAGTTTTAACGATATAAATTTTTCTACCATGTAATTGGTGTTTTTCCGCAAATAAACAGTTTGTTTACGACACTGGTGCGCTAAGACGAGTAGTTTACGAGTTATAACGTTTTAAAGTTTTCTATCATGAAACTTGAGTTTTTGGGTTGAAATACAGTTTTGTTTTGACCCTGTGGTGGTGATCCCAAATTTCACACATTTTGCGCTAAGACGAGTAGTTTACGAGTTATAACGTTTTAGAGTTTTCTAACATGATTTTTGAGTTTTTGGGTTGAAATACAGTTGTGATTTGACCCTGTGGTGGTGATCCCGTATTTCGCACCTTTCTGCGCTAGAACGCCAAGTTTACGTGTTTTAGCGATTTAAAGTCTTCTAACATGAAATTTGAGTTTTTGGGCTGAAATAAAGTTATGTTTTGACCCTGTGGTGGTGATCTCGAATTTCGCACCTTTTTGCGCTAAGACGAGTAGTTTACAAGTTATAACGTTTTAAAGTTTTCTATCTTGAAACTTGGGTTTTTGGGTCGAAAAACAGTTTTGTTTTGACCCTGTGGTGGTGATCACGAATTTCGCACCTTTTTGCGTTAGGACGCAAAGTTTACGTGTTTTAACGATTTAAAGTTTTCGGGCTGAAATACAGTTGTGATTTGACCGTGTGGTGGTGATCCCGAATTTCGCACCTTGTTTGCGCTAAGACGAGTAGTTTACGAGTTATAACGTTTTAAAGTTTTCTAACATGATTTTTGAGTTTTTGGGTTGAAATACAGTTGTGATTTGACCCTGTGGTGGTGATCCCGAATTTCGCACCTTTCTGCGCTAGGACGCGAAGTTTACGTGTTTTAACGATTTAAAGTTTTCGGGCTGAAATACAGTTGTGATTTGACCGTGTGGTGGTGATCCCGAATTTCGCACCTTGTTTGCGCTAAGACGCCAAGTTTACGTGTTTTAACGATTTAAAGTCTTCTAACATGAAATTTGTGTTTTTGGGCTGAAATACAGTTATGTTTTGACCCTGTGGTGGTGATCCCGAATTTCGCACCTTTCTGCGCTAGGACGCCAAGCTTACGCGTTTTAACGATTTAAAGTCTTCTATCATGAAACTTGAGTTTTTGGGTCGAAAAACAGTTTTGTTTTGACCCTGTGGTGGTGATCACGAATTTCGCACCTTTTTGCGCTAAGACGAGTAGTTTACGAGTTATAACGTTTTAAAGTTTTCTAACATGATTTTTGAGTTTTTGGGTTGAAATACAGTTGTGATTTGACCCTGTGGTGGTGATCCCGAATTTCGCACCTTTCTGCGCTAGGACGCGAAGTTTACGTGTTTTAACGATTTAAAGTTTTCGGGCTGAAATACAGTTGTGATTTGACCGTGTGGTGGTGATCCCGAATTTCGCACCTTGTTTGCGCTAAGACGAGTAGTTTACGAGTTATAACGTTTTAAAGTTTTCTATCATGAAACTTGGGTTTTTGGGTCGAAAAACAGTTGTGATTTGAGCCTGGGGTGGTGATCCCCAATTTCGCAAATTTTTGCGCTAGGACGCGAAGCTTATGTGTTTTAACGATATAAATTTTTCTACCATGTAATTGGTGTTTTTCCGCAAATAAACAGTTTGTTTACGACCCTGGGGAGGTGAGCCAGAATTTCGCACCTTTTTGCGCTAAGACGAGTAGTTTACGAGTTATAACGTTTTAAAGTTTTCTATCATGAAACTTTAGTTTTTGGGTTGAAATACAGTTTTGTTTTGACCCTGTGGTGGTGATCCCGAATTTCGGACATTTTGCGCTAAGACGAGTAGTTTACGAGTTATAACGTTTTAAAGTTTTCTAACATGATTTTTGAGTTTTTGGGTTGAAATACAGTTGTGATTTGACCCTGTGGTGGCGATCCCGTATTTCGCACCTTTCTGCGCTAGGACGCCAAGTTTACGTGTTTTAACGATTTAAAGTCTTCTAACATGAAATTTGTGTTTTTGGGCTGAAATACAGTTATGTTTTGACCCTGTGGTGGTGATCCCGAATTTCGCACCTTTTTGCGCTAAGACGAGCAGTTTACGAGTTATATCGTTTTAAAGTTTTCTAATATGATTTTTGAGTTTTTGGGTTGAAATACAGTTGTGATTTGACCCTGTGGTGGTGATCCCGAATTTCGCACCTTTCTGCGCTAGGACGCCAAGTTTACGTGTTTTAACGATTTAAAGTCTTCTATCATGAAACTTGAGTTTTTGGGTTGAAATACAGTTTTGTTTTGACCCTGTGGTGGTGATCCCGAATTTCGCACATTTTGCGCTATGACGAGTAGTTTACGAGTTATAACGTTTTAAAGTTTTCTAACATGATTTTTGAGTTTTTGGGTTGAAATACAGTTGTGATTTGACCCTGTGGTGGTGATCCCGTATTTCGCACCTTTCTGCGCTAGGACGCCAAGTTTACGTGTTTTAGCGATTTAAAGTCTTCTAACATGAAATTTGAGTTTTTGGGCTGAAATAAAGTTATGTTTTGACCCTGTGGTGGTGATCTCGAATTTCGCACCTTTTTGCGCTAAGACGAGTAGTTTACGAGTTATAACGTTTTAAAGTTTTCTAACATGATTTTTGAGTTTTTGGGTTGAAATACAGTTGTGATTTGACCCTGTGGTGGTGATCCCGAATTTCGCACCTTTCTGCGCTAGGACGCGAAGTTTACGTGTTTTAACGATTTAAAGTTTTCGGGCTGAAATACAGTTGTGATTTGACCGTGTGGTGGTGATCCCGAATTTCGCACCTTGTTTGCGCTAAGACGAGTAGTTTACGAGTTATAACGTTTTAAAGTTTTCTATCATGAAACTTGGGTTTTTGGGTCGAAAAACAGTTGTGATTTGAGCCTGGGGTGGTGATCCCCAATTTCGCAAATTTTTGCGCTAGGACGCGAAGCTTATGTTTTTTAACGATATAAATTTTTCTACCATGTAATTGGTGTTTTTCCGCAAATAAACAGTTTGTTTACGACCCTGGGGAGGTGAGCCAGAATTTCGCACCTTTTTGCGCTAAGACGAGTAGTTTACGAGTTATAACGTTTTAAAGTTTTCTATCATGAAACTTTAGTTTTTGGGTTGAAATACAGTTTTGTTTTGACCCTGTGGTGGTGATCCCGAATTTCGGACATTTTGCGCTAAGACGAGTAGTTTACGAGTTATAACGTTTTAAAGTTTTCTAACATGATTTTTGAGTTTTTGGGTTGAAATACAGTTGTGATTTGACCCTGTGGTGGTGATCCCGTATTTCGCACCTTTCTGCGCTAGGACGCCAAGTTTACGTGTTTTAACGATTTAAAGTCTTCTAACATGAAATTTGTGTTTTTGGGCTGAAATACAGTTATGTTTTGACCCTGTGGTGGTGATCCCGAATTTCGCACCTTTCTGCGCTAGGACGCCAAGTTTACGTGTTTTAACGATTTAAAGTCTTCTATCATGAAACTTGAGTTTTTGGGTTGAAATACAGTTTTGTTTTGACGCTGTGGTGGTGATCCCGAATTTCGCACATTTTGCGCTAAGACGAGTAGTTTACGAGTTATATCGTTTTAAAGTTTTCTAATATGATTTTTGAGTTTTTGGGTTGAAATACAGTTGTGATTTGACCCTGTGGTGGTGATCCCGAATTTCGCACCTTTTTGCGCTAAGACGAGTAGGTGACGAGTTATAACGTTTTAAAGTTTTCTATCATGAAACTTGGGTTTTTGGGTCGAAAAACAGTTGTGATTTGAGCCTGGGGTGGTGATCCCCAATTTCGCACATTTTTGCGCTAGGACGCGATGTTTATGAGTTTTAACGATATAAATTTTTCTACCATGTAATTGGTGTTTTTCCGCAAATAAACAGTTTGTTTACGACCCTGGGGAGGTGAGCCAGAATTTCGCACCTTTTTGCGCTAAGACGAGTAGTTTACGAGTTATAACGTTTTAAAGTTTTCTATCATGAAACTTGAGTTTTTGGGTTGAAATACAGTTTTGTTTTGACCCTGTGGTGGTGATCCCGAATTTCGCACCTTTTTGCGCTAAGACGAGTAGTTTACGAGTTATAACGTTTTAAAGTTTTCTATCATGAAATTACGGTTTTTTGGTCGAAAAACAGTTGTGATTTGAGCCTGGGGTGGTGATCCCTAATTTCGCAAATTTTTGCGCTAGGACGCGAAGTTTATGAGTTTTAACGATATAAATTTTTCTACCATGTAATTGGTGTTTTTCCGCAAATAAACAGTTTCTTTACGACCCTGGGGAGGCGAACCAGAATTTCGCACCTTTTTGCGCTAGGAAGCAAATTTTACGAGTTTTAACGACTTAAAGTCTTCTTACATGATTTTTGAGTTTTTGGGTTGAAATACAGTTGTGATTTGACCCTGTGGTGTGATCCCGAATTTCGGACCTTTCTGCGCTAGGACGCGAAGTTTACGTGTTTTAACGATTTAAAGTTTTCGGGCCGAAATACATTTGTGATTTGACCCTGTGGTGGTGGTCCCGAATTTCGCACCTTTTTTGCGCTAAGACGAGTAGTTTACGAGTTATAACGTTTTAAAGTTTTCTATCATGAAACTTGGGTTTTTGGGTCGAAAAACAGTTGTGATTTGAGCCTGGGGTGGTGATCCCTAATTTCGCAAATTTTTGCGCTAGGACGCGAAGTTTATGAGTTTTAACGATATAAATTTTTCTACCATGTAATTGGTGTTTTTCCGCAAATAAACAGTTCCTTTACGACCCTGGGAAGGTGAGCCAGAATTTCGCACCTTTTTGCGCTAGTAAGCGAATCTTACGAGTTTTAACGACTTAATATTTTCTTACATGATTTGTGAGGTTTTGGGTTGAAATACAGTTGTGATTTGACCCTGTGGTGGTGATCCCGAATTTCGCACCTTTTTGCGCTAAGACGAGTAGTTTATGAGTTATAACGTTTTAAAGTTTTCTAACATGATTTTTGAGTTTTTGGGTTGAAATACAGTTGTGATTTGACCCTGTGGTGGTGATCCCGAATTTCGCACCTTTCTGCGCTAGGACGCGAAGTTTATGAGTTTTAACGATATAAATTGTTCTACCATGTAATTGGTGTTTTTCCGGAAAAATAAACAGTTTGTTTACGACCCTGGTGCGCTAAGACGAGTAGTTTACGAGTTATAACGTTTTAAAGTTTTCTATCATGAAACTTGGGTTTTTGGGTCGAAAAACAGTTTTGTTTTGACCCTGTGGTGGTGATCCCGAATTTCGCACCTTTTTGCGCTAAGACGAGTAGCTTACGAGTTATAACGTTTTAAAGTTTCCTATCATGAAACTTGGGTTTTTGGGTCGAAAACCAGTTTTGTTTTGACCCTGTGGTGGTGATCCCGAATTTCGCACCTTTTTGCGCTAAGACGAGTAGCTTACGAGTTATAACGTTTTAAAGTTTTCTAACATGATTTTTGAGTTTTTGGGTTGAAATACAGTTGTGATTTGACCCTGTGGTGGTGATCCCGAATTTCGCACCTTTCTGCGCTAGGAAGCGAATTTTACGAGTTTTAACGACTTAAAGTTTTCTAGCATGATTTTTGAGTTTTTGGGTTGAAATACAGTTGTTATTTTTTTTTGTTTTGACTCTGGGATGGTGATTCCGAATTTCGAACCTTCTTGCGCTACGACGCGAAGCTTACGAGTTTAAGCGATTTAAAGTTTTCTACCATGAAATTTGGGTTTTTCCGCGAATACACACTTTTTTTACGACCCTGGGGTGGTGATCCCGACTTACGCACCTTTTTGCGCTAAGACGTGTAGTTTACGAGTTATAACGTTTTAAAGTTTTCTATCATGAAACTTGGGTTTTTGGATCGAATAACAGTTTTTCCGAATTTCGCTGCTTCTTGCGTTAGGACGCAAATTTTACGAGTTAAAGGATTTAAAGTTTTCTATCATTAAATTGGTGTTTTTCCGCAAATAAACACGACAAATAAACAACTCTACGACCCTGGAGTGGTGATCCCAAATTTCGCAGCTTTTTGCGCTAGGACGCCAAGCTTACGAGTTTTAACGATTTAAAGTTTTCTATCATGAAATTTAGGTTTTTGGGTCGAAAAACAGTTGTGATTTGAGCCTGGGGTGGTGATCCCTAATTTCGCAAATTTTTGCGCTAGGACGCGAAGTTTATGAGTTTTAACGATATACATTTTTCTACCATGTAATTGGTGTTTTTCCGCAAATAAACAGTTTCTTTACGACCCTGGGGAGGCGAACCAGAATTTCGCACCTTTTTGCGCTAGAAAGCAAATTTTACGAGTTTTAACGACTTAAAGTTTTCTTACATGATTTTTGAGTTTTTGGGTTGAAATACAGTTGTGATTTGACCCTGTGGTGGTGATCCCGAATTTCGCACCTTTCTGCGCTAGGACGCGAAGTTTATGAGTTTTAACGATATAAATTTTTCTACCATGTAATTGGTGTTTTTCCGCAAATAAACAGTTTGTTTACGACACTGGTGCGCTAAGACGAGTAGTTTACGAGTTATAACGTTTTAAAGTTTTCTAACATGATTTTTGAGTTTTTGGGTTGAAATACAGTTGTGATTTGACCCTGTGGTGGTGATCCCGTATTTCGCACCTTTCTGCGCTAGAACGCCAAGTTTACGTGTTTTAGCGATTTAAAGTCTTCTAACATGAAATTTGAGTTTTTGGGCTGAAATAAAGTTATGTTTTGACCCTGTGGTGGTGATCTCGAATTTCGCACCTTTTTGCGCTAAGACGAGTAGTTTACAAGTTATAACGTTTTAAAGTTTTCTATCTTGAAACTTGGGTTTTTGGGTCGAAAAACAGTTTTGTTTTGACCCTGTGGTGGTGATCACGAATTTCGCACCTTTTTGCGCTAAGACGAGTAGTTTACGAGTTATAACGTTTTAAAGTTTTCTAACATGATTTTTGAGTTTTTGGGTTGAAATACAGTTGTGATTTGACCCTGTGGTGGTGATCCCGAATTTCGCACCTTTCTGCGCTAGGACGCAAAGTTTACGTGTTTTAACGATTTAAAGTTTTCGGGCTGAAATACAGTTGTGATTTGACCGTGTGGTGGTGATCCCGAATTTCGCACCTTGTTTGCGCTAAGACGAGTAGTTTACGAGTTATAACGTTTTAAAGTTTTCTAACATGATTTTTGAGTTTTTGGGTTGAAATACAGTTGTGATTTGACCCTGTGGTGGTGATCCCGTATTTCGCACCTTTCTGCGCTAGAACGCCAAGTTTACGTGTTTTAGCGATTTAAAGTCTTCTAACATGAAAATTGAGTTTTTGGGCTGAAATAAAGTTATGTTTTGACCCTGTGGTGGTGATCTCGAATTTCGCACCTTTTTGCGCTAAGACGAGTAGTTTACAAGTTATAACGTTTTAAAGTTTTCTATCTTCAAACTTGGGTTTTTGGGTCGAAAAACAGTTTTGTTTTGACCCTGTGGTGGGGATCACGAATTTCGCAAATTTTTGCGCTAGGACGCGATGTTTATGACTTTTAACGATATAAATTTTTCTACCATGTAATTGGTGTTTTTCCGCAAATAAACAGTTTGTTTACGACCCTGGGGAGGTGAGCCAGAATTTCGCACCTTTTTGCGCTAAGACGAGTAGTTTACGAGTTATAACGTTTTAAAGTTTTCTATCATGAAACTTGAGTTTTTGGGTTGAAATACAGTTTAGTTTTGACCCTGTGGTGGTGATCCCGAAGTTCGCACCTTTTTGCGCTAAGACGAGTAGTTTACGAGTTATAACGTTTTAAAGTTTTCTATCATGAAATTACGGTTTTTTGGTCGAAAAACAGTTGTGATTTGAGCCTGGGGTGGTGATCCCTAATTCCGCAAATTTTTGCGCTAGGACGCGAAGTTTATGAGTTTTAACGATATAAATTTTTCTACCATGTAATTGGTGTTTTTCCGCAAATAAACAGTTTCTTTACGACCCTGGGGAGGCGAACCAGAATTTCGCACCTTTTTGCGCTAGGAAGCAAATTTTACGAGTTTTAACGACTTAAAGTCTTCTTACATGATTTTTGAGTTTTTGGGTTGAAATACAGTTGTGATTTGACCCTGTGGTGTGATCCCGAATTTCGCACCTTTCTGCGCTAGGACGCGAAGTTTACGTGTTTTAACGATTTAAAGTTTTCGGGCCGAAATACATTTGTGATTTGACCCTGTGGTGGTGATCCCGAATTTCGCACCTTTTTTGCGCTAAGACGAGTAGTTTACGAGTTATAACGTTTTTAAGTTTTCTATCATGAAACTTGGGTTTTTGGGTCGAAAAACAGTTGTGATTTGAGCCTGGGGTGGTGATCCCTAATTTCGCAAATTTTTGCGCTAGGACGCGAAGTTTATGAGTTTTAACGATATAAATTTTTCTACCATGTAATTGGTGTTTTTCCGCAAATAAACAGTTCCTTTACGACCCTGGGAAGGTGAGCCAGAATTTCGCACCTTTTTGCGCTAGTAAGCGAATCTTACGAGTTTTAACGACTTAATATTTTCTAACATGATTTGTGAGGTTTTGGGTTGAAATACAGTTGTGATTTGACCCTGTGGTGGTGATCCCGAATTTCGCACCTTTTTGCGCTAAGACGAGTAGTTTACGAGTTATAACGTTTTAAAGTTTTCTAACATGATTTTTGAGTTTTTGGGTTGAAATACAGTTGTGATTTGACCCTGTGGTGGTGATCCCGAATTTCGCACCTTTCTGCGCTAGGACGCGAAGTTTATGAGTTTTAACGATATAAATTGTTCTACCATGTAATTGGTGTTTTTCCGGAAAAATAAACAGTTTGTTTACGACCCTGGTGCGCTAAGACGAGTAGTTTACGAGTTATAACGTTTTAAAGTTTTCTATCATGAAACTTGGGTTTTTGGGTCGAAAAACAGTTTTGTTTTGACCCTGTGGTGGTGATCCCGAATTTCGCACCTTTTTGCGCTAAGACGAGTAGCTTACGAGTTATAACGTTTTAAAGTTTTCTAACATGATTTTTGAGTTTTTGGGTTGAAATACAGTTGTGATTTGACCCTGTGGTGGTGATCCCGAATTTCGCACCTTTCTGCGCTAGGAAGCGAATTTTACGAGTTTTAACGACTTAAAGTTTTCTAGCATGATTTTTGAGTTTTTGGGTTGAAATACAGTTGTTATTTTTTTTTGTTTTGACTCTGGGATGGTGATTCCGAATTTCGAACCTTCTTGCGCTACGACGCGAAGCTTACGAGTTTAAGCGATTTAAAGTTTTCTACCATGAAATTTGGGTTTTTCCGCGAATACACACTTTTTTTACGACCCTGGGGTGGTGATCCCGACTTACGCACCTTTTTGCGCTAAGACGTGTAGTTTACGAGTTATAACGTTTTAAAGTTTTCTATCATGAAACTTGGGTTTTTGGATCGAATAACAGTTTTTCCGAATTTCGCTGCTTCTTGCGTTAGGACGCAAATTTTACGAGTTAAAGGATTTAAAGTTTTCTATCATTAAATTGGTGTTTTTCCGCAAATAAACACGACAAATAAACAACTCTACGACCCTGGAGTGGTGATCCCAAATTTCGCAGCTTTTTGCGCTAGGACGCCAAGCTTACGAGTTTTAACGATTTAAAGTTTTCTATCATGAAATTTAGGTTTTTGGGTCGAAAAACAGTTGTGATTTGAGCCTGGGGTGGTGATCCCTAATTTCGCAAATTTTTGCGCTAGGACGCGAAGTTTATGAGTTTTAACGATATACATTTTTCTACCATGTAATTGGTGTTTTTCCGCAAATAAACAGTTTCTTTACGACCCTGGGGAGGCGAACCAGAATTTCGCACCTTTTTGCGCTAGGAAGCAAATTTTACGAGTTTTAACGACTTAAAGTTTTCTTACATGATTTTTGAGTTTTTGGGTTGAAATACAGTTGTGATTTGACCCTGTGGTGGTGATCCCGAATTTCGCACCTTTCTGCGCTAGGACGCGAAGTTTATGAGTTTTAACGATATAAATTTTTCTACCATGTAATTGGTGTTTTTCCGCAAATAAACAGTTTGTTTACGACACTGGTGCGCTAAGACGAGTAGTTTACGAGTTATAACGTTTTAAAGTTTTCTATCATGAAACTTGAGTTTTTGGGTTGAAATACAGTTTTGTTTTGACCCTGTGGTGGTGATCCCAAATTTCACACATTTTGCGCTAAGACGAGTAGTTTACGAGTTATAACGTTTTAGAGTTTTCTAACATGATTTTTGAGTTTTTGGGTTGAAATACAGTTGTGATTTGACCCTGTGGTGGTGATCCCGTATTTCGCACCTTTCTGCGCTAGAACGCCAAGTTTACGTGTTTTAGCGATTTAAAGTCTTCTAACATGAAATTTGAGTTTTTGGGCTGAAATAAAGTTATGTTTTGACCCTGTGGTGGTGATCTCGAATTTCGCACCTTTTTGCGCTAAGACGAGTAGTTTACAAGTTATAACGTTTTAAAGTTTTCTATCTTGAAACTTGGGTTTTTGGGTCGAAAAACAGTTTTGTTTTGACCCTGTGGTGGTGATCACGAATTTCGCACCTTTTTGCGCTAGGACGCAAAGTTTACGTGTTTTAACGATTTAAAGTTTTCGGGCTGAAATACAGTTGTGATTTGACCGTGTGGTGGTGATCCCGAATTTCGCACCTTGTTTGCGCTAAGACGAGTAGTTTACGAGTTATAACGTTTTAAAGTTTTCTAACATGATTTTTGAGTTTTTGGGTTGAAATACAGTTGTGATTTGACCCTGTGGTGGTGATCCCGAATTTCGCACCTTTCTGCGCTAGGACGCGAAGTTTACGTGTTTTAACGATTTAAAGTTTTCGGGCTGAAATACAGTTGTGATTTGACCGTGTGGTGGTGATCCCGAATTTCGCACCTTGTTTGCGCTAAGACGCCAAGTTTACGTGTTTTAACGATTTAAAGTCTTCTAACATGAAATTTGTGTTTTTGGGCTGAAATACAGTTATGTTTTGACCCTGTGGTGGTGATCCCGAATTTCGCACCTTTCTGCGCTAGGACGCCAAGCTTACGCGTTTTAACGATTTAAAGTCTTCTATCATGAAACTTGAGTTTTTGGGTCGAAAAACAGTTTTGTTTTGACCCTGTGGTGGTGATCACGAATTTCGCACCTTTTTGCGCTAAGACGAGTAGTTTACGAGTTATAACGTTTTAAAGTTTTCTAACATGATTTTTGAGTTTTTGGGTTGAAATACAGTTGTGATTTGACCCTGTGGTGGTGATCCCGAATTTCGCACCTTTCTGCGCTAGGACGCGAAGTTTACGTGTTTTAACGATTTAAAGTTTTCGGGCTGAAATACAGTTGTGATTTGACCGTGTGGTGGTGATCCCGAATTTCGCACCTTGTTTGCGCTAAGACGAGTAGTTTACGAGTTATAACGTTTTAAAGTTTTCTATCATGAAACTTGGGTTTTTGGGTCGAAAAACAGTTGTGATTTGAGCCTGGGGTGGTGATCCCCAATTTCGCAAATTTTTGCGCTAGGACGCGAAGCTTATGTGTTTTAACGATATAAATTTTTCTACCATGTAATTGGTGTTTTTCCGCAAATAAACA
The DNA here is from genome assembly GCA_949716465.1 of Chalcosyrphus nemorum. Taxonomy (NCBI): domain Eukaryota; kingdom Metazoa; phylum Arthropoda; class Insecta; order Diptera; family Syrphidae; genus Chalcosyrphus; species Chalcosyrphus nemorum. Next base: position 659,299 of record CATIXX010000088.1, on the reverse strand, counting down.
GTTTGTTTACGACCCTGGGAGGTGAGCCAGAATTTCGCACCTTTTTGCGCTAAGACGAGTAGTTTACGAGTTATAACGTTTTAAAGTTTTCTATCATGAAACTTTAGTTTTTGGGTTGAAATACAGTTTTGTTTTGACCCTGTGGTGGTGATCCCGAATTTCGGACATTTTGCGCTAAGACGAGTAGTTTACGAGTTATAACGTTTTAAAGTTTTCTAACATGATTTTTGAGTTTTTGGGTTGAAATACAGTTGTGATTTGACCCTGTGGTGGCGATCCCGTATTTCGCACCTTTCTGCGCTAGGACGCCAAGTTTACGTGTTTTAACGATTTAAAGTCTTCTAACATGAAATTTGTGTTTTTGGGCTGAAATACAGTTATGTTTTGACCCTGTGGTGGTGATCCCGAATTTCGCACCTTTTTGCGCTAAGACGAGCAGTTTACGAGTTATATCGTTTTAAAATTTTCTAATATGATTTTTGAGTTTTTGGGTTGAAATACAGTTGTGATTTGACCCTGTGGTGGTGATCCCGAATTTCGCACCTTTCTGCGCTAGGACGCCAAGTTTACGTGTTTTAACGATTTAAAGTCTTCTATCATGAAACTTGAGTTTTTGGGTTGAAATACAGTTTTGTTTTGACCCTGTGGTGGTGATCCCGAATTTCGCACATTTTGCGCTATGACGAGTAGTTTACGAGTTATAACGTTTTAAAGTTTTCTAACATGATTTTTGAGTTTTTGGGTTGAAATACAGTTGTGATTTGACCCTGTGGTGGTGATCCCGTATTTCGCACCTTTCTGCGCTAGGACGCCAAGTTTACGTGTTTTAGCGATTTAAAGTCTTCTAACATGAAATTTGAGTTTTTGGGCTGCAATAAAGTTATGTTTTGACCCTGTGGTGGTGATCTCGAATTTCGCACCTTTTTGCGCTAAGACGAGTAGTTTACGAGTTATAACGTTTTAAAGTTTTCTAACATGATTTTTGAGTTTTTGGGTTGAAATACAGTTGTGATTTGACCCTGTGGTGGTGATCCCGAATTTCGCACCTTTCTGCGCTAGGACGCGAAGTTTACGTGTTTTAACGATTTAAAGTTTTCGGGCTGAAATACAGTTGTGATTTGACCGTGTGGTGGTGATCCCGAATTTCGCACCTTGTTTGCGCTAAGACGAGTAGTTTACGAGTGATAACGTTTTAAAGTTTTCTATCATGAAACTTGGGTTTTTGGGTCGAAAAACAGTTGTGATTTGAGCCTGGGGTGGTGATCCCCAATTTCGCAAATTTTTGCGCTAGGACGCGAAGCTTATGTGTTTTAACGATATAAATTTTTCTACCATGTAATTGGTGTTTTTCCGCAAATAAACAGTTTGTTTACGACCCTGGGGAGGTGAGCCAGAATTTCGCACCTTTTTGCGCTAAGACGAGTAGTTTACGAGTTATAACGTTTTAAAGTTTTCTATCATGAAACTTTAGTTTTTGGGTTGAAATACAGTTTTGTTTTGACCCTGTGGTGGTGATCCCGAATTTCGGACATTTTGCGCTAAGACGAGTAGTTTACGAGTTATAACGTTTTAAAGTTTTCTAACATGATTTTTGAGTTTTTGGGTTGAAATACAGTTGTGATTTGACCCTGTGGTGGTGATCCCGTATTTCGCACCTTTCTGCGCTAGGACGCCAAGTTTACGTGTTTTAACGATTTAAAGTCTTCTAACATGAAATTTGTGTTTTTGGGCTGAAATACAGTTATGTTTTGACCCTGTGGTGGTGATCCCGAATTTCGCACCTTTCTGCGCTAGGACGCCAAGTTTACGTGTTTTAACGATTTAAAGTCTTCTATCATGAAACTTGAGTTTTTGGGTTGAAATACAGTTTTGTTTTGACCCTGTGGTGGTGATCCCGAATTTCGCACATTTTGCGCTAAGACGAGTAGTTTACGAGTTATATCGTTTTAAAGTTTTCTAATATGATTTTTGAGTTTTTGGGTTGAAATACAGTTGTGATTTGACCCTGTGGTGGTGATCCCGAATTTCGCACCTTTTTGCGCTAAGACGAGTAGGTGACGAGTTATAACGTTTTAAAGTTTTCTATCATGAAACTTGGGTTTTTGGGTCGAAAAACAGTTGTGATTTGAGCCTGGGGTGGTGATCCCCAATTTCGCACATTTTTGCGCTAGGACGCGATGTTTATGAGTTTTAACGATATAAATTTTTCTACCATGTAATTGGTGTTTTTCCGCAAATAAACAGTTTGTTTACGACCCTGGGGAGGTGAGCCAGAATTTCGCACCTTTTTGCGCTAAGACGAGTAGTTTACGAGTTATAACGTTTTAAAGTTTTCTATCATGAAACTTGAGTTTTTGGGTTGAAATACAGTTTTGTTTTGACCCTGTGGTGGTGATCCCGAATTTCGCACCTTTTTGCGCTAAGACGAGTAGTTTACGAGTTATAACGTTTTAAAGTTTTCTATCATGAAATTACGGTTTTTTGGTCGAAAAACAGTTGTGATTTGAGCCTGGGGTGGTGATCCCTAATTTCGCAAATTTTTGCCCTAGGACGCGAAGTTTATGAGTTTTAACGATATAAATTTTTCTACCATGTAATTGGTGTTTTTCCGCAAATAAACAGTTTCTTTACGACCCTGGGGAGGCGAACCAGAATTTCGCACCTTTTTGCGCTAGGAAGCAAATTTTACGAGTTTTAACGACTTAAAGTCTTCTTACATGATTTTTGAGTTTTTGGGTTGAAATACAGTTGTGATTTGACCCTGTGGTGTGATCCCGAATTTCGGACCTTTCTGCGCTAGGACGCGAAGTTTACGTGTTTTAACGATTTAAAGTTTTCGGGCCGAAATACATTTGTGATTTGACCCTGTGGTGGTGATCCCGAATTTCGCACCTTTTTTGCGCTAAGACGAGTAGTTTACGAGTTATAACGTTTTAAAGTTTTCTATCATGAAACTTGGGTTTTTGGGTCGAAAAACAGTTGTGATTTGAGCCTGGGGTGGTGATCCCTAATTTCGCAAATTTTTGCGCTAGGACGCGAAGTTTATGAGTTTTAACGATATAAATTTTTCTACCATGTAATTGGTGTTTTTCCGCAAATAAACAGTTCCTTTACGACCCTGGGAAGGTGAGCCAGAATTTCGCACCTTTTTGCGCTAGTAAGCGAATCTTACGAGTTTTAACGACTTAATATTTTCTAACATGATTTGTGAGGTTTTGGGTTGAAATACAGTTGTGATTTGACCCTGTGGTGGTGATCCCGAATTTCGCACCTTTTTGCGCTAAGACGAGTAGTTTATGAGTTATAACGTTTTAAAGTTTTCTAACATGATTTTTGAGTTTTTGGGTTGAAATACAGTTGTGATTTGACAATGTGGTGGTGATCCCGAATTTCGCACCTTTTTGCGCTAAGACGAGTAGCTTACGAGTTATAACGTTTTAAAGTTTCCTATCATGAAACTTGGGTTTTTGGGTCGAAAAACAGTTTTGTTTTGACCCTGTGGTGGTGATCCCGAATTTCGCACCTTTTTGCGCTAAGACGAGTAGCTTACGAGTTATAACGTTTTAAAGTTTTCTAACATGATTTTTGAGTTTTTGGGTTGAAATACAGTTGTGATTTGACCCTGTGGTGGTGATCCCGAATTTCGCACCTTTCTGCGCTAGGAAGCGAATTTTACGAGTTTTAACGACTTAAAGTTTTCTAGCATGATTTTTGAGTTTTTGGGTTGAAATACAGTTGTTATTTTTTTTTGTTTTGACTCTGGGATGGTGATTCCGAATTTCGAACCTTCTTGCGCTACGACGCGAAGCTTACGAGTTTAAGCGATTTAAAGTTTTCTACCATGAAATTTGGGTTTTTCCGCGAATACACACTTTTTTTACGACCCTGGGGTGGTGATCCCGACTTACGCACCTTTTTGCGCTAAGACGTGTAGTTTACGAGTTATAACGTTTTAAAGTTTTCTATCATGAAACTTGGGTTTTTGGATCGAATAACAGTTTTTCCGAATTTCGCTGCTTCTTGCGTTAGGACGCAAATTTTACGAGTTAAAGGATTTAAAGTTTTCTATCATTAAATTGGTGTTTTTCCGCAAATAAACACGACAAATAAACAACTCTACGACCCTGGAGTGGTGATCCCAAATTTCGCAGCTTTTTGCGCTAGGACGCCAAGCTTACGAGTTTTAACGATTTAAAGTTTTCTATCATGAAATTTAGGTTTTTGGGTCGAAAAACAGTTGTGATTTGAGCCTGGGGTGGTGATCCCTAATTTCGCAAATTTTTGCGCTAGGACGCGAAGTTTATGAGTTTTAACGATATACATTTTTCTACCATGTAATTGGTGTTTTTCCGCAAATAAACAGTTTCTTTACGACCCTGGGGAGGCGAACCAGAATTTCGCACCTTTTTGCGCTAGGAAGCAAATTTTACGAGTTTTAACGACTCAAAGTTTTCTTACATGATTTTTGAGTTTTTGGGTTGAAATACAGTTGTTATTTGACCCTGTGGTGGTGATCCCGAATTTCGCACCTTTCTGCGCTAGGACGCGAAGTTTATGAGTTTTAACGATATAAATTTTTCTACCATGTAATTGGTGTTTTTCCGCAAATAAACAGTTTGTTTACGACACTGGTGCGCTAAGACGAGTAGTTTACGAGTTATAACGTTTTAAAGTTTTCTATCATGAAACTTGAGTTTTTGGGTTGAAATACAGTTTTGTTTTGACCCTGTGGTGGTGATCCCAAATTTTGCACATTTTGCGCTAAGACGAGTAGTTTACGAGTTGTAACGTTTTAAAGTTTTCTAACATGATTTTTGAGTTTTTGGGTTGAAATACAGTTGTGATTTGACCCTGTGGTGGTGATCCCGTATTTCGCACCTTTCTGCGCTAGAACGCCAAGTTTACGTGTTTTAGCGATTTAAAGTCTTCTAACATGAAATTTGAGTTTTTGGGCTGAAATAAAGTTATGTTTTGACCCTGTGGTGGTGATCTCGAATTTCGCACCTTTTTGCGCTAAGACGAGTAGTTTACAAGTTATAACGTTTTAAAGTTTTCTATCTTGAAACTTGGGTTTTTGGGTCGAAAAACAGTTTTGTTTTGACCCTGTGGTGGTGATCACGAATTTCGCACCTTTTTGCGCTAAGACGAGTAGTTTACGAGTTATAACGTTTTAAAGTTTTCTAACATGATTTTTGAGTTTTTGGGTTGAAATACAGTTGTGATTTGACCCTGTGGTGGTGATCCCGAATTTCGCACCTTTCTGCGCTAGGACGCAAAGTTTACGTGTTTTAACGATTTAAAGTTTTCGGGCTGAAATACAGTTGTGATTTGACCGTGTGGTGGTGATCCCGAATTTCGCACCTTGTTTGCGCTAAGACGAGTAGTTTACGAGTTATAACGTTTTAAAGTTTTCTAACATGATTTTTGAGTTTTTGGGTTGAAATACAGTTGTGATTTGACCCTGTGGTGGTGATCCCGTATTTCGCACCTTTCTGCGCTAGAACGCCAAGTTTACGTGTTTTAGCGATTTAAAGTCTTCTAACATGAAAATTGAGTTTTTGGGCTGAAATAAAGTTATGTTTTGACCCTGTGGTGGTGATCTCGAATTTCGCACCTTTTTGCGCTAAGACGAGTAGTTTACAAGTTATAACGTTTTAAAGTTTTCTATCTTGAAACTTGGGTTTTTGGGTCGAAAAACAGTTTTGTTTTGACCCTGTGGTGGGGATCACGAATTTCGCAAATTTTTGCGCTAGGACGCGATGTTTATGACTTTTAACGATATAAATTTTTCTACCATGTAATTGGTGTTTTTCCGCAAATAAACAGTTTGTTTACGACCCTGGGGAGGTGAGCCAGAATTTCGCACCTTTTTGCGCTAAGACGAGTAGTTTACGAGTTATAACGTTTTAAAGTTTTCTATCATGAAACTTGAGTTTTTGAGTTGAAATACAGTTTAGTTTTGACCCTGTGGTGGTGATCCCGAAGTTCGCACCTTTTTGCGCTAAGACGAGTAGTTTACGAGTTATAACGTTTTAAAGTTTTCTATCATGAAATTACGGTTTTTTGGTCGAAAAACAGTTGTGATTTGAGCCTGGGGTGGTGATCCCTAATTCCGCAAATTTTTGCGCTAGGACGCGAAGTTTATGAGTTTTAACGATATAAATTTTTCTACCATGTAATTGGTGTTTTTCCGCAAATAAACAGTTTCTTTACGACCCTGGGGAGGCGAACCAGAATTTCGCACCTTTTTGCGCTAGGAAGCAAATTTTACGAGTTTTAACGACTTAAAGTCTTCTTACATGATTTTTGAGTTTTTGGGTTGAAATACAGTTGTGATTTGACCCTGTGGTGTGATCCCGAATTTCGCACCTTTCTGCGCTAGGACGCGAAGTTTACGTGTTTTAACGATTTAAAGTTTTCGGGCCGAAATACATTTGTGATTTGACCCTGTGGTGGTGATCCCGAATTTCGCACCTTTTTTGCGCTAAGACGAGTAGTTTACGAGTTATAACGTTTTAAAGTTTTCTATCATGAAACTTGGGTTTTTGGGTCGAAAAACAGTTGTGATTTGAGCCTGGGGTGGTGATCCCTAATTTCGCAAATTTTTGCGCTAGGACGCGAAGTTTATGAGTTTTAACGATATAAATTTTTCTACCATGTAATTGGTGTTTTTCCGCAAATAAACAGTTCCTTTACGACCCTGGGAAGGTGAGCCAGAATTTCGCACCTTTTTGCGCTAGTAAGCGAATCTTACGAGTTTTAACGACTTAATATTTTCTAACATGATTTGTGAGGTTTTGGGTTGAAATACAGTTGTGATTTGACCCTGTGGTGGTGATCCCGAATTTCGCACCTTTTTGCGCTAAGACGAGTAGTTTACGAGTTATAACGTTTTAAAGTTTTCTAACATGATTTTTGAGTTTTTGGGTTGAAATACAGTTGTGATTTGACCCTGTGGTGGTGATCCCGAATTTCGCACCTTTCTGCGCTAGGACGCGAAGTTTATGAGTTTTAACGATATAAATTTTTCTACCATGTAATTGGTGTTTTTCCGCAAAAATAAACAGTTTGTTTACGACCCTGGTGCGCTAAGACGAGTAGTTTACGAGTTATAACGTTTTAAAGTTTTCTATCATGAAACTTGGGTTTTTGGGTCGAAAAACAGTTTTGTTTTGACCCTGTGGTGGTGATCCCGAATTTCGCACCTTTTTGCGCTAAGACGAGTAGCTTACGAGTTATAACGTTTTAAAGTTTCCTATCATGAAACTTGGGTTTTTGGGTCGAAAAACAGTTTTGTTTTGACCCTGTGGTGGTGATCCCGAATTTCGCACCTTTTTGCGCTAAGACGAGTAGCTTACGAGTTATAACGTTTTAAAGTTTTCTAACATGATTTTTGAGTTTTTGGGTTGAAATACAGTTGTGATTTGACCCTGTGGTGGTGATCCCGAATTTCGCACCTTTCTGCGCTAGGAAGCGAATTTTACGAGTTTTAACGACTTAAAGTTTTCTAGCATGATTTTTGAGTTTTTGGGTTGAAATACAGTTGTTATTTTTTTTTGTTTTGACTCTGGGATGGTGATTCCGAATTTCTAACCTTCTTGCGCTACGACGCGAAGCTTACGAGTTTAAGCGATTTAAAGTTTTCTACCATGAAATTTGGGTTTTTCCGCGAATACACACTTTTTTTACGACCCTGGGGTGGTGATCCCGACTTACGCACCTTTTTGCGCTAAGACGTGTAGTTTACGAGTTATAACGTTTTAAAGTTTTCTATCATGAAACTTGGGTTTTTGGATCGAATAACAGTTTTTCCGAATTTCGCTGCTTCTTGCGTTAGGACGCAAATTTTACGAGTTAAAGGATTTAAAGTTTTCTATCATTAAATTGGTGTTTTTCCGCAAATAAACACGACAAATAAACAACTCTACGACCCTGGAGTGGTGATCCCAAATTTCGCAGCTTTTTGCGCTAAGACGCCAAGCTTACGAGTTTTAACGATTTAAAGTTTTCTATCATGAAATTTAGGTTTTTGGGTCGAAAAACAGTTGTGATTTGAGCCTGGGGTGGTGATCCCTAATTTCGCAAATTTTTGCGCTAGGACGCGAAGTTTATGAGTTTTAACGATATACATTTTTCTACCATGTAATTGGTGTTTTTCCGCAAATAAACAGTTTCTTTACGACCCTGGGGAGGCGAACCAGAATTTCGCACCTTTTTGCGCTAGGAAGCAAATTTTACGAGTTTTAACGACTTAAAGTTTTCTTACATGATTTTTGAGTTTTTGGGTTGAAATACAGTTGTGATTTGACCCTGTGGTGGTGATCACGAATTTCGCACCTTTCTGCGCTAGGACGCGAAGTTTATGAGTTTTAACGATATAAATTTTTCTACCATGTAATTGGTGTTTTTCCGCAAATAAACAGTTTGTTTACGACACTGGTGCGCTAAGACGAGTAGTTTACGAGTTATAACGTTTTAAAGTTTTCTATCATGAAACTTGAGTTTTTGGGTTGAAATACAGTTTTGTTTTGACCCTGTGGTGGTGATCCCAAATTTCGCACATTTTGCGCTAAGACGAGTAGTTTACGAGTTATAACGTTTTAAAGTTTTCTAACATGATTTTTGAGTTTTTGGGTTGAAATACAGTTGTGATTTGACCCTGTGGTGGTGATCCCGTATTTCGCACCTTTCTGCGCTAGAACGCCAAGTTTACGTGTTTTAGCGATTTAAAGTCTTCTAACATGAAATTTGAGTTTTTGGGCTGAAATAAAGTTATGTTTTGACCCTGTGGTGGTGATCTCGAATTTCGCACCTTTTTGCGCTAAGACGAGTAGTTTACAAGTTATAACGTTTTAAAGTTTTCTATCTTGAAACTTGGGTTTTTGGGTCGAAAAACAGTTTTGTTTTGACCCTGTGGTGGTGATCACGAATTTCGCACCTTTTTGCGCTAAGACGAGTAGTTTACGAGTTATAACGTTTTAAAGTTTTCTAACATGATTTTTGAGTTTTTGGGTTGAAATACAGTTGTGATTTGACCCTGTGGTGGTGATCCCGAATTTCGCACCTTTCTGCGCTAGGACGCAAAGTTTACGTGTTTTAACGATTTAAAGTTTTCGGGCTGAAATACAGTTGTGATTTGACCGTGTGGTGGTGATCCCGAATTTCGCACCTTGTTTGCGCTAAGACGAGTAGTTTACGAGTTATAACGTTTTAAAGTTTTCTAACATAATTTTTGAGTTTTTGGGTTGAAATACAGTTGTGATTTGACCCTGTGGTGGTGATCCCGTATTTCGCACCTTTCTGCGCTAGAACGCCAAGTTTACGTGTTTTAGCGATTTAAAGTCTTCTAACATGAAAATTGAGTTTTTGGGCTGAAATAAAGTTATGTTTTGACCCTGTGGTGGTGATCTCGAATTTCGCACCTTTTTGCGCTAAGACGAGTAGTTTACAAGTTATAACGTTTTAAAGTTTTCTATCTTGAAACTTGGGTTTTTGGGTCGAAAAACAGTTTTGTTTTGACCCTGTGGTGGGGATCACGAATTTCGCAAATTTTTGCGCTAGGACGCGATGTTTATGACTTTTAACGATATAAATTTTTCTACCATGTAATTGGTGTTTTTCCGCAAATAAACAGTTTGTTTACGACCCTGGGGAGGTGAGCCAGAATTTCGCACCTTTTTGCGCTAAGACGAGTAGTTTACGAGTTATAACGTTTTAAAGTTTTCTATCATGAAACTTGAGTTTTTGGGTTGAAATACAGTTTAGTTTTGACCCTGTGGTGGTGATCCCGAAGTTCGCACCTTTTTGCGCTAAGACGAGTAGTTTACGAGTTATAACGTTTTAAAGTTTTCTATCATGAAATTACGGTTTTTTGGTCGAAAAACAGTTGTGATTTGAGCCTGGGGTGGTGATCCCTAATTCCGCAAATTTTTGCGCTAGGACGCGAAGTTTATGAGTTTTAACGATATAAATTTTTCTACCATGTAATTGGTGTTTTTCCGCAAATAAACAGTTTCTTTACGACCCTGGGGAGGCGAACCAGAATTTCGCACCTTTTTGCGCTAGGAAGCAAATTTTACGAGTTTTAACGACTTAAAGTCTTCTTACATGATTTTTGAGTTTTTGGGTTGAAATACTGTTGTGATTTGACCCTGTGGTGGTGATCCCGAATTTCGAACTTTTCTGCGCTAGGACGCCAAGTTTACGTGTTTTAACGATTTAAAGTCTTCTAACATGAAATTTGAGTTTTTGGGCTGAAATACAGTTATGATTTGACCCTGTGGTGTGATCCCGAATTTCGCACCTTTCTGCGCTAGGACGCGAAGTTTACGTGTTTTAACGATTTAAAGTTTTCGGGCTGAAATACAGTTGTGATTTGACCCTGTGGTGGTGATCCCGAATTTCGCACCTTTTTTGCGCTAAGACGAGTAGTTTACGAGTTATAACGTTTTAAAGTTTTCTATCATGAAACTTGGGTTTTTGGGTCGAAAAACAGTTGTGATTTGAGCCTGGGGTGGTGATCCCTAATTTCGCAAATTTTTGCGCTAGGACGCGAAGTTTATGAGTTTTAACGATATAAATTTTTCTACCATGTAATTGGTGTTTTTCCGCAAATAAAGAGTTCCTTTACGACCCTGGGAAGGTGAGCCAGAATTTCGCACCTTTTTGCGCTAGTAAGCGAATCTTACGAGTTTTAACGACTTAATATTTTCTAACATGATTTGTGAGGTTTTGGGTTGAAATACAGTTGTGATTTGACCCTGTGGTGGTGATCCCGAATTTCGCACCTTTTTGTGCTAAGACGAGTAGTTTACGAGTTATAACGTTTTAAAGTTTTCTAACATGATTTTTGAGTTTTTGGGTTGAAATACTGTTGTGATTTGACCCTGTGGTGGTGATCCCGAATTTCGAACTTTTCTGCGCTAGGACGCCAAGTTTACGTGTTTTAACGATTTAAAGTCTTCTAACATGAAATTTGAGTTTTTGGGCTGAAATACAGTTATGATTTGACCCTGTGGTGGTGATCCCGAATTTCGCACCTTTTTGCGCTAAGACGAGTAGTTGACGAGTTATAACGTTTTAAAGTTTTCTATCATGAAACTTGGGTTTTTGGGTCGAAAAACAGTTGTGTTTTGAGCCTGGGGTAGTGATCCCCAATTTCGCAAATTTTTGCGCTAGGACGCGAAGTTTATGAGTTTTAACGATATAAATTTTTCTACGATGTAATTGGTGTTTTTCCGCAAATAAACAGTTTGTTTACGACCCTTGGGGAGGTGAGCCAGAATTTCGCACCTTTTTGCGCTAAGACGAGTAGTTTAGGAGTTATAACGTTTTAAAGTTTTCTATCATGAAACTTGAGTTTTTGGGTTGAAATACAGTTTTGTTTTGACCCTGTGGTGGTGATCCCGAATTTCGCACATTTTGCGCTAAGACGAGTAGTTTACGAGTTATAACGTTATAACGATTTAAAGTCTTCTAACATGAAATTTGAGTTTTTGGGCTGAAATACAGTTATGTTTTGAGCCTGTGGTGGTGATCCCGAATTTCGCACCTTTTTGCGCTAAGACGAGTAGTTTACGAGTTATAACGTTTTAAAGTTTTCTATCATGAAATTACGGTTTTTTGGTCGAAAAACAGTTGTGATTTGAGCCTGGGGTGGTGATCCCTAATTTCGCAAATTTTTGCGCTAGGACGCGAAGTTTATGAGTTTTAACGATATAAATTTTTCTACCATGTAATTGGTGTTTTTCCGCAAATAAACAGTTTCTTTACGACCCTGGGGAGGCGAACCAGAATTTCGCACCTTTTTGCGCTAGGAAGCAAATTTTACGAGTTTTAACGACTTAAAGTCTTCTTACATGATTTTTGAGTTTTTGGGTTGAAATACAGTTGTGATTTGACCCTGAGGTGTGATCCCGAATTTCGGACCTTTCTGCGCTAGGACGCGAAGTTTACGTGTTTTAACGATTTAAAGTTTTCGGGCTGAAATACAGTTGTGATTTGACCCTGTGGTGGTGATCCCGAATTTCGCACCTTTTTTGCGCTAAGACGAGTAGTTTACGAGTTATAACGTTTTAAAGTTTTCTATCATGAAACTTGGGTTTTTGGGTCGAAAAACAGTTGTGATTTGAGCCTGGGGTGGTGATCCCTAATTTCGCAAATTTTTGCGCTAGGACGCGAAGTTTATGAGTTTTAACGATATAAATTTTTCTACCATGTAATTGGTGTTTTTCCGCAAATAAGCAGTTCCTTTACGACACTGGGAAGGTGAACCAGAATTTCGCACCTTTTTGCGCTAGTAAGCGAATCTTACGAGTTTTAACGACTTAATATTTTCTAACATGATTTGTGAGGTTTTGGGTTGAAATACAGTTGTGATTTGACCCTGTGGTGGTGATCCCGAATTTCGCACCTTTTTGCGCTAAGACGAGTAGTTTACGAGTTATAACGTTTTAAAGTTTTCTAACATGATTTTTGAGTTTTTGGGTTGAAATACAGTTGTGATTTGACCCTGTGGTGGTGATCCCGAATTTCGCACCTTTCTGCGCTAGGACGCGAAGTTTATGAGTTTTAACGATATAAATTGTTCTACCATGTAATTGGTGTTTTTCCGGAAAAATAAACAGTTTGTTTACGACCCTGGTGCGCTAAGACGAGTAGTTTACGAGTTATAACGTTTTAAAGTTTTCTAACATGATTTTTGAATTTTTGGGTTGAAATACAGTTGTGATTTGACCCTGTGGTGGTGATCCCGAATCTCGCACCTTTCTGCGCTAGGACGCGAAGTTTACGAGTTTTAACGATTTAAAGTTTCCTAACAGGAAATTTGAGTTTTTGGGCTGAAATACAGTTATGTTTTGACCCTGTGGTGGGGATCACGAATTTCGCACCTTTTTGCGCTAAGACGAGTAGTTTACGAGTTATAACGTTTTAAAGTTTTCTAACATGATTTTTGAGTTTTGGGGTTGAAATACAGTTGTGATTTGACCCTGTGGTGGTGATCCCGAATTTCGCACCTTTCTGCGCTAGGAAGCGAATTTTACGAGTTTTAACGACTTAAAGTTTTCTAGCATGATTTTTGAGTTTTTGGGTTGAAATACAGTTGTTATTTTTTTTTGTTTTGACTCTGGGATGGTGATTCCGAATTTCGAACCTTCTTGCGCTACTACGCGAAGCTTACGAGTTTAAGCGATTTAAAGTTTTCTACCATGAAATTTGGGTTTTTCCGCGAATACACAGTTTTTTTACGACCCTGGGGTGGTGATCCCGACTTACGCACCTTTTTGCGCTAAGACGTGTACTTTACGAGTTATAACGTTTTAAAGTTTTCTATCATGAAACTTGGGTTTTTGGGTCGAAAAACAGTTTTTCCGAATTTCGCTGCTTCTTGCGTTAGGACGCGAATTTTACGAGTTTTACGATTTAAAGTTTTCTATCATGAAATTGGTGTTTTTCCGCAAATAAACACGACAAATAAACAACTCTACGACCCTCGAGTGGTGATCCCAAATCTCGCACCTTTTTGCGCTAGGACGCCAAGTTTACGAGTTTTAACGATTTAAAGTTTTCTATCATGAAATTTAGGTTTTTGGGTCGAAAAACAGTTGTGATTTGAGCCTGGGGTGGTGATCCCTAATTTCGCAAATTTTTGCGCTAGGACGCGAAGTTTATGAGTTTTAACGATATAAATTTTTCTACCATGTAATTGGTGTTTTTCCGCAAATAAACTGTTTCTTTACGACCCTGGGGAGGTGAGCCAGAATTTCGCACCTTTCTGCGCTAGGAAGCAAATTTTACGAGTTTTGACGATTTCAAGTTTTCTAACAAGAAATTTGAGTTTTTAGGTTGAAATGCAGTTGTGATTTGACCCTGGGGTTGTGATCCCGAATTTATCACCTTTTTGCGCTAGGACGCGAAGCTTACGAGTTTAAACGATTTCAAGTTTTCTAACAAGAAATTTGAGTTTTTAGGTTGAAATGCAGTTGTTATTTGACCCTGTGGTGGTGATCCCGAATTTCGCACCTTTTTGCGCTAAGACGAGTAGTTTACGAGTTATAACGTTTTAAAGTTTTCTAACATGATTTTTGAGTTTTTGGGTTGAAATACAGTTGTGATTTGACCCTGTGGTGGTGATCCCGAATTTCGCACCTTTCTGCGCTAGGAAGCGAATTTTACGAGTTTTAACGACTTAAAGTTTTCTAGCATGATTTTTGAGTTTTTGGGTTGAAATACAGTTGTTATTTTTTTTTGTTTTGACTCTGGGATGGTGATTCCGAATTTCTAACCTTCTTGCGCTACGACGCGAAGCTTACGAGTTTAAGCGATTCAAAGTTTTCTACCATGAAATTTGGGTTTTTCCGCGAATACACAGTTTTTTTACGACCCTGTGGTGTTGATCCCGAATTTCGCACCTTTTTGCGCTAAGACGAGTAGTTTACGAGTTATAACGTTTTAAAGTTTTCTATCATGAAACTTGGGTTTTTGGATCGAATAACAGTTTTTCCGAAATTCGCTGCTTCTTGCGTTAGGACGCAAATTTAAGAGTTAAAGGTTTTAAAGTTTTCTATCATTAAATTGGTGTTTTTCCGCAAATAAACACGACAAATAAACAACTCTACAACCCTGGAGTGGTGATCCCAAATTTCGCAGCTTTTTGCGCTAGGACGCCAAGCTTACGAGTTTTAACGATTTAAAGTTTTCTATCATGAAATTTAGGTTTTTGGGTCGAAAAACAGTTGTGATTTGAGCCTGGGGTGGTGATCCCTAATTTCGCAAATTTTTGCGCTAGGACGCGAAGTTTATGAGTTTTAACGATATACATTTTTCTACCATGTAATTGGTGTTTTTCCGCAAATAAACAGTTTCTTTACGACCCTGGGGAGGCGAACCAGAATTTCGCACCTTTTTGCGCTAGGAAGCAAATTTTACGAGTTTTAACGACTTAAAGTTTTCTTACATGATTTTTGAGTTTTTGGGTTGAAATACAGTTGTGATTTGACCCTGTGGTGGTGATCACGAATTTCGCACCTTTCTGCGCTAGGACGCGAAGTTTATGAGTTTTAACGATATAAATTTTTCTACCATGTAATTGGTGTTTTTCCGCAAATAAACAGTTTGTTTACGACACTGGTGCGCTAAGACGAGTAGTTTACGAGTTATAACGTTTTAAAGTTTTCTATCATGAAACTTGAGTTTTTGGGTTGAAATACAGTTTTGTTTTGACCCTGTGGTGGTGATCCCAAATTTCGCACATTTTGCGCTAAGACGAGTAGTTTACGAGTTATAACGTTTTAAAGTTTTCTAACATGATTTTTGAGTTTTTGGGTTGAAATACAGTTGTGATTTGACCCTGTGGTGGTGATCCCGTATTTCGCACCTTTCTGCGCTAGAACGCCAAGTTTACGTGTTTTAGCGATTTAAAGTCTTCTAACATGAAATTTGAGTTTTTGGGCTGAAATAAAGTTATGTTTTGACCCTGTGGTGGTGATCTCGAATTTCGCACCTTTTTGCGCTAAGACGAGTAGTTTACAAGTTATAACGTTTTAAAGTTTTCTATCTTGAAACTTGGGTTTTTGGGTCGAAAAACAGTTTTGTTTTGACCCTGTGGTGGTGATCACGAATTTCGCACCTTTTTGCGCTAAGACGAGTAGTTTACGAGTTATAACGTTTTAAAGTTTTCTAACATGATTTTTGAGTTTTTGGGTTGAAATACAGTTGTGATTTGACCCTGTGGTGGTGATCCCGAATTTCGCACCTTTCTGCGCTAGGACGCAAAGTTTACGTGTTTTAACGATTTAAAGTTTTCGGGCTGAAATACAGTTGTGATTTGACCGTGTGGTGGTGATCCCGAATTTCGCACCTTGTTTGCGCTAAGACGAGTAGTTTACGAGTTATAACGTTTTAAAGTTTTCTAACATAATTTTTGAGTTTTTGGGTTGAAATACAGTTGTGATTTGACCCTGTGGTGGTGATCCCGTATTTCGCACCTTTCTGCGCTAGAACGCCAAGTTTACGTGTTTTAGCGATTTAAAGTCTTCTAACATGAAAATTGAGTTTTTGGGCTGAAATAAAGTTATGTTTTGACCCTGTGGTGGTGATCTCGAATTTCGCACCTTTTTGCGCTAAGACGAGTAGTTTACAAGTTATAACGTTTTAAAGTTTTCTATCTTGAAACTTGGGTTTTTGGGTCGAAAAACAGTTTTGTTTTGACCCTGTGGTGGGGATCACGAATTTCGCAAATTTTTGCGCTAGGACGCGATGTTTATGACTTTTAACGATATAAATTTTTCTACCATGTAATTGGTGTTTTTCCGCAAATAAACAGTTTGTTTACGACCCTGGGGAGGTGAGCCAGAATTTCGCACCTTTTTGCGCTAAGACGAGTAGTTTACGAGTTATAACGTTTTAAAGTTTTCTATCATGAAACTTGAGTTTTTGGGTTGAAATACAGTTTAGTTTTGACCCTGTGGTGGTGATCCCGAAGTTCGCACCTTTTTGCGCTAAGACGAGTAGTTTACGAGTTATAACGTTTTAAAGTTTTCTATCATGAAATTACGGTTTTTTGGTCGAAAAACAGTTGTGATTTGAGCCTGGGGTGGTGATCCCTAATTCCGCAAATTTTTGCGCTAGGACGCGAAGTTTATGAGTTTTAACGATATAAATTTTTCTACCATGTAATTGGTGTTTTTCCGCAAATAAACAGTTTCTTTACGACCCTGGGGAGGCGAACCAGAATTTCGCACCTTTTTGCGCTAGGAAGCAAATTTTACGAGTTTTAACGACTTAAAGTCTTCTTACATGATTTTTGAGTTTTTGGGTTGAAATACTGTTGTGATTTGACCCTGTGGTGGTGATCCCGAATTTCGAACTTTTCTGCGCTAGGACGCCAAGTTTACGTGTTTTAACGATTTAAAGTCTTCTAACATGAAATTTGAGTTTTTGGGCTGAAATACAGTTATGATTTGACCCTGTGGTGTGATCCCGAATTTCGCACCTTTCTGCGCTAGGACGCGAAGTTTACGTGTTTTAACGATTTAAAGTTTTCGGGCTGAAATACAGTTGTGATTTGACCCTGTGGTGGTGATCCCGAATTTCGCACCTTTTTTGCGCTAAGACGAGTAGTTTACGAGTTATAACGTTTTAAAGTTTTCTATCATGAAACTTGGGTTTTTGGGTCGAAAAACAGTTGTGATTTGAGCCTGGGGTGGTGATCCCTAATTTCGCAAATTTTTGCGCTAGGACGCGAAGTTTATGAGTTTTAACGATATAAATTTTTCTACCATGTAATTGGTGTTTTTCCGCAAATAAAGAGTTCCTTTACGACCCTGGGAAGGTGAGCCAGAATTTCGCACCTTTTTGCGCTAGTAAGCGAATCTTACGAGTTTTAACGACTTAATATTTTCTAACATGATTTGTGAGGTTTTGGGTTGAAATACAGTTGTGATTTGACCCTGTGGTGGTGATCCCGAATTTCGCACCTTTTTGTGCTAAGACGAGTAGTTTACGAGTTATAACGTTTTAAAGTTTTCTAACATGATTTTTGAGTTTTTGGGTTGAAATACTGTTGTGATTTGACCCTGTGGTGGTGATCCCGAATTTCGAACTTTTCTGCGCTAGGACGCCAAGTTTACGTGTTTTAACGATTTAAAGTCTTCTAACATGAAATTTGAGTTTTTGGGCTGAAATACAGTTATGATTTGACCCTGTGGTGGTGATCCCGAATTTCGCACCTTTTTGCGCTAAGACGAGTAGTTGACGAGTTATAACGTTTTAAAGTTTTCTATCATGAAACTTGGGTTTTTGGGTCGAAAAACAGTTGTGTTTTGAGCCTGGGGTAGTGATCCCCAATTTCGCAAATTTTTGCGCTAGGACGCGAAGTTTATGAGTTTTAACGATATAAATTTTTCTACGATGTAATTGGTGTTTTTCCGCAAATAAACAGTTTGTTTACGACCCTTGGGGAGGTGAGCCAGAATTTCGCACCTTTTTGCGCTAAGACGAGTAGTTTAGGAGTTATAACGTTTTAAAGTTTTCTATCATGAAACTTGAGTTTTTGGGTTGAAATACAGTTTTGTTTTGACCCTGTGGTGGTGATCCCGAATTTCGCACATTTTGCGCTAAGACGAGTAGTTTACGAGTTATAACGTTATAACGATTTAAAGTCTTCTAACATGAAATTTGAGTTTTTGGGCTGAAATACAGTTATGTTTTGAGCCTGTGGTGGTGATCCCGAATTTCGCACCTTTTTGCGCTAAGACGAGTAGTTTACGAGTTATAACGTTTTAAAGTTTTCTATCATGAAATTACGGTTTTTTGGTCGAAAAACAGTTGTGATTTGAGCCTGGGGTGGTGATCCCTAATTTCGCAAATTTTTGCGCTAGGACGCGAAGTTTATGAGTTTTAACGATATAAATTTTTCTACCATGTAATTGGTGTTTTTCCGCAAATAAACAGTTTCTTTACGACCCTGGGGAGGCGAACCAGAATTTCGCACCTTTTTGCGCTAGGAAGCAAATTTTACGAGTTTTAACGACTTAAAGTCTTCTTACATGATTTTTGAGTTTTTGGGTTGAAATACAGTTGTGATTTGACCCTGAGGTGTGATCCCGAATTTCGGACCTTTCTGCGCTAGGACGCGAAGTTTACGTGTTTTAACGATTTAAAGTTTTCGGGCTGAAATACAGTTGTGATTTGACCCTGTGGTGGTGATCCCGAATTTCGCACCTTTTTTGCGCTAAGACGAGTAGTTTACGAGTTATAACGTTTTAAAGTTTTCTATCATGAAACTTGGGTTTTTGGGTCGAAAAACAGTTGTGATTTGAGCCTGGGGTGGTGATCCCTAATTTCGCAAATTTTTGCGCTAGGACGCGAAGTTTATGAGTTTTAACGATATAAATTTTTCTACCATGTAATTGGTGTTTTTCCGCAAATAAGCAGTTCCTTTACGACACTGGGAAGGTGAACCAGAATTTCGCACCTTTTTGCGCTAGTAAGCGAATCTTACGAGTTTTAACGACTTAATATTTTCTAACATGATTTGTGAGGTTTTGGGTTGAAATACAGTTGTGATTTGACCCTGTGGTGGTGATCCCGAATTTCGCACCTTTTTGCGCTAAGACGAGTAGTTTACGAGTTATAACGTTTTAAAGTTTTCTAACATGATTTTTGAGTTTTTGGGTTGAAATACAGTTGTGATTTGACCCTGTGGTGGTGATCCCGAATTTCGCACCTTTCTGCGCTAGGACGCGAAGTTTATGAGTTTTAACGATATAAATTGTTCTACCATGTAATTGGTGTTTTTCCGGAAAAATAAACAGTTTGTTTACGACCCTGGTGCGCTAAGACGAGTAGTTTACGAGTTATAACGTTTTAAAGTTTTCTAACATGATTTTTGAATTTTTGGGTTGAAATACAGTTGTGATTTGACCCTGTGGTGGTGATCCCGAATCTCGCACCTTTCTGCGCTAGGACGCGAAGTTTACGAGTTTTAACGATTTAAAGTTTCCTAACAGGAAATTTGAGTTTTTGGGCTGAAATACAGTTATGTTTTGACCCTGTGGTGGGGATCACGAATTTCGCACCTTTTTGCGCTAAGACGAGTAGTTTACGAGTTATAACGTTTTAAAGTTTTCTAACATGATTTTTGAGTTTTGGGGTTGAAATACAGTTGTGATTTGACCCTGTGGTGGTGATCCCGAATTTCGCACCTTTCTGCGCTAGGAAGCGAATTTTACGAGTTTTAACGACTTAAAGTTTTCTAGCATGATTTTTGAGTTTTTGGGTTGAAATACAGTTGTTATTTTTTTTTGTTTTGACTCTGGGATGGTGATTCCGAATTTCGAACCTTCTTGCGCTACTACGCGAAGCTTACGAGTTTAAGCGATTTAAAGTTTTCTACCATGAAATTTGGGTTTTTCCGCGAATACACAGTTTTTTTACGACCCTGGGGTGGTGATCCCGACTTACGCACCTTTTTGCGCTAAGACGTGTACTTTACGAGTTATAACGTTTTAAAGTTTTCTATCATGAAACTTGGGTTTTTGGGTCGAAAAACAGTTTTTCCGAATTTCGCTGCTTCTTGCGTTAGGACGCGAATTTTACGAGTTTTACGATTTAAAGTTTTCTATCATGAAATTGGTGTTTTTCCGCAAATAAACACGACAAATAAACAACTCTACGACCCTCGAGTGGTGATCCCAAATCTCGCACCTTTTTGCGCTAGGACGCCAAGTTTACGAGTTTTAACGATTTAAAGTTTTCTATCATGAAATTTAGGTTTTTGGGTCGAAAAACAGTTGTGATTTGAGCCTGGGGTGGTGATCCCTAATTTCGCAAATTTTTGCGCTAGGACGCGAAGTTTATGAGTTTTAACGATATAAATTTTTCTACCATGTAATTGGTGTTTTTCCGCAAATAAACTGTTTCTTTACGACCCTGGGGAGGTGAGCCAGAATTTCGCACCTTTCTGCGCTAGGAAGCAAATTTTACGAGTTTTGACGATTTCAAGTTTTCTAACAAGAAATTTGAGTTTTTAGGTTGAAATGCAGTTGTGATTTGACCCTGGGGTTGTGATCCCGAATTTATCACCTTTTTGCGCTAGGACGCGAAGCTTACGAGTTTAAACGATTTCAAGTTTTCTAACAAGAAATTTGAGTTTTTAGGTTGAAATGCAGTTGTTATTTGACCCTGTGGTGGTGATCCCGAATTTCGCACCTTTTTGCGCTAAGACGAGTAGTTTACGAGTTATAACGTTTTAAAGTTTTCTAACATGATTTTTGAGTTTTTGGGTTGAAATACAGTTGTGATTTGACCCTGTGGTGGTGATCCCGAATTTCGCACCTTTCTGCGCTAGGAAGCGAATTTTACGAGTTTTAACGACTTAAAGTTTTCTAGCATGATTTTTGAGTTTTTGGGTTGAAATACAGTTGTTATTTTTTTTTGTTTTGACTCTGGGATGGTGATTCCGAATTTCTAACCTTCTTGCGCTACGACGCGAAGCTTACGAGTTTAAGCGATTCAAAGTTTTCTACCATGAAATTTGGGTTTTTCCGCGAATACACAGTTTTTTTACGACCCTGTGGTGTTGATCCCGAATTTCGCACCTTTTTGCGCTAAGACGAGTAGTTTACGAGTTATAACGTTTTAAAGTTTTCTATCATGAAACTTGGGTTTTTGGATCGAATAACAGTTTTTCCGAAATTCGCTGCTTCTTGCGTTAGGACGCAAATTTAAGAGTTAAAGGTTTTAAAGTTTTCTATCATTAAATTGGTGTTTTTCCGCAAATAAACACGACAAATAAACAACTCTACAACCCTGGAGTGGTGATCCCAAATTTCGCAGCTTTTTGCGCTAGGACGCCAAGCTTACGAGTTTTAACGATTTAAAGTTTTCTATCATGAAATTTAGGTTTTTGGGTCGAAAAACAGTTTTGTTTTGACCCTGGGGTGGTGATCCCGAATTTCGCTTCTTTTAGCTCTAGGACGCGAAGTTTATGAGTTTTAACGATATAAATTTTTCTACCATGTAATTGGTGTTTTTCCGCAAATAAACAGTTTCCTTACGACCCTGGGGAGGCGAACCAGAATTTCGCATCTTTTTGCGCTAGGAAGCAAATTTTACGAGTTTTAACGACTTAAAGTTTTCTTGCATGATTTTTGAGTTTTTGGGTTGAAATACAGTTGTGATTTGACCCTGTGGTGGTGATCCCGAATTTCGCACCTTTCTGCGCTAGGACGCGAAGTTTACGTGTTTTAACGATTTAAAGTTTTCGGGCTGAAATACAGTTGTGATTTGACCCTGTGGTGGTGATCCCGAATTTCGCACCTTTTTTGCGCTAAGACGAGTAGTTTACGAGTTATAACGTTCTAAAATTTTCTATCATGAAACTTGGGTTTTTGGGTCGAAAAACAGTTGTGATTTGATCCTGGGGTGGTGATCCCGAATTTCGCAGCTTTTTGCGCTAGGACGCCAAGCTTACGAGTTTTAACGATTTAAAGTTTTCTATCATGAAATTTAGGTTTTTATGTCGAAAAACAGTTTTGTTTTGACCCTGGGATGGTGATCCCGAATTTCGCTTCTTTTAGCTCTAGGACGCGAAGTTTATGAGTTTTAACGATATAAATTTTTCTACCATGTAATTGGTGTTTTTCCGCAAATAAACAGTTTCTTTACGACCCTGGGGAGGTGAGCCAGAATTTCGCACCTTTTTGCGCTAGGAAGCGAATCTTACGAGTTTTAACGACTTAATATTTTCTAACATGATTTGTGAGGTTTTGGGTTGAAATACAGTTGTGATTTGACCCTGTGGTGGTGATCCCGAATTTCGCACCTTTTTGCGCTAAGACGAGTAGTTGACGAGTTATAACGTTTTAAAGTTTTCTATCATGAAACTTGAGTTTTTGGGTCGAAAAACAGTTGTGATTTGAGCCTGGGGTGGTGATCCCTAATTTTGCAAATTTTTGCGCTAGGACGCGAAGTTTATGAGTTTTAACGATATAAATTTTTGTACCATGTAATTGGTGTTTTTCCGCAAATAAACAGTTTGTTTACGACCCTGGGGAGGTGAGCCAGAATTTCGCACCTTTTTGCGCTAAGACGAGTAGTTTACGAGTTATAACGTTTTAAAGTAACTTTCTTTGCATGAGTATGACATTATCGTAATAACTGAGACATGGTTGAATGACAACTATTCAACGGCTGAAATTTTTGATGATTATTACACCGTTTATCGTCTGGATCGAACAACAATGAGTGGTCACTTGCGCGGCGGGGGAGTTTTCATTGCTGTACGATCATCTCTTACAACGAAAGCCGTTATGCTGCCTAATGATGACTTCAAGAGTGAACAGCTGTGTGTCTCTGTTGACATTGGCAACAGAAAGGAGGTCTTCTTTGTTGTTAGTTACATACCTCCTAAAAGCCCGCTATGTGTATATGAAGTTCATCTTGCCAACATCGAATCCATCGCCGAACAGCTGACTGATCATCAAGATCTTATTGTTTTGGGTGATTTTAACTTAGGCGACATAAAATGGTCGTATTCAAATGATGATAAATGTTTAATTCCATTTAGTATGAAGACTGATTGTGAGTTTGTATTCATAGATGCTTTATTTTCGTTTAATTTGTTTCAAAAAAATTCCTGTCACAATTCGTTAAACAGAATTCTTGATCTCGTTTTTGTAAATAATAATTTAAATTTTTCTGTTAGAGAAGCTTTATGTCCCTTAATGAGAAATTCGATTCATCACATTGCTCTATGTCTGGATCTACAGTATATTTCTTTTTCAACCTCTGTACCAAACGCTATAAAGTATGAAAAAAGGTACAATTTTAAGAAGGCAAATTATAATGCATTAAACAATTATTTTAACTCGATTGATTGGTCGGGCATTCTTTCTGGTTCGCAGCTTAAAGAGGAATACAAAAAAATTCTAAGCGTACTTAATTATGCATTTTCTTTTTACGTGCCTATTATAAGAAAAAAACAGATTTTAAAATTGCCTTGGCATAACCAAAGGTTGGTAAATTTAAAGAATGCCAAAAATAAAGCATTTAAGTTACTTAAAAAGACTAATGCTGAAATTGACAAAATACGTTTTTGCCAATTACGCCGGGAATATGAGTTTTTAAATAAATTTCTCTATAAGCAATATATAATGAACACTGAATCTCAAATTACAAGAAATCCCAAAGGTTTCTGGACATTTTTAAATACCAAGAGAAAGCAACACGGTATTCTACAAAACATGGAATTTAATGGCATGGTCTCTTATAGCACTGACTCAACTTGTGAGCTCTTTGCTCAATTTTTTGAATCTGTATATGTTGATCACTCAAATCTTACTTTACCTGTTGATAACAACATAAAGGAGTGCAATTCATTTTGGGGATCTCTCTATCTTTCCACTGATGATATAGTTCAAGGCATACAATCTTTGAACTCTTCTCAAAGTGCTGGTCCAGATAATATCCCGTTTGATGTTCTGAAACACTGTAAATTATCTTTGTCTTTTCCCTTAAAACTATTATATAACTTATCGTTGAGTTCTG
The DNA here is from genome assembly GCA_949716465.1 of Chalcosyrphus nemorum. Classification (NCBI taxonomy): domain Eukaryota; kingdom Metazoa; phylum Arthropoda; class Insecta; order Diptera; family Syrphidae; genus Chalcosyrphus; species Chalcosyrphus nemorum. The sequence continues at coordinate 635,248 of CATIXX010000088.1, read as the reverse complement.
GTATATTCTTGGATGAATGGAAATATTCATTCATAACACCCATATTTAAAGCTGGATCAAGACAAAAAATTGAAAATTATCGTGGAATATCTAAACTTTCAGCTATCCCGAAATTGTTTGAGTCAATAGTTACTAAAAAACTGTATTTTCTTACCAAGGAGCAAATTTCTTTACAACAACATGGCTTCGTGTCTGGTAGATCTACATTAACCAATTTGACGCTCTTTACAAAGTATCTTTTTGATTCTGTGGAATCGGGTTATCAAGTTGACGTAGTTTTTACTGATTTCGTTAAGGCTTTTGATACAGTATGTCATAGCATTCTAGGTAACAAACTAAGATCTTTTGGTATTCATTCGAAACTGCTTGAGTGGATTACATGTTACCTAAGTAATAGGAAGCAATATGTAAAAATATATGGTTATAAATCCAGGTCCATTGAGGTTTCATCCGGGGTCCCGCAAGGTAGCCACTTAGGACCTTTGCTTTTTAACATATTTATTAATGAGATCCCTTCATTGCTTCAACATGCAAACTGTCTTATGTATGCTGATGACCTAAAAATCTTTTTGCGGGTTTAAAATATTTTCGATTGTCAAACCTTGCAAAATGAATTAAACACGATAGTCAAATGGTGTAAGCAAAATCGGCTAATCCTGAATATTCAAAAGTGTAATTCTTTTTCTGTTTACCACACATTAATGCCTGTTTTTTACGGATACACAATTTCTGGGACCAATCTTTCCCGTAAAACGGAAATTAAAGATCTTGGTATAATTTTTGACACGAAACTCTCATTCTCGATTCATATTGATTATGTTGTAGCGAAAGCTAATTCCATGCTCGGGTTTCTTAAAAGAACATGTGCTGAATTCTCAAACCCATATGCCCTTAAGTCCGTTTATATGTCTTTAGTTCGACCTTTCCTAGAATATTGTTCTATAGTGTGGTGTCCAATCTATGCAAACTCTATAATGCGATTAGAAAGAATACAAAAGTCTTTCACACGATTTGTCGTAAAGCAAATGAGATGGAATCTTGATGCATTGCCTCCATATTCAACAAGATGTGCTTTAATTGGTTTACATACGCTAGAAAAAAGACGTAATGTTCATTATATACTGTTTATTCATGATATTTTTTCGTATCGTATAATATGTCCTGACTTACTTAAAAAATTTAACCTGTATGCGCCAGAAAGAATTCTGCGAACAAGAAACTTTCTATTAAATCCTAGACATATTTATAATTATGGTCTTAATGAACCAATAACTAAATGTATTAAATGTTATAATTCTGTTTGTACGGAAATAGATCTATGTGATGACAGATCGAAAATGAAATTATTGTTATTGAATATATTTGAATCTTAATTATCTATAATTACTAATAACTATTGAAAATCTATTTATTATATGATAAATCTGAAATCTGTTAGAGTTAAGCTCGGTAGATGAATAAAGAATAAAGAATAATAAAAAAGAATAATAATAAAGTTTTCTATCATGAAACTTGAGTTTTTGGGTTGAAATACACTTGTGATTTGACCCTGTGGTGGTGATCCCGAATTTCGCACCTTTCTGCGCTAGGACGCGAAGTTTACGAGTTATAACGTTTTAAAGTTTTCTAACATGATTTTTGAGTTTTTGGGTTGAAATACAGTTGTGATTTGACCATGTGGTGGTGATCCCGTATTTCGCACCTTTCTGCGCTAGGACCCCAAGTTTACGTGTTTTAAAGATTTAAAGTCTTCTAACATGAAATTTGAGTTTTTGGGCTGAAATATAGTTATGATTTGACCCTGTGGTGGTGATCCCGAATTTCGCACCTTTTTGCGCTAAGACGAGTAGTTTACGAGTTATAACGTTTTAAAGTTTTCTATCATGAAACTTGGGTTTTTGGGTCGAAAAACAGTTGTGATTTGAGCCTGGGGTGGTGATCCCGAATTTCGCACCTTTTTGCGCTAAGACGAGTAGTTTACGAGTTATAACGTTTTAAAGTTTTCTATCATGAAACTTGGGTTTTTGGGTCGAAAAACAGTTTTGTTTTGACCCTGTGGTGGTGATCCCGAATTTCGCACCTTTTTGCGCTAGGACGAGTAGTTTACGAGTTATAACGTTTTAAAGTTTTCTAACATGATTTTTGAATTTTTGGGTTGAAATACAGTTGTGATTTGACCCTGTGGTGGTGATCCCGAATTTCGCACCTTTCTGCGCTATAACGCCAAGTTTACGAGTTTTAACGATTTAAAGTTTCCTAACATGAAATTTGAGTTTTTGGGTTGAAATACAGTTGTGATTTGAATTCCCGAATTTCGCACCGTTTTGGGCTAAGACGTGTAGTTTACGAGTTGGTCGAAAAACAGTTTTGTTTTGACCCTGTGGTGGTGATCCCGAATTTCGCACCTTTTTGCGCTAGGACGAGTAGTTTACGAGTTATAACGTTTTAAAGTTTTCTAACATGATTTTTGAATTTTTGGGTTGAAATACAGTTGTGATTTGAATTCTCGAATTTCGCACCGTTTTGGGCTAAGACGTGTAGTTTACGAGTTATAACGTTTTAAAATTTTCTATCATGAAACTTGGGTTTTTGGGTCGAAAAACAGTTGTGATTTGAGCCTCGGGTGGGGATCCCTAATTTCGCTTCTTTTAGCTCTAGGACGCGAAGTTTATGAGTTTTAACGATATATATTTTTCTACCATGTAATTGGTGTTTTTCCGCAAATAAACTGTTTCTTTACGACCTTGGGGAGGTGAGCCAGAATTTCGCACCTTTCTGCGCTAGGAAGCAAATTTTAAGAGTTTTAACGACTTAAAGTTTTCTAGCATGAAACTTGGGTTTTTGGGTCGAAAAACAGTTTTTCCGAATTTCGCTGCTTCTTGCGTTAGGACGCGAATTTTACGAGTTTTACGATTTAAAGTTTTCTATCATGAAATTGGTGTTTTTCCGCAAACAAACACGACAAATAAACAACTCTACGACCCTGGAGTGGTGATCCCAAATCTCGCACCTTTTTGCGCTAGGACGCCAAGTTTACGAGTTTTAACGATTTAAAGTTTTCTATCATGAAATTTAGGTTTTTGGGTCGAAAAACAGTTGTGATTTGAGCCTGGGGTGGTGATCCCTAATTTCGCAAATTTTTGCGCTAGGACGCGAACTTTATGAGTTTTAACGATATAAATTTTTCTACCATGTAATTGGTGTTTTTCCGCAAATAAACTGTTTCTTTACGACCTTGGGGAGGTGAGCCAGAATTTCGCACCTTTCTGCGCTAGGAAGCAAATTTTAAGAGTTTTGACGATTTCAAGTTTTCTAACAAGAAATTTGAGTTTTTAGGTTGAAATGCAGTTGTGATTTGACCCTGGGGTGGTGATCCCGAATTTATCACCTTTTTGCGCTAGGACGCGAAGCTTACGAGTTTAAACGATTTCAAGTTTTCTAACAAGAAATTTGAGTTTTTAGGTTGAAATGCAGTTGTTATTTGACCCTGGGGTGGTGATCCCGAATTTCGCACCTTTTTGCGCTAAGACGAGTAGTTTACGAGTTATAACGTTTTAAAGTTTTCTAACATGATTTTTGAGTTTTTGGGTTGAAATACAGTTGTGATTTGGCCCTGTGGTGGTGATCCCGAATTTCGCACCTTTCTGCGCTAGGAAGCGAATTTTACGAGTTTTAACGACTTAAAGTTTTCTAGCATGATTTTTGAGTTTTTGGGTTGAAATACAGTTGTTATTTTTTTTTTGTTTTGACTCTGGGATGGTGATTCCGAATTTCTAATCTTCTTGCGCTACGACGCGAAGCTTACGAGTTTAAGCGATTTAAAGTTTTCTACCATGAAATTTGGGTTTTTCCGCGAATACACAGTTTTTTTACGACCCTGTGGTGTTGATCCCGAATTTCGCACCTTTTTGCGCTAAGACGAGTAGTTTACGAGTTATAACGTTTTAAAGTTTTCTATCATGAAACTTGGGTTTTTGGATCGAATAACAGTTTTTCCGAATTTCGCTGCTTCTTGCGTTAGGACGCGAATTTTACGAGTTGGATTTAAAGTTTTCTATCATTAAATTGGTGTTTTTCCGCAAATAAACACGACAAATAAACAACTCTACGACCCTGGAGTGGTGATCCCAAATTTCGCAGCTTTTTGCGCTAGGACGCCAAGCTTACGAGTTTTAACGATTTAAAGTTTTCTATCATGAAATTTAGGTTTTTGGGTCGAAAAACAGTTTTGTTTTGACCCTGGGCTGGTGATCCCGAATTTCGCTTCTTTTAGCTCTAGGACGCGAAGTTTATGAGTTTTAACGATATAAATTTTTCTACCATGTAATTGGTGTTTTTCCGCAAATAAACAGTTTCCTTACGACCCTGGGGAGGCGAACCAGAATTTCGCACCTTTTTGCGCTAGGAAGCAAATTTTACGAGTTTTAACGACTTAAAGTTTTCTTACATGATTTTTGAGTTTTTGGGTTGAAATACAGTTGTGATTTGACCCTGTGGTGGTGATCCCGAATTTCGCACCTTTCTGCGCTAGGACGCGAAGTTTACGTGTTTTAACGATTTAAAGTTTTCGGGCTGAAATACAGTTGTGATTTGACCCTGTGGTGGTGATCCCGAATTTCGCACCTATTTTGCGCTAAGACGAGTAGTTTACGAATTATAACGTTTTAAAATTTTCTATCATGAAACTTGGGTTTTTGGGTCGAAAAACAGTTGTGATTTGAGCCTCGGGTGGTGATCCCGAATTTCGCACCTTTTTGCGCTAGGACGAGTAGTTTACGAGTTATAACGTTTTAAAGTTTTCTAACATGATTTTTGAATTTTTGGGTTGAAATACAGTTGTGATTTGAATTCTCGAATTTCGCACCGTTTTGGGCTAAGACGTGTAGTTTACGAGTTATAACGTTTTAAAATTTTCTATCATGAAACTTGGGTTTTTGGGTCGAAAAACAGTTGTGATTTGAGCCTCGGGTGGGGATCCCTAATTTCGCTTCTTTTAGCTCTAGGACGCGAAGTTTATGAGTTTTAACGATATATATTTTTCTACCATGTAATTGGTGTTTTTCCGCAAATAAACTGTTTCTTTACGACCTTGGGGAGGTGAGCCAGAATTTCGCACCTTTCTGCGCTAGGAAGCAAATTTTAAGAGTTTTAACGACTTAAAGTTTTCTAGCATGAAACTTGGGTTTTTGGGTCGAAAAACAGTTTTTCCGAATCTCGCTGCTTCTTGCGTTAGGACGCGAATTTTACGAGTTTTACGATTTAAAGTTTTCTATCATGAAATTGGTGTTTTTCCGCAAATAAACACGACAAATAAACAACTCTACGACCCTGGAGTGGTGATCCCAAATCTCGCACCTTTTTGCGCTAGGACGCCAAGTTTACGAGTTTTAACGATTTAAAGTTTTCTATCATGAAATTTAGGTTTTTGGGTCGAAAAACAGTTGTGATTTGAGCCTGGGGTGGTGATCCCTAATTTCGCAAATTTTTGCGCTAGGACGCGAACTTTATGAGTTTTAACGATATAAATTTTTCTACCATGTAATTGGTGTTTTTCCGCAAATAAACTGTTTCTTTACGACCTTGGGGAGGTGAGCCAGAATTTCGCACCTTTCTGCGCTAGGAAGCAAATTTTAAGAGTTTTGACGATTTCAAGTTTTCTAACAAGAAATTTGAGTTTTTAGGTTGAAATGCAGTTGTGATTTGACCCTGGGGTGGTGATCCCGAATTTATCACCTTTTTGCGCTAGGACGCGAAGCTTACGAGTTTAAACGATTTCAAGTTTTCTAACAAGAAATTTGAGTTTTTAGGTTGAAATGCAGTTGTTATTTGATCCTAGGGTGGTGATCCCGAATTTCGCACCTTTTTGCGCTAAGACGAGTAGTTTACGAGTTATAACGTTTTAAAGTTTTCTAACATGATTTTTGAGTTTTTGGGTTGAAATACAGTTGTGATTTGGCCCTGTGGTGGTGATCCCGAATTTCGCACCTTTCTGCGCTAGGAAGCGAATTTTACGAGTTTTAACGACTTAAAGTTTTCTAGCATGATTTTTGAGTTTTTGGGTTGAAATACAGTTGTTATTTTTTTTTTGTTTTGACTCTGGGATGGTGATTCCGAATTTCTAATCTTCTTGCGCTACGACGCGAAGCTTACGAGTTTAAGCGATTTAAAGTTTTCTACCATGAAATTTGGGTTTTTCCGCGAATACACAGTTTTTTTACGACCCTGTGGTGTTGATCCCGAATTTCGCACCTTTTTGCGTTAAGACGAGTAGTTTACGAGTTATAACGTTTTAAAGTTTTCTATCATGAAACTTGGGTTTTTGGATCGAATAACAGTTTTTCCGAATTTCGCTGCTTCTTGCGTTAGGACGCGAATTTTACGAGTTGGATTTAAAGTTTTCTATCATTAAATTGGTGTTTTTCCGCAAATAAACACGACAAATAAACAACTCTACGACCCTGGAGTGGTGATCCCAAATTTCGCAGCTTTTTGCGCTAGGACGCCAAGCTTACGAGTTTTAACGATTTAAAGTTTTCTATCATGAAATTTAGGTTTTTGGGTCGAAAAACAGTTTTGTTTTGACCCTGGGCTGGGGATCCCGAATTTCGCTTCTTTTAGCTCTAGGACGCGAAGTTTATGAGTTTTAACGATATAAATTTTTCTACCATGTAATTGGTGTTTTTCCGCAAATAAACAGTTTCCTTACGACCCTGGGGAGGCGAACCAGAATTTCGCACCTTTTTGCGCTAGGAAGCAAATTTTACGAGTTTTAACGACTTAAAGTTTTCTTACATGATTTTTGAGTTTTTGGGTTGAAATACAGTTGTGATTTGACCCTGTGGTGGTGATCCCGAATTTCGCACCTTTCTGCGCTAGGACGCGAAGTTTACGTGTTTTAACGATTTAAAGTTTTCGGGCTGAAATACAGTTGTGATTTGACCCTGTGGTGGTGATCCCGAATTTCGCACCTATTTTGCGCTAAGACGAGTAGTTTACGAGTTATAACGTTTTAAAATTTTCTATCATGAAACTTGGGTTTTTGGGTCGAAAAACAGTTGTGATTTGAGCCTGGGGTGGGATCCCTAATTTCGCAAATTTTTGCGCTAGGACGCGAAGTTTATGAGTTTTAACGATATACATTTTTCTACCATGTAATTGGTGTTTTTCCGCAAATAAACAGTTTCTTTACGACCCTGGGGAGGTGAGCCAGGATTTCGCACCTTTTTGCGCTAGGAAGCGAATCTTACGAGTTTTAACGACTTAATATTTTGGGCTGAAATTCAGTTATGATTTGACCCTGTGGTGGTGATTCCGAATTTCGCACCTTTTTGCGCTAAGACGAGTAGTTTACGAGTTATAACGTTTTAAAGTTTTCTATCATGAAACTTTGGTTTTTGGGTCGAAAAACAGTTGTGATTTGAGCCTGGGGTGGTGATCCCTAATTTCGCAAATTTTTGCGCTAGGACGCGAAGTTTATGAGTTTTAACGATATAAATTTTTCTACCATGTAATTGGTGTTTTTCCGCAAATAAACAGTTTGTTTACGACCCTGGGGATGTGAGCCAGAATTTCGCACCTTTTTGCGCTAAGACGAGTAGTTTACGAGTTATAACGTTTTAAAGTTTTCTATCATGAAACTTGGGTTTTTGGGTCGAAAAACAGTTTTGTTTTGACCCTGTGGTGGTGATCCCGAATTTCGCACCTTTTTGCGCTAGGACGAGTAGTTTACGAGTTATAACGTTTTAAAATTTTCTAACATGATTTTTGAGTTTTTGGGTTGAAATACAGTTGTGATTTGACCCTGTGGTGGTGATCCCGAATTTCGCACCTTTCTGCGCTAGGACGCCAAGTTTACGAGTTTTAACGATTTAAAGTTTCCTAACATGAAATTCGAGTTTTTGGGTTGAAATACAGTTGTGATTTGAATTCCCGAATTTCGCACCGTTTTGGGCTAAGACGTGTAGTTTACGAGTTATAACGTTTTAAAGTTTTCTATCATGAAACTTGGGTTTTTGGGTCGAAAAACAGTTTTTCCGAAATTCGCTGCTTCTTGCGTTAGGACGCGAATTTTACGAGTTTAACGATTTAAAGTTTTCTACCATGAAATTGGTATTTTTCCGCAAATAAACAGTTTCTTTACGACCCCGGGGAGGTGAGCCAGAGTTTCGCACCTTTTTGCGCTAGGAAGCGAATTTAACGAGTTTTAACGACTTAAAGTTTTCTAGCATGATTTTTGAGTTTTTGGGTTGAAATACAGTTGTGATTTGACCCTGTGGTGGTGATCCCGAATTTCGCACCTTCCTGCGCTAGGACGCCAAGTTTACGAGTTTTAACGATTTAAAGTTTCCTAACATGAAATTTGAGTTTTTGGGTTGAAATACAGTTGTGATTTGAATTCTCGAATTTCGCACCGTTTTGGGCTAAGACGTGTAGTTTACGAGTTATAACGTTTTAAAATTTTCTATCATGAAACTTGGGTTTTTGGGTCGAAAAACAGTTGTGATTTGAGCCTGGGGTGGGGATCCCTAATTTCGCAAATTTTTGCGCTAGGACGCGAAGTTTATGAGTTTTAACGATATATATTTTTCTACCATGTAATTGGTGTTTTTCCGCAAATAAACTGTTTCTTTACGACCCTGGGGAGGTGAGCCAGAATTTCGCACCTTTCTGCGCTAGGAAGCAAATTTTACGAGTTGTGACGATTTCAAGTTTTCTAACAAGGAATTTGAGATTTTAGGTTGAAAAGCAGTTTTGATTTGACCCTGGGGTGGTGATCCCGAATTTATCACCTTTTTGCGCTAGGACGCGAGCTTACGAGTTTAAACGATTTCAAGTTTTCTAACAAGAAATTTGAGTTTTTAGGTTGAAATGCAGTTGTTATTTGACCCTGGGGTGGTGATCCCGAATTTCGCACCTTTTTGCGCTAAGACGAGTAGTTTACGAGTTATAACGTTTTAAAGTTTTCTAACATGATTTTTGAGTTTTTGGGTTGAAATACAGTTGTGATTTGGCCCTGTGGTGGTGATCCCGAATTTCGCACCTTTCTGCGCTAGGAAGCGAATTTTACGAGTTTTAACGACTTAAAGTTTTCTAGCATGAAACTTGGGTTTTTGGGTCGAAAAACAGTTTTTCCGAATTTCGCTGCTTCTTGCGTTAGGACGCGAATTTTACGAGTTTTACGATTTTAAGTTTTCTATCATGAAATTGGTGTTTTTCCGCAAATAAACACGACAAATAAACAACTCTACGACCCTGGAGTGGTGATCCCAAATCTCGCACCTTTTTGCGCTAGGACGCCAAGTTTACGAGTTTTAACGATTTAAAGTTTTCTATCATGAAATTTAGGTTTTTGGGTCGAAAAACAGTTCTGATTTGAGCCTGGGGTGGTGATCCCTAATTTCGCAAATTTTTGCGCTAGGACGCGAAGTTTATGAGTTTTAACGATATAAATTTTTCTACCATGTAATTGGTGTTTTTCCGCAAATAAACTGTTTCTTTACGACCCTGGGGAGGTGAGCCAGAATTTCGCACTTTTCTGCGCTAGGAAACAAATTTTACGAGTTTTGACGATTTCAAGTTTTCTAACAAGAAATTTGAGTTTTTAGGTTGAAATGCAGTTGTGATTTGACCCTGGGGTGGTGATCCCGAATTTATCACCTTTTTGCGCTAGGACGCGAAGCTTACGAGTTTAAACGATTTCAAGTTTTCTAACAAGAAATTTGAGTTTTTAGGTTGAAATGCAGTTGTTATTTGACCCTGGGGTGGTGATCCCGAATTTCGCACCTTTTTGCGCTAAGACGAGTAGTTTACGAGTTATAACGTTTTAAAATTTTCTAACATGATTTTTGAGTTTTTGGGTTGAAATACAGTTGTGATTTGGCCCTGTGGTGGTGATCCCGAATTTCGCACCTTTCTGCGCTAGGAAGCGAATTTTACGAGTTTTAACGACTTAAAGTTTTCTAGCATGATTTTTGAGTTTTTGGGTTGAAATACAGTTGTTATTTTTTTTTTTTTTTGACTCTGGGATGGTGATTCCGAATTTCTAATCTTCTTGCGCTACGACGCGAAGCTTACGAGTTTAAGCGATTTAAAGTTTTCTACCATGAAATTTGGGTTTTTCCGCGAATACACAGTTTTTTTACGACCCTGTGGTGTTGATCCCGAATTTCGCACCTTTTTGCGCTAAGACGAGTAGTTTACGAGTTATAACGTTTTAAAGTTTTCTATCATGAAACTTGGGTTTTTGGATCGAATAACAGTTTTTCCGAATTTCGCTGCTTCTTGCGTTAGGACGCGAATTTTACGAGTTTTACGATTTAAAGTTTTCTATCATTAAATTGGTGTTTTTCCGCAAATAAACACGACAAATAAACAACTCTACGACCCTGGAGTGGTGATCCCAAATTTCGCAGCTTTTTGCGCTAGGACGCCAAGCTTACGAGTTTTAACGATTTAAAGTTTTCTATCATGAAATTTAGGTTTTTGGGTCGAAAAACAGTTTTGTTTTGACCCTGGGCTGGTGATCCCGAATTTCGCTTCTTTTAGCTCTAGGACGCGAAGTTTATGAGTTTTAACGATATAAATTTTTCTACCATGTAATTGGTGTTTTTCCGCAAATAAACAGTTTCCTTACGACCCTGGGGAGGCGAACCAGAATTTCGCACCTTTTTGCGCTTGGACGCGAAGTTTACGTGTTTTAACGATTTAAAGTTTTCGGGCTGAAATACAGTTCTGATTTGACCCTGTGGTGGTGATCCCGAATTTCGCACCTTTTTTGCGCTAAGACGAGTAGCTTACGAGTTATAACGTTTTAAAGTTTTCTATCATGAAACTTGGGTTTTTGGGTCGAAAAACAGTTGTGATTTGAGCCTGGGGTGGTGATCCCTAATTTCGCAAATTTTTGCACTAGGACGCGAAGTTTATGAGTTTTAACGATATAAATTTTTCTACCATGTAATTGGTGTTTTTCCGCAAATAAACAGTTTGTTTACGACCCTGGGGAGGTGAGCCAGAATTTCGCACCTTTTTGCGCTAAGACGAGTAGTTTACGAGTTATAACGTTTTAAAGTTTTCTATCATGAAACTTGGGTTTTTGGGTCGAAAAACAGTTTTGTTTTGACCCTGTGGTGGTGATCCCGAATTTCGCACCTTTTTGCGCTAGGACGCGAAGCTTACGAGTTTAAACGATTTCAAGTTTTCTAACAAGAAATTTGAGTTTTTAGGTTGAAATGCAGTTGTGATTTGACCCTGTGGTGGTGATCCCGAATTTCGCACCTTTCTGCGCTAGGAAGCGAATTTTACGAGTTTTAACGACTTAAAGTTTTCTAGCATGATTTTTGAGTTTTTGGGTTGAAATAAAGTTGTTATTTTTTTTCTTTTGACTCTGGGATGGTGATTCCGAATGTCGAACCTTCTTGCGCTACGACGCGAAGCTTACGAGTTTAAGCGATTTAAAGTTTTCTACCATGAAATTTGGGTTTTTCCGCGAATACACAGTTTTTTTACGACCCTGGGGTGGTGATCCCGACTTACGCACCTTTTTGCGCTAAGACGTGTAGTTTACGAGTTATAACGTTTTAAAGTTTTCTATCATGAAACTTGGGTTTTTGGGTCGAAAAACAGTTTTGTTTTGACCCTGTGGTGGTGATCCCGAATTTCGCACCTTTTTGCGCTAGGACGAGTAGTTTACGAGTTATAACGTTTTAAAGTTTTCTAACATGATTTTTGAATTTTTGGGTTGAAATACAGTTGTGATTTGACCCTGTGGTGGTGATCCCGAATTTCGCACCTTTCTGCGCTATAACGCCAAGTTTACGAGTTTTAACGATTTAAAGTTTCCTAACATGAAATTTGAGTTTTTGGGTTGAAATACAGTTGTGATTTGAATTCCCGAATTTCGCACCGTTTTGGGCTAAGACGTGTAGTTTACGAGTTGGTCGAAAAACAGTTTTGTTTTGACCCTGTGGTGGTGATCCCGAATTTCGCACCTTTTTGCGCTAGGACGAGTAGTTTACGAGTTATAACGTTTTAAAGTTTTCTAACATGATTTTTGAATTTTTGGGTTGAAATACAGTTGTGATTTGAATTCTCGAATTTCGCACCGTTTTGGGCTAAGACGTGTAGTTTACGAGTTATAACGTTTTAAAATTTTCTATCATGAAACTTGGGTTTTTGGGTCGAAAAACAGTTGTGATTTGAGCCTCGGGTGGGGATCCCTAATTTCGCTTCTTTTAGCTCTAGGACGCGAAGTTTATGAGTTTTAACGATATATATTTTTCTACCATGTAATTGGTGTTTTTCCGCAAATAAACTGTTTCTTTACGACCTTGGGGAGGTGAGCCAGAATTTCGCACCTTTCTGCGCTAGGAAGCAAATTTTAAGAGTTTTAACGACTTAAAGTTTTCTAGCATGAAACTTGGGTTTTTGGGTCGAAAAACAGTTTTTCCGAATTTCGCTGCTTCTTGCGTTAGGACGCGAATTTTACGAGTTTTACGATTTAAAGTTTTCTATCATGAAATTGGTGTTTTTCCGCAAATAAACACGACAAATAAACAACTCTACGACCCTGGAGTGGTGATCCCAAATCTCGCACCTTTTTGCGCTAGGACGCCAAGTTTACGAGTTTTAACGATTTAAAGTTTTCTATCATGAAATTTAGGTTTTTGGGTCGAAAAACAGTTGTGATTTGAGCCTGGGGTGGTGATCCCTAATTTCGCAAATTTTTGCGCTAGGACGCGAACTTTATGAGTTTTAACGATATAAATTTTTCTACCATGTAATTGGTGTTTTTCCGCAAATAAACTGTTTCTTTACGACCTTGGGGAGGTGAGCCAGAATTTCGCACCTTTCTGCGCTAGGAAGCAAATTTTAAGAGTTTTGACGATTTCAAGTTTTCTAACAAGAAATTTGAGTTTTTAGGTTGAAATGCAGTTGTGATTTGACCCTGGGGTGGTGATCCCGAATTTATCACCTTTTTGCGCTAGGACGCGAAGCTTACGAGTTTAAACGATTTCAAGTTTTCTAACAAGAAATTTGAGTTTTTAGGTTGAAATGCAGTTGTTATTTGACCCTGGGGTGGTGATCCCGAATTTCGCACCTTTTTGCGCTAAGACGAGTAGTTTACGAGTTATAACGTTTTAAAGTTTTCTAACATGATTTTTGAGTTTTTGGGTTGAAATACAGTTGTGATTTGGCCCTGTGGTGGTGATCCCGAATTTCGCACCTTTCTGCGCTAGGAAGCGAATTTTACGAGTTTTAACGACTTAAAGTTTTCTAGCATGATTTTTGAGTTTTTGGGTTGAAATACAGTTGTTATTTTTTTTTTGTTTTGACTCTGGGATGGTGATTCCGAATTTCTAATCTTCTTGCGCTACGACGCGAAGCTTACGAGTTTAAGCGATTTAAAGTTTTCTACCATGAAATTTGGGTTTTTCCGCGAATACACAGTTTTTTTACGACCCTGTGGTGTTGATCCCGAATTTCGCACCTTTTTGCGCTAAGACGAGTAGTTTACGAGTTATAACGTTTTAAAGTTTTCTATCATGAAACTTGGGTTTTTGGATCGAATAACAGTTTTTCCGAATTTCGCTGCTTCTTGCGTTAGGACGCGAATTTTACGAGTTGGATTTAAAGTTTTCTATCATTAAATTGGTGTTTTTCCGCAAATAAACACGACAAATAAACAACTCTACGACCCTGGAGTGGTGATCCCAAATTTCGCAGCTTTTTGCGCTAGGACGCCAAGCTTACGAGTTTTAACGATTTAAAGTTTTCTATCATGAAATTTAGGTTTTTGGGTCGAAAAACAGTTTTGTTTTGACCCTGGGCTGGTGATCCCGAATTTCGCTTCTTTTAGCTCTAGGACGCGAAGTTTATGAGTTTTAACGATATAAATTTTTCTACCATGTAATTGGTGTTTTTCCGCAAATAAACAGTTTCCTTACGACCCTGGGGAGGCGAACCAGAATTTCGCACCTTTTTGCGCTAGGAAGCAAATTTTACGAGTTTTAACGACTTAAAGTTTTCTTACATGATTTTTGAGTTTTTGGGTTGAAATACAGTTGTGATTTGACCCTGTGGTGGTGATCCCGAATTTCGCACCTTTCTGCGCTAGGACGCGAAGTTTACGTGTTTTAACGATTTAAAGTTTTCGGGCTGAAATACAGTTGTGATTTGACCCTGTGGTGGTGATCCCGAATTTCGAAACCTATTTTGCGCTAAGACGAGTAGTTTACGAGTTATAACGTTTTAAAATTTTCTATCATGAAACTTGGGTTTTTGGGTCGAAAAACAGTTGTGATTTGAGCCTGGGGTGGGATCCCTAATTTCGCAAATTTTTGCGCTAGGACGCGAAGTTTATGAGTTTTAACGATATACATTTTTCTACCATGTAATTGGTGTTTTTCCGCAAATAAACAGTTTCTTTACGACCCTGGGGAGGTGAGCCAGGATTTCGCACCTTTTTGCGCTAGGAAGCGAATCTTACGAGTTTTAACGACTTAATATTTTGGGCTGAAATTCAGTTATGATTTGACCCTGTGGTGGTGATTCCGAATTTCGCACCTTTTTGCGCTAAGACGAGTAGTTTACGAGTTATAACGTTTTAAAGTTTTCTATCATGAAACTTTGGTTTTTGGGTCGAAAAACAGTTGTGATTTGAGCCTGGGGTGGTGATCCCTAATTTCGCAAATTTTTGCGCTAGGACGCGAAGTTTATGAGTTTTAACGATATAAATTTTTCTACCATGTAATTGGTGTTTTTCCGCAAATAAACAGTTTGTTTACGACCCTGGGGATGTGAGCCAGAATTTCGCACCTTTTTGCGCTAAGACGAGTAGTTTACGAGTTATAACGTTTTAAAGTTTTCTATCATGAAACTTGGGTTTTTGGGTCGAAAAACAGTTTTGTTTTGACCCTGTGGTGGTGATCCCGAATTTCGCACCTTTTTGCGCTAGGACGAGTAGTTTACGAGTTATAACGTTTTAAAATTTTCTAACATGATTTTTGAGTTTTTGGGTTGAAATACAGTTGTGATTTGACCCTGTGGTGGTGATCCCGAATTTCGCACCTTTCTGCGCTATAACGCCAAGTTTACGAGTTTTAACGATTTAAAGTTTCCTAACATGAAATTCGAGTTTTTGGGTTGAAATACAGTTGTGATTTGAATTCCCGAATTTCGCACCGTTTTGGGCTAAGACGTGTAGTTTACGAGTTATAACGTTTTAAAGTTTTCTATCATGAAACTTGGGTTTTTGGGTCGAAAAACAGTTTTTCCGAATTTCGCTGCTTCTTGCGTTAGGACGCGAATTTTACGAGTTTAACGATTTAAAGTTTTCTACCATGAAATTGGTGTTTTTCCGCAAATAAACAGTTTCTTTACGACCCTGGGGAGGTGAGCCAGAGTTTCGCACCTTTTTGCGCTGGGAAGCGAATTTTACGAGTTTTAACGACTTAAAGTTCTCTAGCATGATTTTTGAGTTTTTGGGTTGAAATACAGTTGTGATTTGACCCTGTGGTGGTGATCCCGAATTTCGAACCTTCCTGCGCTAGGACGCCAAGTTTACGAGTTTTAACGATTTAAAGTTTCCTAACATGAAATTTGAGTTTTTGGGTTGAAATACAGTTGTGATTTGAATTCCCGAATTTTGCACCGTTTTGGGCTAAGTTGTGTAGTTTACGAGTTATAACGTTTTAAAGTTTTCTATCATGAAACTTGGGTTTTTGGGTCGAAAAACAGTTTTTCCGAAATTCGCTGCTTCTTGCGTTAGGACGCGAATTTTACGAGTTTAACGATTTAAAGTTTTCTACCATGAAATTGGTATTTTTCCGCAAATAAACAGTTTCTTTACGACCCTGGGGAGGTGAGCCAGAGTTTCGCACCTTTTTGCGCTAGGAAGCGAATTTAACGAGTTTTAACGACTTAAAGTTTTCTAGCATGATTTTTGAGTTTTTGGGTTGAAATACAGTTGTGATTTGACCCTGTGGTGGTGATCCCGAATTTCGCACCTTCCTGCGCTAGGACGCCAAGTTTACGAGTTTTAACGATTTAAAGTTTAATAACATGAAATTTGAGTTTTTGGGTTGAAATACAGTTGTGATTTGAATTCTCGAATTTCGCACCGTTTTGGGCTAAGACGTGTAGTTTACGAGTTATAACGTTTTAAAATTTTCTATCATGAAACTTGGGTTTTTGGGTCGAAAAACAGTTGTGATTTGAGCCTGGGGTGGGGATCCCTAATTTCGCAAATTTTTGCGCTAGGACGCGAAGTTTATGAGTTTTAACGATATATATTTTTCTACCATGTAATTGGTGTTTTTCCGCAAATAAACTGTTTCTTTACGACCCTGGGGAGGTGAGCCAGAATTTCGCACCTTTCTGCGCTAGGAAGCAAATTTTACGAGTTGTGACGATTTCAAGTTTTCTAACAAGAAATTTGAGATTTTAGGTTGAAATGCAGTTTTGATTTGACCCTGGGGTGGTGATCCCGAATTTATCACCTTTTTGCGCTAGGACGCGAGCTTACGAGTTTAAACGATTTCAAGTTTTCTAACAAGAAATTTGAGTTTTTAGGTTGAAATGCAGTTGTTATTTGACCCTGGGGTGGTGATCCCGAATTTCGCACCTTTTTGCGCTAAGACGAGTAGTTTACGAGTTATAACGTTTTAAAGTTTTCTAACATGATTTTTGAGTTTTTGGGTTGAAATACAGTTGTGATTTGGCCCTGTGGTGGTGATCCCGAATTTCGCACCTTTCTGCGCTAGGAAGCGAATTTTACGAGTTTTAACGACTTAAAGTTTTCTAGCATGAAACTTGGGTTTTTGGGTCGAAAAACAGTTTTTCCGAATTTCGCTGCTTCTTGCGTTAGGACGCGAATTTTACGAGTTTTACGATTTTAAGTTTTCTATCATGAAATTGGTGTTTTTCCGCAAATAAACACGACAAATAAACAACTCTACGACCCTGGAGTGGTGATCCCAAATCTCGCACCTTTTTGCGCTAGGACGCCAAGTTTACGAGTTTTAACGATTTAAAGTTTTCTATCATGAAATTTAGGTTTTTGGGTCGAAAAGCAGTTCTGATTTGAGCCTGGGGTGGTGATCCCTAATTTCGCAAATTTTTGCGCTAGGACGCGAAGTTTATGAGTTTTAACGATATAAATTTTTCTACCATGTAATTGGTGTTTTTCCGCAAATAAACTGTTTCTTTACGACCCTGGGGAGGTGAGCCAGAATTTCGCACCTTTCTGCGCTAGGAAGCAAATTTTACGAGTTTTGACGATTTCAAGTTTTCTAACAAGAAATTTGAGTTTTTAGGTTGAAATGCAGTTGTGATTTGACCCTGGGGTGGTGATCCCGAATTTATCACCTTTTTGCGCTAGGACGCGAAGCTTACGAGTTTAAACGATTTCAAGTTTTGTAACAAGAAATTTGAGTTTTTAGGTTGAAATGCAGTTGTTATTTGACCCTGGGGTGGTGATCCCGAATTTCGCACCTTTTTGCGCTAAGACGAGTAGTTTACGAGTTATAACGTTTTAAAATTTTCTAACATGATTTTTGAGTTTTTGGGTTGAAATACAGTTGTGATTTGGCCCTGTGGTGGTGATCCCGAATTTCGCACCTTTCTGCGCTAGGAAGCGAATTTTACGAGTTTTAACGACTTAAAGTTTTCTAGCATGATTTTTGAGTTTTTGGGTTGAAATACAGTTGTTATTTTTTTTTTTTTTTTGACTCTGGGATGGTGATTCCGAATTTCTAATCTTCTTGCGCTACGACGCGAAGCTTACGAGTTTAAGCGATTTAAAGTTTTCTACCATGAAATTTGGGTTTTTCCGCGAATACACAGTTTTTTTACGACCCTGTGGTGTTGATCCCGAATTTCGCACCTTTTTGCGCTAAGACGAGTAGTTTACGAGTTATAACGTTTTAAAGTTTTCTATCATGAAACTTGGGTTTTTGGATCGAATAACAGTTTTTCCGAATTTCGCTGCTTCTTGCGTTAGGACGCGAATTTTACGAGTTTTACGATTTAAAGTTTTCTATCATTAAATTGGTGTTTTTCCGCAAATAAACACGACAAATAAACAACTCTACGACCCTGGAGTGGTGATCCCAAATTTCGCAGCTTTTTGCGCTAGGACGCCAAGCTTACGAGTTTTAACGATTTAAAGTTTTCTATCATGAAATTTAGGTTTTTGGGTCGAAAAACAGTTTTGTTTTGACCCTGGGCTGGTGATCCCGAATTTCGCTTCTTTTAGCTCTAGGACGCGAAGTTTATGAGTTTTAACGATATAAATTTTTCTACCATGTAATTGGTGTTTTTCCGCAACAGTTTCCTTACGACCCTGGGGAGGCGAACCAGAATTTCGCACCTTTTTGCGCTTGGACGCGAAGTTTACGTGTTTTAACGATTTAAAGTTTTCGGGCTGAAATACAGTTCTGATTTGACCCTGTGGTGGTGATCCCGAATTTCGCACCTTTTTTGCGCTAAGACGAGTAGTTTACGAGTTATAACGTTTTAAAGTTTTCAATCATGAAACTTGGGTTTTTGGGTCGAAAAACAGTTGTAATTTGAGCCTGGGGTGGTGATCCCTAATTTCGCAAATTTTTGCACTAGGACGCGAAGTTTATGAGTTTTAACGATATAAATTTTTCTACCATGTAATTGGTGTTTTTCCGCAAATAAACAGTTTGTTTACGACCCTGGGGAGGTGAGCCAGAATTTCGCACCTTTTTGCGCTAAGACGAGTAGTTTACGAGTTATAACGTTTTAAAGTTTTCTATCATGAAACTTGGGTTTTTGGGTCGAAAAACAGTTTTGTTTTGACCCTGTGGTGGTGATCCCGAATTTCGCACCTTTTTGCGCTAGGACGCGAAGCTTACGAGTTTAAACGATTTCAAGTTTTCTAACAAGAAATTTGATTTTTTAGGTTGAACTGCAGTTGTGATTTGACCCTGTGGTGGTGATCCCGAATTTCGCACCTTTCTGCGCTAGGAAGCGAATTTTACGAGTTTTAACGACTTAAAGTTTTCTAGCATGATTTTTGAGTTTTTGGGTTGAAATAAAGTTGTTATTTTTTTTCTTTTGACTCTGGGATGGTGATTCCGAATGTCGAACCTTCTTGCGCTACGACGCGAAGCTTACGAGTTTAAGCGATTTAAAGTTTTCTACCATGAAATTTGGGTTTTTCCGCGAATACACAGTTTTTTTACGACCCTGGGGTGGTGATCCCGACTTACGCACCTTTTTGCGCTAAGACGTGTAGTTTACGAGTTATAACGTTTTAAAGTTTTCTATCATGAAACTTGGGTTTTTGGGTCGAAAAACAGTTTTGTTTTGACCCTGTGGTGGTGATCCCGAATTTCGCACCTTTTTGCGCTAGGACGAGTAGTTTACGAGTTATAAAGTTTTAAAGTTTTCTAACATGATTTTTGAATTTTTGGGTTGAGGTGAGCCAGAGTTTCGCACCTTTTTGCGCTAGGAAGCGAATTTTACGAGTTTTAACGACTGTAAGTTTTCTAGCATAATTTTTGAGTTTTTGGGTTGAAATACAGTTGTGATTTGACCCTGTGGTGGTGATCCCGAATTTCGCACCTTCCTGCGCTAGGACGCCAAGTTTACGAGTTTTAACGATTTAAAGTTTCCTAACATGAAATTTGAGTTTTTGGGTTGAAATACAGTTGTGATTTGAATTCTCGAATTTCGCACCGTTTTGGGCTAAGACGTGTAGTTTACGAGTAATAACGTTTTAAAATTTTCTATCATGAAACTTGGGTTTTTGGGTCGAAAAACAGTTGTGATTTGAGCCTGGGGTGGGGATCCCTAATTTCGCAAATTTTTGCGCTAGGACGCGAAGTTTATGAGTTTTAACGATATATATTTTTCTACCATGTAATTGGTGTTTTTCCGCAAATAAACTGTTTCTTTACGACCCTGGGGAGGTGAGCCAGAATTTCGCACCTTTCTGCGCTAGGAAGCAAATTTTACGAGTTGTGACGATTTCAAGTTTTCTAACAAGAAATTTGAGTTTTTAGGTTGAAATGCAGTTGTGATTTGACCCTGGGGTGGTGATCCCGAATTTATCACCTTTTTGCGCTAGGACGCGAGCTTACGAGTTTAAACGATTTCAAGTTTTCTAACAAGAAATTTGAGTTTTTAGGCTAAAATGCAGTTGTTATTTGACCCTGGGGTGGTGATCCCGAATTTCGCACCTTTTTGCGCTAAGACGAGTAGTTTACGAGTTATAACGTTTTAAAGTTTTCTAACATGATTTTTGAGTTTTTGGGTTGAAATACAGTTGTGATTTGGCCCTGTGGTGGTGATCCCGAATTTCGCACCTTTCTGCGCTAGGAATCGAATTTTACGAGTTTTAACGACTTAAAGTTTTCTAGCATGAAACTTGGGTTTTTTTGTCGAAAAACAGTTTTTCCGAATTTCGCTGCTTCTTGCGTTAGGACGCGAATTTTACGAGTTTTACGATTTTAAGTTTTCTATCATGAAATTGGTGTTTTTCCGCAAATAAACACGACAAATAAACAACTCTACGACCCTGGAGTGGTGATCCCAAATCTCGCACCTTTTTGCGCTAGGTCGCCAAGTTTACGAGTTTTAACGATTTAAAGTTTTCTATCATGAAATTTAGGTTTTTGGGTCGAAAAACAGTTGTGATTTGAGCCTGGGGTGGTGATCCCTAATTTCGCAAATTTTTGCGCTAGGACGCGAAGTTTATAAGTTTTAACGATATAAATTTTTCTACCATGTAATTGGTGTTTTTCCGCAAATAAACTGTTTCTTTACGACCCTGGGGAGGTGAGCCAGAATTTTGCACCTTTCTGCGCTAGGAAGCAAATTTTACGAGTTTTGACGATTTCAAGTTTTCTAACAAGAAATTTGAGTTTTTAGGTTGAAATGCAGTTGTGATTTGACCCTGGGGTGGTGATCCCGAATTTATCACCTTTTTGCGCTAGGACGCGAAGCTTACGAGTTTAAACGATTTCAAGTTTTCTAACAAGAAATTTGAGTTTTTAGGTTGAAATGCAGTTGTTATTTGACCCTGGGGTGGTGATCCCGAATTTCGCACCTTTTTGCGCTAAGACGAGTAGTTTACGAGTTATAACGTTTTAAAATTTTCTAACATGATTTTTGAGTTTTTGGGTTGAAATACAGTTGTGATTTGGCCCTGTGGTGGTGATCCCGAATTTCGCACCTTTCTGCGCTAGGAAGCGAATTTTACGAGTTTTAACGACTTAAAGTTTTCTAGCATGATTTTTGAGTTTTTGGGTTGAAATACAGTTGTTATTTTTTTTTTTTTTGACTCTGGGATGGTGATTCCGAATTTCTAATCTTCTTGCGCTACGACGCGAAGCTTACGAGTTTAAGCGATTTAAAGTTTTCTACCATGAAATTTGGGTTTTTCCGCGAATACACAGTTTTTTTACGACCCTGTGGTGTTGATCCCGAATTTCGCACCTTTTGCGCTAAGACGAGTAGTTTACGAGTTATAACGTTTTAAAGTTTTCTATCATGAAACTTGGGTTTTTGGATCGAATAACAGTTTTTCCGAATTTCGCTGCTTCTTGCGTTAGGACGCGAATTTTACGAGTTAAAGGATTTAAAGTTTTCTATCATTAAATTGGTGTTTTTCCGCAAATAAACACGACAAATAAACAACTCTACGACCCTGGAGTGGTGATCCCAAATTTCGCAGCTTTTTGCGCTAGGACGCCAAGCTTACGAGTTTTAACGATTTAAAGTTTTCTATAATGAAATTTGAGGTTTTGGGTTGAAATACAGTTGTGATTTGAATTCCCGAATTTCGCACCGTTTTGGGCTAAGACGTGTAGTTTACGAGTTATAACGTTTTAAAGTTTTCTGTCATGAAACTTGGGTTTTTGGGTCGAAAAACAGTTTTGTTTTGACCCTGTGGTGGTGATCCCGAATTTCGCACCTTTTTGCGCTAGGACGAGTAGTTTACGAGTTATAAAGTTTTAAAGTTTTCTAACATGATTTTTGAATTTTTGGGTTGAGGTGAGCCAGAGTTTCGCACCTTTTTGCGCTAGGAAGCGAATTTTACGAGTTTTAACGACTGTAAGTTTTCTAGCATAATTTTTGAGTTTTTGGGTTGAAATACAGTTGTGATTTGACCCTGTGGTGGTGATCCCGAATTTCGCACCTTCCTGCGCTAGGACGCCAAGTTTACGAGTTTTAACGATTTAAAGTTTCCTAACATGAAATTTGAGTTTTTGGGTTGAAATACAGTTGTGATTTGAATTCTCGAATTTCGCACCGTTTTGGGCTAAGACGTGTAGTTTACGAGTTATAACGTTTTAAAATTTTCTATCATGAAACTTGGGTTTTTGGGTCGAAAAACAGTTGTGATTTGAGCCTGGGGTGGGGATCCCTAATTTCGCAAATTTTTGCGCTAGGACGCGAAGTTTATGAGTTTTAACGATATATATTTTTCTACCATGTAATTGGTGTTTTTCCGCAAATAAACTGTTTCTTTACGACCCTTGGGAGGTGAGCCAGAATTTCGCACCTTTCTGCGCTAGGAAGCAAATTTTACGAGTTGTGACGATTTCAAGTTTTCTAACAAGAAATTTGAGTTTTTAGGTTGAAATGCAGTTGTGATTTGACCCTGGGGTGGTGATCCCGAATTTATCACCTTTTTGCGCTAGGACGCGAGCTTACGAGTTTAAACGATTTCAAGTTTTCTAACAAGAAATTTGAGTTTTTAGGTTAAAATGCAGTTGTTATTTGACCCTGGGGTGGTGATCCCGAATTTCGCACCTTTTTGCGCTAAGACGAGTAGTTTACGAGTTATAACGTTTTAAAGTTTTCTAACATGATTTTTGAGTTTTTGGGTTGAAATACAGTTGTGATTTGGCCCTGTGGTGGTGATCCCGAATTTCGCACCTTTCTGCGCTAGGAATCGAATTTTACGAGTTTTAACGACTTAAAGTTTTCTAGCATGAAACTTGGGTTTTTTTGTCGAAAAACAGTTTTTCCGAATTTCGCTGCTTCTTGCGTTAGGACGCGAATTTTACGAGTTTTACGATTTTAAGTTTTCTATCATGAAATTGGTGTTTTTCCGCAAATAAACACGACAAATAAACAACTCTACGACCCTGGAGTGGTGATCCCAAATCTCGCACCTTTTTGCGCTAGGTCGCCAAGTTTACGAGTTTTAACGATTTAAAGTTTTCTATCATGAAATTTAGGTTTTTGGGTCGAAAAACAGTTGTGATTTGAGCCTGGGGTGGTGATCCCTAATTTCGCAAATTTTTGCGCTAGGACGCGAAGTTTATAAGTTTTAACGATATAAATTTTTCTACCATGTAATTGGTGTTTTTCCGCAAATAAACTGTTTCTTTACGACCCTGGGGAGGTGAGCCAGAATTTTGCACCTTTCTGCGCTAGGAAGCAAATTTTACGAGTTTTGACGATTTCAAGTTTTCTAACAAGAAATTTGAGTTTTTAGGTTGAAATGCAGTTGTGATTTGACCCTGGGGTGGTGATCCCGAATTTATCACCTTTTTGCGCTAGGACGCGAAGCTTACGAGTTTAAACGATTTCAAGTTTTCTAACAAGAAATTTGAGTTTTTAGGTTGAAATGCAGTTGTTATTTGACCCTGGGGTGGTGATCCCGAATTTCGCACCTTTTTGCGCTAAGACGAGTAGTTTACGAGTTATAACGTTTTAAAATTTTCTAACATGATTTTTGAGTTTTTGGGTTGAAATACAGTTGTGATTTGGCCCTGTGGTGGTGATCCCGAATTTCGCACCTTTCTGCGCTAGGAAGCGAATTTTACGAGTTTTAACGACTTAAAGTTTTCTAGCATGATTTTTGAGTTTTTGGGTTGAAATACAGTTGTTATTTTTTTTTTTTTTGACTCTGGGATGGTGATTCCGAATTTCTAATCTTCTTGCGCTACGACGCGAAGCTTACGAGTTTAAGCGATTTAAAGTTTTCTACCATGAAATTTGGGTTTTTCCGCGAATACACAGTTTTTTTACGACCCTGTGGTGTTGATCCCGAATTTCGCAACTTTTGCGCTAAGACGAGTAGTTTACGAGTTATAACGTTTTAAAGTTTTCTATCATGAAACTTGGGTTTTTGGATCGAATAACAGTTTTTCCGAATTTCGCTGCTTCTTGCGTTAGGACGCGAATTTTACGAGTTAAAGGATTTAAAGTTTTCTATCATTAAATTGGTGTTTTTCCGCAAATAAACACGACAAATAAACAACTCTACGACCCTGGAGTGGTGATCCCAAATTTCGCAGCTTTTTGCGCTAGGACGCCAAGCTTACGAGTTTTAACGATTTAAAGTTTTCTATAATGAAATTTGAGGTTTTGGGTTGAAATACAGTTGTGATTTGAATTCCCGAATTTCGCACCGTTTTGGGCTAAGACGTGTAGTTTACGAGTTATAACGTTTTAAAGTTTTCTGTCATGAAACTTGGGTTTTTGGGTCGAAAAACAGTTTTTCCGAATTTCGCTGCTTCTTGCGTTAGGACGCGAATTTTACGAGTTTAACGATTCAAAGTTTTCTACCATGAAATTGGTGTTTTTCCGCAAATAAACAGTTTCTTTACGACCCTGGGGAGGTGAGCCAGAGTTTCGCACCTTTTTGCGCTAGGAAGCGAATTTTACGAGTTTTAACGACTGTAAGTTTTCCAGCATAATTTTTGAGTTCTTGGGTTGAAATACAGTTGTGATTTGACCCTGTGGTGGTGATCCCGAATTTCGCACCTTCCTGCGCTAGGACGCCAAGTTTACGAGTTTTAACGATTTAAAGTTTCCTAACATGAAATTTGAGTTTTTGGGTTGAAATACAGTTGTGATTTGAATTCCCGAATTTCGCATCCTTTTGGGCTAAGTTGTGTAGTTTACGAGTTATAACGTTTTAAAGTTTTCTATCATGAAACTTGGGTTTTTGGGTCGAAAAACAGTTTTTCCGAATTTCGCTGCTTCTTGCGTTAGGACGCGAATTTTACGAGTTTAACGATTTAAAGTTTTCTACCATGAAATTGGTGTTTTTCCGCAAATAAACAGTTTCTTTACGACCCTGGGGAGGTGAGCCAGAGTTTCGCACCTTTTTGCGCTACGAATCGAATTTTACGAGTTTTAACGGCTTAAAGTTTTCTAGCATGATTTTTGAGTTTTTGGGTTGAAATGCAGTTGTGATTTGACCCTGTGGTGGTGATCCCGAATTTCGCACCTTCCTGCGCTAGGACGCCAAGTTTACGAGTTTTAACGATTTAAAGTTTCCTAACATGAAATTTGAGTTTTTGGGTTGAAATACAGTTGTGATTTGAATTCTCGAATTTCGCACCGTTTTGGGCTAAGACGTGTAGTTTACGAGTTATAACGTTTTAAAATTTTCTATCATGAAACTTGGGTTTTTGGGTCGAAAAACAGTTGTGATTTGAGCCTGGGGTGGGGATCCCTAATTTCGCAAATTTTTGCGCTAGGACGCGAAGTTTATGAGTTTTAACGATATATATTTTTCTACCATGTAATTGGTGTTTTTCCGCAAATAAACTGTTTCTTTACGACCCTGGGGAGGTGAGCCAGAATTTCGCACCTTTCTGCGCTAGGAAGCAAATTTTACGAGTTGTGACGATTTCAAGTTTTCTAACAAGAAATTTGAGTTTTTAGGTTGAAATGCAGTTGTGATTTGACCCTGGGGTGGTGATCCCGAATTTATCACCTTTTTGCGCTAGGACGCGAGCTTACGAGTTTAAACGATTTCAAGTTTTCTAACAAGAAATTTGAGTTTTTAGGTTGAAATGCAGTTGTTATTTGACCCTGGGGTGGTGATCCCGAATTTCGCACCTTTTTGCGCTTAGACGAGTAGTTTACGAGTTATAACGTTTTAAAGTTTTCTAACATGATTTTTGAGTTTTTGGGTTGAAATACAGTTGTGATTTGGCCCTGTGGTGGTGATCCCGAATTTCGCACCTTTCTGCGCTAGGAAGCGAATTTTACGAGTTTTAACGACTTAAAGTTTTCTAGCATGAAACTTGGGTTTTTGGGTCGAAAAACAGTTTTTCCGAATTTCGCTGCTTCTTGCGTTAGGACGCGAATTTTACGAGTTTTACGATTTTAAGTTTTCTATCATGAAATTGGTGTTTTTCCGCAAATAAACACGACAAATAAACAACTCTACGACCCTGGAGTGGTGATCCCAAATCTCGCACCTTTTTGCGCTAGGACGCCAAGTTTACGAGTTTTAACGATTTAAAGTTTTCTATCATGAAATTTAGGTTTTTGGGTCGAAAAACAGTTGTGATTTGAGCCTGGGGTGGTGATCCCTAATTTCGCAAATTTTTGCGCTAGGACGCGAAGTTTATGAGTTTTAACGATATAAATTTTTCTACCATGTAATTGGTGTTTTTCCGCAAATAAACTGTTTCTTTACGACCCTGGGGAGGTGAGCCAGAATTTCGCACCTTTCTGCGCTAGGAAGCAAATTTTACGAGTTTTGACGATTTCAAGTTTTCTAACAAGAAATTTGAGTTTTTAGGTTGAAATGCAGTTGTGATTTGACCCTGGGGTGGTGATCCCGAATTTATCACCTTTTTGCGCTAGGACGCGAAGCTTACGAGTTTAAACGATTTCAAGTTTTCTAACAAGAAATTTGAGTTTTTAGGTTGAAATGCAGTTGTTATTTGACCCTGGGGTGGTGATCCCGAATTTCTCACCTTTTTGCGCTAAGACGAGTAGTTTACGAGTTATAACGTTTTAAAATTTTCTAACATGATTTTTGAGTTTTTGGGTTGAAATACAGTTGTGATTTGGCCCTGTGGTGGTGATCCCGAATTTCGCACCTTTCTGCGCTAGGAAGCGAATTTTACGAGTTTTAACGACTTAAAGTTTTCTAGCATGATTTTTGAGTTTTTGGGTTGAAATACAGTTGTTATTTTTTTTTTTTTGACTCTGGGATGGTGATTCCGAATTTCGCACCTTTTTGCGCTAAGACGAGTAGTTTACGAGTTATAACGTTTTAAAGTTTTCTATCATGAAACTTGGGTTTTTGGATCGAATAACAGTTTTTCCGAATTTCGCTGCTTCTTGCGTTAGGACGCGAATTTTACGAGTTAAAGGATTTAAAGTTTTCTATCATTAAATTGGTGTTTTTCCGCAAATAAACACGACAAATAAACAACTCTACGACCCTGGAGTGGTGATCCCAAATTTCGCAGCTTTTTGCGCTAGGACGCCAAGCTTACGAGTTTTAACGATTTAAAGTTTTCTATCATGAAATTTAGGTTTTTGGGTCGAAAAACAGTTTTGTTTTGACCCTGGGCTGGTGATCCCGAATTTCGCTTCTTTTAGCTCTAGGACGCCAGGTTTATGAGTTTTAACGATATAAATTTTTCTACCATGTAATTGGTGTTTTTCCGCAAATAAACAGTTTCCTTACGACCCTGGGGAGGCGAACCAGAATTTCGCACCTTTTTGCGCTTGGACGCGAAGTTTACGTGTTTTAACGATTTAAAGTTTTCGGGCTGAAATACAGTTCTGATTTGACCCTGTGGTGGTGATCCCGAATTTCGCACATTTTTTGCGCTAAGACGAGTAGTTTACGAGTTACAACGTTTTAAAGTTTTCTATCATGAAACTTGGGTTCTTGGGTCGAAAAACAGTTGTGATTTGAGCCTGGGGTGGTGATCCCTAATTTCGCAAATTTTTGCACTAGGACGCGAAGTTTATGAGTTTTAACGATATAAATTTTTCTACCATGTAATTGGTGTTTTTCCGCAAATAAACAGTTTGTTTACGACCCTGGGGAGGTGAGCCAGAATATCGCACCTTTTTGCGCTAAGACGAGTAGTTTACGAGTTATAACGTTTTAAAGTTTTCTATCATGAAACTTGGGTTTTTGGGTCGAAAAACAGTTTTGTTTTGACCCTGTGGTGGTGATCCCGAATTTCGCACCTTTTTGCGCTAGGACGAGTAGTTTACGAGTTATAACGTTTTAAAATTTTCTAATATGATTTTTGAGTTTTTGGGTTGAAATACAGTTGTGATTTGACCCTGTGGTGGTGATCCCGAATTTCGCACCTTTCTGCGCTAGGACGCCAAGTTTACGAGTTTTAACGATTTAAGGTTTCCTAACATGAAATTCGATTTTTGGGTTGAAATACAGTTGTGATTTGAATTCCCGAATTTCGCACCGTTTTGGGCTAAGACGTGTAGTTTACGAGTTATAACGTTTTAAAGTTTTCTATCATGAAACTTGGGTTTTTGGGTCGAAAAACAGTTTTTCCGAATTTCGCTGCTTCTTGCGTTAGGACGCGAATTTTACGAGTTTAACGATTTAAAGTTTTCTACCATGAAATTGGTGTTTTTCCGCAAATAAACAGTTTCTTTACGACCCTGGGGAGGTGAGCCAGAGTTTCGCACTTTTTTGCGCTGGGAAGCGAATTTTACGAGTTTTAACGACTTAAAGTGCTCTAGCATAATTTTTGAGTTTTTGGGTTGAAATACAGTTGTGATTTGACCCTGTGGTGGTGATCCCGAATTTCGAACCTTCCTGCGCTAGGACGCCAAGTTTACGAGTTTTAACGATTTAAAGTTTCTTAACATGACATTTGAGTTTTTGGGTTGAAATACAGTTGTGATTTGAATTCCCGAATTTCGCACCGTTTTGGGCTACGTTGTGTAGTTTACGAGTTATAACGTTTTAAAGTTTTCTATCATGAAACTTGGGTTTTTGGGTCGAAAAACAGTTTTTCCGAAATTCGCTGCTTCTTGCGTTAGGACGCGAATTTTACGAGTTTAACGATTTAAAGTTTTCTACCATGAAATTGGTATTTTTCCGCAAATAAACAGTTTCTTTACGACCCTGGGGAGGTGAGCCAGAGTTTCGCACCTTTTTGCGCTAGGAAGCGAATTTTACGAGTTTTAACGACTTAAAGTTTTCTAGCATGATTTTTGAGTTTTTGGGTTGAAATACAGTTGTGATTTGACCCTGTGGTGGTGATCCCGAATTTCGCACCTTCCTGCTCTAGGACGCCAAGTTTACAAGTTTTAACGATTTAAAGTTTCCTAACATGAAATATGAGTTTTTGGGTTGAAATACAGTTGTGATTTGACCCTGTGGTGGTGATCCCGAATTTCGCACCTTTCTGCGCTAGGAAGCGAATTTTACGAGTTTTAACGACTTAAAGTTTTCTAGCATGATTTTTGCGCTAAGACGAGTAGTTTACGAGTTATAACGTTTTAAAGTTTTCTAACATGATTTTTAAGTTTTTGGGTTGAAATACAGTTGTGATTTGGCCCTGTGGTGGTGATCCCGAATTTCGCACCTTTCTGCGCTAGGGAGCGAATTTTACGAGTTTTAACGACTTAAAGTTTTCTAGCATGATTTTTGAGTTTTTGGGTTGAAATACAGTTGTTATTTTTTTTTTTGTTTTGACTCTGGGATGGTGATTCCGAATTTCTAATCTTCTTGCCCTATGACGCGAAGCTTACGAGTTTAAGCGATTTAAAGTTTTCTACCATGAAATTTGGGTTTTTCCGCGAATACACAGTTTTTTTACGACCCTGTGGTGTTGATCCCGAATTTCGCACATTTTTGCGCTAAGACGAGTAGTTTACGAGTTATAACGTTTTAAAGTTTTCTATCATGAAACTTGGGTTTTTGGGTCGAAAAACAGTTTTGTTTTGACCCTGGGCTGGTGATCCCGAATTTCGCTTCTTTTAGCTCTAGGACGCGAAGTTTATGAGTTTTAACGATATAAATTTTTCTACCATGTAATTGGTGTTTTTCCGCAAATAAACAGTTTCCTTACGACCCTGGGGAGGCGAACCAGAATTTCGCACCTTTTTGCGCTAGGAAGCAAATTTTACGAGTTTTAACGACTAAAAGTTTTCTTACATGATTTTTGAGTTTTTGGGTTGAAATACAGTTGTGATTTGACCCTGTGGTGGTGATCCCGAATTTCGCACCTTTCTGCGCTAGGACGCGAAGTTTACGTGTTTTAACGATTTTAAGTTTTCGGGCTGAAATACAGTTCTGATTTGACCCTGTGGTGGTGATCCCGAATTTCGCACCTTTTTTGCGCTAAGACGAGTAGTTTACGAGTTATAACGTTTTAAAATTTTCTATCATGAAACTTGGGTTTTTGGGTCGAAAAACAGTTGTGATTTGAGCCTGGGGTGGGATCCCTAATTTCGCAAATTTTTGCGCTAGGACGCGAAGTTTATGAGTTTTAACGATATAAATTTTTCTACCATGTAATTGGTGTTTTTCCGCAAATAAACAGTTTCTTTACGACCCTGGGGAGGTGAGCTAGGATTTCGCACCTTTTTGCGCTAGGAAGCGAATCTTACGAGTTTTAACGACTTAATATTTTGGGCTGAAATTCAGTTATGATTTGACCCTATGGTGGTGATTCCGAATTTCGCACCATTTTGCGCTAAGACGAGTAGTTTACGAGTTATAACGTTTTAAAGTTTTCTATCATGAAACTTGGGTTTTTGGGTCGAAAAACAGTTGTGATTTGAGCCTGGGGTGGTGATCCCTAATTTCGCAAATTTTTGCGCTAGGACGCGAAGTTTATGAGTTTTAACGATATAAATTTTTCTAATTTTTGTTTTTCCGCAAATAAACAGTTTGTTTACGACCCTGGGGAGGTGAGCCAGAATTTCGCACTTTTTGCGCTAAGACGAGTAGTTTACGAGTTATAACGTTTTAAAGTTTTCTTTCATGAAACTTGGGTTTTTGGGTCGAAAAACAGTTTTGTTTTGACCCTGGGGTGGTGATCCCGAATTTCGCACCTTTTTGCGCTAAGACGAGTAGTTTACGAGTTATAACGTTTTAAAGTTTTCTAACATGATTTTTGAGTTTTTGGGTTGAAATACAGTTGTGATTTGGCCCTGTGGTGGTGATCCCGAATTTCGCACCTTTCTGCGCTAGGAAGCGAATTTTACGAGTTTTAACGACTTAAAGTTTTCTAGCATGATTTTTGAGTTTTTGGGTTGAAATACAGTTGTTATTTTTTTTTTTTTTTTGACTCTGGGATGGTGATTCCGAATTTCTAATCTTCTTGCGCTACGACGCGAAGCTTACGAGTTTAAGCGATTTAAAGTTTTCTACCATGAAATTTGGGTTTTTCCGCGAATACACAGTTTTTTTACGACCCTGTGGTGTTGATCCCGAATTTCGCACCTTTTGCGCTAAGACGAGTAGTTTACGAGTTATAACGTTTTAAAGTTTTCTATCATGAAACTTGGGTTTTTGGATCGAATAACAGTTTTTCCGAATTTCGCTGCTTCTTGCGTTAGGACGCGAATTTTACGAGTTAAAGGATTTAAAGTTTTCTATCATTAAATTGGTGTTTTTCCGCAAATAAACACGACAAATAAACAACTCTACGACCCTGGAGTGGTGATCCCAAATTTCGCAGCTTTTTGCGCTAGGACGCCAAGCTTACGAGTCTTAACGATTTAAAGTTTTCTATCATGAAATTTAGGTTTTTTGGGTCGAAAAACAGTTTTGTTTTGACCCTGGGCTGGTGATCCCGAATTTCGCTTCTTTTAGCTCTAGGACGCGAAGTTTATGAGTTTTAACGATATAAATTTTTCTACCATGTAATTGGTGTTTTTCCGCAAATAAACAGTTTCCTTACGACCCTGGGGAGGCGAACCAGAATTTCGCACCTTTTTGCGCTTGGACGCGAAGTTTACGTGTTTTAACGATTTAAAGTTTTCGGGCTGAAATACAGTTCTGATTTGACCCTGTGGTGGTGATCCCGAATTTCGCACCTTTTTTGCGCTAAGACGAGTAGTTTACGAGTTATAACGTTTTAAAGTTTTCTATCATGAAACTTGGGTTCTTGGGTCGAAAAACAGTTGTGATTTGAGCCTGGGGTGGTGATCCCTAATTTCGCAAATTTTTGCACTAGGACGCGAAGTTTATGAGTTTTAACGATATAAATTTTTCTACCATGTAATTGGTGTTTTTCCGCAAATAAACAGTTTGTTTACGACCCTGGGGAGGTGAGCCAGAATTTCGCAGCTTTTTGCGCTAAGACGAGTAGTTTACGAGTTATAACGTTTTAAAGTTTTCTATCATGAAACTTGGGTTTTTGGGTCGAAAAACAGTTTTGTTTTGACCCTGTGGTGGTGATCCCGAATTTCGCACCTTTTTGCGCTAGGACGAGTAGTTTACGAGTTATAACGTTTTAAAATTTTCTAACATGATTTTTGAGTTTTTGGGTTGAAATACAGTTGTGATTTGACCCTGTGGTGGTGATCCCGAATTTCGCACCTTTCTGCGCTAGGACGCCAAGTTTACGAGTTTTAACGATTTAAGGTTTCCTAACATGAAATTCGATTTTTGGGTTGAAATACAGTTGTGATTTGAATTCCCGAATTTCGCACCGTTTTGGGCTAAGACGTGTAGTTTACGAGTTATAACGTTTTAAAGTTTTCTATCATGAAACTTGGGTTTTTGGGTCGAAAAACAGTTTTTCCGAATTTCGCTGCTTCTTGCGTTAGGACGCGAATTTTACGAGTTTAACGATTTAAAGTTTTCTACCATGAAATTGGTGTTTTTCCGCAAATAAACAGTTTCTTTACGACCCTGGGGAGGTGAGCCAGAGTTTCGCACTTTTTTGCGCTGGGAAGCGAATTTTACGAGTTTTAACGACTTAAAGTGCTCTAGCATAATTTTTGAGTTTTTGGGTTGAAATACAGTTGTGATTTGACCCTGTGGTGGTGATCCCGAATTTCGAACCTTCCTGCGCTAGGACGCCAAGTTTACGAGTTTTAACGATTTAAAGTTTCTTAACATGACATTTGAGTTTTTGGGTTGAAATACAGTTGTGATTTGAATTCCCGAATTTCGCACCGTTTTGGGCTAAGTTGTGTAGTTTACGAGTTATAACGTTTTAAAGTTTTCTATCATGAAACTTGGGTTTTTGGGTCGAAAAACAGTTTTTCCGAAATTCGCTGCTTCTTGCGTTAGGACGCGAATTTTACGAGTTTAACGATTTAAAGTTTTCTACCATGAAATTGGTATTTTTACGCAAATAAACTGTTTCTTTACGACCCTGGGGAGGTGAGCCAGAGTTTCGCACCTTTTTGCGCTAGGAAGCGAATTTTACGAGTTTTAACGACTTAAAGTTTTCTAGCATGATTTTTGAGTTTTTGGGTTGAAATACAGTTGTGATTTGACCCTGTGGTGGTGATCCCGAATTTCGCACCTTCCTGCTCTAGGACGCCAAGTTTACGAGTTTTAACAATTTAAAGTTTCCTAACATGAAATTTTAGTTTTTGGGTTGAAATACAGTTGTGATTTGACCCTGTGGTGGTGATCCCGAATTTCGCACCTTTCTGCGCTAGGAAGCGAATTTTACGAGTTTTAACGACTTAAAGTTTTCTAGCATGATTTTTGCGCTAAGACGAGTAGTTTACGAGTTATAACGTTTTAAAGTTTTCTAACATGATTTTTAAGTTTTTGGGTTGAAATACAGTTGTGATTTGGCCCTGTGGTGGTGATCCCGAATTTCGCACCTTTCTGCGCTAGGACGCGAAGTTTATGAGTTTTAACGATATAAATTTTTCTACCATGTAATTGGTGTTTTTCCGCAAATAAACAGTTTGTTTACGACCCTGGGGAGGTGAGCCAGAATTTCGCACCTTTTTGCGCTAAGACGAGTAGTTTACGAGTTATAACGTTTTAAAGTTTTCTATCATGAAACTTGGGTTTTTGGGTCGAAAAACAGTTTTGTTTTGACCCTGTGGTGGTGATCCCGAATTTCGCACCTTTTTGCGCTAGGACGAGTAGTTTACGAGTTATAACGTTTTAAAATTTTCTAACATGATTTTTGAGTTTTTGGGTTGAAATACAGTTGTGATTTGACCCTGTGGTGGTGATCCCGAATTTCGCACCTTTCTGCGCTAGGACGCCAAGCTTACGAGTTTTAACGATTTAAGGTTTCCTAACATGAAATTCGATTTTTGGGTTGAAATACAGTTGTGATTTGAATTCCCGAATTTCGCACCGTTTTGGGCTAAGACGTGTAGTTTACGAGTTATAACGTTTTAAAGTTTTCTATCATGAAACTTGGGTTTTTGGGTCGAAAAACAGTTTTTCCGAATTTCGCTGCTTCTTGCGTTAGGACGCGAATTTTACGAGTTTAACGATTTAAAGTTTTCTACCATGAAATTGGTGTTTTTCCGCAAATAAACAGTTTCTTTACGACCCTGGGGAGGTGAGCCAGAGTTTCGCACTTTTTTGCGCTGGGAAGCGAATTTTACGAGTTTTAACGACTTAAAGTGCTCTAGCATAATTTTTGAGTTTTTGGGTTGAAATACAGTTGTGATTTGACCCTGTGGTGGTGATCCCGAATTTCGAACCTTCCTGCGCTAGGACGCCAAGTTTACGAGTTTTAACGATTTAAAGTTTCTTAACATGACATTTGAGTTTTTGGGTTGAAATACAGTTGTGATTTGAATTCCCGAATTTCGCACCGTTTTGGGCTAAGTTGTGTAGTTTACGAGTTATAACGTTTTAAAGTTTTCTATCATGAAACTTGGGTTTTTGGGTCGAAAAACAATTTTTCCGAAATTCGCTGCTTCTTGCGTTAGGACGCGAATTTTACGCGTTTAACGATTTAAAGTTTTCTACCATGAAATTGGTATTTTTCCGCAAATAAACAGTTTCTTTACGACCCTGGGGAGGTGAGCCAGAGTTTCGCACCTTTTTGCGCTAGGAAGCGAATTTTACGAGTTTTAACGACTTAAAGTTTTCTAGCATGATTTTTGAGTTTTTGGGTTGAAATACAGTTGTGATTTGACCCTGTGGTGGTGATCCCGAATTTCGCACCTTCCTGCTCTAGGACGCCAAGTTTACGAGTTTTAACGATATAAAGTTTTCTAGCATGATTTTTGCGCTAAGACGAGTAGTTTACGAGTTATAACGTTTTAAAGTTTTCTAACATGATTTTTAAGTTTTTGGGTTGAAATACAGTTGTGATTTGGCCCTGTGGTGGTGATCCCGAATTTCGCACCTTTCTGCGCTAGGGAGCGAATTTTACGAGTTTTAACGACTTAAAGTTTTCTAGCATGATTTTTGAGTTTTTGGGTTGAAATACAGTTGTTATTTTTTTTTTTGTTTTGACTCTGGGATGGTGATTCCGAATTTCTAATCTTCTTGCCCTACGACGCGAAGCTTACGAGTTTAAGCGATTTAAAGTTTTCTACCATGAAATTTGGGTTTTTCCGCGAATACACAGTTTTGTTACGACCCTGTGGTGTTGATCCCGAATTTCGCACATTTTTGCGCTAAGACGAGTAGTTTACGAGTTATAACGTTTTAAAGTTTTCTATCATGAAACTTGGGTTTTTGGATCGAATAACAGTTTTTCCGAATTTCGCTGCTTCTTGCGTTAGGACGCGAATCTTACGAGTTAAAGGATTTAAAGTTTTCTATCATTAAATTGGTGTTTTTCCGCAAATAAAAACGACAAGTAAACAACTCTACGACCCTGGAGTGGTGATCCCAAATTTCGCAGCTTTTTGCGCTAGGACGCCAAGCTTACGAGTTTTAAGGATTTAAAGTTTCCTATCATGAAATTTAGGTTTTTGGGTCGAAAAACAGTTTTGTTTTGACCCTGGGCTGGTGATCCCGAATTTCGCTTCTTTTAGCTCTAGGACGCGAAGTTTATGAGTTTTAACGATATAAATTTTTCTACCATGTAATTGGTGTTTTTCCGCAAATAAACAGTTTCCTTACGACCCTGGGGAGGCGAACCAGAATTTCGCACCTTTTTGCGCTAGGAAGCAAATTTTACGAGTTTTAACGACTTAAAGTTTTCTTACATGATTTTTGAGTTTTTGGGTTGAAATACAGTTGTGATTTGACCCTGTGGTGGTGATCCCGAATTTCGCACCTTTCTGCGCTAGGACGCGAAGTTTACGTGTTTTAACGATTTAAAGTTTTCGGGCTGAAATACAGTTCTGATTTGACCCTGTGGTGGTGATCCCGAATTTCGCACCTTTTTTGCGCTAAGACGAGTAGTTTACGAGTTATAACGTTTTAAAATTTTCTATCATGAAACTTGGGTTTTTGGGTCGAAAAACAGTTGTGATTTGAGCCTGGGGTGGGATCCCTAATTTCGCAAATTTTTGCGCTAGGACGCGAAGTTTATGAGTTTTAACGATATAAATTTTTCTACCATGTAATTGGTGTTTTTCCGCAAATAAACAGTTTCTTTACGACCCTGGGGAGGTGAGCCAGGATTTCGCACCTTTTTGCGCTAGGAAGCGAATCTTACGAGTTTTAACGACTTAATATTTTGGGCTGAAATTCAGTTATGATTTGACCCTATGGTGGTGATTCCGAATTTCGCACCATTTTGCGCTAAGACGAGTAGTTTACGAGTTATAACGTTTTAAAGTTTTCTATCATGAAACTTGGGTTTTTGGGTCGAAAAACAGTTGTGATTTGAGCCTGGGGTGGTGATCCCTAATTTCGCAAATTCTTGCGCTAGGACGCGAAGTTTATGAGTTTTAACGATATAAGATTTTCTAACATGTAATTGGTGTTTTTCCGCAAATAAACAGTTTCTTTACGACCCTGGGGAGGTGAGCCAGAATTTCGCACCTTTTTGCGCTAAGACGAGTAGTTTACGAGTTATAACGTTTTAAAGTTTTCTTTCATGAAACTTGGGTTTTTGGGTCGAAAAACAGTTTTGTTTTGACCCTGTGGTGGTGATCCCGAATTTCGCACCTTTTTGCGCTAGGACGAGTAGTTTACGAGTTATAACGTTTTAAAATTTTCTAACATGATTTTTGAGTTTTTGGGTTGAAATACAGTTGTGATTTGACCCTGTGGTGGTGATCCCGAATTTCGCACCTTTCTGCGCTAGGACGCCAAGTTTACGAGTTTTAACGATTTAAAGTTTCCTAACATGAAATTCGAGTTTTTGGGTTGAAATACAGTTGTGATTTGAATTCCCGAATTTCGCACCGTTTTGGGCTAAGACGTGTAGTTTACGAGTTATAACGTTTTAAAGTTTTCTATCATGAAACTTGGGTTTTTGGGTCGAAAAACAGTTTTTCCGAATTTCGCTGCTTCTTGCGTTAGGACGCGAATTTTACGAGTTTAACGATTTAAAGTTTTCTACCATGAAATTGGTGTTTTTCCGCAAATAAACAGTTTCTTTACGACCCTGGGGAGGTGAGCCAGAGTTTCGCACCTTTTTGCGCTGGGAAGCGAATTTTACGAGTTTTAGCGACTTAAAGTTCTCTAGCATGATTTTTGAGTTTTTGGGTTGAAATACAGTTGTGATTTGACCCTGTGGTGGTGATCCCGAATTTCGAACCTTCCTGCGCTAGGACGCCAAGTTTACGAGTTTTAACGATTTAAAGTTTCCTAACATGAAATTTGAGTTTTTGGGTTGAAATACAGTTGTGATTTTGAATTCCCGAATTTCGCACCGTTTTGGGCTAAGTTGTGTAGTTTACGAGTTATAACGTTTTAAAGTTTTCTATCATGAAACTTGGGTTTTTGGGTCGAAAAACAGTTTTTCCGAAATTCGCTGCTTCTTGCGTTAGGACGCGAATTTTACGAGTTTAACGATTTAAAGTTTTCTACCATGAAATTGGTATTTTTCCGCAAATAAACAGTTTTTTTACGACCCTGGGGAGATGAGCCAGAGTTTCGCACCTTTTTGCGCTAGGAAGCGAATTTTACGAGTTTTAACGACTTAAAGTTTTCTAGCATGATTTTTGAGTTTTTGGGTTGAAATACAGTTGTAATTTGACCCTGTGGTGGTGATCCCGAATTTCGCACCTTCCTGCGCTAGGACGCCAAGTTTACGAGTTTTAACGATTTAAAGTTTCCTAACATGAAAGTTGAGTTTTTGGGTTGAAATACAGTTGTGATTTGACCCTGTGGTGGTGATCCCGAATTTCGCACCTTTCTGCGCTAGGAAGCGAATTTTACGAGTTTTAACGACTTAAAGTTTTCTAGCATGATTTTTGAGTTTTTGGGTTGAAATAAAGTTGTTATTTTTTTTTCTTTTGACTCTGGGATGGTGATTCCGAATGTCGAACCTTCTTGCGCTACGACGCGAAGCTTACGAGTTTAAGCGATTTAAAGTTTTCTACCATGAAATTTGGGTTTTTCCGCGAATACACAGTTTTTTTACGACCCTGGTTTGGTGATCCCGACTTACGCACCTTTTTGCGCTAAGACGTGTAGTTTACGAGTTATAACGTTTTAAAGTTTTCTATCATGAAACTTGGGTTTTTGGGTCAAAAAACAGTTTTGTTTTGACCCTGTGGTGGTGATCCCGAATTTCGCACCTTTTTGCGCTAGGACGAGTAGTTTACGAGTTATAACGTTTTAAAGTTTTCTAACATGATTTTTGAATTTTTGGGTTGAAATACAGTTGTGATTTGACCCTGTGGTGGTGATCCCGAATTTCGCACCTTTCTGCGCTAGGACGCCAAGTTTACGAGTTTTAACGATTTAAAGTTTCCTAACATGAAATTTGAGTTTTTGGGTTGAAATACAGTTGTGATTTGAATTCCCGAATTTCGCACCGTTTTGGGCTAAGACGTGTAGTATACGAGTTATAACGTTTTAAAGTTTTCTATCATGAAACTTGGGTTTTTGGGTCGAAAAACAGTTTTTCCGAATTTCGCTGCTTCTTGCGTTAGGACGCGAATTTTACGAGTTTTACGATTTAAAGTTTTCTACCATGAAATTTGGGTTTTTCCGCGAATACACAGTTTTTTTATGACCCTGGGGTGGTGATCCCGACTTACGCACCTTTTTGCGCTAAGACGTTTAGTTTACGAGTTATAACGTTTTAAAGTTTTCTATCATGAAACTTGGGTTTTTGGGTCGAATAACAGTTTTGCCGAATTTCGCTGCTTCTTGCCTTAGGGCGCGAAGTTTATGAGTTTGAACGATATAAATTTTTCTACCATGTAATTGGTGTTTTTCCGCAAATAAACAGTTTCTTTACGACCCTGGGGAGGTGAGCCAGAATTTCGCACCTTTTTGCGCTAGGACGCGAAGTTTACGAGTTTTAACGATTTAAAGTTTTCTAACATGATGTTTGAGTTTTTGGGTTGAAATACAGTTGTGATTTGACAATGTGGTGGTGATTTAAAGTCTTCTAACATGAAATTTGAGTTTTTTGCTGAAATACAGTTATGATTTGACCCTGTGGTGGTGATCCCGAATTTCGCACCTTTTTGCGCTAGGACGCGTAGCTTACGATTTATAACGTTTGAAAGTTTTCTATCTTGAAATTACGGTTTTTTGGTCGAAAAACAGTTTTGTTTTGACCCTGGGGTGGTGATCCCGAATTTTGCACCTTTTTGCGCTAGGACGAGTAGCTTACGAGTTATAACGTTTTAAAGTTTTCTAACATGATTTTTGAATTTTTGGGTTGAAATACAGTTGTGATTTGACCCTGTGGTGGTGATCCCGAATTTCGCACCTTTCTGCGCTAGGACGCCAAGTTTACGAGTTTTAACGATTTAAAGTTTCCTAACATGAAATTTGAGTTTTTGGGTTGAAATACAGTTGTGATTTGAATTCCCGAATTTCGCACCTTTTTGCGCTAAGACGAGTAGTTTACTAGTTATAACGTTTTAAAGTTTTCTATCATGAAACTTGGGTTTTTGGGTCGAAACACAGTTTTGTTTTGACCCTGTGGTGGTGATCCCGAATTTTGCACCTTTTTGCGCTAGGACGAGTAGTTTACGAGTTATAACGTTTTAAAATTTTCTAACATGATTTTTGAATTTTTGGGTTGAAATACAGTTGTGATTTGACCCTGTGGTGGTGATCCCGAATTTCGCACCTTCCTGCGCTAGGACGCCAAGTTTACGAGTTTTAACGATTTAAAGTTTCCTAACATGAAATTTGAGTTTTTGGGTTGAAATACAATTGTGATTTGAATTCCCGAATTTCGCACCGTTTTGGGCTAAGTTGTGTAGTTTACGAGTTATAACGTTTTAAAGTTTTCTATCATGAAACTTGGGTTTTTGGGTCGAAAAACAGTTTTTCCGAATTTCGCTGCTTCTTGCGTTAGGACGCGAATTTTACGAGTTTAACGATTTAAAGTTTTCTACCATGAAATTGGTGTTTTTCCGCAAATAAACAGTTTCTTTACGACCCTGGGGAGGTGAGCCAGAGTTTCGCACCTTTTTGCGCTACGAAGCGAATTTTACGAGTTTTAACGGCTTAAAGTTTTCTAGCATGATTTTTGAGTTTTTGGGTTGAAATGCAGTTGTGATTTGACCCTGTGGTGGTGATCCCGAATTTCGCACCTTCCTGCGCTAGGACGCCAAGTTTACGAGTTTTAACGATTTAAAGTTTCCTAACATGAAATTTGAGTTTTTGGGTTGAAATACAGTTGTGATTTGAATTCCCGAATTTCGCACCGTTTTGGGCTAAGTTGTGTAGTTTACGAGTTATACCGTTTTAAAGTTTTCTATCATGAAACTTGGGTTTTCGGGTCGAAAAACAGTTTTTCCGAATTTCGCTGCTTCTTGCGGTAGGACGCGAATTTTACGAGTTTAACGATTTAAAGTTTTCTACCATGAAATTTGGGTTTTTCCACGAATACACAGTTTTTTTATGACCCTGGGGTGGTGATCCCGACTTACGCACCTTTTTGCGCCTTTTTACGAGTTATAACGTTTTAAAGTTTTCTATCATGAAACTTGGGTTTTTGGGTCGAAAAACAGTTTTTCCGAATTTCGCTGCTTCTTGCGTTAGGACGCGAATTTTACGAGTTTTACGATTTAAAGTAACATGAAATTTGAGTTTTTGGGTTGAAATACAGTTGTGATTTGAATTCCCGAATTTCGCACCGTTTTGGGCTAAGTTGTGTAGTTTACGAGTTATACCGTTTTAAAGTTTTCTATCATGAAACTTGGGTTTTCGGGTCGAAAAACAGTTTTTCCGAATTTCGCTGCTTCTTGCGGTAGGACGCGAATTTTACGAGTTTAACGATTTAAAGTTTTCTACCATGAAATTTGGGTTTTTCCACGAATACACAGTTTTTTTATGACCCTGGGGTGGTGATCCCGACTTACGCACCTTTTTGCGCCTTTTTACGAGTTATAACGTTTTAAAGTTTTCTATCATGAAACTTGGGTTTTTGGGTCGAAAAACAGTTTTTCCGAATTTCGCTGCTTCTTGCGTTAGGACGCGAAGTTTATGAATTTTAACGATATAAATTTTTCTACCATGTAATTGGTGTTTTTCCGCAAATAAACTGTTTCTTTACGACCCTGCTGAGGTGAGCCAGAATTTCGCACCTTTCTGCGCTAGGAAGCAAATTTTACGAGTTTTGACGATTTCAAGCTTTCTAACAAGAAATTTGAGTTTTTAGGTTGAAATGCAGTTGTGATTTGACCCTGGGGTGGTGATCCCGATTTTATCACCTTTTTGCGCTAGGACGCGAAGCTTACGAGTTTAAACGATCTCAAGTTTTCTAACAAGAAATTTGAGTTTTTAGGTTGAAATGCAGTTGTTATTTGACCCTGGGGTGGTGATCCCGAATTTCGCACCTTTTTGCGCTAAGACGAGTAGTTTACGAGTTATAACGTTTTAAAGTTTTCTAACATGATTTTTGAGTTTTAAGGTTGAAATACAGTTGTGATTTGGCCCTGTGGTGGTGATCCCGAATTTCGCACCTTTCTGCGCTAGGAAGCGAATTTTACGAGTTTTAACGACTTAAAGTTTTCTAGCATGATTTTTGAGTTTTTGGGTTGAAATACAGTTGTTATTTTTTTTTGTTTTGACTCTTTGATGGTGATTCCGAATTTCTAACCTTCTTGCGCTACGACGCGAAGCTTACGAGTTTAAGCGATTTAAAGTTTTCTACCATGAAATTTGGGTTTTTCCGCGAATACACAGTTTTTTTACGACCCTGTGGTGTTGATCCCGAATTTCGCACCTTTTTGCGCTAAGACGAGTAGTTTACGAGTTATAACGTTTTAAAGTTTTCTATCATGAAACTTGGGTTTTTGGATCGAATAACAGTTTTTCCGAATTTCGCTGCTTCTTGCGTTAGGACGCGAATTTTACGAGTTAAAGGATTTAAAGTTTTCTATCATAAAAATCGTGTTTTTCCGCAAATAAACACGACAAATAAACAACTCTACGACCCTGGAGTGGTGATCCCAAATTTCGCAGCTTTTTGCGCTAGGACGCCAAGCTTACGAGTTTTAACGATTTAAAGTTTTCTATCATGAAATTTAGGTTTTTGGGTCGAAAAACAGTTGTGATTTGAGCCTGGGGTGGTGATCCCGAATTTCGCTTCTTTTAGCTCTAGGACGCGAAGCTTATGAGTTTTAACGATATAAATTTTTCTACCATGTAATTGGTGTTTTTCCGCAAATAAACAGTTTCCTTACGACCCTGGGGAGGCGAACCAGAATTTCGCACCTTTTTGCGCTAGGAAGCAAATTTTACGAGTTTTAACGACTTAAAGTTTTCTTACATGATTTTTGAGTTTTTGGGTTGAAATACAGTTGTGATTTGACCCTGTGGTGGTGATCCCGAATTTCGCACCTTTCTGCGCTAGGACGCGAAGTTTACGTGTTTTAACGATTTAAAGTTTTCTATCATGAAATTTAGGTTTTTGGGTCGAAAAACAGTTGTGATTTGAGCCTGGGGTGGTGATCCCTAATTTCGCAAATTTTTGCGCTAGGACGCGAAGTTTATGAGTTTTAACGATATAAATTTTTCTACCATGTAATTGGTGTTTTTCCGCAAATAAACTGTTTCTTTACGACCCTGGGGAGGTGAGCCAGAATTTCGCACCTTTCTGCGCTAGGAAGCAAATTTTACGAGTTTTGACGATTTCAAGCTTTCTAACAAGAAATTTGAGTTTTTAGGTTGAAATGCAGTTGTGATTTGACCCTGGGGTGGTGATCCCGAATTTATCACCTTTTTGCGCTAGGACGCGAAGCTTACGAGTTTAAACGATTTCAAGTTTTCTAACAAGAAATTTGAGTTTTTAGGTTGAAATGCAGTTGTTATTTGACCCTGGGGTGGTGATCCCGAATTTCGCACCTTTTTGCGCTAAGACGAGTAGTTTACGAGTTATAACGTTTTAAGGTTTTCTAACATGATTTTTGAGTTTTAAGGTTGAAATACAGTTGTGATTTGGCCCTGTGGTGGTGATCCCGAATTTCGCACCTTTCTGCGCTAGGAATCGAATTTTACGAGTTTTAACGACTTAAAGTTTTCTAGCATGATTTTTGAGTTTTTGGGTTGAAATACAGTTGTTATATTTTTTTGTTTTGACTCTGGGATGGTGATTCCGAATTTCTAACCTTCTTGCGCTACGACGCGAAGCTTAAGAGTTTAAGCGATTTAAAGTTTTCTACCATGAAATTTGGGTTTTTCCGCGAATACACAGTTTTTTTACGACCCTGTGGTGTTGATCCCGAATTTCGCACCTTTTTGCGCTAAGACGAGTAGCTTACGAGTTATAACGTTTTAAAGTTTTCTATCATGAAACTTGGGTTTTTGGATCGAATAACAGTTTTTCCGAATTTCGCTGCTTCTTGCGTTAGGACGCGAATTTTACGAGTTAAAGGATTTAAAGTTTTCTATCATTAAATTGGTGTTTTTCCGCAAATAAACACGACAAATAAACAACTCTACGACCCTGGAGTGGTGATCCCAAATTTCGCAGCTTTTTGCGCTAGGACGCCAAGCTTACGAGTTTTAACGATTTAAAGTTTTCTATCATGAAATTTAGGTTTTTGGGTCGAAAAACAGTTTTGTTTTGACCCTGGGGTGGTGATCCCGAATTTCGCTTCTTTTAGCTCTAGGACGCGAAGTTTATGAGTTTTAACGATATAAATTTTTCTACCATGTAATTGGTGTTTTTCCGCAAATAAACAGTTTCCTTACGACCCTGGGGAGGCGAACCAGAATTTCGCACCTTTTTGCGCTAGGAAG
This sequence comes from Chalcosyrphus nemorum, assembly GCA_949716465.1. Taxonomy (NCBI): domain Eukaryota; kingdom Metazoa; phylum Arthropoda; class Insecta; order Diptera; family Syrphidae; genus Chalcosyrphus; species Chalcosyrphus nemorum. Next base: position 591,282 of record CATIXX010000088.1, on the reverse strand, counting down.
CAAATTTTACGAGTTTTAACGACTTAAAGTTTTCTTACATGATTTTTGAGTTTTTGGGTTGAAATACAGTTGTGATTTGACCCTGTGGTGGTGATCCCGAATTTCGCACCTTTCTGCGCTAGGACGCGAAGTTTACGTATGTTAACGATTTAAAGTTTTCGGGCTGAAATACAGTTGTGATTTGACCCTGTGGTGGTGATCCCGAATTTCGCACCTTTTTTGCGCTAAGACGAGTAGTTTACGAGTTATAACGATTTAAAGTTTTCTATCATGAAATTTAGGTTTTTGGGTCGAAAAACAGTTGTGATTTGAGCCTGGGGTGGTGATCCCTAATTTCGCAAATTTTTGCGCTAGGACGCGAAGTTTATGAGTTTTAACGATATAAATTTTTCTACCATGTAATTGGTGTTTTTCCGCAAATAAACAGTTTCTTTACGACCCTGGGGAGGTGAGCCAGAATTTCGCACCTTTTTGCGCTAAGACGAGTAGTTTACGAGTTATAACGTTTTAAAATTTTCTAACATGATTTTTGAGTTTTTGGGTTGAAATACAGTTGTGATTTGACCCTGTGGTGGTGATCCCGAATTTCGCACCTTTCTGCGCTAGGACGCCAAGTTTACGAGTTTTAACGATTTAAAGTTTCCTAACATGAAATTTGAGTTTTTGGGTTGAAATACAGTTGTGATTTGAATTCCCGAATTTCGCACCGTTTTGGGCTAAGACGTGTAGTTTACGAGTTATAACTTTTTAAAGTTTTCTATCATGAAACTTGGGTTTTTGGGTCGAAAACCAGTTTTCCGAATTTCGCTGCTTCTTGCGTTAGGACGCGAATTTTACGAGTTTAACGATTTAAAGTTTTCTACCATGAAATTGGTGTTTTTCCGCAAATAAACAGTTTCTTTACGACCCTGGGGAGGTGAGCCAGAGTTTCGCACCTTTTTGCGCTAGGAAGCGAATTTTACGAGTTTTAACGACTTAAAGTTCTCTAGCATGATTTTTGAGTTTTTGGGTTGAAATACAGTTGTGATTTGACCCTGTGGTGGTGATCCCGAATTTCGAACCTTCCTGCGCTAGGACGCCAAGTTTACGAGTTTTAACGATTTAAAGTTTCCTAACATGAAATTTGAGTTTTTGGGTTGAAATACAGTTGTGATTTGAATTCCCGAATTTCGCACCGTTTTGGGCTAAGTTGTGTAGTTTACGAGTTATAACGTTTTAAAGTTTTCTATCATGAAACTTGGGTTTTTGGGTCGAAAAAAAGTTTTTCCGAAATTCGCTGCTTCTTGCGTTAGGACGCGAATTTTACGAGTTTAACGATTTAAAGTTTTCTACCATGAAATTTGGGTTTTTCGGCGAATACACAGTTTTTTTATGACCCTGGGGTGGTGATCCCGACTTACGCACCTTTTTGCGCTAAGACGTGTAGTTTACGAGTTATAACGACTTAAAGTTTTCTATCATGAAACTTGTGTTTTTGTGTCGAATAACAGTTTTTCCGAATTTCGCTGCTTCTTGCCTTAGGGCGCGAAGTTTATGAGTTTTAACGATATAATTTTTTCTACCATGTAATTGGTGTTTTTCCGCAAATAAACTGTTTCTTTACGACCCTGGGGAGGTGAGCCAGAATTTCGAAACCTTTCTGCGCTAGGAAGCAAATTTTACGAGTTTTGACGATTTAAGTTTTGTACCATAAAATTTGTGTTCTGATTTGACCCTGGGGTGGTGATCCCGAATTTATCACCTTTCTGCGCTAGGACGCGAAGTTTACGAGTTTAAACGATTTCAAGTTTTCTATCATGAAACTTGGGATTTTGGGTCGAAAAACAGTTGTGATTTGAGCCTGGGGTGGTGATCCCTAATTTCACAAATTTTCGCGCTAGGACGTGAAGTTTATGAGTTTTAACGATATCAATTTTTCTACCATGTAATTGGTGTTTTTCCGCAAATAAACAGTTTCTTTACGACCCTGGGGAGGTGAGCCCCTAGCTTTTTGCGCTAGGAAGCGAATTTTACGAGTTTTAACGACTTAAAGTTTTCTTACATGATTTTTGAGTTTTTGGGTTGAAATACAGTTGTGATTTGACCCTGTGGTGGTGATCCCGAATTTCGCACCTTTCTGCGCTAGGACGCGAAGTTTACGTATGTTAACGATTTAAAGTTTTCGGGCTGAAATACAGTTGTGATTTGACCCTGTGGTGGTGATCCCGAATTTCGCACCTTTTTTGCGCTAAGACGAGTAGTTTACGAGTTATAACGTTTTAAAATTTTCTATCATGAAACTTGGGTTTTTGGGTCGAAAAACAGTTGTGATTTGAGCCTGGGGTGGGGATACCTAATTTCGCAAATTTTTGCGCTAGGACGCGAAGTTTATGTGTTTTAACGATATAAATTTTTCTACCATGTAATTGGTGTTTTTCCGCAAATAAACTTTTTCTTTACGACCCTGGGGAGGTGAGCCAGAATTTCGCACCTTTCTGCGCTAGGAAGCAAATTTTACGAGTTTTGACGATTTCAAGCTTTCTAACAAGAAATTTGAGTTTTTAGGTTGAAATGCAGTTGTGATTTGACCCTGGGGTGGTGATCCCGAATTTCGCACCTTTTTGCGCTAAGACGAGTAGTTTACGAGTTATAACGTTTTAAAGTTTTCTAACATGATTTTTGAGTTTTAAGGTTGAAATACAGTTGTGATTTGGCCCTGTGGTGGTGATCCCGAATTTCGCACCTTTCTGCGCTAGGAATCGAATTTTACGAGTTTTAACGACTTAAAGTTTTCTAGCATGATTTTTGAGTTTTTGGGTTGAAATACAGTTGTTATATTTTTTTGTTTTGACTCTGGGATGGTGATTCCGAATTTCTAACCTTCTTGCGCTACGACGCGAAGCTTAAGAGTTTAAGCGATTTAAAGTTTTCTACCATGAAATTTGGGTTTTTACGCGAATACACAGTTTTTTTACGACCCTGTGGTGTTGATCCCGAATTTCGCACCTTTTTGCGCTAAGACGAGTAGCTTACGAGTTATAACGTTTTAAAGTTTTCTATCATGAAACTTGGGTTTTTGGATCGAATAACAGTTTTTCCGAATTTCGCTGCTTCTTGCGTTAGGACGCGAATTTTACGAGTTAAAGGATTTAAAGTTTTCTATCATTAAATTGGTGTTTTTCCGCAAATAAACACGACAAATAAACAACTCTACGACCCTGGAGTGGTGATCCCAAATTTCGCAGCTTTTTGCGCTAGGACGCCAAGCTTACGAGTTTTAAGGATTTAAAGTTTCCTATCATGAAATTTAGGTTTTTGGGTCGAAAAACAGTTTTGTTTTGACCCTGGGCTGGTGATCCCGAATTTCGCTTCTTTTAGCTCTAGGACGCGAAGTTTATGAGTTTTAACGATATAAATTTTTCTACCATGTAATTGGTGTTTTTCCGCAAATAAACAGTTTCCTTACGACCCTGGGGAGGCGAACCAGAATTTCGCACCTTTTTGCGCTAGGAAGCAAATTTTACGAGTTTTAACGACTTAAAGTCTTACATGATTTTTGAGTTTTTGGGTTGAAGTACAGTTGTGATTTGACCCTGTGGTGGTGATCCCGAATTTCGCACCTTTCTGCGCTAGGACGCGAAGTTTACGTGTTTTAACGATTTAAAGTTTTCGGGCTGAAATACAGTTGTGATTTGACCCTGTGGTGGTGATCCCGAATTTCGCACCTTTTTTGCGCTAAGACGAGTAGTTTACGAGTTATAACGTTTTAAAATTTTCTATCATGAAACTTGGGTTTTTGGGTCGAAAAACAGTTGTGATTTGAGCCTGGGGTGGGGATACCTAATTTCGCAAATTTTTGCGCTAGGACGCGAAGTTTATGAGTTTTAACGATATAAATTTTTCTACCATGTAATTGGTGTTTTTCCGCAAATAAACAGTTTCTTTACGACCCTGGGGAGGTGAGCCAGAATTTCGCACCTTTTTGCGCTAAGACGAGTAGTTTACGAGTTATAACGTTTTAAAATTTTCTAACATGATTTTTGAGTTTTTGGGTTGAAATACAGTTGTGATTTGACCCTGTGGTGGTGATCCCGAATTTCGCACCTTTCTGCGCTAGGACGCCAAGTTTACGAGTTTTAACGATTTAAAGTTTCCTAACATGAAATTTGCGTTTTTGGGTTGAAATACAGTTGTGATTTGAATTCCCGAATTTCGCACCGTTTTGGGCTAAGACGTGTAGTTTACGAGTTATAACTTTTTAAAGTTTTCTATCATGAAACTTGGGTTTTTGGGTCGAAAACCAGTTTTCCGAATTTCGCTGCTTCTTGCGTTAGGACGCGAATTTTACGAGTTTAACGATTTAAAGTTTTCTACCATGAAATTGGTGTTTTTCCGCAAATAAACAGTTTCTTTACGACCCTGGGGAGGTGAGCCAGAGTTTCGCACCTTTTTGCGCTAGGAAGCGAATTTTACGAGTTTTAACGACTTAAAGTTCTCTAGCATGATTTTTGAGTTTTTGGGTTGAAATACAGTTGTGATTTGACCCTGTGGTGGTGATCCCGAATTTCGAACCTTCCTGCGCTAGGACGCCAAGTTTACGAGTTTTAACGATTTAAAGTTTCCTAACATGAAATTTGAGTTTTTGGGTTGAAATACAGTTGTGATTTGAATTCCCGAATTTCGCACCGTTTTGGGCTAAGTTGTGTAGTTTACGAGTTATAACGTTTTAAAGTTTTCTATCATGAAACTTGGGTTTTTGGGTCGAAAAAAAGTTTTTCCGAAATTCGCTGCTTCTTGCGTTAGGACGCGAATTTTACGAGTTTAACGATTTAAAGTTTTCTACCATGAAATTTGGGTTTTTCGGCGAATACACAGTTTTTTTATGACCCTGGGGTGGTGATCCCGACTTACGCACCTTTTTGCGCTAAGACGTGTAGTTTACGAGTTATAACGACTTAAAGTTTTCTATCATGAAACTTGTGTTTTTGTGTCGAATAACAGTTTTTCCGAATTTCGCTGCTTCTTGCCTTAGGGCGCGAAGTTTATGAGTTTTAACGATATAATTTTTTCTACCATGTAATTGGTGTTTTTCCGCAAATAAACTGTTTCTTTACGACCCTGGGGAGGTGAGCCAGAATTTCGAAACCTTTCTGCGCTAGGAAGCAAATTTTACGAGTTTTGACGATTTAAGTTTTGTACCATAAAATTTGTGTTCTGATTTGACCCTGGGGTGGTGATCCCGAATTTATCACCTTTCTGCGCTAGGACGCGAAGTTTACGAGTTTAAACGATTTCAAGTTTTCTATCATGAAACTTGGGTTTTTGGGTCGAAAAACAGTTGTGATTTGAGCCTGGGGTGGTGATCCCTAATTTCACAAATTTTCGCGCTAGGACGTGAAGTTTATGAGTTTTAACGATATCAATTTTTCTACCATGTAATTGGTGTTTTTCCGCAAATAAACAGTTTCTTTACGACCCTGGGGAGGTGAGCCCCTAGCTTTTTGCGCTAGGAAGCGAATTTTACGAGTTTTAACGACTTAAAGTTTTCTTACATGATTTTTGAGTTTTTGGGTTGAAATACAGTTGTGATTTGACCCTGTGGTGGTGATCCCGAATTTCGCACCTTTCTGCGCTAGGACGCGAAGTTTACGTATGTTAACGATTTAAAGTTTTCGGGCTGAAATACAGTTGTGATTTGACCCTGTGGTGGTGATCCCGAATTTCGCACCTTTTTTGCGCTAAGACGAGTAGTTTACGAGTTATAACGTTTTAAAATTTTCTATCATGAAACTTGGGTTTTTGGGTCGAAAAACAGTTGTGATTTGAGCCTGGGGTGGGGATACCTAATTTCGCAAATTTTTGCGCTAGGACGCGAAGTTTATGAGTTTTAACGATATAAATTTTTCTACCATGTAATTGGCGTTTTTCCGCAAATAAACAGTTATTTACGACCCTGGGGAGGTGAGCCAGAATTTCGCACCTTTTTGCGCTAGGAAGCGAATCTTACGAGTTTTAACGACTTAATATTTTGGGCTGAAATTCAGTTATGATTTGACCCTGTGGTGGTGATCCCGAATTTCGCACCTTTTTGCGCTAAGACGAGTAGTTTACGAGTTATAACGTTTTAAAGTTTTCTATCATGAAACTTGGGTTTTTGGGTCGAAAAACAGTTGTGATTTGAGCCTGGGGTGGTGATCCCTAATTTCGCAAATTTTTGCGCTAGGACGCGAAGTTTATGAGCTTTAACGATATAAATTTTTCTACCATGTAATTGGTGTTTTTCCGCAAATAAACAGTTTGTTTACGACCCTGGGGAGGTGAGCCAGAATTTCGCACCTTTTTGCGCTAAGACGAGTAGTTTACGAGTTATAACGTTTTAAAATTTTCTAACATGATTTTTGAGTTTTTGGGTTGAAATACAGTTGTGATTTGACCCTGTGGTGGTGATCCCGAATTTCGCACCTTTCTGCGCTAGGACGCCAAGTTTACGAGTTTTAACGATTTAAAGTTTCCTAACATGAAATTTGAGTTTTTGGGTTGAAATACAGTTGTGATTTGAATTCCCGAATTTCGCACCGTTTTGGGCTAAGACGTGTAGTTTACGAGTTATAACGTTTTAAAGTTTTCTATCATGAAACTTGGGTTTTTGGGTCGAAAACCAGTTTTCCGAATTTCGCTGCTTCTTGCGTTAGGACGCGAATTTTACGAGTTTAACGATTTAAAGTTTTCTACCATGAAATTGGTGTTTTTCCGCAAATAAACAGTTTCTTTACGACCCTGGGGAGGTGAGCCAGAGTTTCGCACCTTTTTGCGCTAGGAAGCGAATTTTACGAGTTTTAACGACTTAAAGTTCTCTAGCATGATTTTTGAGTTTTTGGGTTGAAATACAGTTGTGATTTGACCCTGTGGTGGTGATCCCGAATTTCGAACCTTCCTGCGCTAGGACGCCAAGTTTACGAGTTTTAACGATTTAAAGTTTCCTAACATGAAATTTGAGTTTTTGGGTTGAAATACAGTTGTGATTTGAATTCCCGAATTTCGCACCGTTTTGGGCTAAGTTGTGTAGTTTACGAGTTATAACGTTTTAAAGTTTTCTATCATGAAACTTGGGTTTTTGGGTCGAAAAAAAGTTTTTCCGAAAGTCGCTGCTTCTTGCGTTAGGACGCGAATTTTACGAGTTTAACGATTTAAAGTTTTCTACCATGAAATTTGGGTTTTTCCGCGAATACACAGTTTTTTTATGACCCTGGGGTGGTGATCCCGACTTACGCACCTTTTTGCGCTAAGACGTGTAGTTTACGAGTTATAACGTTTTAAAGTTTTCTATCATGAAACTTGGGTTTTTGGGTCGAATAACAGTTTTTCCGAATTTCGCTGCTTCTTGCCTTAGGGCGCGAAGTTTATGAGTTTTAACGATATAAATTTTTCTACCATGTAATTGGTGTTTTTCCGCAAATAAACTGTTTCTTTACGACCCTGGGGAGGTGAGCCAGAATTTCGAAACCTTTCTGCGCTAGGAAGCAAATTTTACGAGTTTTGACGATTTAAGTTTTGTACCATAAAATTTGTGTTCTGATTTGACCCTGGGGTGGTGATCCCGAATTTATCACCTTTCTGCGCTAGGACGCGAAGTTTACGAGTTTAAACGATTTCAAGTTTTCTATCATGAAACTTGGGTTTTTGGGTCGAAAAACAGTTGTGATTTGAGCCTGGGGTGGTGATCCCTAATTTCGCAAATTTTCGCGCTAGGACGTGAAGTTTATGAGTTTTAACGATATAAATTTTTCTACCATGTAATTGGTGTTTTTCCGCAAATAAACAGTTTCTTTACGACCCTGGGGAGGTGAGCCCCTAGCTTTTTGCGCTAGGAAGCGAATTTTACGAGTTTTAACGACTTAAAGTTTTCTAGCATGATTTTTGAGTTTTTGGGTTGAAATACAGTTGTGATTTGACCCTGTGGTGGTGATCCCGAATTTCGCACCTTTTTGCGCTAAGACGAGTAGTTTACGAGTTATAACGTTTTAAAGTTTTCTAACATGATTTTTGAGTTTTTGGGTTGAAATACAGTTGTGTTTTGACCCTGTGGTGGTGATCCCGAATTTCGTACCTTTCTGCGCTAGAACGGGAAGTTTACGAGTTTTAACGATTTAAAGTTTCCTAACATGAAATTTGAGTTTTTGGGTTGAAATACAGTTGTGATTTGACCCTGTTGTGGTGATCCCGAATTTCGCACCTTTTTGCGCTAAGACGAGTAGTTTACGAGTTATAACGTTTTAAAGTTTTCTATCATGAAACTTGGGTTTTTGTTTTGACCCTGTGGTGGTGATCCCGAATTTCGCACATTTTGCGCTAAGACGAGTAGTTTACGAGTTATAACGTTTTAAAGTTTTCTAACATGATTTTTGAGTTTTTGGGTTGTAATACAGTTGTGATTTGACCCTGTGGTGGTGATCCCGAATTTCGCACCTTCCTGCGCTAGGACGCCAAGTTTACGAGTTTTAACGATTTAAAGTTTCCTAACATGAAATTTGAGTTTTTGGGTTGAAATACAGTTGTGATTTGAATTCCCGAACTTCGCACCGTTTTGGGCTAAGACGGGTAGTTTACGAGTTATAACGTTTTAAAGTTTTCTATCATGAAACTTGGGTTTTTGGGTCGAAAAACAGTTTTTCCGAATTTCGCTGCTTCTTGCGTTAGGACGCGAATTTTACGAGCTTAACGATTTAAAGTTTTCTACCATGAAATTGGTGTTTTTCCGCAAATAAACAGTTTCTTTACGACCCTGGGGAGGTGAGCCCCTAGCTTTTTGCGCTAGGAAGCGAATTTTACGAGTTTTAACGACTTAAAGTTTTCTAGCATGATTTTTGAGTTTTTGGGTTGAAATACAGTTGTGATTTGACCCTGTGGTGGTGATCCCGAATTTCGCACCTTCCTGCGCTAGGAAGCCAAGTTTACGAGTTTTAACGATTTAAAGTTTCCTAACATGAAATTTGAGTTTTTGGGTTGAAATACAGTTGTGATTTGAATTCCCGAATTTCGCACCGTGTTGGGCTAAGACGTGTAGTTTACGAGTTATAACGTTTTAAAGTTTTCTATCATGAAACTTGGGTTTTTGGGTCAAAAAACAGTTTTTCCGAATTTCGCTGCTTCTTGCGTTAGGACGCGAATTTTACGAGTTTTACGATTTAAAGTTTTCTACCATGAAATTTGGGTTTTTTCGCGAATACACAGTTTTTTTATGACCCTGGGGTGGTGATCCCGACTTACACACCTTTTTGCGCTAAGACGTGTAGTTTACGAGTTATAACGTTTTAAAGTTTTCTATCATTAAACTTGGGTTTTTGGGTCGAATAACAGTTTTTCCGAATTTCGCTGCTTCTTGCCTTAGGGCGCGAAATTTATGAGTTTTAACGATATAAATTTTTCTGCCATGTAATTGGTGTTTTTCCGCAAATAAACTGTTTCTTTACGACCCTGGGGAGGTGAGCCAGAATTTCGCAATTTTTTGCGCTAGGAAGCGAATTTTACGAGTTTTAACGACTTAAAGTTTTCTAACATGATTTGTGAGTTTTTGGGTTGAAATACAGTTGTGATTTGACCCTGTGGTGGTGATCCCGAATTTCGCACCTTTCTGCGCTAGGACGCGAAGTTTACGAGTTTTAACGATTTAAAGTTTTCTAACATGAAATTTGAGTTTTTTTGTTGAAATACAGTTGTGATTTGACCCTGTGGTGGTGATCCCGAATTTCGCACCTTTCTGCATTAGGACGCGAATTTTACGAGTTTAAGGATTTAAAGTTTTCTATTATGAAATTGGGGTTCCCGAATTTCGCACCTTTGTGCGCTAAGACGAGTAGTTTACGAGTTATAACATTTTAAAGTCTTCTAACATGATTTTTGAGTTTTTGGGTTGAAATACAGTTGTGATTTGACCCTGTGGTGGTGATCCCGAATTTCGCACCTTTCTGCGCTAGGACGCGACGTTTACGTGTTTTAACGATTTAAAGTTTTCTAACATGAAATTTGAGTTTTTTTGTTGAAATACAGTTGTGATTTGACCCTGTGGTGGTGATCCCGAATTTCGCACCTTTCTGCATTAGGACGCGAATTTTACGAGTTTAAGGATTTAAAGTTTTCTATTATGAAATTGGGGTTCCCGAATTTCGCACCTTTGTGCGCTAAGACGAGTAGTTTACGAGTTATAACATTTTAAAGTTTTCTAACATGATTTGTGAGTTTTTGGGTTGAAATACAGTTGTGATTTGACCCTGTGGTGGTGATCCCGAATTTCGCACCTTTCTGCGCTAGGACGCGAAGTTTACGAGTTTTAACGATTTAAAGTTTTCTAACATGAAATTTGAGTTTTTTTGTTGAAATACAGTTGTGATTTGACCCTGTGGTGGTGATCCCGAATTTCGCACCTTTCTGCATTAGGACGCGAATTTTACGAGTTTAAGGATTTAAAGTTTTCTATTATGAAATTGGGGTTCCCGAATTTCGCACCTTTGTGCGCTAAGACGAGTAGTTTACGAGTTATAACATTTTAAGTTTTCTAACATGATTTTTGAGTTTTTGGGTTGAAATACAGTTGTGATTTGACCCTGTGGTGGTGATCCCGAATTTCGCACCTTTGTGCGCTAAGACGAGTAGTTTACGAGTTATAACATTTTAAAGTTTTCTAACATGAAATTTGAGTTTTTGGGCTGAAATACAGTTATGATTTGACCCTGTGGTGGTGATCCCGAATTTCGCACCTTTTTGCTCTAAGACGAGCAGTTGACGAGTTATAACGTTTTAAAGTTTTCTATCATGAAACTTGGGTTTTTGGGTCGAAAAACAGTTGTGATTTGAGCCTGGGGTGGTGATCCCTAATTTCGCAAATTTTTGCGCTAGGACGCGAAGTTTATGAGTTTTAACGATATCAATTTTTCTACCATGTAATTGGTGTTTTTCCGCAAATAAACAGTTTGCTTACGACCCTGGGGAGGTGAGCCAAAATTTCGCACCTTTTTGCGCTAAGACGAGTAGTTTACGAGTTATAACGTTTTAAAGTTTTCTAACATGATTTTTGAGTTTTTGGGTTGAAATACAGTTGTGATTTGACCCTGTGGTGGTGATCCCGAATTTCGCACCTTCCTGCGCTAGGACGCCAAGTTTACGAGTTTTAACGATTTAAAGTTTCCTAACATGAAATTTGAGTTTTGGGTTGAAATACAGTTGTGATTTGAATTCCCGAACTTCGCACCGTTTTGGGCTAAGACGTGTAGTTTACGAGTTATAACGTTTTAAAGTTTTCTATCATGAAACCTTGGTTTTTGGGTCGAAAAACAGTTTTTCCGAATTTCGCTGCTTCTTGCGTTAGGACGCGAATTTTACGAGTTTAACGATTTAAAGTTTTCTACCATGAAATTTGGGTTTTTCCGCAAATAAACAGTTTCTTTACGACCCTGGGGAGGTGAGCCAGAATTTCGCACCTTTTGCGCTAGGAAGCAAATTTTACGAGTTTTGACGATTTAAGTTTTGTACCATGAAATTTGTGTTTTTGGGTCGAACAACTGTTCTGATTTGACTATGGGGTGGTGATCCCGAATTTATCACCTTTTTTCGCTAGGACGCGAAGTTTACGAGTTTTAACGATTTCAAGTTTTCTCACAGGAAATTACAGTTTTTAGGTTGAAATGCAGTTGTTATTTGACCCTGGGGTGGTGATCCCGAATTTCGCACCTTTCTGCGTTAGGACGCGAATTTTACGAGTTTAAGGATTTAAAGTTTTCTATTATGAAATTGGTGCTCCCGAATTTCGCACCTTTTTCCGCTAAGACGAGTAGTTTACGAGTTATAACGTTTTAAAGTTTTTTATCATGAAACTTGGGTTTTTGGGTCGAAAAACATTTGTGATTTGAGCCTGGGGTGGTGATCCCTAATTTTGCACATTTTTGCGCTAGGAAGCGAATTTTACGAGTTTTAACGACTTAAAGTTTTCTAACATGATTTGTGAGTTTTTGGGTTGAAATACAGTTTTGTTTTGACCCTGTGGTGGTGATCCCGAATTTCGCACCTTTTTGCGCTAAGACGAGTAGTTTACGAGTTATAACGTTTTAAAGTTTCCTATCATGAAACTTGGGTTTTTGGGTCGAAAAACAGTTTTGTTTTGACCCTGTGGTGGTGATCCCGAATTTCGCACCTTTTTGCGCTAAGACGAGTAGTTTACGAGTTATAACGTTTTAAAGTTTTCTAACATGATTTTTGAGTTTTCGGGTTGAAATACAGTTGTGATTTGACCCTGTGGTGGTGATCCCGAATTTCGCACCTTTCTGCGCTGGGACGCGAAGTTTACGAGTTTTAACGATTTAAAGTTTTCTAACATGGAATTTGAGTTTTTGGGTTGAAATACAGTTGTGATTTGACCCTGTGGTGGTGATCCCGAATTTCGCACCTTTTTGCGCTAAGACGAGTAGTCTACGAGTTATAACGTTTTAAAGTTTTTTAACATGAAATTTGAGTTTTTGGGTTGAAATACAGTTGTGATTTGACCCTGTGGTTGTGATCCCGAATTTCGCCCCTTTTTGGGCTAAGACGTGTAGTTTACGAGTTATAACGTTTTAAAGTTTTCTATCATGAAACTTGGGTTTTTGGGTCGAAAAACAGTTTTGTTTTGACCCTGGGGTGGTGATCTCGAATTTCGCTTCTTTTAGCTCTAGGACGCGAAGTTTATGAGTTTGAACGATATAAATTTTTCTACCATGTTATTGGTATTTTCCCGCAAATAAACAGTTTCTTTACGACCCTGGGGAGGTGAGCCAGAATTTCGCACCTTTTTGCGCTAGGAAGCGAATATACGAGTTTTAACGACTTAAAGTTTTCTAACATGATTTTTGAGTTTTTGGGTTGAAATACAGTTGTGATTTGACCCTGTGTTGGTGATCCCGAATTTCGCACCTTTCTGCGCTAGGACGCGAAGTTTACGAGTTTTAACGATTTAAAGTTTTCTAACATGGAATTTGAGTTTTTGGGTTGAAATACAGTTGTGATTTGACCCTGTGGTGGTGATCCCGAATTTCGCACCTTTTTGCGCTAAGACGAGTAGTCTACGAGTTATAACGTTTTAAAGTTTTTTAACATGAAATTTGAGTTTTTGGGTTGAAATACAGTTGTGATTTGACCCTGTGGTTGTGATCCCGAATTTCGCACCTTTTTGCGCTAAGACGAGTAGCTTACGAGTTATAACGTTTTAAAGTCTTCTATCATGAAACTTGGATTTTTGGGTCGAAAAACAGTTGTGATTTGAGCCTGGGGTGGTGATCCCTAATTTCGCAAATTTTTGCACTAGGACGCGAAGTTTATGAGTTTTAACGATATAAATTTTTCTACCATGTAAATGGTGTTTTTCCGCAAATAAACAGTTTCTTTACGACCCTGGGGAGGTGAGCCAGAATTTCGCACCTTTTTGCGCTAGGAAGCGAATTTTACGAGCTTTAACGACTTAAAGTTTGATTTGTGAGTTTTTGGGTTGAAGTACAATTGTGATTTGACCCTGTGGTGGTGATACCGAATTTCGCACCTTTCTGCGCTAGGACGCGAAGTTTACGAGTTTTAACGATTTAAAGTTTTCTAACATGAAATTTGAGTTTTTGGGTTGAAATACAGTTGTGATTTGACCCTGTGGTGGTGATCCCGAATTTCGCACCTTTCTGCGCTAGGACGCGAAGTTTACGAGTTTTAACGATTTAAAGTTTTCTAACATGAAATTTGAGTTTTTGGGTTGAAATACAGTTGTGATTTGACCCTGTGGTGGTGATCCCGAATTTCGCACCTTTCTGCGCTAGGACGCGAAGTTTACGAGTTTTAACGATTTAAAGTTTTCTAACATGAAATTTGAGTTTTTGGGTTGATATACAGTTGTGATTTGACCCTGTGTTGGTGATCCCGAATTTCGCACCTTTTTTGCGCTAAGACGAGTAGTTTACGAGTTATAACGTTTTAAAGTTTCCTATCACGAAACTTGGGTTTTTGGGTCGAAAAACAGTTGTGATTTGACCTTGTGGTGGTGATCCCGAATTTCGCACCTTTCTGCGCTAGGACGCGAAGTTTACGAGTTTTAACGATTTAAAGTTTTCTAACATGAAATTTGAGTTTTTGGGTTGAAATACAGTTGTGATTTGACCCTGTGGTGGTGATCCCGAATTTCGCACCTTTCTGCGCTAGGACGCGAAGTTTACGAGTTTTAACGATTTAAAGTTTTCTAACATGAAATTTGAGTTTTTGGGTTGAAATACAGTTGTGATTTACCCTGTGGTGGTGATCCCGAATTTCGCACCTTTCTGCGCTAGGACGCGAAGTTTACGAGTTTTAACGATTTAAAGTATTCTAACATGAAATTTGAGTTTTTGGGTTGAAATACAGTTGTGATTTGACCCTGTGGTGGTGATCCCGAATTTCGCACCTTTCTGCGCTAGGACGCGAAGTTTACGAGTTTTAACGATTCAAAGTTTTCTAACATGAAATTTGAGTTTTTGGGTTGAAATACAGTTGTGATTTGACCCTGTGGTGGTGATCCCGAATTTCGCACCTTTCTGCGCTAGGACGCGAAGTTTACGAGTTATAACGTTTTAAAGTTTTCTAACAGGATTTTTGAGTTTTCGGGTTGAAATACAGTTGTGATTTGACCCTGTGGTGGTGATCCCGAATTTCGCACCTTTCTGCGCTAGGACGCGAAGTTTACGAGTTTTAACGATTTAAAGTTTCCTAACATGAAATTTGAGTTTTGGGTTGAAATACAGTTGTGATTTGAATTCCCGAATTTCGCCCCTTTTTGCGCTAAGAGGTGTAGTTTACGAGTTATAACGTTTTAAAGTTTTCTATCATGAAACTTGGGTTTTTGGGTCGAAAAACAGTTTTGTTTTGACCATAGGGTGATGATCCCGAATTTCGCTTCTTTTAGCTCTAGGACGCGAAGTTTATGAGTTTGAACGATATAAATTTTTCTACCATGTAATTGGTGTTTTTCTGCAAATAAACAGTTTCTTTACGACCCTGGGGAGGTGAGCCAGAATTTCGCACCTTTTGCGCTAGGAAGCGAATTTTACGAGTTTTGACGATTTAAGTTTTGTACCATGAAATTTGTGTTTTTGGGTCGAACAACTGTTCTGATTTGACTATGGGGTGGTGATCCCGAATTTATCACCTTTTTGCGCTAGGACGCGAATTTTACGAGTTTTAACGATTTCAAGTTTTCTCACAGGAAATTACAGTTTTTAGGTTGAAATGCAGTTGTTATTTGACCCTGGGGTGGTGATCCCGAATTTCGCACCTTTCTGCGTTAGGACGCGAATTTTACGAGTTTAAGGATGTTAAGTTTTCTATTATGAAATTGGTGCTCCCGAATTTCGCACCTTTTTGCGCTAAGACGAGTAGTTTACGAGTTATAACGTTTTAAAGTTTTTTATCATGAAACTTGGGTTTTTGGGTCGAAAAACATTTGTGATTTGAGCCTGGGGTGGTGATCCCTAATTTTGCACATTTTTGCGCTAGGACGCGAAGTTTATGAGTTTTAACGATATAAATTTTTCTACCATGTAATTGGTGTTTTTCCGCAAATAAACAGTTTCTTTACGACCCTGGGGAGGTGAGCCAGAATTTCGCACCTTTTTGCGCTAGGAAGCGAATTTTACGAGTTTTAACGACTTAAAGCTTTCTAACATGATTTGCGAGTTTTTGGGTTGAAATACAGTTGTGATTTGACCCTGTGGTGGTGATCCCGAATTTCGCACCTTTCTGCGCTAGGACGGGAAGTTTACGAGTTTTAACGATTTAAAGTTTTCTAACATGAAATTTGAGTTTTTGGGTTGAAATACAGTTTTGTTTTGACCCTGTGGTGGTGATCCCGAATTTCGCACCTTTTTGCGCTAAGACGAGTAGTTTACGAGTTATAACGTTTTAAAGTTTCCTATCATGAAACTTGGGTTTTTGGGTTGAAAAACAGTTTTGTTTTGACCCTGTGGTGGTGATCCCGAATTTCGCACCGTTTTGCGCTAGGACGAGTAGTTTACGAGTTATAACGTTTTAAAGTTTTCTAACATGATTTTTGAGTTTTCGGGTTGAAATACAGTTGTGATTTGACCCTGTGGTGGTGATCCCGAATTTCGCACCTTTCTGCGCTGGGACGCGAAGTTTACGAGTTTTAACTTTTTAAAGTTTCCTAACATGAAATTTGAGTTTTTGGGTTGAAATACAGTTGTGATTTGAATTCCCGAATTTCGCCCCTTTTTGGGCTAAGACGTGTAGTTTACGAGTTATAACGTTTTAAAGGTTTCTATCATGAAACTTGGGTTTTTGGGTCGAAAAACAGTTTTGTTTTGACCCTGGGGTGGTGATCTCGAATTTCGCTTCTTTTAGCTCTAGGACGCGAAGTTTATGAATTTGAACGATATAAATTTTTCTACCATGTTATTGGTGTTTTTCCGCAAATAAACAGTTTCTTTACGACCCTGGGGAGGTGAGCCAGAATTTCGCACCTTTTTGCGCTAGGAAGCGAATATACGAGTTTTAACGACTCAAAGTTTTCTAACATGATTTTTGAGTTTTTGGGTTGAAATACAGTTGTGATTTGACCCTGTGTTGGTGATCCCAAATTTCGCACCTTTCTGCGCTAGGACGCGAAGTTTACGAGTTTTAACGATTTAAAGTTTTCTAACATGGAATTTGAGTTTTTGGGTTGAAATACAGTTGTGATTTGACCCTGTGGTGGTGATCCCGAATTTCGCACCTTTTTGCGCTAAGACGAGTAGTCTACGAGTTATAACGTTTTAAAGTTTTTTAACATGAAATTTGAGTTTTTGGGTTGAAATACAGTTGTGATTTGACCCTGTGGTTGTGATCCCGAATTTCGCACCTTTTTGCGCTAGGACGAGTAGTTTACGAGTTATAACGTTTTAAAGTCTTCTATCATGAAACTTGGATTTTTGGGTCGAAAAACAGTTGTGATTTGAGCCTGGGGTGGTGATCCCTAATTTCGCAAATTTTTGCGCTAGGACGCGAAGTTTATGAGTTTTAACGATATAAATTTTTCTACCATGTAAATGGTGTTTTTCCGCAAATAAACAGTTTCTTTACGACCCTGGGGAGGTGAGCGAGAATTTCGCACCTTTTTGCGCTAGGAAGCGAATTTTACGAGCTTTAACGACTTAAAGTTTGATTTATGAGTTTTTGGGTTGAAATGCAATTGTGATTTGACCCTGTGGTGGTGATACCGAATTTCGCACCTTTCTGCGCTAGGGCGCGAAGCTTACGAGTTTTAACGATTTAAAGTTTTCTAACATGAAATTTGAGTTTTTGGGTTGAAATACAGTTGTGATTTTACCCTGTGGTGGTGATCCCGAATTTCGCACCTTTCTGCGCTAGGACGCGAAGTTTACGAATTTTAACGATTTAAAGTTTTCTAACATGAAATTTGAGTTTTTGGGTTGAAATACAGTTGTGATTTGACCCTGTGGTGGTGATCCTGAATTTCGCACCTTTTTTGCGCTAAGACGAGTAGTTTACGAGTTATAACGTTTTAAAGTTTCCTATCACGAAACTTGGATTTTTGGGTCGAAAAACAGTTGTGATTTGACCTTGTGGTGGTGATCCCGAATTTCGCACCTTTCTGCGCTAAGACGAGTAGTCTACGAGTTATAACGTTTTAAAGTTTTTTAACATGAAATTTGAGTTTTTGGGTTGAAATACAGTTGTGATTTGACCCTGTGGTGGTGATCCCGAATTTCGCACCTTTCTGCGCTGGGACGCGAAGTTTACGAGTTTTAACGATTTAAAGTTTTCTAACATGGAATTTGAGTTTTTGGGTTGAAATACAGTTGTGATTTGACCCTGTGGTGGTGATCCCGAATTTCGCACCTTTTTGCGCTAAGACGAGTAGTCTACGAGTTATAACGTTTTAAAGTTTTTTAACATGAAATTTGAGTTTTTGGGTTGAAGTACAGTTGTGATTTGACCCTGTGGTTGTGATCCCGAATTTCGCCCCTTTTTGGGCTAAGACGTGTAGTTTACGAGTTATAACGTTTTAAAGTTTTCTATCATGAAACTTGGGTTTTTGGGTCGAAAAACAGTTTTGTTTTGACCCTGGGGTGGTGATCTCGAATTTCGCTTCTTTTAGCTCTAGGACGCGAAGTTTATGAGTTTGAACGATAAAAATTTTCCTACCATGTTATTGGTGTTTTCCCGCAAATAAACAGTTTCTTTACGACCCTGGGGAGGTGAGCCAGAATTTCGCACCTTTTTGCGCTAGGAAGCGAATATACGAGTTTTAACGACTTAAAGTTTTCTAACATGATTTTTGAGTTTTTGGGTTGAAATACAGTTGTGATTTGACCCTGTGTTGGTGATCCCGAATTTCGCACCTTTCTGCGCTAGGACGCGAAGTTTACGAGTTTTAACGATTTAAAGTTTTCTAACATGGAATTTGAGTTTTTGGGTTGAAATACAGTTGTGATTTGACCCTGTGGTGGTGATCCCGAATTTCGCACCTTTTTGCGCTAAGACGAGTAGTCTACGAGTTATAACGTTTTAAAGTTTTTTAACATGAAATTTGAGTTTTTGGATTGAAATACAGTTGTGATTTGACCCTGTGGTTGTGATCCCGAATTTCGCACCTTTTTGCGCTAAGACGAGTAGCTTACGAGTTATAACGTTTTAAAGTCTTCTATCATGAAACTTGGATTTTTGGGTCGAAAAACAGTTGTGATTTGAGCCTGGGGTGGTGATCCCTAATTTCGCAAATTTTTGCACTAGGACGCGAAGTTTATGAGTTTTAACGATATAAATTTTTCTACCATGTAAATGGTGTTTTTCCGCAAATAAACAGTTTCTTTACGACCCTGGGGAGGTGAGCCAGAATTTCGCACCTTTTTGCGCTAGGAAGCGAATTTTACGAGCTTTAACGACTTAAAGTTTGATTTGTGAGTTTTTGGGTTGAAGTACAATTGTGATTTGACCCTGTGGTGGTGATACCGAATTTCGCACCTTTCTGCGCTAGGACGCGAAGTTTACGAGTTTTAACGATTTAAAGTTTTCTAACATGAAATTTGAGTTTTTGGGTTGAAATACAGTTGTGATTTGACCCTGTGGTGGTGATCCCGAATTTCGCACCTTTCTGCGCTAGGACGCGAAGTTTACGAGTTTTAACGATTTAAAGTTTTCTAACATGAAATTTGAGTTTTTGGGTTGAAATACAGTTGTGATTTGACCCTGTGGTGGTGATCCCGAATTTCGCACCTTTCTGCGCTAGGACGCGAAGTTTACGAGTTTTAACGATTTAAAGTTTTCTAACATGAAATTTGAGTTTTTGGGTTGATATACAGTTGTGATTTACCCTGTGTTGGTGATCCCGAATTTCGCACCTTTTTTGCGCTAAGACGAGTAGTTTACGAGTTATAACGTTTTAAAGTTTCCTATCACGAAACTTGGGTTTTTGGGTCGAAAAACAGTTGTGATTTGACCTTGTGGTGGTGATCCCGAATTTCGCACCTTTCTGCGCTAGGACGCGAAGTTTACGAGTTTTAACGATTTAAAGTTTTCTAACATGAAATTTGAGTTTTTGGGTTGAAATACAGTTGTGATTTGACCCTGTGGTGGTGATCCCGAATTTCGCACCTTTCTGCGCTAGGACGCGAAGTTTACGAGTTTTAACGATTTAAAGTTTTCTACCATGAAATTTGAGTTTTTGGGTTGAAATACAGTTGTGATTTACCCTGTGGTGGTGATCCCGAATTTCGCACCTTTCTGCGCTAGGACGCGAAGTTTACGAGTTTTAACGATTTAAAGTATTCTAACATGAAATTTGAGTTTTTGGGTTGAAATACAGTTGTGATTTGACCCTGTGGTGGTGATCCCGAATTTCGCACCTGTCTGCGCTAAGACGCGAAGTTTACGAGTTTTAACGATTCAAAGTTTTCTAACATGAAATTTGAGTTTTTGGGTTGAAATACAGTTGTGATTTGACCCTGTGGTGGTGATCCCGAATTTCGCACCTTTCTGCGCTAGGACGGGAAGTTTACGAGTTTTAACAATTTAAAGTTTTCTAACATGAAATTTGAGTTTTTGGGTTGAAATACAGTTTTGTTTTGACCCTGTGGTGGTGATCCCGAATTTCGCACCGTTTTGCGCTAGGACGAGTAGTTTACGAGTTATAACGTTTTAAAGTTTTCTATCATGAAACTTGGGTTTTTGGGTCGAAAAACATTTGTGATTTGAGCCTGGGGTGGTGATCCCTAATTTTGCACATTTTTGTTTTAAAGTTTTCTAACATGATTTTTGAGTTTTCGGGTTGAAATACAGTTGTGATTTGACCCTGTGGTGGTGATCCCGAATTTCGCACCTTTCTGCGCTGGGACGCGAAGCTTACGAGTTTTAACTTTTTAAAGTTTCCTAACATGAAATTTGAGTTTTTGGGTTGAAATACAGTTGTGATTTGAATTCCCGAATTTCGCCCCTTTTTGGGCTAAGACGTGTAGTTTACGAGTTATAACGTTTTAAAGTTTTCTATCATGAAACTTGGGTTTTTGGGTCGAAAAACATTTGTGATTTGAGCCTGGGGTGGTGATCCCTAATTTTGCACATTTTTGTTTTAAAGTTTTCTAACATGATTTTTGAGTTTTCGGGTTGAAATACAGTTGTGATTTGACCCTGTGGTGGTGATCCCGAATTTCGCACCTTTCTGCGCTGGGACGCGAAGCTTACGAGTTTTAACTTTTTAAAGTTTCCTAACATGAAATTTGAGTTTTTGGGTTGAAATACAGTTGTGATTTGAATTCCCGAATTTCGCCCCTTTTTGGGCTAAGACGTGTAGTTTACGAGTTATAACGTTTTAAAGTTTTCTATCATGAAACTTGGGTTTTTGGGTCGAAAAACAGTTTTGTTTTGACCCTGGGGTGGTGATCTCGAATTTCGCTTCTTTTAGCTCTAGGACGCGAAGTTTATGAATTTGAACGATATACATTTTTCTACCATGTTATTGGTGTTTTTCCGCAAATAAACAGTTTCTTTACGACCCTGGGGAAGTGAGCCAGAATTTCGCACCTTTTTGCGCTAGGAAGCGAATATACGAGTTTTAACGACTCAAAGTTTTCTAACATGATTTTTGAGTTTTTGGGTTGAAATACAGTTGTGATTTGACCCTGTGTTGGTGATCCCGAATTTCGAACCTTTCTGCGCTAGGACGCGAAGTTTACGAGTTTTAACGATTTAAAGTTTTCTAACATGGAATTTGAGTTTTTGGGTTGAAATACAGTTGTGATTTGACCCTGTGGTGGTGATCCCGAATTTCGCACCTTTTTGCGCTAAGACGAGTAGTCTACGAGTTATAACGTTTTAAAGTTTTTTAACATGAAATTTGAGTTTTTGGGTTGAAATACAGTTGTGATTTGACCCTGTGGTTGTGATCCCGAATTTCGCACCTTTTTGCGCTAGGACGAGTAGTTTACGAGTTATAACGTTTTAAAGTCTTCTATCATGAAACTTGGATTTTTGGGTCGAAAAACAGTTGTGATTTGAGCCTGGGGTGGTGATCCCTAATTTCGCAAATTTTTGCGCTAGGACGCGAAGTTTATGAGTTTTAACGATATAAATTTTTCTACCATGTAAATGGTGTTTTTCCGCAAATAAACAGTTTCTTTACGACCCTGGGGAGGTGAGCGAGAATTTCGCACCTTTTTGCGCTAGGAAGCGAATTTTACGAGCTTTAACGACTTAAAGTTTGATTTGTGAGTTTTTGGGTTGAAATGCAATTGTGATTTGACCCTGTGGTGGTGATACCGAATTTCGCACCTTTCTGCGCTAGGACGCGAAGTTTACGAATTTTAACGATTTAAAGTTTTCTAACATGAAATTTGAGTTTTTGGGTTGAAATACAGTTGTGATTTTACCCTGTGGTGGTGATCCCGAATTTCGCACCTTTTTTGCGCTAAGACGAGTAGTTTACGAGTTATAACGTTTTAAAGTTTCCTATCACGAAACTTGGGTTTTTTGGTCGAAAAACAGTTTTGTTTTGACCCTGTTGTGGTGATCCCGAATTTCGCACCTTTTTGCGCTAAGACGAGTAGTTTACGAGTTATAACGTTTTAAAGTTTTCTAACAGGATTTTTGAGTTTTCGGGTTGAAATACAGTTGTGATTTGACCCTGTGGTGGTGATCCCGAATTTCGCACCTTTCTGCGATAGGACGCGAAGTTTACGAGTTTTAACGATTTAAAGTTTCCTAACATGAAATTTGAGTTTTGGGTTGAAATACAGTTGTGATTTTAATTCCCGAATTTCGCCCCTTTTTGGGCTAAGAGGTGTAGTTTACGAGTTATAACGTTTTAAAGTTTTCTATCATGAAACTTGGGTTTTTGGGTCGAAAAACAGTTTTGTTTTGATCCTGGGGTGGTGATCCCGAATTTCGCTTCTTTTAGCTCTAGGACGCGAAGTTATGAGTTTGAACGATATAATTTTTTCTACCATGTAATTGGTGTTTTTCTGCAAATAAACAGTTTCTTTACGACCCTGGGGAGGTGAGCCAGAATTTCGCACCTTTTGCGCTAGGAAGCGAATTTTACGAGTTTTGACGATTTAAGTTTTGTACCATGAAATTTGTGTTTTTGGGTCGAACAACTGTTCTGATTTGACCCTGCGGTGGTGATCCCGAATTTATCACCTTTTTGCGTTAGGACGCGAAGTTTACGAGTTTTAACGATTTCAAGTTTTCTCACAGGAAATTACAGTTTTTAGGTTGAAATGCAGTTGTTATTTGACCCTGGGGTGGTGATCCCGAATCTCGCACCTTTTTGCGCTAGGACGCGTAGCTTACGATTTATAACGTTTTAAAGTTTTCTATCATGAAATTACGGTATTTTGGTAGAAAAACTGTTTTGTCTTGACCCTGGGGTGGTGATCCCGAATTTCGCTTCTTTTAGCTCTAGGACCCGAAGTTTATGAGTTTTAACGATATAAATTTCTCTACCATGTAATTGGTGTTTTCCGCAAATAAACAGTTCCTTTACGACCCTGGGGAGGTGAGCGAGAATTTCGCACCTTTTTGCGCTAGGAAGCGAATTTTACGAGCTTTAACGACTTAAAGTTTGATTTGTGAGTTTTTGGGTTGAAATACAATTGTGATTTGACCCTGTGGTGGTGATACCGAATTTCGCACCTTTCTGCGCTAGGGCGCGAAGCTTACGAGTTTTAACGATTTAAAGTTTTCTAACATGAAATTTGAGTTTTTGGGTTGAAATACAGTTGTGATTTTACCCTGTGGTGGTGATCCCGAATTTCGCACCTTTCTGCGCTAGGACGCGAAGTTTACGAATTTTAACGATTTAAAGTTTTCTAACATGAAATTTGAGTTTTTGGGTTGAAATACAGTTGTGATTTGACCCTGTGGTGGTGATCCCGAATTTCGCACCTTTTTTGCGCTAAGACGAGTAGTCTACGAGTTATAACGTTTTAAAGTTTTTTAACATGAAATTTGAGTTTTTGGGTTGAAATACAGTTGTGATTTGACCCTGTGGTGGTGATCCCGAATTTCGCACCTTTCTGCGCTGGGACGCGAAGTTTACGAGTTTTAACGATTTAAAGTTTTCTAACATGGAATTTGAGTTTTTGGGTTGAAATACAGTTGTGATTTGACCCTGTGGTGGTGATCCCGAATTTCGCACCTTTTTGCGCTAAGACGAGTAGTCTACGAGTTATAACGTTTTAAAGTTTTTTAACATGAAATTTGAGTTTTTGGGTTGAAATACAGTTGTGATTTGACCCTGTGGTTGTGATACCGAATTTCGCCCCTTTTTGGGCTAAGACGTGTAGTTTACGAGTTATAACGTTTTAAAGTTTTCTATCATGAAACTTGGGTTTTTGGGTCGAAAAACAGTTTTGTTTTGACCCTGGGGTGGTGATCTCGAATTTCGCTTCTTTTAGCTCTAGGACGCGAAGTTTATGAGTTTGAACGATATAAATTTTTCTACCATGTTATTGGTGTTTTCCCGCAAATTAACAGTTTCTTTACGACCCTGGGGAGGTGAGCCAGAATTTCGCACCTTTTTGCGCTAGGAAGCGAATATACGAGTTTTAACGACTTAAAGTTTTCTAACATGATTTTTGAGTTTTTGGGTTGAAATACAGTTGTGATTTGACCCTGTGTTGGTGATCCCGAATTTCGCACCTTTCTGCGCTAGGACGCGAAGTTTACGAGTTTTAACGATTTAAAGTTTTCTAACATGGAATTTGAGTTTTTGGGTTGAAATACAGTTGTGATTTGACCCTGTGGTGGTGATCCCGAATTTCGCACCTTTTTGCGCTAAGACGAGTAGTCTACGAGTTATAACGTTTTAAAGTTTTTTAACATGAAATTTGAGTTTTTGGGTTGAAATACAGTTGTGATTTGACCCTGTGGTTGTGATCCCGAATTTCGCACCTTTTTGCGCTAAGACGAGTAGCTTACGAGTTATAACGTCTTAAAGTCTTCTATCATGAAACTTGGATTTTTGGGTCGAAAAACAGTTGTGATTTGAGCCTGGGGTGGTGATCCCTAATTTCGCAAATTTTTGCACTAGGACGCGAAGTTTATGAGTTTTAACGATATAAATTTTTCTACCATGTAAATGGTGTTTTTCCGCAAATAAACAGTTTCTTTACGACCCTGGGGAGGTGAGCCAGAATTTCGCACCTTTTTGCGCTAAGACGAGTAGCTTACGAGTTATAACGTTTTAAAGTCTTCTATCATGAAACTTGGATTTTTGGGTCGAAAAACAGTTGTGATTTGAGCCTGGGGTGGTGATCCCGAATTTCGCACCTTTCTGCGCTAGGACGCGAAGTTTACGAGTTTTAACGATTTAAAGTTTTCTAACATGAAATTTGAGTTTTTGGGTTGAAATACAGTTGTGATTTGACCCTGTGGTGGTGATCCCGAATTTCGCACCTTTCTGCGCTAGGACGCGAAGTTTACGAGTTTTAACGATTTAAAGTTTTCTAACATGAAATTTGAGTTTTTGGGTTGAAATACAGTTGTGATTTGACCCTGTGGTGGTGATCCCGAATTTCGCACCTTTCTGCGTTAGGACGCGAAGTTTACGAGTTTTAACGATTTAAAGTTTTCTAACATGAAATTTGAGTTTTTGGGTTGAAATACAGTTGTGATTTACCCTGTGGTGGTGATCCCGAATTTCGCACCTTTCTGCGCTAGGACGCGAAGTTTACGAGTTTTAACGATTTAAAGTTTTCTAACATGAAATTTGAGTTTTTGGGTTGAAATACAGTTGTGATTTGACCCTGTGGTGGTGATCCCGAATTTCGCACCTTTCTGCGCTAGGACGCGAAGTTTACGAGTTATAACGTTTTAAAGTTTTCTAACAGGATTTTTGAGTTTTCGGGTTGAAATACAGTTGTGATTTGACCCTGTGGTGGTGATCCCGAATTTCGCACCTTTCTGCGCTAGGACGCGAAGTTTACGAGTTATAACGTTTTAAAGTTTTCTAACAGGATTTTTGAGTTTTCGGGTTGAAATACAGTTGTGATTTGACCCTGTGGTGGTGATCCCGAATTTCGCACCTTTCTGCGCTAGGACGCGAAGTTTACGAGTTTTAACGATTTAAAGTTTCCTAACATGAAATTTGAGTTTTGGGTTGAAATACAGTTGTGATTTGAATTCCCGAATTTCGCCCCTTTTTGCGCTAAGAGGTGTAGTTTACGAGTTATAACGTTTTAAAGTTTTCTATCATGAAACTTGGGTTTTTGGGTCGAAAAACAGTTTTGTTTTGACCCTGGGGTGGTGATCTCGAATTTCGCTTCTTTT
The DNA here is from genome assembly GCA_949716465.1 of Chalcosyrphus nemorum. NCBI lineage: Eukaryota > Metazoa > Arthropoda > Insecta > Diptera > Syrphidae > Chalcosyrphus > Chalcosyrphus nemorum. The sequence continues at coordinate 565,485 of CATIXX010000088.1, read as the reverse complement.
AGCTCTAGGACGCGAAGTTTATGAGTTTGAACGATATAAATTTTTCTACCATGTTATTGGTGTTTTCCCGCAAATTAACAGTTTCTTTACGACCCTGGGGAGGTGAGCCAGAATTTCGCACCTTTTTGCGCTAGGAAGCGAATATACGAGTTTTAACGACTTAAAGTTTTCTAACATGATTTTTGAGTTTTTGGGTTGAAATACAGTTGTGATTTGACCCTGTGTTGGTGATCCCGAATTTCGCACCTTTCTGCGCTAGGACGCGAAGTTTACGAGTTTTAACGATTTAAAGTTTTCTAACATGGAATTTGAGTTTTTGGGTTGAAATACAGTTGTGATTTGACCCTGTGGTGGTGATCCCGAATTTCGCACCTTTTTGCGCTAAGACGAGTAGTCTACGAGTTATAACGTTTTAAAGTTTTTTAACATGAAATTTGAGTTTTTGGGTTGAAATACAGTTGTGATTTGACCCTGTGGTTGTGATCCCGAATTTCGCACCTTTTTGCGCTAAGACGAGTAGCTTACGAGTTATAACGTCTTAAAGTCTTCTATCATGAAACTTGGATTTTTGGGTCGAAAAACAGTTGTGATTTGAGCCTGGGGTGGTGATCCCTAATTTCGCAAATTTTTGCACTAGGACGCGAAGTTTATGAGTTTTAACGATATAAATTTTTCTACCATGTAAATGGTGTTTTTCCGCAAATAAACAGTTTCTTTACGACCCTGGGGAGGTGAGCCAGAATTTCGCACCTTTTTGCGCTAAGACGAGTAGCTTACGAGTTATAACGTTTTAAAGTCTTCTATCATGAAACTTGGATTTTTGGGTCGAAAAACAGTTGTGATTTGAGCCTGGGGTGGTGATCCCGAATTTCGCACCTTTCTGCGCTAGGACGCGAAGTTTACGAGTTTTAACGATTTAAAGTTTTCTAACATGAAATTTGAGTTTTTGGGTTGAAATACAGTTGTGATTTGACCCTGTGGTGGTGATCCCGAATTTCGCACCTTTCTGCGCTAGGACGCGAAGTTTACGAGTTTTAACGATTTAAAGTTTTCTAACATGAAATTTGAGTTTTTGGGTTGAAATACAGTTGTGATTTGACCCTGTGGTGGTGATCCCGAATTTCGCACCTTTCTGCGTTAGGACGCGAAGTTTACGAGTTTTAACGATTTAAAGTTTTCTAACATGAAATTTGAGTTTTTGGGTTGAAATACAGTTTTGTTTTGACCCTGTGGTGGTGATCCCGAATTTCGCACCTTTTTGCGCTAAGACGAGTAGTTTACGAGTTATAACGTTTTAAAGTTTCCTATCATGAAACTTGGGTTTTTGGGTCGAAAAACAGTTTTGTTTTGACCCTTTGGTGGTGATCCCGAATTTCGCACCTTTTTGCGCTAGGACGAGTAGTTTACGAGTTATAACGTTTTAAAGTTTTCTAACATGATTTTTGAGTTTTCGGGTTGAAATACAGTTGTGATTTGACCCTGTGGTGGTGATCCCGAATTTCGCACCTTTCTGCGCTGGGACGCGAAGTTTACGAGTTTTAACTTTTTAAAGTTTCCTAACATGAAATTTGAGTTTTTGGGTTGAAATACAGTTGTGATTTGAATTCCCGAATTTCGCCCCTTTTTGGGCTAAGACGTGTAGTTTACGAGTTATAACGTTTTAAAGTTTTCTATCATGAAACTTGGGTTTTTGGGTCGAAAAACATTTGTGATTTGAGCCTGGGGTGGTGATCCCTAATTTTGCACATTTTTGCGCTAGGACGAAAAACAGTTTTGTTTTGACCCTCTGGTGGTGATCCCGAATTTCGCACCTTTTTGCGCTAAGACGAGTAGTTTACGAGTTATAACGTTTTAAAGTTTTCTAACATGATTTTTGAGTTTTCGGGTTGAAATACAGTTGTGATTTGACCCTGTGGTGGTGATCCCGAATTTCGCACCTTTCTGCGCTGGGACGCGAAGTTTACGAGTTTTAACTTTTTAAAGTTTCCTAACATGAAATTTGAGTTTTTGGGTTGAAATACAGTTGTGATTTGAATTCCCGAATTTCGCCCCTTTTTGGGCTAAGACGTGTAGTTTACGAGTTATAACGTTTTAAAGTTTTCTATCATGAAACTTGGGTTTTTGGGTCGAAAAACAGTTTTGTTTTGACCCTGGGGTGGTGATCTCGAATTTCGCTTCTTTTAGCTCTAGGACGCGAAGTTTATGAATTTGAACGATATAAATTTTTCTACCATGTTATTGGTGTTTTTCCGCAAATAAACAGTTTCTTTACGACCCTGGGGAGGTGAGCCAGAATTTCGCACCTTTTTGCGCTAGGAAGCGAATATACGAGTTTTAACGACTCAAAGTTTTCTAACATGATTTTTGAGTTTTTGGGTTGAAATACAGTTGTGATTTGACCCTGTGTTGGTGATCCCGAATTTCGCACCTTTCTGCGCTAGGACGCGAAGTTTACGAGTTTTAACGATTTAAAGTTTTCTAACATGGAATTTGAGTTTTTGGGTTGAAATACAGTTGTGATTTGACCCTGTGGTGGTGATCCCGAATTTCGCACCTTTTTGCGCTAAGACGAGTAGTCTACGAGTTATAACGTTTTAAAGTTTTTTAACATGAAATTTGAGTTTTTGGGTTGAAATACAGTTGTGATTTGACCCTGTGGTTGTGATCCCGAATTTCGCACCTTTTTGCGCTTGGACGAGTAGTTTACGAGTTATAACGTTTTAAAGTCTTCTATCATGAAACTTGGATTTTTGGGTCGAAAAACAGTTGTGATTTGAGCCTGGGGTGGTGTTCCCTAATTTCGCAAATTTTTGCGCTAGGACGCGAAGTTTATGAGTTTTAACGATATAAATTTTTCTACCATGTAAATGGTGTTTTTCCGCAAATAAACAGTTTCTTTACGACCCTGGGGAGGTGAGCGAGAATTTCGCACCTTTTTGCGCTAGGAAGCGAATTTTACGAGCTTTAACGACTTAAAGTTTGATTTGTGAGTTTTTGGGTTGAAATACAATTGTGATTTGACCCTGTGGTGGTGATACCGAATTTCGCACCTTTCTGCGCTAGGGCGCGAAGCTTACGAGTTTTAACGATTTAAAGTTTTCTAACATGAAATTTGAGTTTTTGGGTTGAAATACAGTTGTGATTTTACCCTGTGGTGGTGATCCCGAATTTCGCACCTTTCTGCGCTAGGACGCGAAGTTTACGAATTTTAACGATTTAAAGTTTTCTAACATGAAATTTGAGTTTTTGGGTTGAAATACAGTTGTGATTTGACCCTGTGGTGGTGATCCCGAATTTCGCACCTTTTTTGCGCTAAGACGAGTAGTTTACGAGTTATAACGTTTTAAAGTTTCCTATCACGAAACTTGGGTTTTTGGGTCGAAAAACAGTTTTGTTTTGACCCTGTTGTGGTGATCCCGAATTTCGCACCTTTTTGCGCTAAGACGAGTAGTTTACGAGTTATAACGTTTTAAAGTTTTCTAACAGGATTTTTGAGTTTTCGGGTTGAAATACAGTTGTGATTTGAATTCCCGAATTTCGCCCCTTTTTGGGCTAAGAGGTGTAGTTTACGAGTTATAACGTTTTAAAGTTTTCTATCATGAAACTTGGGTTTTTGGGTCGAAAAACAGTTTTGTTTTGATCCTGGGGTGGTGATCCCGAATTTCGCTTCTTTTAGCTCTAGGACGCGAAGTTATGAGTTTGAACGATATAATTTTTTCTACCATGTAATTGGTGTTTTTCTGCAAATAAACAGTTTCTTTACGACCCTGGGGAGGTGAGCCAGAATTTCGCACCTTTTGCGCTAGGAAGCGAATTTTACGAGTTTTGACGATTTAAGTTTTGTACCATGAAATTTGTGTTTTTGGGTCGAACAACTGTTCTGATTTGACCCTGCGGTGGTGATCCCGAATTTATCACCTTTTTGTGTTAGGACGCGAAGTTTACGAGTTTTAACGATTTCAAGTTTTCTCACAGGAAATTACAGTTTTTAGGTTGAAATGCAGTTGTTATTTGACCCTGGGGTGGTGATCCCGAATCTCGCACCTTTTTGCGCTAGGACGCGTAGCTTACGATTTATAACGTTTTAAAGTTTTCTATCATGAAATTACGGTATTTTGGTCGAAAAACTGTTTTATCTTGACCCTGGGGTGGTGATCCCGAATTTCGCTTCTTTTAGCTCTAGGACCCGAAGTTTATGAGTTTTAACGATATAAATTTCTCTACCATGTAATTGGTGTTTTCCGCAAATAAACAGTTCCTTTACGACAATGGGGAGGTGAGCCAGAATTTCGCACCTTTTTGCGCTAGGAAGCGAATATACGACTTTTAACGACTTAAAGTTTTCTTACATGATTTTGGGGTTTTTGGGTTGAAATACAGTTGTGATTTCACCCTGTGGTGGTGATCCCGAATTTCGCACCTTTCTGCGCTTGGACGCGAAGTTTACGTGTTTTAACGATTTAAAGTTTTCTAACATGAAATTTGAGTTTTTGGGTTGAAATACAGTTGTGATTTGACCCTGTGGTGGTGATCCCGAATTTCACACCTTTTTGCGCTAAGACGAGTAGTTTACGAGTTATAACGTTTTAAAGTTTTCTATCATGAAGCTTGGGTTTTTGGGTCGAAAAACAGTTGAGATTTGAGCCTGGGGTGGTGACCCCTAATTTTGCAAATTTTTGCGCTAGGACGCGAAGTCTATGAGTTTTAACGATATAAATTTTTCTACCATGTAATAATTGGTGTTTTCCCGCAAATAAACAGTTTCTTTACGACCCTGGGGAGGTGAGCCAGAATTTTGCACCTTTTTGCGCTAAGAAGAGTAGTTTACCAGTTATAACGTTTTAAAGTTTTCTAACATGATTTTTGAGTTTTTGGGTTGAAATACAGTTGTGATTTGACCCTGTGGTGGTGATCCCGAATTTCGCACCTTTCTGCGCTAGGACGCGAAGTTTACGAGTTTTAACGATTTAAAGTTTCCTAACATGAAATTTGAGTTTTGGGTTGAAATACAGTTGTGATTTGAATTCCCGAATTTCGCCCCTTTTTGGGCTAAGAGGTGTAGTTTACGAGTTATAACGTTTTAAAGTTTTCTATCATGAAACTTGGGTTTTTGGGTCGAAAAACAGTTTTGTTTTGATCCTGGGGTGGTGATCCCGAATTTCGCTTCTTTTAGCTCTAGGACGCGAAGTTATGAGTTTGAACGATATAAATTTTTCTACTATGTAATTATTGTTTTTCTGCAAATAAACAGTTTCTTTACGACCCTGGGGAGGTGAGCCAGAATTTCGCACCTTTTGCGCTAGGAAGCGAATTTTACGAGTTTTGACGATTTAAGTTTTGTACCATGAAATTTGTGTTTTTGGGTCGAACAACTGTTCTGATTTGACCCTGCGGTGGTGATCCCGAATTTATCACCTTTTTGCGTTAGGACGCGAAGTTTACGAGTTTTAACGATTTCAAGTTTTCTCACAGGAAATTACAGTTTTTAGGTTGAAATGCAGTTGTTATTTGACCCTGGGGTGGTGATCCCGAATCTCGCACCTTTTTGCGCTAGGACGCGTAGCTTACGATTTATAACGTTTTAGAGTTTTCTATCATGAAATTACGGTATTTTGGTCGAAAAACTGTTTTGTCTTGACCCTGGGGTGGTGATCCCGAATTTCGCTTCTTTTAGCTCTAGGACCCGAAGTTTATGAGTTTTAACGATATAAATTTCTCTACCATGTAATTGGTGTTTTTCCGCAAATAAACAGTTCCTTTACGACCCTGGGGAGGTGAGCCAGAATTTCGCACCTTTTTGCGCTAGGAAGCGAATATACGAGTTTTAACGACTTAAAGTTTTCTTACATGATTTTGGGGTTTTTGGGTTGAAATACAGTTGTGATTTCACCCTGTGGTGGTGATCCCGAATTTCGCACCTTTCTGCGCTTGGACGCGAAGTTTACGTGTTTTAACGATTTAAAGTTTTCTAACATGAAATTTGAGTTTTTGGGTTGAAATACAGTTGTGATTTGACCCTGTGGTGGTGATCCCGAATTTCACACCTTTTTGGGTCGAAAAACAGTTGAGATTTGAGCCTGGGGTGGTGACCCCTAATTTTGCAAATTTTTGCGCTAGGACGCGAAGTCTATGAGTTTTAACGATATAAATTTTTCTACCATGTAATAATTGGTGTTTTCCCGCAAATAAACAGTTTCTTTACGACCCTGGGGAGGTGAGCCAGAATTTTGCACCTTTTTGCGCTAAGAAGAGTAGTTTACCAGTTATAACGTTTTAAAGTTTTCTAACATGATTTTTGAGTTTTTGGGTTGAAATACAGTTGTGATTTGACCCTGTGGTTGTGATCCCGAATTTCGCACCTTTCTGCGCTAGGACGGGAAGTTTACGAGTTTTAACGATTTAAAGTTTCCTAACATGAAATTTGAGTTTTTGGGTTGTAATATAGTTGTGATTTGAATTCCCGAATTTCGCACCTTTTTGGGCTAAGACGAGTAGTTTACGAGTTATAACGCTTTAAAGTTTTCTATCATGAAACTTGGGTTTTTGGGTCGAAAAACAGTTTTTCCGAATTTCGCTGCTTCTTGCGTTAGGACGCGAATTTTACGAGTTTCCCGATTTAAAGTTTTCTACCATGAAATTGGTGTTTTTCCGCGAATACACAGTTTTTTTACGACCCTGGGGTGGTGATCCCGACTTACGCACCTTTTTGCGCTAGGAAGCGAATTTTACGAGTTTTGACGATTTTAAGTTTTCTACCATGAAATTTGTGTTTTTGGGTCGAAAAACTGTTTTGATTTGACCCTGGGGTGGTGATCCCGAATTTCGCACCTTTTTGCGTTAAGACGCTAAGTTTACGAGTTTAAATGATTTCAAGTTTTCTAACATAATATTTGAGTTTTTGGGTTGAAATGCAGTTGTGATTTAACCCTGAGGTGGTGATCCCGAATTTCGCACCTTTTTGCGCTAAGACGAGTAGTTTACGAGTTATAACGTTTTAAAGTTTTCTATCATGAAATTACGGTTTTTTGGTCGACAAACAGTTTTGTCTTGACCCTGTGGTGGTGATCCCGAATTTCGCTTCTTTTAGCTCCAGGACGCGAAGTTTATGAGTTTATAAATTTTTCTACCATGTAATTGGTGTTTTTCCGCAAATAAACAGTTTCTTTACGACCCTGGGGAAGTGAGCCAGAATTTCGCACCTTTTTGCGCTAAGACGAGTAGTTTACGAGTTATAACGTTTTAAAGTTTTCTATCATGAAACTTAGGTTTTTGGGTCGAAAAACAGTTGTGATTTGAGCCTGGGGTGCTGATCCCTAGCTTCGCAAATTTTTGCGCTAGGACGCGAAGTTTATGAGTTTTAACGATATAAATTCTTCTACCATGTTATTGGTGTTTTTCCGCAAATAAAAAGTTTCTTTACGACCCTGGGGAGGTGAGCCAGAATTTCGCACCTGTTTGCGCTAAGACGAGTAGTTTATGAGTTATAACGTTTTAAAGTTTTCTAACATGATTTTTGAGATTTTGGGTTGAAATGCTTTTTTTTTTTTTTTTTTTTTTTTTTTGGTGCGCTGGAGGCGATGGAATCTTTATGGATACTCGCAGCCCGTACTACGAAGTTATGCCCATGCTCTAGCATGTTTACGTGCTAAACCACCGCCCCCCAAACTGTCATGTTGCCCCCTACGGTACCGCCGATCAAGGCATTCCTTCGTAGGGGCAGGTTTTTGACGTCATGTCTTCTTTCTTATGCTGCAGGGCTCTGTTCTGTTCTTCTTCGGCTCTTTGTGTTTGGTTTTCCAGCCGTAGCTCTGCATTATGCTTGTAATAATGTTGTCGGCAAACACCCAGGCTTCTCTTCTTGAGAGCATGAAACCTATTAGGCGCCTTGGGGTTACCGCATTTCCATCATCATCAAGGATCATCTGCGATATTGTATTTGTGCAGGTATTCCCGAAAACTTCCATGTCCTGTTAGGAATTGAGTGAGGTAGAAGTTTACCTCCCCGTGTTTTCTTGTGGTCCACTCTTCGATATTTGGCAGCAGTTTGTAAGTCCACCGGCCATTTTCTGACGTGCTCCATCGCTGTTGCCATTCTAATTTTGCAGTCGCTCTGATCGTGCTTCTCTCCTCGTTGTCGCTGTTCTGCATGCATGCTGCTATTTTGACCTCCAGGTCGATAGGCATTCGCGCTGCTATTACATTAATTGCATCCCCCGATACTGTCCTATATGCGGAGCATATTCTAAGGGATGCTCTTCTGTGTACCGAATTAATCCCCTTCATGTATGAGTTTACGGCTGTAGCCGGTTCCCATATGGGGGCTGCATACATGAGGATTGACTTGCTAACTGTCGCAAGTAGGCTTCTGATAGGCTGCTTTGGTCCGCCAATATTGGGCATTAGCCTGGATATAGCTGCAACCACCCGGTTTGCTTTTACGCTTGTGTGGGCTAGGTGTTCTCTAAAGTTTAGCCTATGGTCAAGCAGTACTCCCAGGTACTTTATGTAGGGCTTCGACATGATAGTGTGTTCGCCTACCTCTATTGTTAGGCGCTCAACTTTCTTGCGACTGCTTATGAGGACGGCCTCCGTTTTGTGTTCTGCCAGTTCCAGGCCTGATGAACGAAGCCACGTTTTCACGTCCTTAATGGTGTTGTTGCAGTGTTGCGTCACTTCCTCTAGTGTTTTAGCCACAACAACCACTGCTATGTCGTCAGCGTAGCCGATTATATGTACTCCTCTTGGTTTACGTATCCGTAGTACCCCATCGTACATAATGTTCCACAAGGCTGGGCCCAACACTGATCCCTGTGGTACTCCTCCTGTGATTTTATGTGTTTTAGGCCCTTCTTCCGTATCATAGTGGAGGGTCCTATCTTCAAAGTAGTCCGTTATTATTCGGCGCAGATAGTTAGGGACGCACATGTCCCTCAGCGCTCTCATAATGCAGCTCCATTTGGCAGAGTTGAAAGCATTCTTTACGTCGAGGGTAACGACGGCGCAGTACTGCTTCTTTCCTCCTTTCCATCTGGTCCCCGATATGGCTTCGCGTGCTATCTTGCACACTGCTTGTATCGCATGGGTTGTGCTTCGTTTCTTTCTGAAACCGTATTGCAGGTTGGACAATCCATTTTCTCCTTCGGTGTACTGGTCCAGTCTGTCACGAATTATTTTCTCAAGCACTTTTCCTACTGTGTCTAGCATGCACAGTGGTCTATATGAAGACGGTAGGTCTGGAGGCTTGTCGCCTCGGTTGAAATACAGTTGTGATTTTACCTTGGGGTGGTGATCCCGAATTTCGCACCTTTTTGCGCTAGGACGCGTAGCTTACGATTTATAACGTTTTAAAGTTTTCTATCATGAAATTACGGTTTTTGGGTCGAAAAACAGTTTTGTCTTGACCCTGGGGTGGTGATCCCGAATTTCGCTTCTTTTAGCTCCAGGACGCGAAGTTTATGAGTTTGAACGATATAAATTTTTCTACCATGTAATTGGTGTATATCCGCAAATAAACAGTTTCTTTACGACCCTGGGGAGGTGAGCGAGAATTTCGCACCTTTCTGCGCTAGGACGCGAAGTTTACGAGTTTTAACGATTTAAAGTTTTCTAACATGGAATTTGAGTTTTTGGGTTGAAATACAGTTGTGATTTGACCCCGTGGTGGTGATCCCGAATTTCGCACCTTTTTGCGCTAAGACGAGTAGTCTACGAGTTATAACGTTTTAAAGTTTCCTATCACGAAACTTGGGTTTTTGGGTCGAAAAACAGTTTTGTTTTGACCCTGTTGTGGTGATCCCGAATTTCGCACCTTTTTGCGCTAAGACGAGTAGTTTACGAGTTATAACGTTTTAAAGTTTTCTAACAGGATTTTTGAGTTTTCGGGTTGAAATACAGTTGTGATTTGACCCTGTGGTGGTGATCCCGAATTTCGCACCTTTCTGCGCTAAGACGCCAAGTTTACGAGTTTTAACGATTTAAAGTTTCCTAACATAAAATTTGAGTTTTGGGTTGAAATACAGTTGTGATTTGAATTCCCGAATTTCGCCCCTTTTTGGGCTAAGAGGTGTAGTTTACGAGTTAAAACGTTTTAAGGTTTTCTATCATGAAACTTGGGTTTTTGGTTCGAAAAACAGTTTTGTTTTGATCCTGGGGTGGTGATCCCGAATTTCGCTTCTTTAAGCTCTAGGACGCGAAGTTTATGAGTTTGAACGATATTTTTAAATTTTTTTCTACCATGTAATTGGTGTTTTTCTGCAAATAAACAGTTTCTTTACGACCCTGGGGAGGTGAGCCAGAATTTCGCACCTTTTGCGCTAGGAAGCGAATTTTACGAGTTTTGACGATTTAAGTTTTGTACCATGAAATTTGTGTTTTTGGGTCGAACAACTGTTCTGATTTGACACTGGGGTGGTGATCCCGAATTTATCACCTTTTTGCGTTAGGACGCGAAGTTTACGAGTCTTAACGATTTCAAGTTTTCTCACAGGAAATTACAGTTTTTAGGTTGAAATGCAGTTGTTATTTGACCCTGGGGTGGTGATCCCGAATCTCGCACCTTTTTGCGCTAGGACGCGTAGCTTACGATTTATAACGTTTTAAAGTTTTCTATCATGAAATTACGGTATTTTGGTCAAAAAACAGTTTTGTCTTGACCCTGGGGTGGTGATCCCGAATTTCGCAAATTTTTGCGCTAGGACCCGAAGTTTATGAGTTTTAACGATATAAATTTCTCTACCATGTAATTGGTGTTTTTCCGCAAATAAACAGTTCCTTTACGACCCTGGGGAGGTGAGCCAGAATTTCGCACCTTTTTGTGCTAGGAAGCGAATATACGAGTTTTAACGACTTAAAGTTCTCTTACATGATTTTGGGGTTTTTGGGTTGAAATACAGTTGTGATTTGACCCTGTGGTGGTGATCCAGAATTTGGCACCTTTCTGCGCTTGGACGCGAAGTTTACGTGTTTTAACGATTTAAAGTTTTCTAACATGAAATTTGAGTTTTTGGGTTGAAACACAGTTGTGATTCGACCCTGTGGTGGTGATCCCGAATTTCACACCTTTTTGCGCTAAGACGAGTAGTTTACGAGTTATAACGTTTTAAAGTTTTCTATCATGAAACTTGCGTTTTTGGGTCGAAAAACAGTTGAGATTTGAGCCTGGGGTGGTGACCCCTAATTTTGCAAATTTTTGCGCTAGGACGCGAAGTTTATGAGTTTTAACGATATAAATTTTTCTACCATGTAATAATTGGTGTTTTCCCGCAAATAAACAGTTTCTTTACGACCCTGGGGAGGTGAGCCAGAATTTTGCACCTTTTTGCGCTAAGAAGAGTAGTTTACCAGTTATAACGTTTTAAAGTTTTCTAACATGATTTTTGAGTTTTTGGGTTGAAATACAGTTGTGATTTGACCCTGTGGTGGTGATCCCGAATTTCGCACCTTTCTGCGCTAGGACGGGAAGTTTACGAGTTTTAACGATTTAAAGTTTCCTAACATGAAATTTGAGTTTTTGGGTTGTAATATAGTTGTGATTTGAATTCCCGAATTTCGCACCTTTTTGGGCTAAGACGTGTAGTTTACGAGTTATAACGTTTTAAAGTTTTCTATCATGAAATTGGGTTTTTGGGTCGAAAAACAGTTTTTCCGAATTTCGCTGCTTCTTGCGTTAGGACGCGAATTTTACGAGTTTCACGATTTAAAGTTTTCTACCATGAAATTGGTGTTTTTCCGCGAATACACAGTTTTTTTTACGACCCTGGGGTGGTGATCCCGACTTACGCACCTTTTTGCGCTAGGAAGCGAATTTTACGAGTTTTGACGATTTTAAGTTTTCTACCATGAAATTTGTGTTTTTGGGTCGAAAAACAGATTTGTCTTGACCCTGGGGTGGTGATCCCGAATTTCGCTTCTTTTAGCTCCAGGACGCGAAGTTTATGAGTTTGAACGATATAAATTTTTCTACCATGTAATTGGTGGTTTTCCGCAAATAAACAGTTTCTTTACGACCTTGGGGAGGTGAGCCAGAATTTCGCAAATTTTTGCGCTAAGACGAGTAGTTTACGAGTTATAACGTTTTAAAGTTTTCTATCATGAAACTTGGGTTTTTGGGTCGAAAAACAGTTTTTCCGAATTTCGCTGCTTCTTGCGTTAGGACGCGAATTTTACGAGTTTCACGATTTAAAGTTTTCTGCCATGAAATTGGTGTTTTTCCGCGAATACACAGTTTTTTTACGACCCTGGGGTGGTGATCCCGACTTACGCACCTTTTTGCGCTAGGAAGCGAATTTTACGAGTTTTGACGATTTTAAGTTTTATACCATGAAATTTGTGTTTTTGGGTAGAAAAACTGTTCTGATTTGACCCTGGGGTGGTGATCCCGAATTTCGCACTTTTTTGCGTTAGGACGCTAAGTTTACGAGTTTAAACGATTTCAAGTTTTCTAACATGATATTTGAGTTTTTGGGTTGAAATGCAGTTGTTATTTAACCCTGGGGTGGTGATCCCGAATTTTGCACCTTTTTGCGCTAAGACGAGTAGTTTACGGGTTATAACGTTTTAAAGTTTTCTATCATGAAATAACGGTTTTTTGGTCGAAAAACAGTTTTGTCTTGACCCTGGGGTGGTGATCCCGAATTTCGCTTCTTTTAGCTCCAGGACGCGAAGTTTATGAGTTTGACCGATATAAATTTTTCTACCATGTAATTGGTGTTTTTCCGCAAATAAACAGTTTCTTTACGACCCTGGGGAGGTGAGCCAGAATTTCGCACATTTTTGCGCTAAGACGAGTAGTTTACGAGTTATAACGTTTTAAAGTTTTCTATCATGAAATTTGTGTTTTTGGGTAGAAAAACTGTTCTGATTTGACCCTGGGGTGGTGATCCCGAATTTCGCACTTTTTTGCGCTAGGACGCTAAGTTTACGAGTTTAAACGATTTCAAGTTTTCTAACATGATATTTGAGTTTTTGGGTTGAAATGCAGTTGTTATTTAACCCTGGGGTGGTGATCCCGAATTTCGCACCTTTTTGCGCTAAGACGAATAGTTTACGGGTTATAACGTTTTAAAGTTTTCTATCATGAAATTACGGTTTTTTGGTCGAAAAACAGTTTTGTCTTGACCCTGGGGTGGTGATCCCGAATTTCGCTTCTTTTAGCTCCAGGACGCGAAGTTTATGAGTTTGACCGATATAAATTTTTCTACCATGTAATTGGTGTTTTTCCGCAAATAAACAGTTTCTTTACGACCCTGGGGAGGTGAGCCAGAATTTCGCACATTTTTGCGCTAAGACGAGTAGTTTACGAGTTATAACGTTTTAAAGTTTTCTATCATGAAACTTAGGTTTTTGGGTCGAAAAACAGTTGTGATTTGAGCCAGGGGTGGTGATCAATAATTTCGCAAATTTTTGCGCTAGGACGCGAAGTTTATGAGTTTTAACGATATAAATTCTTCTACCATGTAATTGGTGTTTTTCCGCAAATAAAAAGTTTCTTTACGACCCTGGGGAGCTGAGCCAGAGTTTCGCACCTTTTTGCGCTAAGACGCTAAGTTTACGAGTTTAAAGGATTTCAAGTTTTCTACCATGAAATTTGTGTTTTTGGGTCGAAAAACTGTTCTGATTTGACCCTGGGGTGGTGATCCCGAATTTCGCACCTTTTTGCGCTAGGACGCTTAGTTTACGAGTTTAAACGATTTCAAGTTTTCTAACATGATATTTGAGTTTTTGGGTTGAAATGCAGTTGTGATTTAACCCTGGGGTGGTGATCCCGAATTTCGCACCTTTTTGGGCTAAGACGAGTAGTTTACGAGTTATAACGTTTTAAAGTTTTCTATCATGAAATTACGGTTTTTTGGTCGAAAAACAGTTTTGTCTTGACCCTGGGGTGGTGATCCCGAATTTCGCTTCTTTTAGCTCCAGGACGCGAAGTTTATGAGTTTATAAATTTTTCTACCATGTAATTGGTGTTTTTCCGCAAATAAACAGTTTCTTTACGACCCTGGGGAAGTGAGCCAGAATTTCGCACCTTTTTGCGCTAAGACGAGTAGTTTACGAGTTATAACGTTTTAAAGTTTTCTATCATGAAACTTAGGTTTTTGGGTCGAAAAACAGTTGTGATTTGAGGCTGGGGTGGTGATCCCTAATTTCGCAAATTTTTGCGCTAGGACGCGAAGTTTATGAGTTTTAACGATATAAATTCTTCTACCATGTAATTGGTGTTTTTCCGCAAATAAAAAGTTTCTTTACGACCCTGGGGAGGTGAGCCAGAATTTCGCACCTTTTTGCGCTAAGACGAGTAGTTTACGAGTTATAACGTTTTAAAGTTTTCTTTCATGAAACTTAGGTTTTTGGGTCGAAAAACCGTTGTGATTTGAGGCTGGGGTGGTGATCCCAGTTACCGGATGTAATTGGTGTTTTTCCGCAAATAAAAAGTTTCTTTACGACCCTGGGGAGGTGAGCCAGAATTTCGCACCTTTTTGCGCTAAGACGCTAAGTTTACGAGTTTAAACGATTTCAAGTTTTCTACCATGAAATTTGTGTTTTTGGGTCGAAAAACTGTTCTGATTTGACCCTGTGGTGGTGATCCCGAATTTCGCACCTTTCTGCGCTGGGACGCGAAGTTTACGAGTTTTAACGATTTAAAGTTTCCTAACATGAAATTTGAGTTTTTGGGTTGAAATACAGTTGTGATTTGAATTCCCGAATTTCGCCCGTTTTTGGGCTAAGACGAGTAGTTTACGAGTTATAACGTTTTAAAGTTTTCTATCATGAAACTTAGGTTTTTGGGTCGAAAAACAGTTTTGTCTTGACCCTGGGGTGGTGATCCCGAATTTCGCTTCTTTTAGCTCCAGGACGCGAAGTTTATGAGTTTGAACGATATAAATTTTCCTACCATGTAATTGGTGTTTTTCCGCAAATAAACAGTTTCTTTACGACCCTGGGGAGTTGAGCCAGAATTTCGCACATTTTTGCGCTAAGACGAGTAGTTTACGAGTTATAACGTTTTAAAGTTTTCTATCATGAAACTTAGGTTTTTGGGTCGAAAAACAGTTGTGATTTGAGCCTGGGGTGGTGATCCCTAATTTCGCAAATTTTTGCGCTAGGACGCGAAGTTTATGAGTTTTAACGATATAAATTCTTCTACCATGTAATTGGTGTTTTTCCGCAAATAAAAAGTTTCTTTACGACCCTGGGGAGCTGAGCCAGAGTTTCGCACCTTTTTTCGCTAAGACGCTAAGTTTACGAGTTTAAACGATTTCAAGTTTTCTACCATGAAATTTGTGTTTTTGGGTCGAAAAACTGTTCTGATTTGACCCTGGGGTGGTGATCCCGAATTTCGCACCTTTTTGCGCTAGGACGCTTAGTTTACGAGTTTAAACGATTTCAAGTTTTCTAACATGATATTTGAGTTTTTGGGTTGAAATACAGTTGTGATTTTACCTTGGGGTGGTGATCCCGAATTTCGCACCTTTTTGCGCTAGGACGCGTAGCTTACGATTTATAACGTTTTAAAGTTTTCTATCATGAAATTACGGTTTTTGGGTCGAAAAAGAGTTTTGTTTTGACCCTGGGGTGGTGATCCCGAATTTCGCTGCTTTTTGCGCTAGGACGCGTAGTTTTCGAGTTATAACGTTTTAAGCTTTTCTATCATGAAATTTGGGTTTTTTGGTCGAAAAACAGTTGTGATTTGAGCCTGGGGTGGTGATCCCTAATTTCTCAACATTTTGCGCTAGGACGCGAAGTTTATGAGTTTTAACGATATAAATTTCTCTACCATGTAATTGGTGTTTTTCCGCAAATAAACAGTTTCTTTACGACCCTGTGTTGGTGATCCCGAATTTCGCACTTTCTGCGCTGGGACGCGAAGTTTACGAGTTTTAACGATTTAAAGTTTCCTAACATGAAATTTGAGTTTTTGGGTTGAAATACAGTTGTGATTTGAATTCCCGAATTTCGCCCCTTTTTGCGCTAAGACGAGTAGTTTACGAGTTATAACGTTTTAAAGTTTCCTATCATGAAACTTGGGTTTTTGGGTCGAAAAACAGTTTTGTTTTGACCCTGTTTTGGTGTTCCCGAATTTCGCACCTTTTTGCGCTAAGACGAGTAGTTTACGAGTTATAACGTTTTAAAGTTTTCTAACATGATTTTTGAGTTTTCGGGTTGAAATACAGTTGTGATTTGACCCTGTGGTGGTGATCCCGAATTTCGCACCTTTTTTGCGCTAAGACGAGTAGTTTACGAGTTATAACGTTTTAAAGTTTCCTATCACGAAACTTGGGTTTTTGGGTCGAAAAACAGTTTTGTTTTGACCCTGTTGTGGTGATCCCGAATTTCGCACCTTTTTGCGCTAAGACGAGTAGTTTACGAGTTATAACGTTTTAAAGTTTTCTAACAGGATTTTTGAGTTTTCGGGTTGAAATACAGTTGTGATTTGACCCTGTGGTGGTGATCCCGAATTTCGCACCTTTCTGCGATAGGACGCGAAGTTTACGAGTTTTAACGATTTAAAGTTTCCTAACATGAAATTTGAGTTTTGGGTTGAAATACAGTTGTGATTTGAATTCCCGAATTTCGCCCCTTTTTGGGCTAAGAGGTGTAGTTTACGAGTTATAACGTTTTAAAGTTTTCTATCATGAAACTTGGGTTTTTGGGTCGAAAAACAGTTTTGTTTTGATCCTGGGGTGGTGATCCCGAATTTCGCTTCTTTTAGCTCTAGGACGCGAAGTTATGAGTTTGAACGATATAATTTTTTCTACCATGTAATTGGTGTTTTTCTGCAAATAAACAGTTTCTTTACGACCCTGGGGAGGTGAGCCAGAATTTCGCACCTTTTGCGCTAGGAAGCGAATTTTACGAGTTTTGACGATTTAAGTTTTGTACCATGAAATTTGTGTTTTTGGGTCGAACAACTGTTCTGATTTGACCCTGCGGTGGTGATCCCGAATTTATCACCTTTTTGTGTTAGGACGCGAAGTTTACGAGTTTTAACGATTTCAAGTTTTCTCACAGGAAATTACAGTTTTTAGGTTGAAATACAGTTGTGATTTGACCCTGTGGTGGTGATCCCGAATTTCACACCTTTTTGCGCTAAGACGAGTAGTTTACGAGTTATAACGTTTTAAAGTTTTCTATCATGAAGCTTGGGTTTTTGGGTCGAAAAACAGTTGAGATTTGAGCCTGGGGTGGTGACCCCTAATTTTGCAAATTTTTGCGCTAGGACGCGAAGTCTATGAGTTTTAACGATATAAATTTTTCTACCATGTAATAATTGGTGTTTTCCCGCAAATAAACAGTTTCTTTACGACCCTGGGGAGGTGAGCCAGAATTTTGCACCTTTTTGCGCTAAGAAGAGTAGTTTACCAGTTATAACGTTTTAAAGTTTTCTAACATGATTTTTGAGTTTTTGGGTTGAAATACAGTTGTGATTTGACCCTGTGGTGGTGATCCCGAATTTCGCACCTTTCTGCGCTAGGACGCGAAGTTTACGAGTTTTAACGATTTAAAGTTTCCTAACATGAAATTTGAGTTTTGGGTTGAAATACAGTTGTGATTTGAATTCCCGAATTTCGCCCCTTTTTGGGCTAAGAGGTGTAGTTTACGAGTTATAACGTTTTAAAGTTTTCTATCATGAAACTTGGGTTTTTGGTTCGAAAAACAGTTTTGTTTTGATCCTGGGGTGGTGATCCCGAATTTCGCTTCTTTTAGCTCTAGGACGCGAAGTTATGAGTTTGAACGATATAAATTTTTCTACTATGTAATTGGTGTTTTTCTGCAAATAAACAGTTTCTTTACGACCCTGGGGAGGTGAGCCAGAATTTCGCACCTTTTGCGCTAGGAAGCGAATTTTACGAGTTTTGACAATTTAAGTTTTGTACCATGAAATTTGTGTTTTTGGGTCGAACAACTGTTCTGATTTGACCCTGCGGTGGCGATCCCGAATTTATCACCTTTTTGCGTTAGGACGCGAAGTTTACGAGTTTTAACGATTTCAAGTTTTCTCACAGGAAATTACAGTTTTTAGGTTCAAATGCAGTTGTTATTTGACCCTGGGGTGGTGATCCCGAATCTCGCACCTTTTTGCGCTAGGACGCGTAGCTTACGAGTTATAACGTTTTAAAGTTTTCTATCATGAAATTACGGTATTTTGGTCGAAAAACTGTTTTGTCTTGACCCTGGGGTGGTGATCCCGAATTTCGCTTCTTTTAGCTCTAGGACCCGAAGTTTATGAGTTTTAACGATATAAATTTCTCTACCATGTAATTGGTGTTTTTCCGCAAATAAACAGTTCCTATACGACCCTGGGGAGGTGAGCCAGAATTTCGCACCTTTTTGCGCTAGGAAGCGAATATACGAGTTTTAACGACTTAAAGTTTTCTTACATGATTTTGGGTTTTTTGGGTTGAAATACAGTTGTGATTTCACCCTGTGGTGGTGATCCCGAATTTCGCACCTTTCTGCGCTTGGACGCGAAGTTTACGTGTTTTAACGATTTAAAGTTTTCTAACATGAAATTTGAGTTTTTGGGTTGAAATACAGTTGTGATTTGACCCTGTGGTGGTGATCCCGAATTTCACACCTTTTTGCGCTAAGACGAGTAGCTTACGAGTTATAACGTTTTAAAGTTTTCTATCATGAAGCTTGGGTTTTTGGGTCGAAAAACAGTTGAGATTTGAGCCTGGGGTGGTGACCCCTAATTTTGCAAATTTTTGCGCTAGGACGCGAAGTCTATGAGTTTTAACGATATAAATTTTTCTACCATGTAATAATTGGTGTCTTCCCGCAAATAAACAGTTTCTTTACGACCCTGGGGAGGTGAGCCAGAATTTTGCACCTTTTTGCGCTAAGAAGAGTAGTTTACCAGTTATAACGTTTTAAAGTTTTCTAACATGATTTTTGAGTTTTTGGGTTGAAATACAGTTGTGATTTGACCCTGTGGTGGTGATCCCGAATTTCGCACCTTTCTGCGCTAGGACGGGAAGTTTACGAGTTTTAACGATTTAAAGTTTCCTAACATGAAATTTGAGTTTTTGGGTTGTAATATAGTTGTGATTTGAATTCCCGAATTTCGCACCTTTTTGGGCTAAGACGTGTAGTTTACGAGTTATAACGTTTTAAAGTTTTCTATCGTGAAACTTGGGTTTTTGGGTCGAAAAACAGTTTTTCCGAATTTCGCTGCTTCTCGCGTTAGGACGCGAATTTTACGAGTTTCCCGATTTAAAGTTTTCTACCATGAAATTGGTGTTTTTCCGCGAATACACAGTTTTTTTACGACCCTGGGGTGGTGATCCCGACTTACGCACCTTTTTGCGCTAGGAAGCGAATTTTACGAGTTTTGACGATTTTAAGTTTTCTACCATGAAATTTGTGTTTTTGGGTCGAAAAACTGTTTTGATTTGACCCTGGGGTGGTGATCCCGAATTTCGCACCTTTTTGCGTTAAGACGCTAAGTTTACGAGTTTAAATGATTTCAAGTTTTCTAACATGATATTTGAGTTTTTGGGTTGAAATGCAGTTGTGATTTAACCCTGAGGTGGTGATCCCGAATTTCGCTCCTTTTTGCGCTAAGACGAGTAGTTTACGAGTTATAACGTTTTAAAGTTTTCTATCATGAAATTACGGTTTTTTGGTCGACAAACAGTTTTGTCTTGACCCTGTGGTGGTGATCCCGAATTTCGCTTCTTTTAGCTCCAGGACGCGAAGTTTATGAGTTTATAAATTTTTCTACCATGTAATTGGTGTTTTTCCGCAAATAAACAGTTTCTTTACGACCCTGGGGAGGTGAGCCAGAATTTCGCACCTTTTTGCGCTAAGACGAGTAGTTTACGAGTTATAACGTTTTAAAGTTTTCTATCATGAAACTTAGGTTTTTGGGTCGAAAAACAGTTGTGATTTGAGCCTGGGGTGCTGATCCCTAATTTCGCAAATTTTTGCGCTAGGACGCGAAGTTTATGAGTTTTAACGATATAAATTCTTCTACCATGTTATTGGTGTTTTTCCGCAAATAAAAAGTTTCTTTACGACCCTGGGGAGGTGAGCCAGAATTTCGCACCTGTTTGCGCTAAGACGAGTAGTTTATGAGTTATAACGTTTTAAAGTTTTCTAACATGATTTTTGAGATTTTGGGTTGAAATACGTTTTTTTTTTTTTTTTTTTGGTGCGCTGGAGGCGATGGAATCTTTATGGATACTCGCAGCCCGTACTACGAAGTTATGCCCGACTCCATGCTCTAGCATGTTTACGTGCTAAACCACCGCCCCCCAAACTGTCATGTTGCCCCCTACGGTACCGCCGATCAAGGCATTCCTTCGTAGGGGCAGGTTTTTGACGTCATGTCTTCTTCCTTATGCTGCAGGGCTCTGTTCTGTTCTTCTTCGGCTCTTTGTGTTTGGTTTTCCAGCCGTAGCTCCTGCATTATGCTTGTAATAATGTTGTCGGCAAACACCCAGGCTTCTCTTCTTGAGAGCATGAAACCTATTAGGCGCCTTGGGGTTACCGCATTTCCATCATCATCAAGGATCATCTGCGATATTGTATTTGTGCAGGTATTCCCGAAAACTTCCATGTCCTGTTAGGAATTGAGTGAGGTAGAAGTTTACCTCCCCGTGTTTTCTTGTGGTCCACTCTTCGATATTTGGCAGCAGTTTGTAAGTCCACCGGCCATTTTCTGACGTGCTCCATCGCTGTTGCCATTCTAATTTTGCAGTCGCTCTGATCGTGCTTCTCTCCTCGTTGTCGCTGTTCTGCATGCATGCTGCTATTTTGACCTCCAGGTCGATAGGCATTCGCGCTGCTATTACATTAATTGCATCCCCCGATACTGTCCTATATGCGGAGCATATTCTAAGGGATGCTCTTCTGTGTACCGAATTAATCCCCTTCATGTATGAGTTTACGGCTGTAGCCGGTTCCCATATGGGGGCTGCATACATGAGGATTGACTTGCTAACTGTCGCAAGTAGGCTTCTGATAGGCTGCTTTGGTCCGCCAATATTGGGCATTAGCCTGGATATAGCTGCAACCACCCGGTTTGCTTTTACGCTTGTGTGGGCTAGGTGTTCTCTAAAGTTTAGCCTATGGTCAAGCAGTACTCCCAGGTACTTTATGTAGGGCTTCGACATGATAGTGTGTTCGCCTACCTCTATTGTTAGGCGCTCAACTTTCTTGCGACTGCTTATGAGGACGGCCTCCGTTTTGTGTTCTGCCAGTTCCAGGCCTGATGAACGAAGCCACGTTTTCACGTCCTTAATGGTGTTGTTGCAGTGTTGCGTCACTTCCTCTAGTGTTTTAGCCACAACAACCACTGCTATGTCGTCAGCGTAGCCGATTATATGTACTCCTCTTGGTTTACGTATCCGTAGTACCCCATCGTACATAATGTTCCACAAGGCTGGGCCCAACACTGATCCCTGTGGTACTCCTCCTGTGATTTTATGTGTTTTAGGCCCTTCTTCCGTATCATAGTGGAGGGTCATATCTTCAAAGTAGTCCGTTATTATTCGGCGCAGATAGTTAGGGACGCACATGTCCCTCAGCGCTCTCATAATGCAGCTCCATTTGGCAGAGTTGAAAGCATTCTTTACGTCGAGGGTAACGACGGCGCAGTACTGCTTCTTTCCTCCTTTCCATCTGGTCCCCGATATGGCTTCGCGTGCTATCTTGCACACTGCTTGTATCGCATGGGTTGTGCTTCGTTTCTTTCTGAAACCGTATTGCAGGTTGGACAATCCATTTTCTCCTTCGGTGTACTGGTCCAGTCTGTCACGAATTATTTTCTCAAGCACTTTTCCTACTGTGTCTAGCATGCACAGTGGTCTATATGAAGACGGTAGGTCTGGAGGCTTGTCGCCTCGGTTGAAATACAGTTGTGATTTTACCTTGGGGTGGTGATCCCGAATTTCGCACCTTTTTGCGCTAGGACGCGTAGCTTACGATTTATAACGTTTTAAAGTTTTCTATCATGAAATTACGGTTTTTGGGTCGAAAAACAGTTTTGTCTTGACCCTGGGGTGGTGATCCCGAATTTCGCTTCTTTTAGCTCCAGGACGCGAAGTTTATGAGTTTGAACGATATGAATTTTTCTACCATGTAATTGGTGTTTTTCCGCAAATAAACAGTTTCTTTACGACCCCGGGGAGGTGAGCCAGAATTTCGCACCTTTCTGCGCTAGGACGCGAAGTTTACGAGTTTTAACGATTTAAAGTTTTCTAACATGGAATTTGAGTTTTTGGGTTGAAATACAGTTGTGATTTGACCCCGTGGTGGTGATCCCGAATTTCGCACCTTTTTGCGCTAAGACGAGTAGTCTACGAGTTATAACGTTTTAAAGTTTCCTATCACGAAACTTGGGTTTTTGGGTCGAAAAACAGTTTTGTTTTGACCCTGTTATGGTGATCCCGAATTTCGCACCTTTTTGCGCTAAGACGAGTAGTTTACGAGTTATAACGTTTTAAAGTTTTCTAACAGGATTTTTGAGTTTTCGGGTTGAAATACAGTTGTGATTTGACCCTGTGGTGGTGATCCCGAATTTCGCACCTTTCTGCGCTAAGACGCGAAGTTTACGAGTTTTAACGATTTAAAGTTTCCTAACATAAAATTTGAGTTTTGGGTTGAAATACAGTTGTGATTTGAATTCCCGAATTTCGCCCCTTTTTGGGCTAAGAGGTGTAGTTTACGAGTTAAAACGTTTTAAGGTTTTCTATCATGAAACTTGGGTTTTTGGTTCGAAAAACAGTTTTGTTTTGATCCTGGGGTGGTGATCCCGAATTTCGCTTCTTTAAGCTCTAGGACGCGAAGTTTATGAGTTTGAACGATATATATTTTTCTACCATGTAATTGGTGTTTTTCTGCAAATAAACAGTTTCTTTACGACCCTGGGGAGGTGAGCCAGAATTTCGCACCTGTTTGCGCTAAGACGAGTAGTTTATGAGTTATAACGTTTTAAAGTTTTCTAACATGATTTTTGAGATTTTGGGTTGAAATACGTTTTTTTTTTTTTTTTTTGGTGCGCTGGAGGCGATGGAATCTTTATGGATACTCGCAGCCCGTACTACGAAGTTATGCCCGACTCCATGCTCTAGCATGTTTACGTGCTAAACCACCGCCCCCCAAACTGTCATGTTGCCCCCTACGGTACCGCCGATCAAGGCATTCCTTCGTAGGGGCAGGTTTTTGACGTCATGTCTTCTTCCTTATGCTGCAGGGCTCTGTTCTGTTCTTCTTCGGCTCTTTGTGTTTGGTTTTCCAGCCGTAGCTCCTGCATTATGCTTGTAATAATGTTGTCGGCAAACACCCAGGCTTCTCTTCTTGAGAGCATGAAACCTATTAGGCGCCTTGGGGTTACCGCATTTCCATCATCATCAAGGATCATCTGCGATATTGTATTTGTGCAGGTATTCCCGAAAACTTCCATGTCCTGTTAGGAATTGAGTGAGGTAGAAGTTTACCTCCCCGTGTTTTCTTGTGGTCCACTCTTCGATATTTGGCAGCAGTTTGTAAGTCCACCGGCCATTTTCTGACGTGCTCCATCGCTGTTGCCATTCTAATTTTGCAGTCGCTCTGATCGTGCTTCTCTCCTCGTTGTCGCTGTTCTGCATGCATGCTGCTATTTTGACCTCCAGGTCGATAGGCATTCGCGCTGCTATTACATTAATTGCATCCCCCGATACTGTCCTATATGCGGAGCATATTCTAAGGGATGCTCTTCTGTGTACCGAATTAATCCCCTTCATGTATGAGTTTACGGCTGTAGCCGGTTCCCATATGGGGGCTGCATACATGAGGATTGACTTGCTAACTGTCGCAAGTAGGCTTCTGATAGGCTGCTTTGGTCCGCCAATATTGGGCATTAGCCTGGATATAGCTGCAACCACCCGGTTTGCTTTTACGCTTGTGTGGGCTAGGTGTTCTCTAAAGTTTAGCCTATGGTCAAGCAGTACTCCCAGGTACTTTATGTAGGGCTTCGACATGATAGTGTGTTCGCCTACCTCTATTGTTAGGCGCTCAACTTTCTTGCGACTGCTTATGAGGACGGCCTCCGTTTTGTGTTCTGCCAGTTCCAGGCCTGATGAACGAAGCCACGTTTTCACGTCCTTAATGGTGTTGTTGCAGTGTTGCGTCACTTCCTCTAGTGTTTTAGCCACAACAACCACTGCTATGTCGTCAGCGTAGCCGATTATATGTACTCCTCTTGGTTTACGTATCCGTAGTACCCCATCGTACATAATGTTCCACAAGGCTGGGCCCAACACTGATCCCTGTGGTACTCCTCCTGTGATTTTATGTGTTTTAGGCCCTTCTTCCGTATCATAGTGGAGGGTCATATCTTCAAAGTAGTCCGTTATTATTCGGCGCAGATAGTTAGGGACGCACATGTCCCTCAGCGCTCTCATAATGCAGCTCCATTTGGCAGAGTTGAAAGCATTCTTTACGTCGAGGGTAACGACGGCGCAGTACTGCTTCTTTCCTCCTTTCCATCTGGTCCCCGATATGGCTTCGCGTGCTATCTTGCACACTGCTTGTATCGCATGGGTTGTGCTTCGTTTCTTTCTGAAACCGTATTGCAGGTTGGACAATCCATTTTCTCCTTCGGTGTACTGGTCCAGTCTGTCACGAATTATTTTCTCAAGCACTTTTCCTACTGTGTCTAGCATGCACAGTGGTCTATATGAAGACGGTAGGTCTGGAGGCTTGTCGCCTCGGTTGAAATACAGTTGTGATTTTACCTTGGGGTGGTGATCCCGAATTTCGCACCTTTTTGCGCTAGGACGCGTAGCTTACGATTTATAACGTTTTAAAGTTTTCTATCATGAAATTACGGTTTTTGGGTCGAAAAACAGTTTTGTCTTGACCCTGGGGTGGTGATCCCGAATTTCGCTTCTTTTAGCTCCAGGACGCGAAGTTTATGAGTTTGAACGATATGAATTTTTCTACCATGTAATTGGTGTTTTTCCGCAAATAAACAGTTTCTTTACGACCCCGGGGAGGTGAGCCAGAATTTCGCACCTTTCTGCGCTAGGACGCGAAGTTTACGAGTTTTAACGATTTAAAGTTTTCTAACATGGAATTTGAGTTTTTGGGTTGAAATACAGTTGTGATTTGACCCCGTGGTGGTGATCCCGAATTTCGCACCTTTTTGCGCTAAGACGAGTAGTCTACGAGTTATAACGTTTTAAAGTTTCCTATCACGAAACTTGGGTTTTTGGGTCGAAAAACAGTTTTGTTTTGACCCTGTTATGGTGATCCCGAATTTCGCACCTTTTTGCGCTAAGACGAGTAGTTTACGAGTTATAACGTTTTAAAGTTTTCTAACAGGATTTTTGAGTTTTCGGGTTGAAATACAGTTGTGATTTGACCCTGTGGTGGTGATCCCGAATTTCGCACCTTTCTGCGCTGGGACGCGAAGTTTACGAGTTTTAACGATTTAAAGTTTCCTAACATAAAATTTGAGTTTTGGGTTGAAATACAGTTGTGATTTGAATTCCCGAATTTCGCCCCTTTTTGGGCTAAGAGGTGTAGTTTACGAGTTAAAACGTTTTAAGGTTTTCTATCATGAAACTTGGGTTTTTGGTTCGAAAAACAGTTTTGTTTTGATCCTGGGGTGGTGATCCCGAATTTCGCTTCTTTAAGCTCTAGGACGCGAAGTTTATGAGTTTGAACGATATATATTTTTCTACCATGTAATTGGTGTTTTTCTGCAAATAAACAGTTTCTTTACGACCCTGGGGAGGTGAGCCAGAATTTCGCACCTTTTGCGCTAGGAAGCGAATTTTACGAGTTTTGACGATTTAAGTTTTGTACCATGAAATTTGTGTTTTTGGGTCGAACAACTGTTCTGATTTGACCCTGGGGTGGTGATCCCGAATTTATCACCTTTTTGCGTTAGGACGCGAAGTTTACGAGTTTTAACGATTTCAAGTTTTCTCACAGGAAATTACAGTTTTTAGGTTGAAATGCAGTTGTTATTTGACCCTGGGGTGGTGATCCCGAATCTCGCACCTTTTTGCGCTAGGACGCGTAGCTTACGATTTATAACGTTTTAAAGTTTTCTATCATGAAATTACGGTATTTTGGTCAAAAAACAGTTTTGTCTTGACCCTGGGGTGGTGATCCCGAATTTCGCAAATTTTTGCGCTAGGACCCGAAGTTTATGAGTTTTAACGATATAAATTTCTCTTCCATGTAATTGGTGTTTTTCCGCAAATAAACAGTTCCTTTACGACCCTGGGGAGGTGAGCCAGAATTTCGCACCTTTTTGTGCTAGGAAGCGAATATACGAGTTTTAACGACTTAAAGTTTTCTTACATGATTTTGGGGTTTTTGGGTTGAAATACAGTTGTGATTTGACCCTGTGGTGGTGATCCAGAATTTGGCACCTTTCTGCGCTTGGACGCGAAGTTTACGTGTTTTAACGATTTAAAGTTTTCTAACATGAAATTTGAGTTTTTGGGTTGAAATACAGTTGTGATTTGACCCTGTGGTGGTGATCCCGAATTTCACACCTTTTTGCGCTAAGACGAGTAGTTTACGAGTTATAACGTTTTAAAGTTTTCTATCATGAAACTTGCGTTTTTGGGTCGAAAAACAGTTGAGATTTGAGCCTGGGGTGGTGACCCCTAATTTTGCAAATTTTTGCGCTAGGACGCGAAGTTTATGAGTTTTAACGATATAAATTTTTCTACCATGTAAGAATTGGTGTTTTCCCGCAAATAAACAGTTTCTTTACGACCCTGGGGAGGTGAGCCAGAATTTTGCACCTTTTTGCGCTAAGAAGAGTAGTTTACCAGTTATAACGTTTTAAAGTTTTCTAACATGATTTTTGAGTTTTTGGGTTGAAATACAGTTGTGATTTGACCCTGTGGTGGTGATCCCGAATTTCGCACCTTTCTGCGCTAGGACGGGAAGTTTACGAGTTTTAACGATTTAAAGTTTCCTAACATGAAATTTGAGTTTTTGGGTTGTAATATAGTTGTGATTTGAATTCCCGAATTTCGCACCTTTTTGGGCTAAGACGTGTAGTTTACGAGTTATAACGTTTTAAAGTTTTCTATCATGAAATTGGGTTTTTGGGTCGAAAAACAGTTTTTCCGAATTTCGCTGCTTCTTGCGTTAGGACGCGAATTTTACGAGTTTCACGATTTAAAGTTTTCTACCATGAAATTGGTGTTTTTCCGCGAATACACAGTTTTTTTTACGACCCTGGGGTGGTGATCCCGACTTACGCACCTTTTTGCGCTAGGAAGCGAATTTTACGAGTTTTGACGATTTTAAGTTTTCTACCATGAAATTTGTGTTTTTGGGTCGAAAAACAGATTTGTCTTGACCCTGGGGTGGTGATCCCGAATTTCGCTTCTTTTAGCTCCAGGACGCGAAGTTTATGAGTTTGAACGATATAAATTTTTCTACCATGTAATTGGTGTTTTTCCGCAAATAAACAGTTTCTTTACGACCTTGGGGAGGTGAGCCAGAATTTCGCAAATTTTTGCGCTAAGACGAGTAGTTTACGAGTTATAACGTTTTAAAGTTTTCTATCATGAAACTTGGGTTTTTGGGTCGAAAAACAGTTTTTCCGAATTTCGCTGCTTCTTGCGTTAGGACGCGAATTTTACGAGTTTCACGATTTAAAGTTTTCTGCCATGAAATTGGTGTTTTTCCGCGAATACACAGTTTTTTTACGACCCTGGGGTGGTGATCCCGACTTACGCACCTTTTTGCGCTAGGAAGCGAATTTTACGAGTTTTGAGGATTTTAAGTTTTCTACCATGAAATTTGTGTTTTTGGGTCGAAAAACTGTTCTGATTTGACCCTGGGGTGGTGATCCCGAATTTCGCACCTTTTTGCGCTAGGACGCTTAGTTTACGAGTTTAAACGATTTCAAGTTTTCTAACATGATATTTGAGTTTTTGGGTTGAAATGCAGTTGTGATTTAACCCTGGGGTGGTGATCCCGAATTTCGCACCTTTTTGCGCTAAGACGAGTAGTTTACGAGTTATAACGTTTTAAAGTTTTCTATCATGAAATTACGGTTTTTTGGTCGAAAAACAGTTTTGTCTTGACCCTGGGGTGGTGATCCCGAATTTCGCTTCTTTTAGCTCCAGGACGCGAAGTTTATGAGTTTATAAATTTTTCTACCATGTAATTGGTGTTTTTCCGCAAATAAACAGTTTCTTTACGACCCTGGGGAAGTGAGCCAGAATTTCGCACCTTTTTGCGCTAAGACGAGTAGTTTACGAGTTATAACGTTTTAAAGTTTTCTATCATGAAACTTAGGTTTTTGGGTCGAAAAACCGTTGTGATTTGAGGCTGGGGTGGTGATCCCTAATTTCGCAAATTTTTGCGCTAGGACGCGAAGTTTATGAGTTTTAACGATATAAATTCTTCTACCATGTAATTGGTGTTTTTCCGCAAATAAAAAGTTTCTTTACGACCCTGGGGAAGTGAGCCAGAATCTCGCACCTTTTTGCGCTAAGACGAGTAGTTTACGAGTTATAACGTTTTAAAGTTTTCTTTCATGAAACTTAGGTTTTTGGGTCGAAAAACCGTTGTGATTTGAGGCTGGGGTGGTGATCCCTAATTTCGCAAATTTTTGCGCTAGGACGCGAAGTTTATGAGTTTTAACGATATAAATTCTTCTACCATGTAATTGGTGTTTTTCCGCAAATAAAAAGTTTCTTTACGACCCTGGGGAGGTGAGCCAGAATTTCGCACCTTTTTGCGCTAAGACGAGTAGTTTACGAGTTATAACGTTTTAAAGTTTTCTTTCATGAAACTTAGGTTTTTGGGTCGAAAAACCGTTGTGATTTGAGGCTGGGGTGGTGATCCCTAATTTCGCAAATTTTTGCGCTAGGACGCGAAGTTTATGAGTTTTAACGATATAAATTCTTCTACCATGTAATTGGTGTTTTTCCGCAAATAAAAAGTTTCTTTACGACCCTGGGGAGGTGAGCCAGAATTTCGCACCTTTTTGCGCTAAGACGCTAAGTTTACGAGTTTAAACGATTTCAAGTTTTCTACCATGAAATTTGTGTTTTTGGGTCGAAAAACTGTTCTGATTTGACCCTGTGGTGGTGATCCCGAATTTCGCACCTTTCTGCGCTGGGACGCGAAGTTTACGAGTTTTAACGATTTAAAGGTTCCTAACATGAAATTTGAGTTTTTGGGTTGAAATACAGTTGTGATTTGAATTCCCGAATTTCGCCCGTTTTTGGGCTAAGACGAGTAGTTTACGAGTTATAACGTTTTAAAGTTTTCTATCATGAAACTTAGGTTTTTGGGTCGAAAAACAGTTTTGTCTTGACCCTGGGGTGGTGATCCCGAATTTCGCTTCTTTTAGCTCCAGGACGCGAAGTTTATGAGTTTGAACGATATAAATTTTCCTACCATGTAATTGGTGTTTTTCCGCAAATAAACAGTTTCTTTACGACCCTGGGGAGGTGAGCCAGAATTTCGCACATTTTTGCGCTAAGACGAGTAGTTTACGAGTTATAACGTTTTAAAGTTTTCTATCATGAAACTTAGGTTTTTGGGTCGAAAAACAGTTGTGATTTGAGCCTGGGGTGGTGATCCCTAATTTCGCAAATTTTTGCGCTAGGACGCGAAGTTTATGAGTTTTAACGATATAAATTCTTCTACCATGTAATTGGTGTTTTTCCGCAAATAAACAGTTTCTTTACGACCCTGGGGAGCTGAGCCAGAGTTTCGCACCTTTTTGCGCTAAGACGCTAAGTTTACGAGTTTAAACGATTTCAAGTCTTCTACCATGAAATTTGTGTTTTTGGGTCGAAAAACTGTTCTGATTTGACCCTGGGGTGGTGATCCCGAATTTCGCACCTTTTTGCGCTAGGACGCTTAGTTTACGAGTTTAAACGATTTCAAGTTTTCTAACATGATATTTGAGTTTTTGGGTTGAAATGCAGTTGTGATTTAACCCTGGGGTGGTGATCCCGAATTTCGCACCTTTTTGCGCTAAGACGAGTAGTTTACGAGTTATAACGTTTTAAAGTTTTCTATCATGAAATTACGGTTTTTTGGTCGAAAAACAGTTTTGTCTTGACCCTGGGGTGGGGATCCCGAATTTCGCTGCTTTTTGCGCTAGGACGCGTAGTTTTCGAGTTATAACGTTTTAAGCTTTTCTATGATGAAATTTCGGTTTTTAGGTCGAAAAACAGTTGTTTCGACACTGGGATGGTGATTCCGAATTTCGAACCTTTTTGCGCTACGACGCGAAGCTTACGAGTTTAAGCGATTTAAATTTTTCTACCATGAAATTTGGGTTTTTCCGCGAATACACAGTTTTTTTACGACCCTGGGGTGGTGATCCCGACTTACGCACATTTTTGCGCTAAGACGTGTAGTTTACGAGTTATAACGTTTTAAAGTTTTCTATCATGAAACTTGGGTTTTTGGGTCGAATAACAGTTTTTCCGAATTTCGCTGCTTCTTGCGTTAGGACGTGAATTTTACGGGTTTAAGGCTTTAAAGTTTTTTATCATGAAACAACTGTACAACCCTGGAGTGGTGATCCCAAATTTCGCACCTTTTTGCGCTAGGACGCCAAGTTTACGAGTTGTAACGATTTAAAGCTTTCTATCATGAAATTTGGGTTTTTTGGTCGAAAAACAGTTGTGATTTGAGCCTGGGGTGGTGATCCCTAATTTCTCAACATTTTGCGCTAGGACGCGAAGTTTATGAGTTTTAACGATATAAATTTTTCTACCATGTAATTGGTGTTTTTCCGCAAATAAAAAGTTTCTTTACGACCCTGGGGAGGTGAGCCAGAATTTCGCACCTTTTTGCGCTAAGACTAGTAGTTTACGAGTTATAACGTTTTAAAGTTTTCTAACATGATTTTTGAGATTTTGGGTTGAAATACAGTTGTGATTTTACCTTGGGGTGGTGATCCCGAATTTCGCAACTTTTTGCGCTAGGACGCGTAGCTTACGATTTATATCGTTTTAAAGTTTTCTATCATGAAATTACGGTTTTTGGGTCGAAAAAGAGTTTTGTTTTGACCTTGGGGTGGTGATCCCGAATTTCGCTGCTTTTTGCGCTAGGACGCGTAGTTTTCGAGTTATAACGTTTTAAGCTTTTCTATGATGAAATTTCGGTTTTTAGGTCGAAAAACAGTTGTTTTGACTCTGGGATGGTGATTCCGAATTTCGAACCTTTTTGCGCTACGACGCGAAGCTTACGAGTTTAAGCGATTTAAAGTTTTCTACCATGAAATTTGGGTTTTTCCGCGAATACACAGTTTTTTTACGACCCTGGGGTGGTAATCCCGACTTACGCACATTTTTGCGCTAAGACGTGTAGTTTACGAGTTATAACGTTTTAAAGTTTTCTATCATGAAACTTGGGTTTTTGGGTCGAATAACAGTTTTTCCGAATTTCGCTGCTTCTTGCGTTAGGACGCGAATTTTACGGGTTTAAGGATTTAAAGTTTTCTATCATGAAACAACTGTACAACCCTGGAGTGGTGATCCCAAATTTCGCACCTTTTTGCGCTAGGACGCCAAGTTTACGAGTTGTAACGATTTAAAGTTTTCTATCATGAAATTTGGGTTTTTTGGTCGAAAAACAGTTGTGATTTGGGCCTGGGGTGGTGATCCCTAATTTCTCAACATTTTGCGCTAGGACGCGAAGTTTATGAGTTTTAACGATATAAATTTCTCTACCATGTAATTGGTGTTTTTCCGCAAATAAACAGTTTCTTTACGACCCTGTGTTGGTGATCCCGAATTTCGCACTTTCTGCGCTGGGACGCGAAGTTTACGAGTTTTAACGATTTAAAGTTTCCTAACATGAAATTTGAGTTTTTGGGTTGAAATACAGTTGTGATTTGAATTCCCGAATTTCGCCCCTTTTTGCGCTAAGACGAGTAGTTTACGAGTTATAACGTTTTAAAGTTTCCTATCATGAAACTCGGGTTTTTGGGTCGAAAAACAGTTTTGTTTTGACCCTGTTTTGGTGTTCCCGAATTTCGCCCCTTTTTGGGCTAAGACGTGTAGTTTACGAGTTATAACGTTTTAAAGTTTTCTATCATGAAAATTGGGTTTTGGGTCGAAAAACAGTTTTGTTTTGACCCTGGGGTGGTGATCTCGAATTTCGCTTCTTTTAGCTCTAGGACGCGAAGTTTATGAGTTTGAACGATATAAATTTTTCTACCATGTTATTGGTGTTTTTCCGCAAATAAACAGTTTCTTTACGACCCTGGGCAGGTGAGCCAGAATTTCGCACCTTTTTGCGCTAGGAAGCGAATATACGAGTTTTAACGACTTACAGTTTTCTAACATGATTTTTGAGTTTTTGGGTTGAAATACAATTGTGATTTGACCCTGTGGTGGTGATCCCGAATTTCGCACCTTTTTGCGCTAAGACGAGTAGTCTACGAGTTATAACGTTTTAAAGTTTTTTAACATGAAATTTGAGTTTTTGGGTTGAAATACAGTTGTGATTTGACCCTGTGGTTGTGATCCCGAATTTCGCACCTTTTTGCGCTAAGACGAGTAGTTTACGAGTTATAACGTTTTAAAATCTTCTATCATGAAACTTGGATTTTTGGGTCGAAAAACAGTTGTGATTTGAGCCTGGGGTGGTGATCCCTAATTTCGCAAATTTTTGCGCTAGGACGCGAAGTTTATGAGTTTTAACGATATAAATTTTTTTACCATGTAAATGGTGTTTTTCCGCAAATAAACAGTTTCTTTACGACCCTGGGGAGGTGAGCCAGAATTTCGCACCTTTTTGCGCTAGGAAGCGAATTTTACGAGCTTTAACGACTTAAAGTTTGGTTTGTGAGTTTTTGGGTTGAAATACAGTTGTGATTTGACCCTGTGGTGGTGATCCCGAATTTCGCACCTTTCTGCGCTAGGACGCGAAGTTTACGAGTTTTAACGATTTAAAGTTTTCTAACATGAAATTTGAGTTTTTGGGTTGAAATACAGTTTTGTTTTGACCCTGTGGTGGTGATCCCGAATTTCGCACCTTTTTGCGCTAAGACGAGTAGTTTACGAGTTATAACGTTTTAAAGTTTCCTATCATGAAACTTGGGTTTTTGGGTCGAAAAACAGTTTTGTTTTGACCCTGTGGTGGTGATCCCGAATTTCGCACCTTTTTGCGCTAAGACGAGTAGTTTACGAGTTATAACGCTTTAAAGTTTTCTAACATGATTTTAGAGTTTTCGGGTTGAAATACAGTTGTGATTTGACCCTGTGGTTGTGATCCCGAATTTCGCACCTTTTTGCGCTAAGACGAGTAGTTTACGAGTTATAACGTTTTAAAGTCTTCTATCATGAAACTTGGATTTTTGGGTCGAAAAACAGTTGTGATTTGAGCCTGGGGTGGTGATCCCTAATTTCGCAAATTTTTGCGCTAGGACGCGAAGTTTATGAGTTTTAACGATATAAATTCTTCTACCATGTAATTGGTGTTTTTCCGCAAATAAAAAGTTTCTTTACGACCCTGGGGAGCTGAGCCAGAGTTTCGCACCTTTTTGCGCTAAGACGCTAAGTTTACGAGTTTAAACGATTTCAAGTTTTCTACCATGAAATTTGTGTTTTTGGGTCGAAAAACTGTTCTGATTTGACCCTGGGGTGGTGATCCCGAATTTCGCACCTTTTTGCGCTAGGACGCTAAGTTTACGAGTTTAAACGATTTCAAGTTTTCTAACATGATATTTGAGTTTTTGGGTTGAAAAGCAGTTGTGATTAAACCCTGGGGTGGTGATCCTGAATTTCGCACCTTTTTGCGCTAAGACGAGTAGTTTACGAGTTATAACGTTTTAAAGTTTTCTATCATGAAATTACGGTTTTTTGGTCGAAAAACAGTTTTGTCTTGACCCTGGGGTGGTGATCCCGAATTTCGCTTCTTTTAGCTCCAGGACGCGAAGTTTATGAGTTTATAAATTTTTCTACCATGTAATTGGTGTTTTTCCGCAAATAAACAGTTTCTTTACGACCCTGGGGAGCTGAGCCAGAGTTTCGCACCTTTTTGCGCTAAGACGCTAAGTTTACGAGTTTAAACGATTTCAAGTTTTCTACCATGAAATTTGTGTTTTTGGGTCGAAAAACTGTTCTGATTTGACCCTGGGGTGGTGATCCCGAATTTCGCACCTTTTTGCGCTAGGACGCTAAGTTTGCGAGTTTAAACGATTTCAAGTTTTCTAACATGATATTTGAGTTTTTGGGTTGAAATGCAGTTGTGATTTAACCCTGGGGTGGTGATCCCGAATTTCGCACCTTTTTGCGCTAAGACGAGTAGTTTACGAGTTATAACGTTTTAAAGTTTTCTATCATGAAATTACGGTTTTTTGGTCGAAAAACAGTTTTGTCTTGACCCTGGGGTGGTGATCCCGAATTTCGCTTCTTTTAGCTCCAGGACGCGAAGTTTATGGGTTTATAAATTTTTCTACCATGTAATTGGTGTTTTTCCGCAAATAAACAGTTTCTTTACGACCCTGGGGAAGTGAGCCAGAATTTCGCACCTTTTAGCGCTAAGACGAGTAGTTTACGAGTTATAACGTTTTAAAGTTTTCTACCATGAAATTGGGGTTTTTCCGCGAATACACAGTTTTTTTACGACCCTGGGGTGGTGATCCCGACTTACGCACATTTTTGCGGTAAGACGTGTAGTTTACGAGTTATAACGTTTTAAAGTTTTCTATCATGAAACTTGGGTTTTTGGGTCGAATAACAGTTTTTCCGAATTTCGCTGCTTCTTGCGTTAGGACGCGAATTTTACGGGTTTAAGGATTTAAAGTTTTCTATCATGAAACAACTGTACGACCCTGGAGTGGTGATCCCAAATTTCGCACCTTTTTGCGCTAGGACGCCAAGTTTACGAGTTGTAACGATTTAAAGTTTTCTATCATGAAATTTGGGTTTTTTGGTCGAAAAACAGTTGTGATTTGAGCCTGGGGTGGTGATCCCTAATTTCCCAACATTTTGCGCTAGGACGCGAAGTTTATGAGTTTTAACGATATAAATTTCTCTACCATGTAACTGGTGTTTTCCCGCAAATAAACAGTTTCTTTACGACCCTGGTTAGGTGAGCCAGAATTTCGCACCTTTTTGCGCTAGGAAGCGAATATACGAGTTTTAACGATTTAAAGTTTCCTAACATGAAATTTGAGTTTTGGGTTGAAATACAGTTGTGATTTGAATTCCCGAATTTCGCCCCTTTTTGGGCTAAGACGTGTAGTTTACGAGTTATAACGTTTTAAAGTTTTCTATCATGAAACTTGGGTTTTTGGGTCGAAAAACAGTTTTGTTTTGACCCTGGGGTGGTGATTTCGAATTTCGCTTCTTTTAGCTCTAGGACGCGATGTTTATGAGTTTGAACGATATAAATTTTTCTACCATGTTATTGGTGTTTTTCCGCAAATAAACAGTTTCTTTACGACCCTGGGGAGGTGAGCCAGAATTGCGCACCTTTGTGCGCTAGGAAGCGAATATACGAGTTTTAACGACTTAAAGTTTTCTAACATGATTTTTGAGTTTTTGGGTTGAAATACAGTTGTGATTTGACCCTGTGGTGGTGATCCCGAATTTCGCACCTTTCTGCGCTAGGACGCGAAGTTTACGAGTTTTAACGATTTAAAGTTTTCTAACATGAAATTTGAGTTTTTGGGTTGAAATACAGTTGTGATTTGACCCTGTGGTGGTGATCCCGAATTCCGCACCTTTCTGCGCTAGGACGCGAAGTTTACGAGTTTTAACGATTTAAAGTTTCCTAACATAAAATTTGAGTTTTGGGTTGAAATACAGTTGTGATTTGAATTCCCGAATTTCGCCCCTTTTTGGGCTAAGAGGTGTAGTTTACGAGTTAAAACGTTTTAAGGTTTTCTATCATGAAACTTGGGTTTTTGGTTCGAAAAACAGTTTTGTTTTGATCCTGGGGTGGTGATCCCGAATTTCGCTTCTTTAAGCTCTAGGACGCGAAGTTTATGAGTTTGAACGATATATATTTTTCTACCATGTAATTGGTGTTTTTCTGCAAATAAACAGTTTCTTTACGACCCTGGGGAGGTGAGCCAGAATTTCGCACCTTTTGCGCTAGGAAGCGAATTTTACGAGTTTTGACGATTTAAGTTTTGTACCATGAAATTTGTGTTTTTGGGTCGAACAACTGTTCTGATTTGACCCTGGGGTGGTGATCCCGAATTTATCACCTTTTTGCGTTAGGACGCAAAGTTTACGAGTTTTAACGATTTCAAGTTTTCTCACAGGAAATTACAGTTTTTAGGTTGAAATGCAGTTGTTATTTGACCCTGGGGTGGTGATCCCGAATCTCGCACCTTTTTGCGCTAGGACGCGTAGCTTACGATTTATAACGTTTTAAAGTTTTCTATCATGAAATTACGGTATTTTGGTCAAAAAACAGTTTTGTCTTGACCCTGGGGTGGTGATCCCGAATTTCGCAAATTTTTGCGCTAGGACCCGAAGTTTTGAGTTTTAACGATATAAATTTCTCTACCATGTAATTGGTGTTTTTCCGCAAATAAACAGTTCCTTTACGACCCTGGGGAGGTGAGCCAGAATTTCGCACCTTTTTGTGCTAGGAAGCGAATATACGAGTTTTAACGACTTAAAGTTTTCTTACATGATTTTGGGGTTTTTGGGTTGAAATACAGTTGTGATTTGACCCTGTGGTGGTGATCCAGAATTTGGCACCTTTCTGCGCTTGGACGCGAAGTTTACGTGTTTTAACGATTTAAAGTTTTCTAACATGAAATTTGAGTTTTTGGGTTGAAATACAGTTGTGATTTGACCCTGTGGTGGTGATCCCGAATTTCACACCTTTTTGCGCTAAGACGAGTAGTTTACGAGTTATAACGTTTTAAAGTTTCTATCATGAAACTTGCGTTTTTGGGTCGAAAAACAGTTGAGATTTGAGCCTGGGGTGGTGACCCCTAATTTTGCAAATTTTTGCGCTAGGACGCGAAGTTTATGAGTTTTAACGATATAAATTTTTCTACCATGTAAGAATTGGTGTTTTCCCGCAAATAAACAGTTTCTTTACGACCCTGGGGAGGTGAGCCAGAATTTTGCACCTTTTTGCGCTAAGAAGAGTAGTTTACCAGTTATAACGTTTTAAAGTTTTCTAACATGATTTTTGAGTTTTTGGGTTGAAATACAGTTGTGATTTGACCCTGTGGTGGTGATCCCGAATTTCGCACCTTTCTGCGCTAGGACGGGAAGTTTACGAGTTTTAACGATTTAAAGTTTCCTAACATGAAATTTGAGTTTTTGGGTTGTAATATAGTTGTGATTTGAATTCCCGAATTTCGCACCTTTTTGGGCTAAGACGTGTAGTTTACGAGTTATAACGTTTTAAAGTTTTCTATCATGAAATTGGGTTTTTGGGTCGAAAAACAGTTTTTCCGAATTTCGCTGCTTCTTGCGTTAGGACGCGAATTTTACGAGTTTCACGATTTAAAGTTTTCTACCATGAAATTGTGTTTTTCCGCGAATACACAGTTTTTTTTACGACCCTGGGGTGGTGATCCCGACTTACGCACCTTTTTGCGCTAGGAAGCGAATTTTACGAGTTTTGACGATTTTAAGTTTTCTACCATGAAATTTGTGTTTTTGGGTCGAAAAACAGATTTGTCTTGACCCTGGGGTGGTGATCCCGAATTTCGCTTCTTTTAGCTCCAGGACGCGAAGTTTATGAGTTTGAACGATATAAATTTTTCTACCATGTAATTGGTGTTTTTCCGCAAATAAACAGTTTCTTTACGACCTTGGGGAGGTGAGCCAGAATTTCGCAAATTTTTGCGCTAAGACGAGTAGTTTACGAGTTATAACGTTTTAAAGTTTTCTATCATGAAACTTGGGTCTTTGGGTCGAAAAACAGTTTTTCCGAATTTCGCTGCTTCTTGCGTTAGGACGCGAATTTTACGAGTTTCACGATTTAAAGTTTTCTGCCATGAAATTGGTGTTTTTCCGCGAATACACAGTTTTTTTACGACCCTGGGGTGGTGATCCCGACTTACGCACCTTTTTGCGCTAGGAAGCGAATTTTACGAGTTTTGACGATTTTAAGTTTTCTACCATGAAATTTGTGTTTTTGGGTCGAAAAACTGTTCTGATTTGACCCTGGGGTGGTGATCCCGAATTTCGCACCTTTTTGCGCTAGGACGCTTAGTTTACGAGTTTAAACGATTTCAAGTTTTCTAACATGATATTTGAGTTTTTGGGTTGAAATGCAGTTGTGATTTAACCCTGGGGTGGTGATCCCGAATTTCGCACCTTTTTGCGCTAAGACGAGTAGTTTACGAGTTATAACGTTTTAAAGTTTTCTATCATGAAATTACGGTTTTTTGGTCGAAAAACAGTTTTGTCTTGACCCTGGGGTGGTGATCCCGAATTTCGCTTCTTTTAGCTCCAGGACGCGAAGTTTATGAGTTTATAAATTTTTCTACCATGTAATTGGTGTTTTTCCGCAAATAAACAGTTTCTTTACGACCCTGGGGAAGTGAGCCAGAATTTCGCACCTTTTTGCGCTAAGACGAGTAGTTTACGAGTTATAACGTTTTAAAGTTTTCTATCATGAAACTTAGGTTTTTGGGTCGAAAAACAGTTGTGATTTGAGGCTGGGGTGGTGATCCCTAATTTCACAAATTTTTGCGCTAGGACGCGAAGTTTATGAGTTTTAACGATATAAATTCTTCTACCATGTAATTGGTGTTTTTCCGCAAATAAAAAGTTTCTTTACGACCCTGGGGAAGTGAGCCAGAATCTCGCACCTTTTTGCGCTAAGACGAGTAGTTTACGAGTTATAACGTTTTAAAGTTTTCTTTCATGAAACTTAGGTTTTTGGGTCGAAAAACCGTTGTGATTTGAGGCTGGGGTGGTGATCCCTAATTTCGCAAATTTTTGCGCTAGGACGCGAAGTTTATGAGTTTTAACGATATAAATTCTTCTACCATGTAATTGGTGTTTTTCCGCAAATAAAAAGTTTCTTTACGACCCTGGGGAGGTGAGCCAGAATTTCGCACCTTTTTGCGCTAAGACGAGTAGTTTACGAGTTATAACGTTTTAAAGTTTTCTTTCATGAAACTTAGGTTTTTGGGTCGAAAAACCGTTGTGATTTGAGGCTGGGGTGGTGATCCCTAATTTCGCAAATTTTTGCGCTAGGACGCGAAGTTTATGAGTTTTAACGATATAAATTCTTCTACCATGTAATTGGTGTTTTTCCGCAAATAAAAAGTTTCTTTACGACCCTGGGGAGGTGAGCCAGAATTTCGCACCTTTTTGCGCTAAGACGCTAAGTTTACGAGTTTAAACGATTTCAAGTTTTCTACCATGAAATTTGTGTTTTTGGGTCGAAAAACTGTTCTGATTTGACCCTGTGGTGGTGATCCCGAATTTCGCACCTTTCTGCGCTGGGACGCGAAGTTTACGAGTTTTAACGATTTAAAGGTTCCTAACATGAAATTTGAGTTTTTGTTTTGAAATACAGTTGTGATTTGAATTCCCGAATTTCGCCCGTTTTTGGGCTAAGACGAGTAGTTTACGAGTTATAACGTTTTAAAGTTTTCTATCATGAAACTTAGGTTTTTGGGTCGAAAAACAGTTTTGTCTTGACCCTGGGGTGGTGATCCCGAATTTCGCTTCTTTTAGCTCCAGGACGCGAAGTTTATGAGTTTGAACGATATAAATTTTCCTACCATGTAATTGGTGTTTTTCCGCAAATAAACAGTTTCTTTACGACCCTGGGGAGGTGAGCCAGAATTTCGCACATTTTTGCGCTAAGACGAGTAGTTTACGAGTTATAACGTTTTAAAGTTTTCTATCATGAAACTTAGGTTTTTGGGTCGAAAAACAGTTGTGATTTGAGCCTGGGGTGGTGATCCCTAATTTCGCAAATTTTTGCGCTAGGACGCGAAGTTTATGAGTTTTAACGATATAAATTCTTCTACCATGTAATTGGTGTTTTTCCGCAAATAAACAGTTTCTTTACGACCCTGGGGAGCTGAGCCAGAGTTTCGCACCTTTTTGCGCTAAGACGCTAAGTTTACGAGTTTAAACGATTTCAAGTTTTCTAACATGATATTTGAGTTTTTGGGTTGAAATGCAGTTGTGATTTAACCCTGGGGTGGTGATCCCGAATTTCGCACCTTTTTGCGCTAAGACGAGTAGTTTACGAGTTATAACGTTTTAAAGTTTTCTATC
Organism: Chalcosyrphus nemorum; assembly: GCA_949716465.1. NCBI lineage: Eukaryota > Metazoa > Arthropoda > Insecta > Diptera > Syrphidae > Chalcosyrphus > Chalcosyrphus nemorum. Next base: position 525,319 of record CATIXX010000088.1, on the reverse strand, counting down.
ATGAAATTACGGTTTTTTGGTCGAAAAACAGTTTTGTCTAGACCCTGGGGTGGTGATCCCGAATTTCGCTGCTTTTTGCGCTAGGACGCGTAGTTTTCGAGTTATAACGTTTTAAGCTTTTCTATGATGAAATTTCGGTTTTTAGGTCGAAAAACAGTTGTTTCGACTCTGGGTGGTGATTCCGAATTTCGAACCTTTTTGCGCTACGACGCGAAGCTTACGAGTTTAAGCGATTTAAATTTTTCTACCATGAAATTTGGGTTTTTCCGCGAATACACAGTTTTTTTACGACCCTGGGGTGGTGATCCCGACTTACGCACATTTTTGCGCTAAGACGTGTAGTTTACGAGTTATAACGTTTTAAAGTTTTCTAACATGATTTTTGAGATTTTGGGTTGAAATACAGTTGTGATTTGAGCCTGGGGTGGTGATCCCTAATTTCTCAACATTTTGCGCTAGGACGCGAAGTTTATGAGTTTTAACGATATAAATTCTTCTACCATGTAATTGGTGTTTTTCCGCAAATAAAAAGTTTCTTTACGACCCTGGGGAGGTGAGCCAGAATTTCGCACCTTTTTGCGCTAAGACTAGTAGTTTACGAGTTATAACGTTTTAAAGTTTTCTAACATGATTTTTGAGATTTTGGGTTGAAATACAGTTGTGATTTTACCTTGGGGTGGTGATCCCGAATTTCGCACCTTTTTGCGCTAGGACGCGTAGCTTACGATTTATATCGTTTTAAAGTTTTCTATCATGAAATTACGGTTTTTGGGTCGAAAAAGAGTTTTGTTTTGACCCTGGGGTGGTGATCCCGAATTTCGCTGCTTTTTGCGCTAGGACGCGTAGTTTTCGAGTTATAACGTTTTAAGCTTTTCTATGATGAAATTTCGGTTTTTAGGTCGAAAAACAGTTGTTTTGACTCTGGGATGGTGATTCCGAATTTCGAACCTTTTTGCGCTACGACGCGAAGCTTACGAGTTTAAGCGATTTAAAGTTTTCTACCATGAAATTTGGGTTTTTCCGCGAATACACAGTTTTTTTACGACCCTGGGGTGGTAATCCCGACTTACGCACATTTTTGCGCTAAGACGTGTAGTTTACGAGTTATAACGTTTTAAAGTTTTCTATCATGAAACTTGGGTTTTTGGGTCGAATAACAGTTTTTCCGAATTTCGCTGCTTCTTGCGTTAGGACGCGAATTTTACGGGTTTAAGGATTTAAAGTTTTCTATCATGAAACAACTGTACAACCCTGGAGTGGTGATCCCAAATTTCGCACCTTTTTGCGCTAGGACGCCAAGTTTACGAGTTGTAACGATTTAAAGTTTTCTATCATGAAATTTGGGTTTTTTGGTCGAAAAACAGTTGTGATTTGAGCCTGGGGTGGTGATCCCTAATTTCTCAACATTTTGCGCTAGGACGCGAAGTTTATGAGTTTTAATGATATAAATTTCTCTACCATGTAATTGGTGTTTTTCCGCAAATAAACAGTTTCTTTACGACCCTGTGTTGGTGATCCCGAATTTCGCACTTTCTGCGCTGGGACGCGAAGTTTACGAGTTTTAACGATTTAAAGTTTCCTAACATGAAATTTGAGTTTTTGGGTTGAAATACAGTTGTGATTTGAATTCCCGAATTTCGCCCCTTTTTGCGCTAAGACGAGTAGTTTACGAGTTATAACGTTTTAAAGTTTCCTATCATGAAACTTGGGTTTTTGGGTCGAAAAACAGTTTTGTTTTGACCCTGTTTTGGTGTTCCCGAATTTCGCACCTTTTTGCGCTAAGACGAGTAGTTTACGAGTTATAACGTTTTAAAGTTTTCTAACATGATTTTTGAGTTTTCGGGTTGAAATACAGTTGCGATTTGACCCTGTGGTGGTGATCCCGAATTTCGCACCTTTCTGCGCTGGGACGCGAAGTTTACGAGTTTTAACGATTTAAAGTTTCCTAACATGAAATTTTAGTTTTTGGGTTGAAATACAGTTGTGATTTGAATTCCCGAATTTCGCCCCTTTTTGGGCTAAGACGTGTAGTTTACGAGTTATAACGTTTTAAAGTTTTCTATCATGAAAATTGGGTTTTGGGTCGAAAAACAGTTTTGTTTTGACCCTGGGGTGGTGATCTCGAATTTCGCTTCTTTTAGCTCTAGGACGCGAAGTTTATGAGCTTGAACGATATAAATTTTTCTACCATGTTATTGGTGTTTTTCCGCAAATAAACAGTTTCTTTACGACCCTGGGCAGGTGAGCCAGAATTTCGCACCTTTTTGCGCTAGGAAGCGAATATACGAGTTTTAACGACTTACAGTTTTCTAACATGATTTTTGAGTTTTTGGGTTGAAATACAGTTGTGATTTGACCCTGTGGTTGTGATCCCGAATTTCGCACCTTTTTGCGCTAAGACGAGTAGTTTACGAGTTATAACGTTTTAAAGTCTTCTATCATGAAACTTGGATTTTTGGGTCGAAAAACAGTTGTGATTTGAGCCTGGGGTGGTGATCCCTAATTTCGCAAATTTTTGCGCTAGGACGCGAAGTTTATGAGTTTTAACGATATAAATTCTTCTACCATGTAATTGGTGTTTTTCCGCAAATAAAAAGTTTCTTTACGACCCTGGGGAGCTGAGCCAGAGTTTCGCACATTTTTGCGCTAAGACGCTAAGTTTACGAGTTTAAACGATTTCAAGTTTTCTACCATGAAATTTGTGTTTTTGGGTCGAAAAACTGTTCTGATTTGACCCTGGGGTGGTGATCCCGAATTTCGCACCTTTTTGCGCTAAGACGAGTAGTTTACGAGTTATAACGTTTTAAAGTTTTCTATCATGAAATTACGGTTTTTTGGTCGAAAAACAGTTTTGTCTTGACCCTGGGGTGGTGATCCCGAATTTCGCTTCTTTTAGCTCCAGGACGCGAAGTTTATGAGTTTATAAATTTTTCTACCATGTAATTGGTGTTTTTCCGCAAATAAACAGTTTCTTTACGACCCTGGGGAGCTGAGCCAGAGTTTCGCACCTTTTTGCGCTAAGACGCTAAGTTTACGAGTTTAAACGATTTCAAGTTTTCTACCATGAAATTTGTGTTTTTGGGTCGAAAAACTGTTCTGATTTGACCCTGGGGTGGTGATCCCGAATTTCGCACCTTTTTGCGCTAGGACGCTAAGTTTACGAGTTTAAACGATTTCAAGTTTTCTAACATGATATTTGAGTTTTTGGGTTGAAATGCAGTTGTGATTTAACCCTGGGGTGGTGATCCCGAATTTCGCACCTTTTTGCGCTAAGACGAGTAGTTTACGAGTAGTTTTGGTGATCCCGAATTTCGCTTCTTTTAGCTCCAGGACGCGAAGTTTATGGGTTTATAAATTTTTCTACCATGTAATTGGTGTTTTTCCGCAAATAAACAGTTTCTTTACGACCCTGGGGAAGTGAGCCAGAATTTCGCACATTTTAGCGCTAAGACGAGTAGTTTACGAGTTATAACGTTTTAAAGTTTTCTACCATGAAATTGGGGTTTTTCCGCGAATACACAGTTTTTTTACGACCCTGGGGTGGTGATCCCGACTTACGCACATTTTTGCGGTAAGACGTGTAGTTTACGAGTTATAACGTTTTAAAGTTTTCTATCATGAAACTTGGGTTTTTGGGTCGAATAACAGTTTTTCCGAATTTCGCTGCTTCTTGCGTTAGGACGCGAATTTTACGGGTTTAAGGATTTAAAGTTTTCTATCATGAAACAACTGTACGACCCTGGAGTGGTGATCCCAAATTTCGCACCTTTTTGCGCTAGGACGCCAAGTTTACGAGTTGTAACGATTTAAAGTTTTCTATCATGAAATTTGGGTTTTTTGGTCGAAAAACAGTTGTGATTTGAGCCTGGGGTGGTGATCCCTAATTTCCCAACATTTTGCGCTAGGACGCGAAGTTTATGAGTTTTAACGATATAAATTTCTCTACCATGTAATTGGTGTTTTCCCGCAAATAAACAGTTTCTTTACGACCCTGGTTAGGTGAGCCAGAATTTCGCACCTTTTTGCGCTAGGAAGCGAATATACGAGTTTTAACGACTTAAAGTTTTCTAACATGATTTTTGAGTTTTTGGGTTGAAATACAGTTGTGATTTGACCCTGTGGTGGTGATCCCGAATTTCGCACCTTTCTGCGCTGGGACGCGATGTTTACGAGTTTTAACGATTTAAAGTTTCCTAACATGAAATTTGAGTTTTTGGGTTGAAATACAGTTGTGATTTGAATTCCCGAATTTCGCCCCTTTTTGCGCTAAGACGAGTAGTTTACGAGTTATAACGTTTTAAAGTTTCCTATCATGAAACTTGGGTTTTTGGGTCGAAAAACAGTTTTGTTTTGACCCTGTGGTGGTGATCCCGAATTTCGCACCTTTTTGCGCTAAGACGAGTAGTTTACGAGTTATAACGTTTTAAAGTTTTCTAACATGATTTTTGAGTTTTCGGGTTGAAATACAGTTGTGATTTGACCCTGTGGTGGTGATCCCGAATTTCGCACCTTTCTGCGCTGGGACGCGAAGTTTACGAGTTTTAACGATTTAAAGTTTCCTAACATGAAATTTGAGTTTTTGGGTTGAAATACAGTTGTGATTTGAATTCCCGAATTTCGCCCCTTTTTGGGCTAAGACGTGTAGTTTACGAGTTATAACGTTTTAAAGTTTTCTATCATGAAACTTGGGTTTTTGGGTCGAAAAACAGTTTTGTTTTGACCCTGGGGTGGTGATCTCGAATTTCGCTTCTTTTAGCTCTAGGACGCGAAGTTTATGAGTTTGAACGATATAAATTTTTCTACCATGTTATTGGTGTTTTTCCGCAAATAAACAGTTTCTTTATGACCCTGGGGAGGTGAGCCAGAATTTCGCACCTTTTTGCGCCAGGAAGCGAATATACGAGTTTTAACGACTTAAAGTTTTCTAACATGATTTTTGAGTTTTTGGGTTGAAATACAGTTGTGATTTGACCCTGTGGTGGTGATCCCGAATTTCGCACCTTTTTGCGCTAAGACGAGTAGTTTACGAGTTATAACGTTTTAAAGTCTTCTATCATGAAACTTGGATTTTTGGGTCGAAAAACAGTTGTGATTTGAGCCTGGGGAGGTGATCCCTAATTTCGCAAATTTTTGCGCTAGGACGCGAAGTTTATGAGTTTTAACGATATAAATTTTTCTACCATTTAAATGGTGTTTTTCCGCAAATAAACAGTTTCTTTACGACCCTGGGGAGTTGAGCCAGAATTTCGCACCTTTTTGCGCTAGGAAAAGAATTTTACGAGCTTTAACGACTTAAAGTTTGATTTGTGAGTTTTTGGGTTGAAATACAGTTGTGATTTGACCCTGTGGTGGTGATCCCGAATTTCGCACCTTTCTGCGCTAGGACGCGAAGTTTACGAGTTTTAACGATTTAAAGTTTTCTAACATGAAATTTGAGTTTTTGGGTTGAAATACAGTTGTGATTTGACCCTGTGGTGGTGATCCCGAATTCCGCACCTTTCTGCGCTAGGACGCGAAGTTTACGAGTTTTAACGATTTAAAGTTTTCTAACATGAAATTTGAGTTTTTGGGTTGAAATACAGTTGTGATTTGACCCTGTGGTGGTGATCCCGAATTTCGCACCTTTCTGCGCTGGGACGCGAAGTTTACGAGTTTTAACGATTTAAAGTTTCCTAACATGAAATTTGAGTTTTTGGGTTGAAATACAGTTGTGATTTGAATTCCCGAATTTCGCCCCTTTTTGGGCTAAGACGTGTAGTTTACGAGTTATAACGTTTTAAAGTTTTCTATCATGAAACTTGGGTTTTTGGGTCGAAAAACAGTTTTGTTTTGACCCTGGGGTGGTGATTTCGAATTTCGCTTCTTTTAGCTCTAGGACGCGATGTTTATGAGTTTGAACGATATTAATTTTTCTACCATGTTATTGGTGTTTTTCCGCAAATAAACAGTTTCTTTACGACCCTGGGGAGGTGAGCCAGAATTGCGCACCTTTTTGCGCTAGGAAGCGAATATACGAGTTTTAACGACTTAAAGTTTTCTAACATGATTTTTGAGTTTTTGGGTTGAAATACAGTTGTGATTTGACCCTGTGGTGGTGATCCCGAATTTCGCACCTTTCTGCGCTAGGACGCGAAGTTTACGAGTTTTAACGATTTAAAGTTTTCTAACATGAAATTTGAGTTTTTGGGTTGATATACAGTTGTGATTTGACCCTGTGGTGGTGATCCCGAATTTCGCACCTTTTTGCGCTAAGACGAGTAGTTTACGAGTTATAACGTTTTAAAGTCTTCTATCATGAAACTTGGATTTTTATGTCGAAAAACAGTTGTGATTTGAGCCTGGGGTGGTGATCCCTAATTTCGCAAATTTTTGCGCTAAGACGAGTAGTTTACGAGTTATAACGTTTTAAAGTTTCCTATCACGAAACTTGGGTTTTTGGGTCGAAAAACAGTTTTGTTTTGACCCTGTGGTGGTGATCCCGAATTTCGCACCTTTTTGCGCTAAGACGAGTAGTTTACGAGTTATAACGTTTTAAAGTTTTCTAACAGGATTTTTGAGTTTTCGGGTTGAAATACAGTTGTGATTTGACCCTGTGGTGGTGATCCCGAATTTCGCACCTTTCTGCGCTATTACGCGAAGTTTACGAGTTTTAACGATTTAAAGTTTCCTAACATGAAATTTGAGTTTTGGGTTGAAATACAGTTGTGATTTGAATTCCCGAATTTCGCCCCTTTTTGGGCTAAGACGTGTAGTTTACGAGTTATAACGTTTTAAAGTTTTCTATCATGAAACTTGGGTTTTTGGGTCGAAAAACAGTTTTGTTTTGACCCTGGGGTGGTGATTTCGAATTTCGCTTCTTTTAGCTCTAGGACGCGATGTTTATGAGTTTGAACGATATAAATCTTTCTACCATGTTATTGGTGTTTTTCCGCAAATAAACAGTTTCTTTACGACCCTGGGGAGGTGAGCCAGAATTGCGCACCTTTTTGCGCTAGGAAGCGAATATACGAGTTTTAACGACTTAAAGTTTTCTAACATGATTTTTGAGTTTTTGGGTTGAAATACAGTTGTGATTTGACCCTGTGGTGGTGATCCCGAATTTCGCACCTTTCTGCGCTAGGACGCGAAGTTTACGAGTTTTAACGATTTAAAGTTTTCTAACATGAAATTTGAGTTTTTGGGTTGAAATACAGTTGTGATTTGACCCTGTGGTGGTGATCCCGAATTCCGCACCTTTCTGCGCTAGGACGCGAAGTTTACGAGTTTTAACGATTTAAAGTTTTCTAACATGAAATTTGAGTTTTTGGGTTGAAATACAGTTGTGATTTGACCCTGTGGTGGTGATCCCGAATTTCGCACCTTTCTGCGCTGGGACGCGAAGTTTACGAGTTTTAACGATTTAAAGTTTCCTAACATGAAATTTGAGTTTTTGGGTTGAAATACAGTTGTGATTTGAATTCCCGAATTTCGCCCCTTTTTGGGCTAAGACGTGTAGTTTACGAGTTATAACGTTTTAAAGTCTTCTATCATGAAACTTCGATTTTTGGGTCGAAAAACAGTTGTGATTTGAGCCTGGGGTGGTGATCCCTAATTTCGCAAATTTTCGCGCTAAGACGAGTAGTTTACGAGTTATAACGTTTTAAAGTTTCCTATCACGAAACTTGGGTTTTTGGGTCGAAAAACAGTTTTGTTTTGACCCTGTGGTGGTGATCCCGAATTTCGCACCTTTTTGATCTAAGACGAGTAGTTTACGAGTTATAACGTTTTAAAGTTTTCTAACAGGATTTTTGAGTTTTCGGGTTGAAATACAGTTGTGATTTGACCCTGTGGTGGTGATCCCGAATTCCGCACCTTTCTGCGCTATTACGCGAAGTTTACGAGTTTTAACGATTTAAAGTTTCCTAACATGAAATTTGAGTTTTGGGTTGAAATACAGTTGTGATTTGAATTCCCGAATTTCGCCCCTTTTTGGGCTAAGACGTGTAGTTTACGAGTTATAACGTTTTAAAGTTTTCTATCATGAAACTTGGGTTTTTGGGTCGAAAAACAGTTTTGTTTTGACCCTGGGGTGGTGATTTCGAATTTCGCTTCTTTTAGCTCTAGGACGCGATGTTTATGAGTTTGAACGATATAAATTTTTCTACCATGTTATTGGTGTTTTTCCGCAAATAAACAGTTTCTTTACGACCCTGGGGAGGTGAGCCAGAATTGCGCACCTTTTTGCGCTAGGAAGCGAATATACGAGTTTTAACGACTTAAAGTTTTCTAACATGATTTTTGAGTTTTTGGGTTGAAATACAGTTGTGATTTGACCCTGTGGTGGTGATCCCGAATTTCGCACCTTTCTGCGCTAGGACGCGAAGTTTACGAGTTTTAACGATTTAAAGTTTTCTAACATGAAATTTGAGTTTTTGGGTTGAAATACAGTTGTGATTTGACCCTGTGGTGGTGATCCCGAATTCCGCACCTTTCTGCGCTAGGACGCGAAGTTTACGAGTTTTAACGATTTAAAGTTTTCTAACATGAAATTTGAGTTTTTGGGTTGAAATACAGTTGTGATTTGACCCTGTGGTGGTGATCCCGAATTTCGCACCTTTCTGCGCTGGGACGCGAAGTTTACGAGTTTTAACGATTTAAAGTTTCCTAACATGAAATTTGAGTTTTTGGGTTGAAATACAGTTGTGATTTGAATTCCCGAATTTCGCCCCTTTTTGGGCTAAGACGTGTAGTTTACGAGTTATAACGTTTTAAAGTTTTCTATCATGAAACTTGGGTTTTTGGGTCGAAAAACAGTTTTGTTTTGACCCTGGGGTGGTGATTTCGAATTTCGCTTCTTTTAGCTCTAGGACGCGATGTTTATGAGTTTGAACGATATAAATTTTTCTACCATGTTATTGGTGTTTTTCCGCAAATAAACAGTTTCTTTACGACCCTGGAGAGGTGAGCCAGAATTGCGCACCTTTTTGCGCTAGGAAGCGAATATACGAGTTTTAACGACTTAAAGTTTTCTAACATGATTTTTGAGTTTTTGGGTTGAAATACAGTTGTGATTTGACCCTGTGGTGGTGATCCCGAATTTCGCACCTTTCTGCGCTAGGACGCGAAGTTTACGAGTTTTAACGATTTAAAGTTTTCTAACATGAAATTTGAGTTTTTGGGTTGAAATACAGTTGTGATTTGACCCTGTGGTGGTGATCCCGAATTTCGCACCTTTTTGCGCTAAGACGAGTAGTTTACGAGTTATAACGTTTTAAAGTCTTCTATCATGAAACTTGGATTTTTGGGTCGAAAAACAGTTGTGATTTGAGCCTGGGGTGGTGATCCCTAATTTCGCAAATTTTTGCGCTAAGACGAGTAGTTTACGAGTTATAACGTTTTAAAGTTTCTTCTCACGAAACTTGGGTTTTTGGGTCGAAAAACAGTTTTGTTTTGACCCTGTGGTGGTGATCCCGAATTTCGCACCTTTTTGCGCTAAGACGAGTAGTTTACGAGTTATAACGTTTTAAAGTTTTCTAACAGGATTTTTGAGTTTTCGGGTTGAAATACAGTTGTGATTTGACCCTGTGGTGGTGATCCCGAATTTCGCACCTTTCTGCGCTATTACGCGAAGTTTACGAGTTTTAACGATTTAAAGTTTCCTAACATGAAATTTGAGTTTTGGGTTGAAATACAGTTGTGATTTGAATTCCCGAATTTCGCCCCTTTTTGGGCTAAGAGGTGTAGTTTACGAGTTATAACGTTTTAAAGTTTTCTATCATGAAACTTGGGTTTTTGGGTCGAAAAACAGTTTTGTTTTGATCCTGGGGTGGTGATCCCGAATTTCGCTTCTTTTAGCTCTAGGACGCGAAGTTTATGAGTTTGAACGATATACATTTTTCTACCATGTAATTGGTGTTTTTTCTGCAAATAAACAGTTTCTTTACGACCCTGGGGAGGTGAGCCAGAATTTCGCACCTTTTGCGCTAGGAAGCGAATTTTACGAGTTTTGACGATTTAAGTTTTGTACCATGAAATTTGTGTTTTTGGGTCGAACAACTGTTCTGACTTGACCCTGGGGTGGTGATCCCGAATTTATCACCTTTTTGCGCTAGGACGCGAATTTTACGAGTTTTAACGATTTCAAGTTTTCTCACAGGAAATTACAGTTTTTAGGTTGAAATGCAGTTGTTATTTGACCCTGGGGTGGTGATCCCGAATCTCGCACATTTTTGCGCTAGGACGCGTAGCTTACGATTTATAACGTTTTAAAGTTATCTATCATGAAATTACGGTATTTTGGTCGAAAAACAGTTTTGTCTTGACCCTGGGGTGGTGATCCCGAATTTCGCTTCTTTTAGCTCTAGGACCCGAAGTTTATGAGTTTTAACGATATAAATTTCTCTACCATGTAATTGGTGTTTTTCCGCAAATAAACAGTTCCTTTACGACCCTGGGGAGGTGAGCCAGAATTTCGCACCTTTTTGCGCCAAGAAGCGAATATACGAGTTTTAACGACTTAAAGTTTTCTTACATGATTTTGGGGTTTTTGGGTTGAAATACAGTTGTGATTTGACCCTGTGGTGGTGATCCCGAATTTCGCAACTTTTTGCGCTAAGACGATAAGTTTACGAGTTATAACGTTTTAAAGTTTTCTAACAGGATTTTTGAGTTTTCGGGTTGAAATACAGTTGTGATTTGACCCTGTGGTGGTGATCCCGAATTTCGCACCTTTCTGCGCTAGGACGCGAAGTTTACGAGTTTTAACGATTTAAAGTTTCCTAACATGAAATTTGAGTTTTAGGTTGAAATACAGTTGTGATTTGAATTCCCGAATTTAACCCCTTTTTGAGCTAAGAGGTGTAGTTTACGAGTTATAACGTTTTAAAGTTTTCTATCATGAAACTTGGGTTTTTGGGTCGAAAAACAGTTTTGTTTTGATCCTGGGGTGGTGATCCCGAATTTCGCTTCTTTTAGCTCTAGGACGCGAAGTTTATGAGTTTGAACGATATAAATTTTTCTACCATGTAATTGGTGTTTTTCTGCAAATAAACAGTTTCTTTACGACCCTGGGGAGGTGAGCCAGAATTTCGCACCTTTTGCGCTAGGAAGCGAATTGTACGAGTTTTGACGATTTAAGTTTTGTACCATGAAATTTGTGTTTTTGGGTCGAACAACTGTTCTGATTTGACCCTGGGGTGGTGATCCCGAATTTATCACCTTTTTGCGCTAGGACGCGAATTTTACGAGTGTTAACGATTTCAAGTTTTCTCACAGGAAATTACCGTTTTTAGGTTGAAATGCAGTTGTTATTTGACCCTGGGGTGGTGATCCCGAATCTCGCAAATTTTTGCGCTAGGACGCGTAGCTTACGATTTATAACGTTTTAAAGTTTTCTATCATGAAATTACGGTATTTTGGTCGAAAAACTGTTTTGTCTTGACCCTGGGGTGGTGATCCCGAATATCGCTTCTTTTAGCTCTAGGACCCGAAGTTTATGAGTTTTAACGATATAAATTTCTCTACCATGTAATTGGTGTTTTTCCGCAAATAAACAGTTTCTTTACGACCCTGGGGAGGTGAGCCAGAATTTCGCACCTTTTGCGCTAGGAAGCGAATTGTACGAGTTTTGACAATTTAAGTTTTGTACCATGAAATTTGTGTTTTTGGGTCGAACAACTGTTCTGATTTGACCCTGGGGTGGTGATCCCGAATTTATCACCTTTTTGCGCTAGGACGCGAATTTTACGAGTTTTAACGATTTCAAGTTTTCTCACAGGAAATTACAGTTTTTAGGTTGAAATGCAGTTGTTATTTGACCCTGGGGTGGTGATCCCGAATTTCGCACCTTTCTGCGTTAGGACGCGAATTTTACGAGTTTAAGGATTTAAAGTTTTTTATTATGAAATTGGTGTTCCCGAATTTCGCACCTTTTTGCGCTAAGACGAGTAGTTTACGAGTTATAACGTTTTAAAGTTTTTTATCATGAAACTTGGGTTTTTGGGTCGAAAAACATTTGTGATTTGAGCCTGGGGTGGTGATCCCTAATTTTGCACATTTTTGCGCTAGGACGCGAAGTTTATGAGTTTTAACGATATAAGTTTTTCTACCATGTAATTGGTGTTTTTCCGCAAATAAACAATTTCTTTACGACCCTGGGGAGGTGAGCCAGAATTTCGCAACTTTTTGCGCTAGGAAGCGAATTTCACGAGTTATAACGACTTAAAGTTTTCTAACATGATTTGTGAGTTTTTGGGTTGAAATACAGTTGTGATTTGACCCTGTGGTGGTGATCCCGAATTTCGCACCTTATTGCGCTAAGACGAGTAGTTTACGAGTTATAACGTTTTAAAGTTTTCTAACATGATTTTTGAGTTTTTGGGTTGAAATACAGTTGTGATTTGACCCTGTGGTGGTGATCCCGAATTTCGGACCTTTCTGCGCTGGGACGCGAAGTTTACGAGTTTTAACGATTTAAAGTTTCCTAACATGAAATTTGAGTTTTTGGGTTGAAATACAGTTGTGATTTGAATTCCCGAATTTCGCCCCTTTTTGGGCTAAGACGTGTAGTTTACGAGTTATAACGTTTTAAAGTTTTCTATCACGAAACTTGGGTTTTTGGGTCGAAAAACAGTTTTGTTTTGACCCTGGGGTGGTGATCTCGAATTTCGCTTCTTTTAGCTCTAGGACGCGATGTTTATGAGTTTGAACGATATAAATTTTTCTACCATGTTATTGGTGTTTTTCCGCAAATAAACAGTTTCTTTACGACCCTGGGGAGGTGAGCCAGAATTTCGCACCTTTTTGCGCTAGGAAGCGAATATACGAGTTTTAACGACTTAAAGTTTTCTAACATGATTTTTGAGTTTTTGGGTTGAAATACAGTTGTGATTTGACCCTGTGTTGGTGATCCCGAATTTCGCACCTTTCTGCGCTAGGACGCGAAGTTTACGAGTTTTAACGATTTAAAGTTTTCTAACATAGAATTTGAGTTTTTGGGTTGAAATACAGTTGTGATTTGACCCTGTGGTGGTGATCCCTAATTTCGCAAGTTTTTGCGCTAGGACGCGAAGTTTATGAGTTTTAACGATATAAATTTTTCTACCATGTAAATGGTGTTTTTCCGCAAATAAACAGTTTCTTTAGGACCCTGGGGAGGTGAGCCAGAATTTCGCACCTTTTTGCGCTAGGAAGCGAATTTTACGAGCTTTAATGACTTAAAGTTTGATTTGTGAGTTTTTGGGTTGAAATACAGTTGTGATTTGACCCTGTGGTGGTGATCCCGAATTTCGCACCTTTCTGCGCTAGGACGCGAAGTTTACGAGTTTTAACGATTTAAAGTTTTCTAACATGAAATTTGAGTTTTTGGGTTGAATACAGTTGTGATTTGACCCTGTGGTGGTGATCCCGAATTTCGCACCTTTTTTGCGCTAAGACGAGTAGTTTACGAGTTATAACGTTTTAAAGTTTCCTATCACGAAACTTGGGTTTTTGGGTCGAAAAACAGTTTTGTTTTGACCCTGTGGTGGTGATTTTTGGGCTAAGAGGTGTAGCTTACGAGTTATAACGTTTTAAAGTTTTCTATCATGAAACTTGGGTTTTTGGGTCGAAAAACAGTTTTGTTTTGATCCTGGGGTGGTGATCCCGAATTTCGCTTCTTTTAGTTTACGAGTTTTAACGATTTAAAGTTTTCTAACATAGAATTTGAGTTTTTGGGTTGAAATACAGTTGTGATTTGACCCTGTGGTGGTGATCCCTAATTTCGCAAGTTTTTGCGCTAGGACGCGAAGTTTATGAGTTTTAACGATATAAATTTTTCTACCATGTAAATGGTGTTTTTCCGCAAATAAACAGTTTCTTTACGACCCTGGGGAGGTGAGCCAGAATTTCGCACCTTTTTGCGCTAGGAAGCGAATTTTACGAGCTTTAATGACTTAAAGTTTGATTTGTGAGTTTTTGGGTTGAAATACAGTTGTGATTTGACCCTGTGGTGGTGATCCCGAATTTCGCACCTTTCTGCGCTAGGACGCGAAGTTTACGAGTTTTAACGATTTAAAGTTTTCTAACATGAAATTTGAGTTTTTGGGTTGAAATACAGTTGTGATTTGACCCTGTGGTGGTGATCCCGATATTCGCACCTTTCTGCGCTAGGACGCGAAGTTTACGAGTTTTAACGATTTAAAGTTTTCTAACATGAAATTTGAGTTTTTGGGTTGAATACAGTTGTGATTTGACCCTGTGGTGGTGATCCCGAATTTCGCACCTTTTTTGCGCTAAGACGAGTAGTTTACGAGTTATAACGTTTTAAAGTTTCCTATCACGAAACTTGGGTTTTTGGGTCGAAAAACAGTTTTGTTTTGACCCTGTGGTGGTGATTTTTGGGCTAAGAGGTGTAGCTTACGAGTTATAACGTTTTAAAGTTTTCTATCATGAAACTTGGGTTTTTGGGTCGAAAAACAGTTTTGTTTTGATCCTGGGGTGGTGATCCCGAATTTCGCTTCTTTTAGCTCTAGGACGCGAAGTTTATGAGTTTGAACGATATAAATTTTTCTACCATGTAATTGGTGTTTTTCTATAAATAAACAGTTTCTTTACGACCCTGGGGAGGTGAGCCAGAATTTCGCACCTTTTGCGCTAGGAAGCGAATTTTACGAGTTTTGACGATTTAAGTTTTGTACCATGAAATTTGTGTTTTTGGGTCGAACAACTGTTCTGATTTGACCCTGGGGTGGTGATCCCGAATTTATCACCTTTTTGCGCTAGGACGCGAATTTTACGAGTTTTAACGATTTCAAGTTTTCTCACAGGAAATTACAGTTTTTAGGTTGAAATGCAGTTGTTATTTGACCCTGGGGTGGTGATCCCGAATCTCGCACATTTTTGCGCTAGGACGCGTAGCTTACGATTTATAACGTTTTAAAGTTTTCTTTTCGAAAAACAGTTTTGTTTTGACCCTGTGGTGGTGATCCCGAATTTCGCACCTTTTTGCACTAAGACGAGTAGTTTACGAGTTATAACGTTTTAAAGTTTCCTATCACGAAACTTGGGTTTTTGGGTCGAAAAACAGTTTTGTTTTGACCCTGTGGTGGTGATCCCGAATTTCGCACCTTTTTGCGCTAAGACGAGTAGTTTACGAGTTATAACGTTTTAAAGTTTTCTAACAGGATTTTTGAGTTTTCGGGTTGAAATACAGTTGTGACTTGACCCTGTGGTGGTTGTCGTCGACAAGCCACCAGATGTCGCAATAAATAATATTCACCGCTAGATGGAAAACTTCATCTATAGAAGAAGTTCTACGATTGGTCGACCAATAAGGATTAATCTTCTATAAATATTGTAGAAGATTTTCTATAAGTTATTTATATGTGGAAAGAACACCAAGGGCAACGGACGTGCTTAATCGTAAAAAGAAGATACAATTTTAAAACACACACACTCATTAAATTTTAAAGTTAACTTTTGTAAAAATTTGATAAATAAAAAACTTTATTCAAAACAATTTTTAAAATTTGTTCTTAAAATTTCATTACTAATTTGTGCCGCGCACACGCCGTTGCCCAATTGCAAAGAGAAAATAATTGAGGCTTAAATCGCCATAGCCAGTCATTTGAGGATTGAGGATTTTTTGAGCCTAGCCGCCGCAAAAGGCGACAATTTACAATTTACATTGCTGTATGTATGTATTGATAGCCTGCCGCCGCACACATCTCATTGCCTTGCCGAGACCAGTGCAACAAACTATCAGCAATCTGCCGTCGCATACATCAAGTCATCTTTACCTCGTACGTATAAAATTTATAAGTAATTTTTATTTTCTGGTGCAGTCGTGGTTCACTGCACTTTCAACCACATTTGAGGTCATTTGCCTCTGCCGCCGAAGGTAATTGTATTAGGTTTGGGTCGCCGAATGTTTCACTCGCCCCGTAGAAGCAACCGTACAAACAAAGGTAAACCACCACCCCGATATCTGGACAACGCAGAAGTGCCGTCAGGCGCTAACAATAATTGTGAAAGCACAGACGAGTCGGACACGGATTTCTTCGAAACCACAGTGATGGATCAACAAGCAGTGGATACAGATGTCATGACCGCCTTGATGACACAAATTACAGCCCTTAAGCAGTCAGTTGATGATCTCCGAAAGGAGACTGGAGTAAACCAAGCAGAGACACAACGTCTACGTGAGACGATCGATCGCCAAGGAAACGAAGTCAACGCTCTGGAACATCGCCATCGAACAGAAGAACTCCAGTCAGCAACAACATCATCCAGTCCACCGCCAGTCACCATGTCTGATATGGGAATAATTCAGCCACACAGGAAGTTGTACGATTTACCGACCTTTTCAGGAAGACCAGAGGATTGGCCATTATTCCTGGCAAACTACGAGGAGACAACAAGAAATTTTCGTTATTCAGCAATGGAAAACACAATTCGATTACAGAAATGTCTTCAGGGAGAAGCTATGGAAGCCGTCATATCGCTACTAATCCACCCTAACAATTTAGAGCAGGTCATCAAGACATTGTCCTTTCGTTTTGGACGCCCAGATATTTTAGTGAAAGCCCAACTTCAAAAGATTCAGCAATGGGCACCCATTACCGACGCCAGAGTGGATCAGATAATTCCATTTCATACAATGGTTGAAAATACGGTTGCCTTTCTGAAAGCTTCAAAATGCGAACAACATCTCGCCAATCCAATGTTGCTGGAAGAATTAATTTTAAAACTTCCAGTGTCTAGAAGATTCGATTGGGCTAAGAGGGCATTGGATATACTGCCATATCCGACCATTAAAGACTTTGCTACTTGGTTAGGTGAGCAGGCGCAAATAATTCAACTTTTACCACAATTAAGTACTTCCGTTGTTGCCAAAGGTCAACCTTCTAATAGTAGAAGGATGTTACACACTAATGAAAAAATAACTGCTGTGTCAAGAAATGTAACAAAGGGACAATGTGTATGTTGCGGTGGCAGTCATCTGGTGAGTGAGTGTGACAATTTTAGAACGATCGCTATTCAGGATCGTTGGAAGCTCGTCAAGAATAAACATCTATGCTTCTCATGTATCAGGTCTGGTCATGGAACTTCAACTTGCCGCAACAAAAGAAAGTGCAATCAAAATGGTTGTGTAAAATTCCACCACAAGCTTCTGCACGAGGAAACTTACCCACTATCAGCACATACAACCGTAGCTGCTCCAAGACCACTTCAGGAACCAGACGTAGGATCCAGTCCAGGACCTTCGCAGGTATCAATACGAATGCATACATGCCAATCACAGAACAATATGGGGCAATTATTTCGTATTCTGCCAGTAAAACTAATTGGTCCACGAAGAGAAATTAGAGCATATGCGATGTTCGACGAAGGGTCATCGATCACAATTTTGGAGGAGGAAGTGGCAAACCAGCTGGGTCTTAAAGGTCAGGTACATCCATTAACTCTACAGTGGTATGGAGACAGGGTGGTAACGGAACAGTCAAGAAAGGTAGCCTTTGAAGTTCAAGGTGTCGGTAAAATAGATCAACGTTTTTCTTTAAAAAACGTAAGAACTGTGAAGGGCTTGTGTCTGCCTAGTCAGACATTCAACAAGGATAGTTTCCAACATCTGAAAGACATCCCCGTCTGTAACTACAGAGATATAAGACCAGTTCTTATGATAGGTCTTGACAACTGCCACCTGGGTGTCGCCAGAAAAGTAATCGAAGACAAAACTAACAGAGTAATAGCCGCGCATACTAAGCTGGGATGGTTAGCCTATGGACCTCAACATGTTGAAAATAATAATTTGCCTGTAGTTATGCACATTAAGGAAGCAGAGACCTTAAGCGAGCTGGACAAGTTGGTTGAGGCATACTTTACCGTGGAAAATTTTGGAGTGCGTAAGGTGGAATATATTTTAGAGTCTGCTGAAGATAGCCGAGCCAGACAAATTTTGGAGTCAACGACAAAACGGGTTGGAAAGCGCTTCGAAACTGGTCTGCTGTGGCGTCATGATGATATTGTCTTACCTGATAGCTTGAAAATGGCAACGAAACGTCTCCAAAATATTGAAGCCAAGATGCAAAGAGATCCAGAGTTCGCTACTTTATATAAGTCACAAATGTCTAATTACATCGAAAGGGGTTATGCGAGACAACTGCAATTAAAAGAAATTGAACACACCAATGGCCCAACGTGGTATTTGCCACATTTTGGAGTCACTTGTCATCATAAACCAGGGAAACTTCGGATAGTCTTTGACGCAGCCGCCGAAGTCATTGGCATTTCGCTCAACTCTATGCTACTGAAAGGCCCAGAACGTGCCAAGCCACTGCTATCAGTTTTGTTTCAGTTTCGCCAGGGAATAGTTGGTGTAGTCGCCGATATAAAGGAAATGTTCTCTCAGATCAAAATTCGCCCAGCTGATCAAATGGCCCAAAGATTTTTGTGGAGAAATGGAGCAGAACAGCCGATTGACACATACGTCATGACATCAATGATTTTTGGAGCCGCTTGTTCACCTTGCTCCGCAGAATTTATAAAAAATAAAAATGCCAAGGAGTTTGAGAAAGAGTTTCCAGGGGCTGTCAGTAAAATAGTGAACAATCATTATGTGGATGACTTTGTTTGCAGTTTCGCCAGCGAAGCCGAGGCTGAGCAAATTAGCCTGGATGTCAAAAGGATTCATGCGGAGGGTGGCTTTATACTTCGTGGATTCGTAAGCAATAAGAAGTCAATCCAGTCGAAGCTGAATGAATCATTGTCATCTGTTGAATCATCTGTCCATCTAGAATCGGACAAGGAAGTCGAAAAGGTACTTGGGATGTATTGGGACACAGAAGATGATACATTCCGCTTTTGTCTCAAGTTTCACAAAATTGCCAAAGATGTTTTCGAAGGTACAAGGCCACCGACGAAGAGGGAGTTGTTAGGCATTGTAATGGCCGTCTTCGACCCCTACGGATTCCTTGCAGATTTTCTTATATATTCTAAAATTTTACTACAGAAGACTTGGAATACAGGAATTAGTTGGGATGATCCTCTGCCATGCGATCTACACCGCCGATGGATAGCCTGGCTGTCTGAGTTGGACAAAATAAAGAATTTAAAATAAACCGCTGTTACTCGCCAAAACTGTCATCAGGAGAAGGTCTAGAACTCCACATATTTACCGACGCCAGTGAAACCGCCTTTGCTGCCGTAGGCTACTTTCGCATCCATTGCCAGGGAGAAGTAGATGTAGCATTCGTTGCCGGTAAAACAAGATGTGCGCCAAAAAAGTTGCTCTCCATTCCTCGCCTGGAATTACAAGCCGCAGTCCTGGGAAGCCGATTACAGACCACAATACGTGCAAATCACAAAGTCTTAATTTCACGAGTCGTATTCTGGAGTGACTCAAAAACAACGTTTTGGTGGATTCGATCCTCCCAGCGAAGATACAAACCGTTTGTCGCACACCGAGTAGCAGAAATATTGGATAGTTCGGGACCATCAGACTGGCGCTGGCTTCCATCCGATTTAAACGTGGCTGATGATGCTACCCGAGCTATACACCCACCAAGATTCCTTCCGAAAAGCCGATGGATAACTGGCCCAGAATTCCTTCATCTTCCCGAAAAGTATTGGCCTAATTGTCTTGAAACCAAGGCCCCAGAAACACTACAAGAAGAAATTCGCCCGAGGATGCTGCATATTGGCCAGGCAAGTAAAACAATAATACATATGGCTAACTTTTCTTCTTTCAACAAACTTAGAAGGACCATAGCTTGGGTGTTGCGAAGCCGAACATGGTTGAGTCGAGTTAGAATGAAGATCGCCTCGAAACGGGATGGAGAGCAAGTCGTTCCATGCCCCAAACGTACCTTAGTCAAAAACGTAGAAGCCTTCAAAACTCTGCTGACAGCTGCGGAGATTACAACTGCCGAAAAACTTCTTTGCCGACTAGCCCAAAGGGATGACTTCCATGAAGAAAGATGCTGCCTGGAGAATGGATTACCAATCAAGAAGAACAGCAGCACATACCAGCTTACTCCATACTTGGATGAGGATGGACTACTTCGCTTAAGTGGACGCATTAACGCTGCATATTGCCTTCCAGTTGAAACCAGATGCCCAGTTATTTTACCTCAGTTCCACGAACTAACACAACTGATAGTACATCACTATCATGACCTTCTTCATCACCAAAACGATGCCCTTACAATCAATGAGATTCGTCAGCGTTATTGGGTACCTCGAGTCCGATCAGTACTAAAAAGAGTAAGAAAAAACTGTCAGGTGTGTAAACTTGCCCGAGCCAAACCTGTAACGCCGTTGATGGGGCAATTACCAGCCGACCGATTGACACCTTTCATTCGTCCCTTCACATATACGGGTTTGGACTATTTTGGCCCACTTCAAGTTGCTGTCGGTCGCAGGCGGGAGAAAAGATGGGTGGCGCTCTTCACTTGCCTTACTATCAGAGCCATCCACCTAGAACTTGCAGCGGATTTATCCACAGATGCCTTGATCCTCTGCCTAAGGAATTTCGTGAATAGAAGAGGAACACCAATCCGTATAAGAAGTGACAATGGCACAAACTTTATTGGTGCCCAGAGGGAGCTCGCACGAGAGGCTCGATTATTTGACTTCGACGTTATTCAACATGAGATGGCAGCAAGACGAATCGACTGGAAGTTCAATTGTCCACTAAATCCCAGCGAAGGAGGCATATGGGAGAGGATGGTGCAATCAGTGAAGAAAATTCTATTGATAACGCTCCGAGAAGATGCGCCAAGAGTGGAAACTCTTCGGAGCTTGTTGATTGAAGCGGAAAATATCGTGAACTCCAGACCTCTGACGGAATTGCCAGTGAGTTCGGAGGAAGATGAACCATTAACCCCGAACCACTTTTTGATTGGATGCCCGAATTCAACCCAGACGCCTAATCTGGATAACTCGCCCATATGCACCCGTAAACAATGGAAAATATCGCAGCAACTTAAGGATCGGTTTTGGAAGCGCTGGATACTGGAATATCTTCCAATATTGACGAAACGTAGCAAGTGGCATACTAACGTTCCACCCCTTAAAGTTGGAAATCTAGTTGTGATTTGTGATGCTGGTCAACCTCGTAGTAAATGGCAGCGCGGCAGAATCATAAAGGTGTATCCAGCGAACGATGGACAGGTTCGGAGTGCGGATGTCAAAACAACAAGCGGAATTCTTCGTCGCCCTGCTTCCAAGCTAGCCGTCCTAGAAGTAAGTGGTGAATCTCTACGAGAATTCACGGAGGGTGGGATGTCGTCGACAAGCCACCAGATGTCGCAATAAATAATATTCACCGCTAGATGGAAAACTTCATCTATAGAAGAAGTTCTACGATTGGTCGACCAATAAGGATTAATCTTCTATAAATATTGTAGAAGATTTTCTATAAGTTATTTATATGTGGAAAGAACACCAAGGGCAACGGACGTGCTTAATCGTAAAAAGAAGATACAATTTTAAAACACACACACTCATTAAATTTTAAAGTTAACTTTTGTAAAAATTTGATAAATAAAAAACTTTATTCAAAACAGTGGTGATCCCGAATTTATCACCTTTTTGCGCTAGGACGCGAAGTTTACGAGTTTTAACGATTTAAAGTTTCCTAACATGAAATCTGAGTTTTGGGTTGAAATACAGTTGTGATTTGAATTCCCGAATTTCGCCCTTTTTTGGGCTAAGAGGTGTAGTTTACGAGTTATAACGTTTTAAAGTTTTCTATCATGAAACTTGGGTTTTTGGGTCGAAAAACAGTTTTGTTTTGATCCTGGGGTGGTGAAGTTTATGAGTTTGAACGATATAAATTTTTCTACCATGTAATTGGTGTTTTTCTGCAAATAAACAGTTTCTTTACGACCCTGGGGAGGTGAGCCAGAATTTCGCACCTTTTGCGCTAGGAAGCGAATTTTACGAGTGTTGACGATTTAAGTTTTGTACCATGAAATTTGTGTTTTTGGGTCGAACAACTGTTCTGATTTGACCCTGGGGTGGTGATCCCGAATTTATCACCTTTTTGCGCTAGGACGCGAATTTTACGAGTTTTAACGATTTCAAGTTTTCTCACAGGAAATTACAGTTTTTAGGTTGAAATGCAGTTGTTATTTGACCCTGGGGTGGTGATCCCGAATCTCGCACATTTTTGCGCTAGGACGCGTAGCTTACGATTTATAACGTTTTAAAGTTTTCTATCATGAAATTACGGTATTTTGGTCGAAAAACAGTTTTGTCTTGACCCTGGGGTGGTGATCCCGAATTTCGCTTCTTTTAGCTCTAGGACCCGAAGTTTATGAGTTTTAACGATATAAATTTCTCTACCATGTAATTGGTGTTTTTCCGCAAATAAACAGTTCCTTTACGACCCTGGGGAGGTGAGCCAGAATTTCGCACCTTTTTGCGCTAGGAAGCGAATATACGAGTTTTAACGACTTAAAGTTTTCTTACATGATTTTGGGGTTTTTGGGTTGAAATACAGTTGTGATTTGACCCTGTGGTGGTGATCCCGAATTTCGCACCTTTCTGCGCTTGGACGCGAAGTTTACGTGTTTTAACGATTTAAAGTTTTCTAACATGAAATTTGAGTTTTTGGGTTGAAATACAGTTGTGATTTGACCCTGTGGTGGTGATCCCGAATTTCACACCTTTTTGCGCTAAGACGAGTAGCTTACGAGTTATAACGTTTTAAAGTTTTCTATCATGAAATTACGGTATTTTGGTCGAAAAACAGTTTTGTCTTGACCCTGGGGTGGTTATCCCGAATTTCGCTTCTTTTAGCTCTAGGACCCGAAGTTTATGAGTTTTAACGATATAAATTTCTCTACCATGTGTTTTTCCGCAAATAAACAGTTTCTTTACGACCCTGGGGAGGTGAGCCAGAATCTTGCACCTTTTTGCGCTAAGACGAGTAGTTTACGAGTTATAACGTTTTAAAGTTTTCTAACATGATTTTTGAGTTTTTGGGTTGAAATACAGTTGTGATTTGACCCTGTGGTGGTGATCCCGAATTTCGCACCTTTCTGCGCTAGGACGCGAAGTTTACGAGTTTAACGATTTAAAGTTTCCTAACATGAAATTTGAGTTTTTGGGTTGTAATATAGTTGTGATTTGAATTCCCGAATTTCGCACCTTTTTGGGCTAAGACGTGTAGTTTACGAGTTATAACGTTTTAAAGTTTTCTATCATGAAACTTGATCTTTTGGGTCGAAAAACAGTTTTTCCGAATTTCGCTGCTTCTTGCGTTAGGACGCGAGTTTTACGAGTTTCACGATTTAAAGTTTTCTACCATGAAATTTGTGTTTTTCCGCGAATACACAGTTTTTTTACGACCCTGGGGTGGTGATCCCGACTTACGCACCTTTTTGCGCTAGGAAGCGAATTTTACGAGTTTTGACGATTTTAAGTTTTCTACCATGAAATTTGTGTTTTTGGGTCGAAAAACTGTTCTGATTTGACCCTGGGGTGGTGATCCCGAATTTCGCACCTTTTTGCGCTAAGACGCTAAGTTTACGAGTTTAAACGATTTCAAGTTTTCTACCATGAAATTTGTGTTTTTGGGTCGAAAAACTGTTCTGATTTGACCCTGGGGTGGTGATCCCGAATTTCGCACCTTTTTGCGCTAGGACGCTAAGTTTACGAGTTTAAACGATTTAAAGTTTTCTAACATGATATTTGAGTTTTTGGGTTGAAATGCAGTTGTGATTTAACCCTGGGGTGGTGATCCCGAATTTCGCACCTTTTTGCGCTAAGACGAGTAGTTTACGAGTTATAACGTTTTAAAGTTTTCTATCATGAAATTACGGTTTTTTGGTCGAAAAACAGTTTTGTCTTGACCCTGTGGTGGTGATCCCGAATTTCGCTTCTTTTAGCTCCAGGACGCGAAGTTTATGAGTTTATAAATTTTTCTACCATGTAATTGGTGTTTTTCCGCAAATAAACAGTTTCTTTACGACCCTGGGGAGGTGAGCCAGAATTTCGCACCTTTTTGCGCTAAGACGAGTAGTTTACGAGTTATAACGTTTTAAAGTTTTCTATCATGAAACTTAGGTTTTTGGGTCGAAAAACAGTTGTGATTTGAGGCTGGGGTGGTGATCCCTAATTTCGCAAATTTTTGCGCTAGGACGCGAAGTTTATGAGTTTTAACGATATAAATTCTTCTACCATGTAATTGGTGTTTTTCCGCAAATAAAAAGTTTCTTTACGACCCTGGGGAGGTGAGCCAGAATTTCGCACCTTTTTGCGCTAAGACGAGTAGTTTACGAGTTATAACGTTTTAAAGTTTTCTAACATGATTTTTGAGATTTTGGGTTGAAATACAGTTGTGATTTTACCTTGGGGTGGTGATCCCGAATTTCGCACCTTTTTGCGCTAGGACGCGTAGCTTATGATTTATAACGTTTTTAAGTTTTCTATCATGAACTTACGGTTTTTGGGTCGAAAAAGAGTTTTATTTTGACCCTGGGGTGGTGATCCCGAATTTCAAGCTTTTCTATGATGAAATTTCGGTTTTTGGGTCGAAAAACAGTTGTTTTGACTCTGGGATGGTGATTCCGAATTTCGAACCTTTTTGCGCTACGACGCGAAGCTTACGAGTTTAAGCGATTTAAAGTTTTCTACCATGAAATTTGGGTTTTTCCGCGAATACACAGTTTTTTTACGACCCTGGGGTGGTGATCCCGACTTACGCACCTTTTTGCGCTGGGAAGCGAATTTTACGAGTTTTGACGATTTAAAGTTTTCTACCATGAAATTTGTGTTTTTGGGTAGAAAAACTGTTCTGATTTGACCCTGGGGTGGTGATCCCGGATTTCGCACCTTTTTGCGCTAGGACGCTAAGTTTACGAGTTTAAACGATTTCAAGTTTTCTAACATGATATTTGAGTTTTTGGGTTGAAATGCAGTTGTTATTTAACCCTGGGGTGGTGATCCCGAATTTCGCACCTTTTTGCGCTAAGACGAGTAGTTTACGGGTTATAACGTTTTAAAGTTTTCTATCATGAAATTACGGTTTTTTGGTCGAAAAACAGTTTTGTCTTGACCCTGGGGTGGTTATCCCGAATTTCGCCTCTTTTAGCTCCAGGACGCGAAGTTTATGAGTTTGAACGATATAAATTTTTCTACCATGTAATTGGTGTTTTTCCGCAAATAAACAGTTTCTTTACGACCCTGGGGAGGTGAGCCAGAATTTCGCACATTTTTGCGCTAAGACGAGTAGTTTACGAGTTATAACGTTTTAAAGTTTTCTATCATGAAACTTAGGTTTTTGGGTCGAAAAACAGTTGTGATTTGAGCCTGGGGTGGTGATCCCTAATTTCGCAAATTTTTGCGCTAGGACGCGAAGTTTATGAGTTTTAACGATATAAATTCTTCTACCATGTAACTGGTGTTTTTCCGCAAACAAAAAGTTTCTTTACGACCCTGGGGAGCTGAGCCAGAGTTTCGCACCTTTTTGCGCTAGGAAGCGAATTTTACGAGTTTTAACGACTTAAAGTTTTCTAGCATGATTTTTGGGTTTTTGGGTTGAAATACAGTTGTGATTTTACCCTGGGGTGGTGATCCCGAATTTATCACCTTTTTGCGCTAGGACGCGAAGTTTATGAGTTTTAACGATATAAATTCTTCTACCATGTAACTGGTGTTTTTCCGCAAACAAAAAGTTTCTTTACGACCCTGGGGAGCTGAGCCAGAGTTTCGCACCTTTTTGCGCTAGGAAGCGAATTTTACGAGTTTTAACGACTTAAAGTTTTCTAGCATGATTTTTGAGTTTTTGGGTTGAAATACAGTTGTGATTTTACCCTGGGGTGGTGATCCCGAAGTTCGCAAATTTTTGCGCTAGGACGCGTAGCTTACGATTTATAACGTTTTAACGTTTTCTATCATGAAATTACGGTTTTTGGGTCGAAAAACAGTTTTGTTTTGACCCTGGGGTGGTGATTCCGAATTTCGCTGCTTTTTGCGATAGGACGCGTAGTTTTCGAGTTATAACGTTTAAGCTTTTCTATGATGAAATTTGGGTTTTTGTGTCGAAAAACAGTTTTGTTTTGACTCTGGGATGTTGATTCCGAATTTCTAACCTTTTTGCGCTACGACGCGGAGTTTACGAGTTTAAGCGATTTAAAGTTTTCTACCATGAAATTTGGGTTTTTCCGCGAATACACAGTTTTTTTACGACCCTGGGGTGGTGATCCCGACTTACGCACCTTTTTGCGCTAGGAAGCGAATTTTACGAGTTTTGACGATTTTAAGTTTTCTACCATGAAATTTGTGTTTTTGGGTAGAAAAACTGTTCTGATTTGACCCTGGGGTGGTGATCCCGAATTTCGCACCTTTTTGCGCTAGGACGCTAAGTTTACGAGTTTAAACGATTTCAAGTTTTCTAACATGATATTTGAGTTTTTGGGTTGAAATGCAGTTGTTATTTAACCCTGGGGTGGTGATCCCGAATTTCGCACCTTTTTGCGCTAAGACGAGTAGTTTACGGGTTATAACGTTTTAAAGTTTTCTATCATGAAATTACGGTATTTTGGTCGAAAAACAGTTTTGTCTTGACCCTGGGGTGGTGATCCCGAATTTCGCTTCTTTTAGCTCCAGGACGCGAAGTTTATGAGTTTGAACGATATAAATTTTTCTACCATGTAATTGGTGTTTTTCCGCAAATAAACAGTTTCTTTACGACCCTGGGGAGGTGA
The DNA here is from genome assembly GCA_949716465.1 of Chalcosyrphus nemorum. Classification (NCBI taxonomy): domain Eukaryota; kingdom Metazoa; phylum Arthropoda; class Insecta; order Diptera; family Syrphidae; genus Chalcosyrphus; species Chalcosyrphus nemorum. The sequence goes on along the minus strand of CATIXX010000088.1, from coordinate 498,647 downwards.
GCCAGAATTTCGCACATTTTTGCGCTAGGACGCCAAGTTTACGAGTTGTAAAGATTTAAAGTTTTCTATCATGAAATTTGGGTTTTTTGGTCGAAAAACAGTTGTGATTTGAGCCTGGGGTGGTGATCCCTAATTTCTCAACATTTTGCGCTAGGACGCGAAGTTTATGAGTTTTAACGATATAAATTTCTCTACCATGTAATTGGTGTTTTTCCGCAAATAAACAGTTTCATTACGACCCTGGAGAAGTGAGCCAGAATTTCGCACCTTTTTGCGCTAGGAAACGAATATACGAATTTTAACGACTTAAAGTTTTCTAACATGATTTTTGAGTTTTTGGGTTGAAATACAGTTGTGATTTGACCCTGTGGTGGTGATCCTGAATTTCGCACCTTTCTGCGCTAGGACGCGAAGTTTACGAGTTTTAACGATTTAAAGTTTTCTAACATGAAATTTGAGTTTTTTTGTTGAAATACAGTTGTGATTTGAAACTGTGGTGGTGATCCCGAATTTCGCACCTTTCTGCGTTAGGACGCGAATTTTACGAGTTTAAGGATTTAAAGTTTTCTATCATGAAATTGGTGTTGTTCCGCAAATAAACACGACAAATAAACAATTCTACGACCCTGGATTGGTAATCCCAAATTTCGCATCTTTTAGCGCTAGGACGCCAAGTTTACGAGTTTTAACGATTTAAAGTTTTCTATCATGAAATTTGAGTTTTTGGGTTGAAATACAGTTGTGATTTGAATTCCCGAATTTCGCACCGTTTTGGGCTAAGTTGTGTAGTTTACGAGTTATAACGTTTTAAAGTTTTCTATCATGAAACTTGGGTTTTTGGGTCGAAAAAAAGTTTTTCCGAAATTCGCTGCTTCTTGCGTTAGGACGCGAATTTTACGAGTTTAACGATTTAAAGTTTTCTACCATGAAATTTGGGTTTTTTGGTCGAAAAACAGTTTTGTTTTGACCCTGGGGTGGTGATCCCCAATTTCGCACCTTTTTGCGCTAAGACGAGTAGTTTACGAGTTATAACGTTCTAAAGTTTTCTAACATGATTTTTGAGTTTTTGGGTTGAAATACAGTTGTGATTTGAAACTGTGGTGGTGATCCCGAATTTCGCACCTTTCTGCGCTAGGACGCGAAGCTTACGAGTTTAAACGATTTCACGTTTTCTAACAAGAAATTTGAGTTTTTAGGTTGAAATGCAGTTGTTATTTGACCCTGGGGTGGTGATCCCGAATTTCGCACCTTTTCGCGCTAGGACGCGTAGCTTACGATTTATAACGTTTTAAAGTTTTCTATCATGAAATTATGGTTTTTTGGTCGCAAAACAGTTTTGTTTTGACCCTGCGGTGGTGATCCCGAATTTCGCTTCTTTTAGCTCTAGGGCGCGAAGTTTATGAGTTTTAACGATATATATTTTTCTACCATGTAATTGGTGTTTTTCCGCAAATAAACAGTTATTTTACGATCCTGGGGAGGTGAACCAGAATTTCGCACCTTTTTGCGCTAGAAAGCGAATATACGAGTTTTAACGACTTAAAGTTTTCTAACATGATTTTTGAGTTTTTGGGTTGAAATACAGTTGTGATTTTACCCTGTGGTGGTGACCCCAAATTACGCACCTTTATGAGCTAGGACGCGAAGTTTACGAGTTTTAACGATTTAAAGTCTTCTAACATGAAATTTGAGTTTTTGGGTTGAAATGCAGTTGTGATTTGACCCTGTGGTGGTGATCCCGAATTTCGAACCTTTTTGCGCTAAGACGAGTAGTTTACGAGTTATAACGTTTAAAAGTTTTCTATCATGAAACTTGGGTTTTTGGGTCGAAAAACAGTTGTGATTTGAGGCTGGGGTGGTGATCCCTAATTTCGCACATTTTTGCGCTAGGACGCGAAGTTTATGAGTTTTAACGATATAATTTTTTCTACCATGTAATTGGTGTTTTTCCGCAAATAAACAGTTTCTTTACGACCCTGGGGAGGTGAGCCAGAATTTCGCACCTTTTTGCGCTAGGATGAGAATTTTACGAGTTTTAACGATTCTAAGTTTTCTACCATGAAATGTGTGTTTTTGGGTCGAAAAACTGTTCTGATTTGACCCTGTGGTGGTGATCCCGAATTTATCACCTTTTTGCGCTAGCACGCGAAGTTTACGAGCTTAAACGATTTCAAGTTTTCTAACAAGAAATTTGATTTTTAGGTTGAAATGCAGTTGTTATTTGACCCTGGGGTGGTGATCCCGAATTTCAGACCTTTTGCGCTAGGACGCCAAGTTTACGAGTTTTAACGATTTAAAGTTGTCTATCATGAAATTTAGGTTTTTGGGTCGAAAAACAGTTGTGATTTGAGCCTGTTGTGGTGATCACTAATTTCGCAACTTTTTGCGCTAGGACCCGAAGTTTATGAGTTTTAACGATATAAATTTTTCTACCATGTAATTGGTGTTTTTCCCAAATAAACAGTTTCTTTACGACCCTGCGGAGGTGAGCCAGAATTTCGCACCTTTTTGCGCTAGGAAGCGAATATACGAGTTTTAACGACTTAAACTTTTCTTTCATGATTTTTGAGTTTTTGGGTTGAAATACAGTTGTGATTTGACCCTGTGGTGGTGATCCCGAATTTCGCACCTTTCTGTGCTAGGACGCGAAGATTACGTGTTTTAACGATTTAAAGTTTTCTAACATGAAATTTGACTTTTTGGGTTGAAATACAGTTTTGATTTGATCCTGTGGTGGTGATCCCGAATTTCGCACCTTTTTGCGCTAGGACGCGTAGCTTACGATTTATAACGTTTTAATGTTTTCTATCATGAAATTACGGTTTTTTGGTCGAAAAACATTTTTGTCTTGACCCTGGGGTGGTGATCCCGAATTTCGCTTCTTTTAGCTCTAGGACGCGAAGTTTATGAATTTGAACGATAAAAATTTTTCTGCCATGTAATTGGTGTTTTTCCGCAAATAAACAGTTTCTTTACGACCCCGCAGAGGTGAGCCAGAATTTCGCACCTTTTTGCGCTAGGAAGCGAATATACGAGTTTTAACGACTTAAACTTTTCTTTCATGATTTTTGAGTTTTTGGGTTGAAATACAGTTGTGATTTGACCCTGTGGTGGTGATCCCGAATTTCGCACCTTTCTGAGCTAGGACGCGAAGTTTACGAGTTTTAACGATTTAAAGTTTTCTAACATGAAATTTTGTTTTCGGGTTGAAATACAGTTGTGATTTGACCCTGTGGTGGTGATCCCGAATTTCGCACCTTTTTGCGCTAAGACGAGTAGTTTACGAGTTATAACGTTTTAAAGTTTCCTATCATGAAACTTGGGTTTTTGGGTTGAAATACAGTTGTGATTTGACCCTGTGGTGGTGATCCCGAATTTCGCACCTGTAAAATAAATTGGTAAGCATGAAAATATTGACCTAGCAATTCTTTAAAAATTTAATAAAAAAAAAAGAATTCCTGAGTAGTGCTTCTGGCAACGCTCCTATATGCATGTTGGTAGTTTAGTGGGTTATGTAGTCAAGAAAAAGGAAATCAGTTAGGGACTGATATTCCGCATAGACGGTAGTGGTGATTCCAGTAACTATTTATTGTGCTTGTGAAAATTACTAAAATAGTTTAAAGTAGTCATCAACTAAAACATAAATTGGGTGAGTAAAATCACTGAGTCATATTCTTACGATATTATTATTAGATGCAATTCGCATGTGGATATATGTATGTAGTTAAAGATTAGTATGTACATGTCATGCATGGACATGTCCATACTACCTACATGTTGTTACAGTTTTTTTTTTAGTTAAAGGCGACACAACGTCGGTCGGGGTGCGTGTGATGGTGTGTTTCTTTGTTCCCGCTTGTGTGCGAGGGGATTGGTAGAATTGAACGGCCAGATCCCCTGAAGACAGGAAAGTCTGACGGTGTGCGAGGCGTCTGCCAATTACTTGCACATGAGTTGAGTGTGTATGTAGGAGAAACAGCGATTCCGTCGGTTCCACCCGACCGACCGTAGAAGTTGACTCAATGCGCAGCCGTGTGTGCGAGAATTTGCCGGTTCCCCTAAGCAAGGAATGCGATGGTGTGTGTGGTGAATTTTCGTGGTTCCGCTGTGGCATTGAGTTTGTTGTAATTTTTATTACTTTTACGCGTGCTTGTCGTATCTTGTTTTTACCTAAATTTCGTTCTGTGTATGTTTACTTAAAAGGGTTTTTCCCTAAGCAAAATTGGCTCATGGGTTTTCCTTCTTTCATTTACTTACAGATTTCGTTCGGGGTTGCCAGTGTACGACGTCGGCCGTTGACTTGAATTTTTTTTGTTTTCAATAATAAAAGTAACAAAACCTTATTTGTTTCTTTTGAAATTGTTATGTTTTATTTAACCATTTTACAATTCAGAAGTGGGATAAAAGATCCATTTGAAATAAGAACGCGTCCACTGGCAACCTATGTATATATAATATTTTTTGTTTGTTTATGTGTTCATTTATCTTTCAGTTTGAAATTGTAGCAATTGGGTTGAGAGTATATAAAAGTATTTTTTTATTTTTTTTTTCCTTGATTTGATAAAAAGATTGCGGAATGGGTAGACACAAGGGAAAAAGACAATGTAGGGTGCTAGATACCAGTGGTAGTGATAGCGACAGTGAGTCAAACCATCGAAGAAGGTCGAAGAGTAATTGTAAACGAAAAGAAAAACACCGATTATACTCAAGACAGAAATCAGAGTCGATTGAGAAATTTACAGATGCCATTACTGCCTTAGTAGAGAGAGCAGGTAGTAGAAATCAGGGTCCTAGCTTTAAGGGCGATGCTGTGCCAGAATTTAATCCCGAGGATAAAAATCAACCTGCTCTTAAGTGGATTAATAAAGTTGATGAGTTACGTGAAATTTTCAGGTGGTCTGAAGAAGCGACTATATATTTTGCACTGGCAAAATTAAAAGGGCTTGCTCAAGTCTGGTATAAGGGACTTCCTAGTCTATGTTTCTCTTGGGAAGAATGGAAAATAAAAATCCAAGAAGCATTCCCATCAAAAAGAGATTTTCATGAGCAACTCACAGAAATGTTAGGCCGTAAGAAACATGTTGACGAAACGTACTGCAAATACTTTCATGAGAAGCTAGCTATGATTCATGCATGTGGTCTTAAAGGCGAGGAAGCTGTATCGTGCATCATCGGAGGTATAGATGACCGTGTTGTGAAGACAAGTGCACAGGCAGGAAGACATAAGACACCAGAGCAGTTATATATTTATTTGAGTGAAGTTAACGGTAATAACAATTGTTTTCAAAGACAACATACAAACAGCACCAGTACTCGGTTCAGGAAATTCAATCAGTTTAACTTACCCCGACAAGATAAAGATAAGGTTCGATCGGTTGACAAAAGTCGTGCTTGCTATAAATGCGGAAAACAAGGGCACTATGCAAATACTTGCGCTGCTAGAGAGTTACCAGGAGACAAGCGTTGCAATAATTGCAGAAGTCGACATCATGACGAGGCAATATGTCCACGAAAAAGCGACATGAAACCGAAAACTGTAGCTGTATTGCAAACCAGCATAGCGGATTTGAGCAACAAAAAGTTTTATAAGAAAATAAAGATAAACGGGGCAGATGTGATGGGTTATGTAGACTTTGGTAGCTCTTGTACTTTATTGACAGTAGGAAAAGCAAAAGAGATAGGGTTAGATATAAATACAAGGGACTGCATCCCATTACAGGGATACGGTAATGGGTTAGTACTAAGCATCGGTACCGCCTCAGCGAAAATTGAAATTGACGGAGTGGAAGCTAAAATAAAATTGATTATTGTTAACAACGACAAACAAGACGTCCCTATATTGGTTGGGCGATCATATACGGAGCTGCCGCATGTATGTGCAATCAAAACGCAAAGTACTCTCAGATTTTTTGTAGAAGAAGATCCGTCGGATCAATTTCAGAACAAATAAGCAAAGATATCTATTTAGAATCGTCTTTAAGAACAAAGGAAGGTGAAGAAACTTGTGTTCCCAGAACAGTTTTGAGAATAAATGAAGTCGGTATTTCTTTTGTGCCAATAATGAATCTGTCGGAACACGATGTAGTAGTTAAAGGGAATAAAATAATTGCCAGAGCACGCATTTGCAAAGAAGGCCTTGCACGAAAGATTCTAAGTATACGAGGTGGAACTAGAGTGTATGAGCCCATAAAACCGGATGATATCACAGTCGGTCTGATAACTGAAGAGCGAAAAAAGGAAGTGTTGGATTTGTTGAACGAGTATCGAGAGTGTATTGCGTTGAATTTGCAAGAACTGGGTTGCGTTAGAAATAATGAAATGCAGATTTGCTTAGAAGATGATCAGTCGTTTACTTTTCGTCCGTATCGTATGGCACTAAGCGAACAAACCGTCGTAAATGAAATGGTGAAGGAACTCCTGGACTGTGGTATAGTACGCGAATCAGAATCAAATTACGCATCCCCAATTCTGTTGGTGACAAAGAAAAACGGAGAGCAACGTCTGTGTATCGATTTTAGGAAACTAAACTCTAAGACAATTAAAGATAGCCATCCCCTTCCTAGGATAGATGAACAAATAGATAAACTTAAAGGTAGTGTCTGGTTTATTAGTTTAGACTTGCGTACGGGATATTATCAGATTCCAATGGAGGAAAGTTCCAAAAGGTTTACATCTTTTGTCACAAACAGGGGACAGTATGAATTTCAACGCATGCCTTTTGGACTGTGCAATGCTCCCAGAGTATTCCAGCGGCTAATGAACCGAATACTAGCAAGTCAATTAGACACAGCCGCCGTATACTTAGATGACATTCTGTTGCATGCAAGAACGCAGGAGGAAGTGATCGAATCTCTACGTCGAACACTAAATATATTCAAACAGGAGGGGTTAACTTTGAATATCAAAAAATGCACGTTTCTCATGAATAAGGTAACATTTTTGGGCTATGAAGTAGAGAATGGCACGGTTAAGCCAGGAACAGAAAAGACAAAAGCCATCAGAGATTTTCCAACTCCAAAGACGGTTCAGCAAATACGACAATTCTTGGGGTTAACTGGATATTTCCGACACTTCGTACAAAATTATGCCGGAATAGTCAAGCCATTAACCAGTTTGCTACGGAAAACCACCGTGTGGGTGTGGACGACAAAAGAGGAGCAAGCATTCAGTCAATTGAAAGAGGTACTCTGCAATGTCCCTGTACTAGCAATCTACAGAAGCGAAGCAGTCACAGAAGTACATACCGATGCAAGTTCGTTGGGTGTGGCCGGAATATTGCTACAACAGCACGATGATGGACGATTACATCCTGTCATGTACTTTAGCCGACAGACAAGACCACCGGAAGAAAAATACCATTCTTTCGAATTAGAGACTATGGCCGTGGTCGAAACATTAAAGAAATTTCGTTCGTATCTGTTTGGTTCCAAATTCACAGTTGTAACGGATTGCAACGCCCTGAAGACCTCGAATGAAAAAAAACACCTTATTCCTCGAATCGCAAGATGGTGGCTTCAACTAACCGAATTCACATTTGACATAAAATATCGCCCCGGAGAACGAATGCGACACGTCGATGCATTGAGCCGAAATCCGTGTTTGGAAACGGTTATGGAAATTCGACAGGCTGATTGGGTTTTATCTGGGCAGTTGACAGACCATAAAATTAAACAAATTCACGAAATTTTAATAAGAAACCCCAAGACGGAAGAGGAAAAACGAACATGTAAAGACTACGTTTTACGCGAAGGACGAATATACCGAAGGACAACCAACGGAACCCAGTGGGTAGTACCCAAAGGTATGCGACAGCGAGTGGTCCACGCTGCACACGATGAACTAGGCCATTTCGGTATTGAGAAAACTTTAAAACGGCTGTGCCAGTATTATTGGTTTCCTCATATGAAGAACTATGTGGAAAAGTACCTAGCCTGTTGCATACGCTATTTGTACAATAAACGTAACACCGGTAGGACAGAAGGATACTTGCATCCTATTCCAAAGCCAGATGTCCCGATGAGTATGATACATATTGATCACCTTGGACCGTTTCCTAAATCGAAGCTTGGTAACTACTATATAGTTGCATTGATCGACGCTTTTACAAAATTTTCATTCATAAAAGCTGTAAAGTCTACTAAAACTAAACTGGTCATAGATTTTCTGAGAGATATTTTTTCTGTGTACGGAATACCACACGTTGTTATATCCGATCGTGGGAGCTCATTTACAGCTAAGGTTTTTAAAAGCTTTTGTGAACAAAATAACATCAAGCATGTATTGAACGCAGTTGCCACTCCACGTGCAAACGGTCAAGTGGAGCGACTTAATAGATCGATTCTAAGTGCTCTTATGACTAGTACACTTGACGAAAACAGATGGGACGAAAGCGTACGGCAAGTACAATTTGCTTTAAATAACATTGAGAGCACGAGCACAGGTAAAACACCTAGCCAACTAATGTTTGGCATGCAACCAAGATATGGATCAGATACAATGTTAAAAGATGAAATCAAATCTACTGCGGAGCTGATTGAAGATCTCTGTGACTTCCGCGTTAAGGCAATTCAAAATATAGAAAAGGCTTAGACTCAACAGAAAACTCAATATGATAAGAAAAGAAAGAAGGCTAGACACTATCAAGAAGGAGATTTAGTTCTTATTAAGAAGCAAGATATGGCCACTGGTTCTAGTAAAAAGCTTTTACCTCCCTTCAAAGGTCCCTTTATTGTCAAACAAGTCTATCCCAACGATCGATATCTAGTAATTGGCATGGAAGGGTCTCGTCGTAGTCGCAAACGAAACTATGAAGCTGTGTTGCCCGCCGACAGTATTAGACCTTGGGCACCTCCAAACGGTATCTCAGGAAGCAGTGACAGCTCAGAAGAAATTGACGACGAAAAACTCGAGGCGAGTTTAAGTCAGGAAAGCCGACTGTAAAATAAATTGGTAAGCATGAAAATATTGACCTAGCAATGCTTTAAAAATTTAATAAAAAACAAAGAATTCCTGAGTAGTGCTTCTGGCAACGCTCCTATATGCATGTTGGTAGTTTAGTGGGTTATGTAGTCAAGAAAAAGGAAATCAGTTGGTGACTGATATTCCGCATAGACGGTAGTGGTGATTCCAGTAACTATTTATTGTGCTTGTGAAAATTACTAAAATAGTTTAAAGTAGTCATCAACTAAAACATAAATTGGGTGAGTAAAATCACTGAGTCATATTCTTACGATATTATTATTAGATGCAATTCGCATGTGGATATATGTATGTAGTTAAAGATTAGTATGTACATGTCATGCATGGACATGTCCATACTACCTACATGTTGTTACAGTTTTTTTTTTAGTTAAAGGCGACACAACGTCGGTCGGGATGCGTGTGATGGTGTGTTTCTTTGTTCCCGCTTGTGTGCGAGGGGATTGGTAGAATTGAACGGCCAGATCCCCTGAAGACAGGAAAGTCTGACGGTGTGCGAGGCGTCTGCCAATTACTTGCACATGAGTTGAGTGTGTGTGTAGGAGAAACAGCGATTCCGTCGGTTCCACCCGACCGACCGTAGAAGTTGACTCAATGCGCAGCCGTGTTTGCGAGAATTTGCCGGTTCCCCTAAGCAAGGAATGCGATGGTGTGTGTGGTGAATTTTCGTGGTTCCGCTGTGGCATTGAGTTTGTTGTAATTTTTATTACTTTTACGCGTGCTTGTCGTATCTTGTTTTTACCTAAATTTCGTTCTGTGTATGTTTACTTAAAAGGGTTTTTCCCTAAGCAAAATTGGCTCATGGGTTTTCCTTCTTTCATTTACTTACAGATTTCGTTCGGGGTTGCCAGTGTACGACGTCGGCCGTTGACTTGAATTTTTTTTGTTTTCAATAATAAAAGTAACAAAACCTTATTTGTTCCTTTTGAAATTGTTGTGTTTTATTTAACCATTTTACACACCTTTCTGCGTTAGGACGCGAATTTTACGAGTTTAAGGACTTAAAGTTTTCTATTGTGAAATTGGTGTTCCCGAATTTCGCACCTTTTTGCGCTAAGACGAGTAGTTTACGAGTTATAACGTTTTCGAACATGATTTTTGAGTTTTTGGGTTGAAATACAGTTGTGATTTGACCCTGTGCTGGTGATCCCGAATTTCGCACCTTTCTGCGTTAGGACGCGAATTTTACGAGTTTAGGGACTTAAAGTTTTCTATTGTGAAATTGGTGTTCCCGAATTTCGCACCTTTTTGCGCTAAGACGAGTAGTTTACGAGTTATAACGTTTTAAAGTTTTCTAACATGATTTTTGAGTTTTTGGGTTGAAATACAGTTGTGATTTGACCCTGTGGTGGTGATCCCGAATTTCGCACCTTTCTGCGTTAGGACGCGAATTTTACGAGTTTAAGGACTTAAAGTTATCTATTGTGAAATTGGTGTTCCCGAATTTCGCACCTTTTTGCGCTAAGACGAGTAGTTTAAGAGTTATAACGTTTTCGAACATGATTTTTGAGTTTTTGGGTTGAAATACAGTTGTGATTTGACCCTGTGCTGGTGATCCCGAATTTCGAACTTTTCTGAGCTATTACGCGAAGTTTACGAGTTTTAACGACTTAAAGTTTTCTAACATGAAATTTGAGTTTTAGGGTAGAAGGATTTAAAGTTTTCTATTATGAAATTGGTGTTCCCGAATTTCGCACCTTTTTGCGCTAAGACGAGTAGTTTACGAGTTATAACGTTTTAAAGTTTTCTAACATGATTTTTCGGTTTTTGGGTTGAAATACAGTTGTGATTTGACCCTGTGCTGGTGATCCCGAATTTCGCACCTTTTTGAGCTAGGACGCGAAGTTTACGAGTTTTAACGATTTAAAGTTTTCTAACATGAAATTTGAGTTTTAGGGTTGAAGGATTTAAAGTTATCTATTATGAAATTGGTGATCACGAATTTCGCACTTTTTTGCGCTAAGACGAGTAGTTTACGAGTTATAACGTTTTAAAGTTTTCTATCATGAAACTTGGGTTCTTGGGTCGAAAAACAGTTTTGTTTTTTCCCTGTGGTGGTGATCCCGAATTTCGCACCTTTTTGCGCTAAGACGAGTAGTTTACGAGTTATAACGTTTTAAAGTTTTCTAACATGATTTTTGAGTTGGGATGGTGATTCCGAATTTCGAACCTTTTTGCGCTACGACGCGAAGCTTACGAGTTTAAGCGATTTAAAGTTTTCTACCATGAAATTTGGGTTTTTCCGCGAATAGACAGTTTTTTTACGACCCTGGGGTGGTGATCCCGACTTACGCACCTTTTTGCGCTAAGACGTGTAGTTTACGAGTTATAACGTTTTAAAGTTTTCTATCAAGAAACTTGGGTTCTTGGGTCAAATAACAGTTTTTCCGAATTTCGCTGCTTCTTGCGTTAAGACGCGAATTTTACGAGTTTAAGGATTTAAAGTTTTCTATCATGAAATTGGTGTTTTTCCGCAAAAAAACACGACAAATAAACAACTTTACGACCCTGTGGTGGAGATCCCGAATTTCGCACCTTTTTGCGCTAGGACGCGTAGCTTACGATTTATAACGTTTTAAAGTTTTCTATCATGAAATTACGGTTTTTTGGTCGAAAAACAGTTTTGTTTTGACCCTGGGGTGGTGATCCCGAATTTCGCTTCATTTAGCTCTAGGACGCGAAGTTTATGAGTTTGAACGATATAAATTTTTGTACCATGTAATTGGTGTTTTTACGCAAATAAACAGTTTCTTTACGATCCTGGGGAGGTGAGCCAGAACTTCGCACCTTTTTGCACTAGGAAGCGAATATACGAGTTTTAACGACTTAAAGTTTTCTTACATTATGTTTGAGTTTTTGGGTCGAAAAACAGTTGTGATTTGAACCTGGGGTGGTGATCCATAATTTCGCAAATTTTTGCGCTAGGACGCGAAGTTTATGAGTTTCAACGATATCAACTCAATGAGTCACTACTTAAGGAATTAAACAATCTTAAGCAAGAGTTGCAAATGTTGAAAGATGAAATCAACAACCAAAAAAAAGTAAATGTCCAACCTGCAGAGATCTCAACAGATGAAGAAGAACTCGAAAAAGAGACAGAGGGACATCGTCATATGGGGAACCAAAATAAGAAAAGAAAAATGAGTACATCTCCAAAAAACTCATCGCCAAAAGAAAGCTGCACAATCACAGTGTATGCTTCAAACAAAGAAAATAAAATACACAATCCATCCAAACCTCCACCAATTATTGAACTACAAGTGAATAAGTATGAAAGCTTGGTCAAATTATTGGATGAAAATAAACTTAAAGCTTCTACAGCATTAATAATCAAAAATGACATCAAAATTAATGTCGATGAAGAAGAGGGATACAGAATTCTAACTAAAATACTAAACCAAAAAAAAGTGCAATGGTATTCTTATGAGAATAAGCAAACCAGACCAATTAAAGTTGTAGTAAAAAACTGAATTTTTCATGCTCACCGGAAAGCATTAACAACGAATTAAACCATAGAGGTTTTAAAATACTGGAAGTCGTAAATATGCTAAAATTTAAAAGCAAAGTACCGCTTCCAATGTTTTTGCTCAGTTTCGAACATGACGAAGACAAAGAAAAAATATGTGGCATTAAAAACATACTTGGGAAGAAAGTTGAGATTCATACTTTACGTAAATCCAAGTTAGTGCCCCAATGCAAAAATTGTCAAAGGTACGGGCATACACAAAAATACTGCAGCTCAAACCCAAGATGTGTAAAGTGTGCAGGAAGTCACCACACCAAAGAATGTGTGAAGAAAAAGGACGAACACATTAAGTGTGTAAACTGCAATGAAAGCCATCCTGCTAACTATAGAGGATGCTTAGTTGCAAAAGAAATGCAACTAAAAAAAGATAAAAAACAAAAGAAAGCACTTAAAAGCTCCAATAAGGAAGCCCAAAAGGCCAAAAAGGACTCACAAAAGAGCCCACAAAAAGAAAAAGCGAAAGATCAAGTGATCATCAAAAAGGACGCAATACCAAAGACAGCGGGCCCTAAAATGACATATGCTCATGCAGCATCAAAAACAATACAAATACCAGCAGAGAAAGCCGTAAAAAGCAAAACAGAGCCACACACTGCAATGTAAACCCTCATGAAACAAGTCCTAAATAGGATTGATTCCATGGAAAAAAATTGGGCAAGTGCGAGGAGAGCCACGTGCAATAGTGTTCCGGACATTTTATATTGTCATTAAATAGAAGGCAATTTATTCATATCCTGCATAGGTACACCTGATGCTGGTTTTGATATGAATGTCTTGTACGTAGGTATGTCCTTGTAATACTGAGCTGACATTCCAGTCCATTTTAATTTGCACTTTCGATATAAAACATGTATTGTATTCGTGCAAAAATTGGAACTCGAGATATTAAATAATTCTGAAATTACATTGATAGAGAAGTTCGTTATAGTGTGTCTGCCGATTCTGTTTGTCTGTCTGTATGACGAGTGAATCAATTTACTTCAAACTTCATGTTAGGCAGCTATTGCATGGCCACTAAAGGGGACATTGAAATTTTTGTTCTAGCCCTACTCTTAGAGCTCCTTCACGTAGTGCCATTTTCACAAACACGGAGTTTTTTCTAAAATGGTTTCAACGATTTTGAAAAAATGTCATATTTCAGTTAGTTTAGGCGTACCAGCCTTTTGAATAAAAATGCATATAACGGTACTTTGCTTACTAAATGGTTTTAGTAAAGCAAAACACTGGCAATACTTGACATGCAAAGGAATACAGCATTTAGAGTTTTAAAAATTTAAGAAAAAAATATTTAAAAAAAAAAACCAAAACTAAAAAAAATTGTAGTTTTTTAAACTTATTGAGCTTTTAATAGCAGCATAGAGCTAACATATACGATCCATTCGTGCAAATAACTTTGTTTTTGAAAAATCGAAATCGAATGAGGTAGCAGCAAGAGAAGAGAATATAGGGAAGTCCATGCGCTCTTCTAAAATCTGTAACTCGAGAACTACTTGGCGGATTCAGATGAAACTTGAAATTTGAGCAAATCGTAGTATCGAAATGACCTACTGTAAAAATTATTTGGATAACATGAAAACTGGGGGAGGTACAGTGGGCTAACTAGATACCCCATTTTTTTAATTTTTCTCAGAAAATACATAAGATACAGAAATTTTCGTACTTATTTCACAATCTACACAAAATTCTACGTATCTCCAATTTTTTTCATATTTTTAGCATTTATGGTCTGGCCGCTAAGGGCGGGGGGACAACATTTTTCAAATGTTTGGCAAGCTTTTTTGTTCAACAAATTTTGTCAGAAAAAAATATTTCTTACATATATGGAGCCCTTGCAAAATTCTCTTTAATTTGATATGCCACATGATGGGGAATAAAATAATTTTTTTTTGCCTTTCATACTAGGTGCCCAAAAAAGGGCTCCCAAAATGAAATTCATTGCCGCCATCTTGTGCAGGCTTCCACATTACGTATACATAGCGAAAGTTTCAACTCTCTATGTCTAACGGTTCAAAAGTTACAGGGCTGTGACAGACTGACGGACAGACGGACAGACAGACACCGTATCAAACCCATAAGTGTTCCGTCTTACCTTTTAAGGTCCGGAACACTAACAATAAAATGATATTAGATAGAATATCTTTACTAGAGAGACAGAACCGCAATAAAAGAGCTGTACCAAGAAGACAAACATGATGAATAAAATCAAAATTCTAGAATGGAATGCTAATGGTTTCGAGAATCGAAAAGATGAGATACAAGTGATTCTCGATATAAACCAGATAGACATATGTCTTATTTCAGAGACGCACTTCAAATTAAATTCTGACCCTAAACTGAAGGGATATATATTATATCACTCCCCACATCTACATAGCTGCGCAAAAGGCGGGGCTGCAGTGGTAATAAAGAATACGATTGAACACCATTTAGACGCAAAATTCCAATCATGTGCCATCCAAGGAATTTCCATTTGCATAAAAACAAGCAGTGGCCAACTATCCGTTGCATCAGTATATTGCTCTCCTAGCTATAGAATAAATACGAGTGATTTTAAAAATCTTTTCCGCATATTTCACAGTAGATTAATCGTGGGAGGGGATTTTAATGCCAAGAATAAATATTGGGGATCTAGACTAACAAACACTAGAGGCAGAGAACTTTTTAAATGTATTAAAGAAGATGGCGCGAAATACCACTCGACGGGAAAACCTACCTATTGGCCAACAGATAGGAATAAAACCCCAGATCTTGTCGACTTCTTTATATCTAAAAATATATCCTGAAATAAAATAAATGTGGAAGAAGGCCCTGATCTTCAATCAGATCATTCCTCAGTCCTCCTTACACTTGGCGATAAAATAATTATAAAAGAACAAAGTCCAAAACTTGTTAATAGACTGACTGATTGGAACTACTTTAGACAGATGTTGGAAGAAAGTATCCAACTATCATCAGCTATACAAACAGTAGACCAACTAGAAAAAGCAGTGCAAAAACTAACACTGAACATACAAAATGCTGTTGTTGCAAACAACAAAAAAGACTAAGCAAAACTCTTACCATCGCGAAATATGTGAAATCATTACACGAAAAAGGAAAGCTAGAAAGCGTTGACAACAGACAAGGGCGCCAAGCGACAAAACCATACTAAACAACTTAAATAATAAGCTCAGAAATTCTATAAAAGAATTCAAGAATGAGTCTTTAAAAACTTACCTTAGCAGTCTTACAAATGATGCTAGTACCGACTACTCGCTCTGGAAGGCAACAAAGAAAATGAACCGACCAATTGCCCATATTCCTCCAGTAAAAACCAAAGAAGGTAACTGGGCAAAAAGCAGCCAAGAAAAAGCAAACACTTTTGCAGAGTACCTTGAGGACGTCTTCAAACCCTATAAAGATAAAAGTTACCAAGGAATCGAAGAAAGGTGCGAAGAAGATCGACCAATTCGATCGGTAACAGCTAAAGAACTTGCCAAAGAAATTAAAGAAAATATAAATATAAAAAAGGCCCCAGGGTTTGATTTAATTACAGGGGAAATCTTAAAACAATTCCCACACAAAGGTTTAAAAAAACTAGCGCAGATTATAAATGCTGCATTTAAGCTGGGATATGTGTCAAGCATGTGGAAGGTCGCGGAGGTAATAATGATCCCAAAACCAGGCAAACCACCAAGCGAAGTAACTTCATATCGCCCAATATCGATACTACCAATATTGTCAAAGCTATTTGAAAAAATGCTGGTAAAACGCCTGCAAAAAATAATCTATGAAAAATCGCTAGTCCCAAATCACCAATTTGGATTTAGAAATAAGCACTCTACAATTGACCAAGTGCATAGAATCACAGATAAGATCGAAAAAGCATTTGAAGAGAAAAATGTGTGCTCTACAATACTTCTTGATATAGCACAAGCTTTCGATAAAGTCTGGCACAAAGGACTAAAACACAAATTACAAACACAACTGCCGATGCAGTATTCGACAATTCTGGAGTCTTATATATCAGATCGATTCCTCAGAATTAAACAAGATACAGAATACTCAACATTAAGAGAGATAAAAGCTGGTTTACCGCAAGGCAGTGTTTTAGGGCCAGTGCTATACCTTCTATTCACTAGTGATCCGCCTGAAAGCGGAGAAACCACTATAGCAACTTTTGCAGATGACACTGCTGTACTTGCTGTAGGAGAAACTGTTGAAATAGCAACAAAAAAGCTCCAAATAGCAATAAACCGTATCTCAGAATGGACTAAAAAGTGGCAGATTAGATTAAATGACCTTAAGTCAGTCCATATTAATTTTACGTATAAAAACGTACCACATATTCCAGTCTACATTAGCAACAATGTAGTGGAATATTCAAACACAGCCAAATATCTAGGCATGACTCTAGACGCTAAACTGCGTTGGAAAGCGCATGTAAAGAAAAAAAAAGATGAGTTCAACATGCGATACAGTAAAATGTATTGACTTATTGGGAGATATTCTTCCCTGTCCAACTACAATAAGTTATTGCTATACAAGCAAATTCTAAAACCGGTATGGACCTATGGTCTCCAGTTATGGGCATGCACATGCCAAACAAATTTACAAAAAATTCAGGTCTTCCAAAATAAAGTACTAAGGAACATAGTCAATGCACCTTGGTACATACGTAACGCTGATCTTCATAGAGATCTAAATATCGAAATGGTTGAAGACGAAACTAAAAAAGTTGCTCAAATGCACAGACGTAGGCTTCTCAACCACGTTAGCTTAGAAATAACCGAATTATTAAATACAGACCACGTTATCAGGAGATTAAGGCGGATATAACCGCTTGATCTATAAAAATTAGCTAAGAATAGAAATTAGGTTATATTTTCTAAAAAAAAAGTTCAGAAATCCGACAACCGGCGGATTTCTCTTTTAAATTCTCAAACAATTCAAAAACCAGTGAAAAATGCTACAATCCGCCTGGAGCGAATCGTATGATACCCTATCCCTATCTTATTTGATCGTGTCAGTGGGCGGTGGGAAATATATTCACAAAATTTTCTATTTTGCCCTATAAACTAATAATTTTACTCGAAAATTAATTTTTGAAGTAAACGCCCCTAAAAAGTGGGCGTGGCCATATACAATGTATAGACGATTTGTAGATTAAGTCGATATCTACATTTTTCGAGTTTCATATGAAAATAGTGAAAAAAGGTGATTTTTTGAAAAGTGTCAGTGGGCGGATTTTAAAAATTTTTACACTTGTATTGCTTACTTTTCCAAGGACCTCGTATACAAAATTTCATCAACCTAGCTCAAAATTTAAGGCCCAAGAACTGGTGACACACAGACGGACGGACAGACAGACGGACGGACGGACAGACGGACGGACGGACAGACGGACGGACGGACAGACGGACGGACGGACAGACGGACGGACGGACAGACGGACGGACGGACATAGCTCAATCGACTCGGCTAGTGATGCTGATCATTTATATATATACTTTATTGGGTCAATCTGTAATATTTCTCTATGTTACAAACTATGTATCAAACTTAATATACCCTTAGGATAGGGTATAATAAATTGCTGATTAGTTGAACAACTAGGTGCAATGCCAGGGGGTTAAAGTCCCTCACTATTGCAGAAGCATCCCTCGCGTTCTAGCTCTGCAATGTCTTTCGATGATTTTCCCTTCCAGCGAACTCCCATCCAAAAAAAAAAAAAAAAGATATAAATATTTCTACCATGTAATTGGTGTTTTTTCCGCAAATAAACAGTTTCTTTACGACCCTGGGGAGGTGAGCCAGAATTTCGCACCTTTTTGCGCTAGGAAGCGAATTTTACGAATTTTAACGACTTAAAATTTTCTAACATGATTTGTGAGTTTTTGGGTTGAAATACAGTTGTGATTTGACCCTGTGGTGGTGATCCCGAATTTCGCACCTTTCTGCGCTAGGACGCGAAGTTTACGAGTTTTAACGATTTAAAGTTTTCTAACATGAAATTTGAGTTTTTGGGTTGAAATACAGTTGTGATTTGACCCTGTGGTGGTGATCCCGAATTTCGTACCTTTTTGCGCTAAGACGAGTAGTTTACGAGTTATAACGTTTTAAAGTTTTCTATCATGAAACTTGGGTTTTTGGGTCGAAAATCAGTTTTGTTTTGACCCTGTGGTGGTGATCCCGAATTTCGCACCTTTTTGCGCTAAGACGAGTAGTTTACGAGCTATAACGTTTTAAAGTTTTCTAACATGATTTTTGAGTTTTCGGGTTGCAATACAGTTGTGATTTGACCCTGTGGTGGTGATCCCAAATTTCGCACCTTTCTGCGCTAGGACGCGAAGTTTACGAGTTTTAACGATTTAAAGTTTCCTAACATGAAATTTGAGTTTTTGGGTTGAAATACAGTTGTGATTTGAATTCCCGAATTTCGCACCTTATTGGGCTAAGACGTGTAGTTTACGAGTTATAACGTTTTAAAGTTCTCTATTATGAAACTTGGGTTTTTGGGTCGAAAAACAGTTTTTCCGAATTTCGCTGCTTCTTGCGTTAGGACGCGAATTTTACGAGTTTAACGATTTAAAGTTTTCTACCATGAAATTGGTGTTTTTCCGCAAATAAACAGTTTCTTGACGACCCTGGGGAGGTGAGCCAGAGTTTCGCACCTTTTTGCTCTAGGAAGCGAATTTTACGAGTTTTAACGACTAAAAGTTTTCTAGCATAATTTTTGAGTTTTTGGGTTGAAATACAGTTGGGATTTTTTTTTTTTTTGACTCTGGGATGGTGATTCCGAATTTCGAACCTTTTTGGCGCTACGACGCGAAGCTTACGAGTTTAAGCGATTTAAAGTTTTCTACCATGAAATTTGGGTTTTTCCGCGAATACACAGTTTTTTACGACCCTGGGGTGGTGATCCCGACTTACGCTCCTTTTTGCGCTTAGACGTGTAGTTTACGAGTTATAACGGTTTAAAGTTTTCTATCATGAAACTTGGGTTTTTCGGTCGAATAACAGTTTTTCCGAATTTCGCTGCTTCTTGCGTTAGGACGCGAATTTTACGAGTTTAAAGTTTTCTATCATGAAATTGGTGTTTTTCCGCAGATAAACACGACAAATAAACAACTCTACGACCCTGGAGTGGTGATCCCAAATTTCGCACCTTTTTGCGCTAGGACGCCAAGTTTACGAGTTTTAACGATTTAATTTGTTCTACCATGTAATTGGTGTTTTTCAGCAAATAAACAGTTTCTTTACGACCCTGGGGAGGTGAGCCAGAATTTCGCACCTTTTGCGCTAGGAAGCGAATTTTACGAGTTTTGACGATTTAAGGTTTGTACCATGAAATTTGTGTTTTTGGGTCGAAAAACTGTTCTGATTTGACCCTGGGGTGGTGATCCCGAATTTATCACCTTTTTGCGCTAGGACGCGAAGTTTACGAGTTTAAACGCTTTCAAGTTTTCTAACAAGAAATTTGAGTTTTTAGGTTGAAATGCAGTTGTTATTTGACCCTGAGGTGGTGATCCCGAATTTCGCACCTTTTTGCGCTAGGACGCGTAGCTTACGATTTATAACGTTTTAAAGTTTTCTATCATAAAATTACGGTTTTTTAGTCGAAAAACAGTGTTGTTTGGACCCTGGGGTGGTGATCCCGAATTTCGCTTCTTTAGCTCTAGGACGCGAAGTTTATCAGTTTGAACGATATAAATTTTTCTACCATGTAATTGGTGTTTTTCCGCAAATAAACAGTTTCTTTACGACCCTGGGGAGGTGATCCCGAATTTCGCACCTTTCTGCGCTAGGACGCGAAGTTTACGAGTTTTAACGATTTAAAGTTTTCTGACATGATTTGTGAGTTTTTGGGTTGAAATACAGTTGTGATTTGACCCTGTGGTGGTGATCCCGAATTTCGCACCTTTCTGCGCTAGGACGCGAAGTTTACGCGTCTTAACGATTTAAAGTTTTCTAACATGAAATTTGAGTTTTTGGGCTGAAATACAGTTGTGATTTGACCCTGTGGTGGTGATCCCGAATTTCGCACCTTTTTGCGCTAAGACGAGTAGTTTACGAGTTATAACGTTTTAAAATTTTCTATCATGAAACTTGTGTTTTTCGGTCGAAAAACAGTTTTGTTTTGACCCTGTGGTGGTGATCCCGAATATCGCACCTTTCTGCGCTAAGACGAGTAGTTTACGAGTTATAACGTTTTAAAGTTTTCTAACATGATTTGTGAGTTTTTGGGTTGAAACACAGTTGTGATTTGACCCTGTGGTGGTGATCCCGAATTTCGCACCTTTTTGCGCTAAGACGAGTAGTTTACGAGGTATAACGTTTTAAAGTTTTCTAACATGATTTTTGAGTTTTTGGGTTGAAACACAGTTGTGATTTGACCCTGTGGTGGTGAACCCGAATTTCGCACCTTTTTGCGCTAAGACGAGTAGTTTACGAGTTATAACGTTTTAAAGTTTTCTAACTAGATTTTTGAGTTTTTGGGTTGAAATGCAGTTGTGATTTGACCCTGTGGTGGTGATCCTGAATTTCGAACCTTTTTGCGCTACGACGCGAAGCTTACGAGTTTAAGCGATTTAAAATTTTCTACCATGAAATTTGGGTTTTTCCGCGAATACACAGTTTTTTTACGACCCTGGGGTGGTGATCCCGACTTACGCTCCTTTTTGCGCTTAGACGAGTAGTTTACGAGTTATAACGTTTTAAAGTTTTCTAACATGATTTTTGAGTTTTTGGGTTGAAACACAGTTGTGATTTGACCCTGTGGTGGTGATCGTGAATTTCGCACCTTTCTGCGCTAGGACGCGAAGTTTACGAGTTTTAACGATTTAAAGTTTTCTAACATGAAATTTGAGGTTTTGGGTTGAAATACAGTTGTGATTTGATCTTGTGGTGGTGATCCCGAATTTCGCACCTTTTTGCGCTAAGACGAGTAGTTTACGAGTTATAACGTTTTAAAGTTTTCTATCATGAAACTTGGGTTTTTGGGTCGAAAAACAGTTTTGTTTTGACCCTGTGGTGGTGATTTCGAATTTCGCACCTTTTTGCGCTAAGACGAGTAGTTTACGAGTTATAACGTTTTAAAGTTTTCTAACTAGATTTTTGAGTTTTTGGGTTTAAATACAGTTGTGATTTGACCCTGTGGTGGTGATCCCGAATTTCGCACCTTTCTGCGCTAGGACGCGAAGTTTACGAGTTTTAACGATTTAAAGTTTTCTAACATCAAATTTGAAGTTTTGGGTTGAAATACAGTTGTGATTTGATCTTGTGGTGGTGATCCCGAGTTTCGCACCTTTTTGCGCTAAGACGAGTAGTTTACGAGTTATAACGTTTTAAAGTTTTCTATCATGAAACTTGGGTTTTTGGGTCGAAAAACAGTTTTGTTTTGACCCTGTGGTGGTGATTTCGAATTTCGCACCTTTTTGCGCTAAGACGAGTAGTTTACGAGTTATAACGTTTTAAAGTTTTCTAACTAGATTTTTGAGTTTTTGGGTTGAAATGCAGTTGTGATTTGACCCTGTGGTGGTGATCCCGAATTTCGCACCTTTCTGCGCTAGGACGCGACGTGTACGTGTTTTAACGATTTAAAGTTTTCTAACATCATTTGTGAGTTTTTGGGTTGAAATACAGTTGTGATTTGACCCTGTGGTGGTGATCCCGAATTTCGCACCTTTCTGCGCTAGGACGAGTAGCTTACGAGTTTTAACGATTTAAAGTTTTCTAACATGAAATTTGAGTTTTTGGGTTGAAATACAGTTGTGATTTGACCCTGTGGTGGTGATCCCGAATTTCGCACCTTTTTTGCGCTAAGACGAGTAGTTTACGAGTTATAACGTTTTAAAGTTTTCTAACTAGATTTTTGAGTTTTTGGGTTGAAATGCAGTTGTGATTTGACAATGTGGTGGTGATCCCGAATTTCGCACCTTTCTGCGCTAGGACGCGACGTTTACGTGTTTTAACGATTTAAATTTTTCTAACATGATTTGTGAGTTTTTGGGTTGAAATACAGTTGTGATTTGACCCTGTGGTGGTGATCCCGAATTTCGCACCTTTTTGCGCTAAGACGAGTAGTTTACGAGTTATAACGTTTTAAAGTTTTCTAACTAGATTTTTGAGTTTTTGGGTTGAAATGCAGTTGTGATTTGACAATGTGGTGGTGATCCCGAATTTCGCACCTTTCTGCGCTAGGACGCGACGTTTACGTGTTTTAACGATTTAAAGTTTTCTAACATGATTTGTGAGTTTTTGGGTTGAAATACAGTTGTGATTTGACCCTGTGGTGGTGATCCCGAATTTCGCACCTTTTTGCACTAAGACGAGTAGTTTACGAGTTATAACGTTTTTCTAACATGATTTTTGAGTTTTTGGGTTGAAACACAGTTGTGATTTGATCCTGTGGTGGTGATCCCGAATTTCGCACCTTTCTGCGCTAGGACGCGAAGTTTACGAGTTTTAACGATTTCAAGTTTCCTAACATGAAATTTGAGTTTTTGGGTTGAAATACAGTTGTGATTTGAATTC
This sequence comes from Chalcosyrphus nemorum, assembly GCA_949716465.1. Lineage (NCBI taxonomy): Eukaryota > Metazoa > Arthropoda > Insecta > Diptera > Syrphidae > Chalcosyrphus > Chalcosyrphus nemorum. Next base: position 475,627 of record CATIXX010000088.1, on the reverse strand, counting down.
CCGAATTTCGCACCTTATTGGGCTAAGACGTGTAGTTTACGAGTTATAACGTTTTAAAGTTCTCTATCATGAAACTTGGGTTTTTGGGTCGAAAAACAGTTTTCCCGAATTTCGCTGCTTCTTGCGTTAGGACGCGAACTTTACGAGTTTAACGATTTAAAGTTTTCTACCATGAAATTGGTGTTTTTCCGCAAATAAACAGTTTCTTTACGACAATGGGGAGGTGAGCCAGAGTTTCGCACCTTTTTGCGCTAGGAAGCGAATTTTATGAGTTTTAACGACTAAAAGTATTCTAGCATGATTTTTGAGTTTTTGGGTTGAAATACAGTTGTGGTTTATTTTTGTTTTGACTCTGGGATGGTGATTCCGAATTTCGAACCTTTTTGCGCTACGACGCGAAGCTTACGAGTTTAAGCGATTTAAAGTTTTCTACCATGAAATTTGGGTTTTTCCGCGAATACACAGTTTTTTTACGACCCTGGGGTGGTGATCCCGAATTTCGCACCTTTTTGCGCTAAGACGAGTAGTTAACGAGTTATAACGTTTTAAAGTTTTCTAACTAGATTTTTGAGTTTTTGGGTTGAAATGCAGTTGTGATTTGACCCTGTGGTGGTGATCCCGAATTTCGCACCTTTCTGCGCTAGGACGCGAAGTTTACGAGTTTTAACGATTTAAGGTTCGTACCATGAAATTTGTGTTTTTGGGTCGAAAAACTGTTCTGATTTGACCCTGGGGTGGTGATCCCGAATTTATCACCTTTTTCCGCTAGGACGCGAAGTTTACGAGTTTAAACGATTTCAAGTTTTCTAACAAGAAATTTGAGTTTTTAGGTTGAAATGCAGTTGTGATTTGACCCTGTGGTGGTGATCCCGAATTTCGCACCTTTCTGCGCTAGGACGCGACGTTTACGTGTTTTAACGATTTAAAGTTTTCTAACATGATTTGTGAGTTTTTGGGTTGAAATACAGTTGTGATTTGACCCTGTGGTGGTGATCCCGAATTTCGCACCTTTTTGCGCTAAGACGAGTAGTTTACGAGTTATAACGTTTTAAAATTTTCTATCATGAAACTTGGGTTTTTGGGTCGAAAAACAGTTTTGTTTTGACCCTGTGGTGGTGATCCCGAATTTCGCACCTTTTTGCGCTAAGACGAGTAGTTTACGAGTTATAACGTTTTAAAGTTTTCTAACTAGATTTTTGAGTTTTTGGGTTGAAATGCAGTTGTGATTTGACCCTGTGGTGGTGATCCCGAATTTCGCACCTTTCTGCGCTAGGACGCGAAGTTTACGAGTTTTAACGATTTAAAGTTTTCTAACATGAAATTTGAGGTTTTGGGTTGAAATACAGTTGTGATTTGATCTTGTGGTGGTGATCCCGAATTTCGCACCTTTTTGCGCTAAGACGAGTAGTTTACGAGTTATAACGTTTTAAAGTTTTCTATCATGAAACTTGGGTTTTTGGGTCGAAAAACAGTTTTGTTTTGACCCTGTGGTGGTGATCCCGAATTTCGCACCTTTCTGCGCTAGGACGCGAAGTTTACGAGTTTTAACGATTTAAAGTTTTCTAACATGAAACTTGTGTTTTTCGGTCGAAAAACAGTTTTGTTTTGACCCTGTGGTGGTGATCCCGAATATCGCACCTTTCTGCGCTAAGACGAGTAGTTTACGAGTTATAACGTTTTAAAGTTTTCTAACATGATTTGTGAGTTTTTGGGTTGAAACACAGTTGTGATTTGATCTTGTGGTGGTGATCCCGAATTTCGCACCTTTTTGCGCTAAGACGAGTAGTTTACGAGTTATAACGTTTTAAAGTTTTCTATCATGAAACTTGGGTTTTTGGGTCGAAAAACAGTTTTGTTTTGACCCTGTGGTGGTGATCCCGAATTTCGCACCTTTTTGCGCTAAGACGAGTAGTTTACGAGTTATAACGTTTTAAAATTTTCTATCATGAAACTTGTGTTTTTCGGTCGAAAAACTGTTTTGTTTTGACCCTGTGGTGGTGATCCCGAATATCGCACCTTTCTGCGCTAAGACGAGTAGTTTACGAGTTATAACGTTTTAAAGTTTTCTAACATGATTTGTGAGTTTTTGGGTTGAAACACAGTTGTGATTTGACCCTGTGGTGGTGATCCCGAATTTCGCACCTTTTTGCGCTAAGACGAGTAGTTTACGAGGTATAACGTTTTAAAGTTTTCTAACATGATTTTTGAGTTTTTGGGTTGAAACACAGTTGTGATTTGACCCTGTGGTGGTGAACCCGAATTTCGCACCTTTTTGCGCTAAGACGAGTAGTTTACGAGTTATAACGTTTTAAAGTTTTCTAACTAGATTTTTGAGTTTTTGGGTTGAAACACAGTTGTGATTTGACCCTGTGGTGGTGATCGTGAATTTCGCACCTTTCTGCGCTAGGACGCGAAGTTTACGAGTTTTAACGACTTAAAGTTTTCTGAAATGATTTGTGAGTTTTTGGGTTGAAATACAGTTGTGATTTGACCCTGTGGTGGTGATCCCGAATTTCGCACCTTTCTGCGCTAGGACGCGAAGTTTACGAGTTTTAACGATTTAAAGTTTTCTAACATGAAATTTGAGGTTTTGGGTTGAAAAACAGTTGTGATTTGATCTTGTGGTGGTGATCCCGAGTTTCGCACCTTTTTGCGCTAAGACGAGTAGTTTACGAGTTATAACGTTTTAAAGTTTTCTATCATGAAACTTGGGTTTTTGGGTCGAAAAACAGTTTTTCCGAATTTCGCTGCTTCTTGCGTTAGGACGCGAACTTTACGAGTTTAACGATTTAAAGTTTTCTACCATGAAATTGGTGTTTTTCCGCAAATAAACAGTTTCTTTACGACAATGGGGAGGTGAGCCAGAGTTTCGCACCTTTTTGCGCTAGGAAGCGAATTTTATGAGTTTTAACGACTAAAAGTATTCTAGCATGATTTTTGAGTTTTTGGGTTGAAATACAGTTGTGGTTTATTTTTGTTTTGACTCTGGGATGGTGATTCCGAATTTCGAACCTTTTTGCGCTACGACGCGAAGCTTACGAGTTTAAGCGATTTAAAGTTTTCTACCATGAAATTTGGGTTTTTCCGCGAATACACAGTTTTTTTACGACCCTGGGGTGGTGATCCCGAATTTCGCACCTTTTTGCGCTAAGACGAGTAGTTAACGAGTTATAACGTTTTAAAGTTTTCTAACTAGATTTTTGAGTTTTTGGGTTGAAATGCAGTTGTGATTTGACCCTGTGGTGGTGATCCCGAATTTCGCACCTTTCTGCGCTAGGACGCGAAGTTTACGAGTTTTAACGATTTAAGGTTCGTACCATGAAATTTGTGTTTTTGGGTCGAAAAACTGTTCTGATTTGACCCTGGGGTGGTGATCCCGAATTTATCACCTTTTTCCGCTAGGACGTCAAGTTTACGAGTTTAAACGATTTCAAGTTTTCTAACAAGAAATTTGAGTTTTTAGGTTGAAATGCAGTTGTGATTTGACCCTGTGGTGGTGATCCCGAATTTCGCACCTTTCTGCGCTAGGACGCGACGTTTACGTGTTTTAACGATTTAAAGTTTTCTAACATGATTTGTGAGTTTTTGGGTTGAAATACAGTTGTGATTTGACCCTGTGGTGGTGATCCCGAATTTCGCACCTTTTTGCGCTAAGACGAGTAGTTTACGAGTTATAACGTTTTAAAGTTTTCTATCATGAAACTTGGGTTTTTGGGTCGAAAAACAGTTTTGTTTTGACCCTGTGGTGGTGATCCCGAATTTCGCACCTTTTTGCGCTAAGACGAGTAGTTTACGAGTTATAACGTTTTAAAGTTTTCTAACTAGATTTTTGAGTTTTTGGGTTGAAATGCAGTTGTGATTTGACCCTGTGGTGGTGATCCCGAATTTCGCACCTTTCTGCGCTAGGACGCGAAGTTTACGAGTTTTAACGATTTAAAGTTTTCTAACATGAAATTTGAGGTTTTGGGTTGAAATACAGTTGTGATTTGATCTTGTGGTGGTGATCCCGAATTTCGCACCTTTTTGCGCTAAGACGAGTAGTTTACGAGTTATAACGTTTTAAAGTTTTCTATCATGAAACTTGGCTTTTTGGGTCGAAAAACAGTTTTGTTTTGACCCTGTGGTGGTGATCCCGAATTTCGCACCTTTCTGCGCTAGGACGCGAAGTTTACGAGTTTTAACGATTTAAAGTTTTCTAACATGAAACTTGTGTTTTTCGGTCGAAAAACAGTTTTGTTTTGACCCTGTGGTGGTGATCCCGAATATCGCACCTTTCTGCGCTAAGACGAGTAGTTTACGAGTTATAACGTTTTAAAGTTTTCTAACATGATTTGTGAGTTTTTGGGTTGAAACACAGTTGTGATTTGATCTTGTGGTGGTGATCCCGAATTTCGCACCTTTTTGCGCTAAGACGAGTAGTTTACGAGTTATAACGTTTTAAAGTTTTCTATCATGAAACTTGGGTTTTTGGGTCGAAAAACAGTTTTGTTTTGACCCTGTGGTGGTGATCCCGAATTTCGCACCTTTTTGCGCTAAGACGAGTAGTTTACGAGTTATAACGTTTTAAAATTTTCTATCATGAAACTTGTGTTTTTCGGTCGAAAAACTGTTTTGTTTTGACCCTGTGGTGGTGATCCCGAATATCGCACCTTTCTGCGCTAAGACGAGTAGTTTACGAGTTATAACGTTTTAAAGTTTTCTAACATGATTTGTGAGTTTTTGGGTTGAAACACAGTTGTGATTTGACCCTGTGGTGGTGATCCCGAATTTCGCACCTTTTTGCGCTAAGACGAGTAGTTTACGAGGTATAACGTTTTAAAGTTTTCTAACATGATTTTTGAGTTTTTGGGTTGAAACACAGTTGTGATTTGACCCTGTGGTGGTGAACCCGAATTTCGCACCTTTTTGCGCTAAGACGAGTAGTTTACGAGTTATAACGTTTTAAAGTTTTCTAACTAGATTTTTGAGTTTTTGGGTTGAAACACAGTTGTGATTTGACCCTGTGGTGGTGATCGTGAATTTCGCACCTTTCTGCGCTAGGACGCGAAGTTTACGAGTTTTAACGACTTAAAGTTTTCTGAAATGATTTGTGAGTTTTTGGGTTGAAATACAGTTGTGATTTGACCCTGTGGTGGTGATCCCGAATTTCGCACCTTTCTGCGCTAGGACGCGAAGTTTACGAGTTTTAACGATTTAAAGTTTTCTAACATGAAATTTGAGGTTTTGGGTTGAAAAACAGTTGTGATTTGATCTTGTGGTGGTGATCCCGAGTTTCGCACCTTTTTGCGCTAAGACGAGTAGTTTACGAGTTATAACGTTTTAAAGTTTTCTATCATGAAACTTGGGTTTTTGGGTCGAAAAACAGTTTTTCCGAATTTCGCTGCTTCTTGCGTTAGGACGCGAACTTTACGAGTTTAACGATTTAAAGTTTTCTACCATGAAATTGGTGTTTTTCCGCAAATAAACAGTTTCTTTACGACAATGGGGAGGTGAGCCAGAGTTTCGCACCTTTTTGCGCTAGGAAGCGAATTTTATGAGTTTTAACGACTAAAAGTATTCTAGCATGATTTTTGAGTTTTTGGGTTGAAATACAGTTGTGGTTTATTTTTGTTTTGACTCTGGGATGGTGATTCCGAATTTCGAACCTTTTTGCGCTACGACGCGAAGCTTACGAGTTTAAGCGATTTAAAGTTTTCTACCATGAAATTTGGGTTTTTCCGCGAATACACAGTTTTTTTACGACCCTGGGGTGGTGATCCCGAATTTCGCACCTTTTTGCGCTAAGACGAGTAGTTAACGAGTTATAACGTTTTAAAGTTTTCTAACTAGATTTTTGAGTTTTTGGGTTGAAATGCAGTTGTGATTTGACCCTGTGGTGGTGATCCCGAATTTCGCACCTTTCTGCGCTAGGACGCGAAGTTTACGAGTTTTAACGATTTAAGGTTCGTACCATGAAATTTGTGTTTTTGGGTCGAAAAACTGTTCTGATTTGACCCTGGGGTGGTGATCCCGAATTTATCACCTTTTTCCGCTAGGACGTCAAGTTTACGAGTTTAAACGATTTCAAGTTTTCTAACAAGAAATTTGAGTTTTTAGGTTGAAATGCAGTTGTGATTTGACCCTGTGGTGGTGATCCCGAATTTCGCACCTTTCTGCGCTAGGACGCGACGTTTACGTGTTTTAACGATTTAAAGTTTTCTAACATGATTTGTGAGTTTTTGGGTTGAAATACAGTTGTGATTTGACCCTGTGGTGGTGATCCCGAATTTCGCACCTTTTTGCGCTAAGACGAGTAGTTTACGAGTTATAACGTTTTAAAGTTTTCTATCATGAAACTTGGGTTTTTGGGTCGAAAAACAGTTTTGTTTTGACCCTGTGGTGGTGATCCCGAATTTCGCACCTTTTTGCGCTAAGACGAGTAGTTTACGAGTTATAACGTTTTAAAGTTTTCTAACTAGATTTTTGAGTTTTTGGGTTGAAATGCAGTTGTGATTTGACCCTGTGGTGGTGATCCCGAATTTCGCACCTTTCTGCGCTAGGACGCGAAGTTTACGAGTTTTAACGATTTAAAGTTTTCTAACATGAAATTTGAGGTTTTTGGGTTGAAATACAGTTGTGATTTGATCTTGTGGTGGTGATCCCGAATTTCGCACCTTTTTGCGCTAAGACGAGTAGTTTACGAGTTATAACGTTTTAAAGTTTTCTATCATGAAACTTGGCTTTTTGGGTCGAAAAACAGTTTTGTTTTGACCCTGTGGTGGTGATCCCGAATTTCGCACCTTTCTGCGCTAGGACGCGAAGTTTATGAGTTTTAACGATTTAAAGTTTTCTAACATGAAACTTGTGTTTTTCGGTCGAAAAACAGTTTTGTTTTGACCCTGTGGTGGTGATCCCGAATATCGCACCTTTCTGCGCTAAGACGAGTAGTTTACGAGTTATAACGTTTTAAAGTTTTCTAACATGATTTGTGAGTTTTTGGGTTGAAACACAGTTGTGATTTGATCTTGTGGTGGTGATCCCGAATTTCGCACCTTTTTGCGCTAAGACGAGTAGTTTACGAGTTATAACGTTTTAAAGTTTTCTATCATGAAACTTGGGTTTTTGGGTCGAAAAACAGTTTTGTTTTGACCCTGTGGTGGTGATCCCGAATTTCGCACCTTTTTGCGCTAAGACGAGTAGTTTACGAGTTATAACGTTTTAAAATTTTCTATCATGAAACTTGTGTTTTTCGGTCGAAAAACAGTTTTGTTTTGACCCTGTGGTGGTGAACCCGAATTTCGCACCTTTTTGCGCTAAGACGAGTAGTTTACGAGTTATAACGTTTTAAAGTTTTCTAACATGATTTGTGAGTTTTTGGGTTGAAACACAGTTGTGATTTGACCCTGTGGTGGTGATCCCGAATTTCGCACCTTTTTGCGCTAAGACGAGTAGTTTACGAGGTATAACGTTTTAAAGTTTTCTAACATGATTTTTGAGTTTTTGGGTTGAAACACAGTTGTGATTTGACCCTGTGGTGGTGAACCCGAATTTCGCACCTTTTTGCGCTAAGACGAGTAGTTTACGAGTTATAACGTTTTAAAGTTTTCTAACATGATTTGTGAGTTTTTGGGTTGAAACACAGTTGTGATTTGACCCTGTGGTGGTGATCCCGAATTTCGCACCTTTTTGCGCTAAGACGAGTAGTTTACGAGGTATAACGTTTTAAAGTTTTCTAACATGATTTTTGAGTTTTTGGGTTGAAACACAGTTGTGATTTGACCCTGTGGTGGTGAACCCGAATTTCGCACCTTTTTGCGCTAAGACGAGTAGTTTACGAGTTATAACGTTTTAAAGTTTTCTAACTAGATTTTTGAGTTTTTGGGTTGAAACACAGTTGTGATTTGACCCTGTGGTGGTGATCGTGAATTTCGCACCTTTCTGCGCTAGGACGCGAAGTTTACGAGTTTTAACGACTTAAAATTTTCTAACATGATTTGTGAGTTTTTGGGTTGAAATACAGTTGTAATTTGACCCTGTGGTGGTGACCCCGAATTTCGCACCTTTTTGCGCTAAGACGAGTAGTTTACGAGTTATAACGTTTTAAAGTTTTCTATCATGAAACTTGGGTTTTTGGGTCGAAAAACAGTTTTGTTTTGACCCTGTGGTGGTGATCCCGAATTTCGCACCTTTTTGCGCTAAGACGAGTAGTTTACGAGTTATAACGTTTTAAAGTTTTCTAACTAGATTTTTGAGTTTTTGGGTTGAAATGCAGTTGTGATTTGACCCTGTGGTGGTGATCCCGAATTTCGCACCTTTCTGCGCTAGGACGCGAAGTTTACGAGTTTTAACGATTTAAAGTTTTCTAACATGAAATTTGAGGTTTTGGGTTGAAATACAGTTGTGATTTGATCTTGTGGTGGTGATCCCGAATTTCGGGTTATAACGTTTTAAAATTTTCTATCATGAAACTTGTGTTTTTCGGTCGAAAAACAGTTTTGTTTTGACCCTGTGGTGGTGATCCCGAATATCGCACCTTTCTGCGCTAAGACGAGTAGTTTACGAGTTATAACGTTTTAAAGTTTTCTAACATGATTTGTGAGTTTTTGGGTTGAAACACAGTTGTGATTTGACCCTGTGGTGGTGATCCCGAATTTCGCACCTTTTTGCGCTAAGACGAGTAGTTTACGAGGTATAACGTTTTAAAGTTTTCTAACATGATTTTTGAGTTTTTGGGTTGAAACACAGTTGTGATTTGACCCTGTGGTGGTGAACCCGAATTTCGCACCTTTTTGCGCTAAGACGAGTAGTTTACGAGGTATAACGTTTTAAAGTTTTCTAACATGATTTTTGAGTTTTTGGGTTGAAACACAGTTGTGATTTGACCCTGTGGTGGTGAACCCGAATTTCGCACCTTTTTGCGCTAAGACGAGTAGTTTACGAGTTATAACGTTTTAAAGTTTTCTAACATGATTTGTGAGTTTTTGGGTTGAAACACAGTTGTGATTTGACCCTGTGGTGGTGATCCCGAATTTCGCACCTTTTTGCGCTAAGACGAGTAGTTTACGAGGTATAACGTTTTAAAGTTTTCTAACATGATTTTTGAGTTTTTGGGTTGAAACACAGTTGTGATTTGACCCTGTGGTGGTGAACCCGAATTTCGCACCTTTTTGCGCTAAGACGAGTAGTTTACGAGTTATAACGTTTTAAAGTTTTCTAACTAGATTTTTGAGTTTTTGGGTTGAAACACAGTTGTGATTTGACCCTGTGGTGGTGATCGTGAATTTCGCACCTTTCTGCGCTAGGACGCGAAGTTTACGAGTTTTAACGACTTAAAATTTTCTAACATGATTTGTGAGTTTTTGGGTTGAAATACAGTTGTGATTTGACCCTGTGGTGGTGACCCCGAATTTCGCACCTTTTTGCGCTAAGACGAGTAGTTTACGAGTTATAACGTTTTAAAGTTTTCTATCATGAAACTTGGGTTTTTGGGTCGAAAAACAGTTTTGTTTTGACCCTGTGGTGGTGATCCCGAATTTCGCACCTTTTTGCGCTAAGACGAGTAGTTTACGAGTTATAACGTTTTAAAGTTTTCTAACTAGATTTTTGAGTTTTTGGGTTGAAATGCAGTTGTGATTTGACCCTGTGGTGGTGATCCCGAATTTCGCACCTTTCTGCGCTAGGACGCGAAGTTTACGAGTTTTAACGATTTAAAGTTTTCTAACATGAAATTTGAGGTTTTGGGTTGAAATACAGTTGTGATTTGATCTTGTGGTGGTGATCCCGAATTTCGGGTTATAACGTTTTAAAATTTTCTATCATGAAACTTGTGTTTTTCGGTCGAAAAACAGTTTTGTTTTGACCCTGTGGTGGTGATCCCGAATATCGCACCTTTCTGCGCTAAGACGAGTAGTTTACGAGTTATAACGTTTTAAAGTTTTCTAACATGATTTGTGAGTTTTTGGGTTGAAACACAGTTGTGATTTGACCCTGTGGTGGTGATCCCGAATTTCGCACCTTTTTGCGCTAAGACGAGTAGTTTACGAGGTATAACGTTTTAAAGTTTTCTAACATGATTTTTGAGTTTTTGGGTTGAAACACAGTTGTGATTTGACCCTGTGGTGGTGAACCCGAATTTCGCACCTTTTTGCGCTAAGACGAGTAGTTTACGAGTTATAACGTTTTAAAGTTTTCTAACTAGATTTTTGAGTTTTTGGGTTGAAACACAGTTGTGATTTGACCCTGTGGTGGTGATCGTGAATTTCGCACCTTTCTGCGCTAGGACGCGAAGTTTACGAGTTTTAACGACTTAAAGTTTTCTAACATGATTTGTGAGTTTTTGGGTTGAAATACAGTTGTGATTTGACCCTGTGGTGGTGATCCCGAATTTCGCACCTTTTTGCGCTAAGACGAGTAGTTTACGAGTTATAACGTTTTAAAGTTTTCTATCATGAAACTTGGGTTTTTGGGTCGAAAAACGGTTTTGTTTTGACCCTGTGGTGGTGATCCCGAATTTCGCACCTTTTTGCGCTAAGACGAGTAGTTTACGAGTTATAACGTTTTAAAGTTTTCTAACTAGATTTTTGAGTTTTTGGGTTGAAATGCAGTTGTGATTTGACCCTGTGGTGGTGATCCCGAATTTCGCACCTTTCTGCGCTAGGACGCGAAGTTTACGAGTTTTAACGATTTAAAGTTTTCTAACATGAAATTTGAGGTTTTCGGTCGAAAAACAGTTTTGTTTTGACCCTGTGGTGGTGATCCCGAATATCGCACCTTTCTGCGCTAAGACGAGTAGTTTACGAGTTTTAACGATTTAAAGTTTTCTAACATGAAACTTGTGTTTTTCGGTCGAAAAACAGTTTTGTTTTGACCCTGTGGTGGTGATCCCGAATATCGCACCTTTCTGCGCTAAGACGAGTAGTTTACGAGTTATAACGTTTTAAAGTTTTCTAACATGATTTGTGAGTTTTTGGGTTGAAACACAGTTGTGATTTGATCTTGTGGTGGTGATCCCGAATTTCGCACCTTTTTGCGCTAAGACGAGTAGTTTACGAGTTATAACGTTTTAAAGTTTTCTATCATGAAACTTGGGTTTTTGGGTCGAAAAACAGTTTTGTTTTGACCCTGTGGTGGTGATCCCGAATTTCGCACCTTTTTGCGCTAAGACGAGTAGTTTACGAGTTATAACGTTTTAAAATTTTCTATCATGAAACTTGTGTTTTTCGGTCGAAAAACAGTTTTGTTTTGACCCTGTGGTGGTGATCCCGAATATCGCACCTTTCTGCGCTAAGACGAGTAGTTTACGAGTTATAACGTTTTAAAGTTTTCTAACATGATTTGTGAGTTTTTGGGTTGAAACACAGTTGTGATTTGACCCTGTGGTGGTGATCCCGAATTTCGCACCTTTTTGCGCTAAGACGAGTAGTTTACGAGGTATAACGTTTTAAAGTTTTCTAACATGATTTTTGAGTTTTTGGGTTGAAACACAGTTGTGATTTGACCCTGTGGTGGTGAACCCGAATTTCGCACCTTTTTGCGCTAAGACGAGTAGTTTACGAGTTATAACGTTTTAAAGTTTTATAACTAGATTTTTGAGTTTTTGGGTTGAAACACAGTTGTGATTTGACCCTGTGGTGGTGATCGTGAATTTCGCACCTTTCTGCGCTAGGACGCGAAGTTTACGAGTTTTAACGACTTAAAGTTTTCTGAAATGATTTGTGAGTTTTTGGGTTGAAATACAGTTGTGATTTGACCCTGTGGTGGTGATCCCGAATTTCGCACCTTTCTGCGCTAGGACGCGAAGTTTACGAGTTTTAACGATTTAAAGTTTTCTAACATGAAATTTGAGGTTTTGGGTTGAAAAACAGTTGTGATTTGATCTTGTGGTGGTGATCCCGAATTTCGCACCTTTTTGCGCTAAGACGAGTAGTTTACGAGTTATAACGTTTTAAAGTTTTCTATCATGAAACTTGGGTTTTTGGGTCGAAAAACAGTTTTTCCGAATTTCGCTGCTTCTTGCGTTAGGACGCGAACTTTACGAGTTTAACGATTTAAAGTTTTCTACCATGAAATTGGTGTTTTTCCGCAAATAAACAGTTTCTTTACGACAATGGGGAGGTGAGCCAGAGTTTCGCACCTTTTTGCGCTAGGAAGCGAATTTTATGAGTTTTAACGACTAAAAGTATTCTAGCATGATTTTTGAGTTTTTGGGTTGAAATACAGTTGTGGTTTATTTTTGTTTTGACTCTGGGATGGTGATTCCGAATTTCGAACCTTTTTGCGCTACGACGCGAAGCTTACGAGTTTAAGCGATTTAAAGTTTTCTACCATGAAATTTGGGTTTTTCCGCGAATACACAGTTTTTTTACGACCCTGGGGTGGTGATCCCGAATTTCGCACCTTTTTGCGCTAAGACGAGTAGTTAACGAGTTATAACGTTTTAAAGTTTTCTAACTAGATTTTTGAGTTTTTGGGTTGAAATGCAGTTGTGATTTGACCCTGTGGTGGTGATCCCGAATTTCGCACCTTTCTGGGCTAGGACGCGAAGTTTACGAGTTTTAACGATTTAAGGTTCGTACCATGAAATTTGTGTTTTTGGGTCGAAAAACTGTTCTGATTTGACCCTGGGGTGGTGATCCCGAATTTATCACCTTTTTCCGCTAGGACGCGAAGTTTACGAGTTTAAACGATTTCAAGTTTTCTAACAAGAAATTTGAGTTTTTAGGTTGAAATGCAGTTGTGATTTGACCCTGTGGTGGTGATCCCGAATTTCGCACCTTTTTGCGCTAGGACGCGTAGCTTACGATTTATATCGTTTTAAAGTTTTCTATCATGAAATTACGGTTTTTGGGTCGAAAAAGAGTTTTGTTTTGACCCTGGGGTGGTGATCCCGAATTTCGCTGCTTTTTGCGCTAGGACGCGTAGTTTTCGAGTTATAACGTTTTAAGCTTTTCTATGATGAAATTTCGGTTTTTAGGTCGAAAAACAGTTGTTTTGACTCTGGGATGGTGATTCCGAATTTCGAACCTTTTTGCGCTACGACGCGAAGCTTACGAGTTTAAGCGATTTAAAGTTTTCTACCATGAAATTTGGGTTTTTCCGCGAATACACAGTTTTTTTACGACCCTGGGGTGGTAATCCCGACTTACGCACATTTTTGCGCTAAGACGTGTAGTTTACGAGTTATAACGTTTTAAAGTTTTCTATCATGAAACTTGGGTTTTTGGGTCGAATAACAGTTTTTCCGAATTTCGCTGCTTCTTGCGTTAGGACGCGAATTTTACGGGTTTAAGGATTTAAAGTTTTCTATCATGAAACAACTGTACAACCCTGGAGTGGTGATCCCAAATTTCGCACCTTTTTGCGCTAGGACGCCAAGTTTACGAGTTGTAACGATTTAAAGTTTTCTATCATGAAATTTGGGTTTTTTGGTCGAAAAACAGTTGTGATTTGAGCCTGGGGTGGTGATCCCTAATTTCTCAACATTTTGCGCTAGGACGCGAAGTTTATGAGTTTTAACGATATAAATTTCTCTACCATGTAATTGGTGTTTTTCCGCAAATAAACAGTTTCTTTACGACCCTGTGTTGGTGATCCCGAATTTCGCACTTTCTGCGCTGGGACGCGAAGTTTACGAGTTTTAACGATTTAAAGTTTCCTAACATGAAATTTGAGTTTTTGGGTTGAAATACAGTTGTGATTTGAATTCCCGAATTTCGCCCCTTTTTGCGCTAAGACGAGTAGTTTACGAGTTATAACGTTTTAAAGTTTCCTATCATGAAACTTGGGTTTTTGGGTCGAAAAACAGTTTTGTTTTGACCCTGTTTTGGTGTTCCCGAATTTCGCACCTTTTTGCGCTAAGACGAGTAGTTTACGAGTTATAACGTTTTAAAGTTTTCTAACATGATTTTTGAGTTTTCGGGTTGAAATACAGTTGCGATTTGACCCTGTGGTGGTGATCCCGAATTTCGCACCTTTCTGCGCTGGGACGCGAAGTTTACGAGTTTTAACGATTTAAAGTTTCCTAACATGAAATTTTAGTTTTTGGGTTGAAATACAGTTGTGATTTGAATTCCCGAATTTCGCCCCTTTTTGGGCTAAGACGTGTAGTTTACGAGTTATAACGTTTTAAAGTTTTCTATCATGAAAATTGGGTTTTGGGTCGAAAAACAGTTTTGTTTTGACCCTGGGGTGGTGATCTCGAATTTCGCTTCTTTTAGCTCTAGGACGCGAAGTTTATGAGCTTGAACGATATAAATTTTTCTACCATGTTATTGGTGTTTTTCCGCAAATAAACAGTTTCTTTACGACCCTGGGCAGGTGAGCCAGAATTTCGCACCTTTTTGCGCTAGGAAGCGAATATACGAGTTTTAACGACTTACAGTTTTCTAACATGATTTTTGAGTTTTTGGGTTGAAATACAGTTGTGATTTGACCCTGTGGTTGTGATCCCGAATTTCGCACCTTTTTGCGCTAAGACGAGTAGTTTACGAGTTATAACGTTTTAAAGTCTTCTATCATGAAACTTGGATTTTTGGGTCGAAAAACAGTTGTGATTTGAGCCTGGGGTGGTGATCCCTAATTTCGCAAATTTTTGCGCTAGGACGCGAAGTTTATGAGTTTTAACGATATAAATTCTTCTACCATGTAATTGGTGTTTTTCCGCAAATAAAAAGTTTCTTTACGACCCTGGGGAGCTGAGCCAGAGTTTCGCACCTTTTTGCGCTAAGACGCTAAGTTTACGAGTTTAAACGAGTTCAAGTTTTCTACCATGAAATTTGTGTTTTTGGGTCGAAAAACTGTTCTGATTTGACCCTGGGGTGGTGATCCCGAATTTCGCACCTTTTTGCGCTAAGACGAGTAGTTTACGAGTTATAACGTTTTAAAGTTTTCTATCATGAAATTACGGTTTTTTGGTCGAAAAACAGTTTTGTCTTGACCCTGGGGTGGTGATCCCGAATTTCGCTTCTTTTAGCTCCAGGACGCGAAGTTTATGAGTTTATAAATTTTTCTACCATGTAATTGGTGTTTTTCCGCAAATAAACAGTTTCTTTACGACCCTGGGGAGCTGAGCCAGAGTTTCGCACCTTTTTGCGCTAAGACGCTAAGTTTACGAGTTTAAACGATTTCAAGTTTTCTACCATGAAATTTGTGTTTTTGGGTCGAAAAACTGTTCTGATTTGACCCTGGGGTGGTGATCCCGAATTTCGCACCTTTTTGCGCTAAGACGAGTAGTTTACGAGTAGTTTTGGTGATCCCGAATTTCGCTTCTTTTAGCTCCAGGACGCGAAGTTTATGGGTTTATAAATTTTTCTACCATGTAATTGGTGTTTTTCCGCAAATAAACAGTTTCTTTACGACCCTGGGGAAGTGAGCCAGAATTTCGCACCTTTTAGCGCTAAGACGAGTAGTTTACGAGTTATAACGTTTTAAAGTTTTCTACCATGAAATTGGGGTTTTTCCGCGAATACACAGTTTTTTTACGACCCTGGGGTGGTGATCCCGACTTACGCACATTTTTGCGGTAAGACGTGTAGTTTACGAGTTATAACGTTTTAAAGTTTTCTATCATGAAACTTGGGTTTTTGGGTCGAATAACAGTTTTTCCGAATTTCGCTGCTTCTTGCGTTAGGACGCGAATTTTACGGGTTTAAGGATTTAAAGTTTTCTATCATGAAACAACTGTACGACCCTGGAGTGGTGATCCCAAATTTCGCACCTTTTTGCGCTAGGACGCCAAGTTTACGAGTTGTAACGATTTAAAGTTTTCTATCATGAAATTTGGGTTTTTTGGTCGAAAAACAGTTGTGATTTGAGCCTGGGGTGGTGATCCCTAATTTCCCAACATTTTGCGCTAGGACGCGAAGTTTATGAGTTTTAACGATATAAATTTCTCTACCATGTAATTGGTGTTTTCCCGCAAATAAACAGTTTCTTTACGACCCTGGTTAGGTGAGCCAGAATTTCGCACCTTTTTGCGCTAGGAAGCGAATATACGAGTTTTAACGACTTAAAGTTTTCTAACATGATTTTTGAGTTTTTGGGTTGAAATACAGTTGTGATTTGACCCTGTGGTGGTGATCCCGAATTTCGCACCTTTCTGCGCTGGGACGCGATGTTTACGAGTTTTAACGATTTAAAGTTTCCTAACATGAAATTTGAGTTTTTGGGTTGAAATACAGTTGTGATTTGAATTCCCGAATTTCGCCCCTTTTTGCGCTAAGACGAGTAGTTTACGAGTTATAACGTTTTAAAGTTTCCTATCATGAAACTTGGGTTTTTGGGTCGAAAAACAGTTTTGTTTTGACCCTGTGGTGGTGATCCCGAATTTCGCACCTTTTTGCGCTAAGACGAGTAGTTTACGAGTTATAACGTTTTAAAGTTTTCTAACATGATTTTTGAGTTTTCGGGTTGAAATACAGTTGTGATTTGACCCTGTGGTGGTGATCCCGAATTTCGCACCTTTCTGCGCTGGGACGCGAAGTTTACGAGTTTTAACGATTTAAAGTTTCCTAACATGAAATTTGAGTTTTTGGGTTGAAATACAGTTGTGATTTGAATTCCCGAATTTCGCCCCTTTTTGGGCTAAGACGTGTAGTTTACGAGTTATAACGTTTTAAAGTTTTCTAT
Source organism: Chalcosyrphus nemorum (assembly GCA_949716465.1). Taxonomy (NCBI): domain Eukaryota; kingdom Metazoa; phylum Arthropoda; class Insecta; order Diptera; family Syrphidae; genus Chalcosyrphus; species Chalcosyrphus nemorum. The sequence goes on along the minus strand of CATIXX010000088.1, from coordinate 459,022 downwards.
CATGAAACTTGGGTTTTTGGGTCGAAAAACAGTTTTGTTTTGACCCTGGGGTGGTGATCTCGAATTTCGCTTCTTTTAGCTCTAGGACGCGAAGTTTATGAGTTTGAACGATATAAATTTTTCTACCATGTTATTGGTGTTTTTCCGCAAATAAACAGTTTCTTTATGACCCTGGGGAGGTGAGCCAGAATTTCGCACCTTTTTGCGCCAGGAAGCGAATATACGAGTTTTAACGACTTAAAGTTTTCTAACATGATTTTTGAGTTTTTGGGTTGAAATACAGTTGTGATTTGACCCTGTGGTGGTGATCCCGAATTTCGCACCTTTTTGCGCTAAGACGAGTAGTTTACGAGTTATAACGTTTTAAAGTCTTCTATCATGAAACTTGGATTTTTGGGTCGAAAAACAGTTGTGATTTGAGCCTGGGGAGGTGATCCCTAATTTCGCAAATTTTTGCGCTAGGACGCGAAGTTTATGAGTTTTAACGATATAAATTTTTCTACCATTTAAATGGTGTTTTTCCGCAAATAAACAGTTTCTTTACGACCCTGGGGAGTTGAGCCAGAATTTCGCACCTTTTTGCGCTAGGAAAAGAATTTTACGAGCTTTAACGACTTAAAGTTTGATTTGTGAGTTTTTGGGTTGAAATACAGTTGTGATTTGACCCTGTGGTGGTGATCCCGAATTTCGCACCTTTCTGCGCTAGGACGCGAAGTTTACGAGTTTTAACGATTTAAAGTTTTCTAACATGAAATTTGAGTTTTTGGGTTGAAATACAGTTGTGATTTGACCCTGTGGTGGTGATCCCGAATTCCGCACCTTTCTGCGCTAGGACGCGAAGTTTACGAGTTTTAACGATTTAAAGTTTTCTAACATGAAATTTGAGTTTTTGGGTTGAAATACAGTTGTGATTTGACCCTGTGGTGGTGATCCCGAATTTCGCACCTTTCTGCGCTGGGACGCGAAGTTTACGAGTTTTAACGATTTAAAGTTTCCTAACATGAAATTTGAGTTTTTGGGTTGAAATACAGTTGTGATTTGAATTCCCGAATTTCGCCCCTTTTTGGGCTAAGACGTGTAGTTTACGAGTTATAACGTTTTAAAGTTTTCTATCATGAAACTTGGGTTTTTGGGTCGAAAAACAGTTTTGTTTTGACCCTGGGGTGGTGATTTCGAATTTCGCTTCTTTTAGCTCTAGGACGCGATGTTTATGAGTTTGAACGATATTAATTTTTCTACCATGTTATTGGTGTTTTTCCGCAAATAAACAGTTTCTTTACGACCCTGGGGAGGTGAGCCAGAATTGCGCACCTTTTTGCGCTAGGAAGCGAATATACGAGTTTTAACGACTTAAAGTTTTCTAACATGATTTTTGAGTTTTTGGGTTGAAATACAGTTGTGATTTGACCCTGTGGTGGTGATCCCGAATTTCGCACCTTTCTGCGCTAGGACGCGAAGTTTACGAGTTTTAACGATTTAAAGTTTTCTAACATGAAATTTGAGTTTTTGGGTTGATATACAGTTGTGATTTGACCCTGTGGTGGTGATCCCGAATTTCGCACCTTTTTGCGCTAAGACGAGTAGTTTACGAGTTATAACGTTTTAAAGTCTTCTATCATGAAACTTGGATTTTTGGGTCGAAAAACAGTTGTGATTTGACCCTGGGGTGGTGATCCCTAATTTCGCAAATTTTTGCGCTAAGACGAGTAGTTTACGAGTTATAACGTTTTAAAGTTTCCTATCACGAAACTTGGGTTTTTGGGTCGAAAAACAGTTTTGTTTTGACCCTGTGGTGGTGATCCCGAATTTCGCACCTTTTTGCGCTAAGACGAGTAGTTTACGAGTTATAACGTTTTAAAGTTTTCTAACAGGATTTTTGAGTTTTCGGGTTGAAATACAGTTGTGATTTGACCCTGTGGTGGTGATCCCGAATTTCGCACCTTTCTGCGCTATTACGCGAAGTTTACGAGTTTTAACGATTTAAAGTTTCCTAACATGAAATTTGAGTTTTGGGTTGAAATACAGTTGTGATTTGAATTCCCGAATTTCGCCCCTTTTTGGGCTAAGACGTGTAGTTTACGAGTTATAACGTTTTAAAGTTTTCTATCATGAAACTTGGGTTTTTGGGTCGAAAAACAGTTTTGTTTTGACCCTGGGGTGGTGATTTCGAATTTCGCTTCTTTTAGCTCTAGGACGCGATGTTTATGAGTTTGAACGATATAAATCTTTCTACCATGTTATTGGTGTTTTTCCGCAAATAAACAGTTTCTTTACGACCCTGGGGAGGTGAGCCAGAATTGCGCACCTTTTTGCGCTAGGAAGCGAATATACGAGTTTTAACGACTTAAAGTTTTCTAACATGATTTTTGAGTTTTTGGGTTGAAATACAGTTGTGATTTGACCCTGTGGTGGTGATCCCGAATTTCGCACCTTTCTGCGCTAGGACGCGAAGTTTACGAGTTTTAACGATTTAAAGTTTTCTAACATGAAATTTGAGTTTTTGGGTTGAAATACAGTTGTGATTTGACCCTGTGGTGGTGATCCCGAATTCCGCACCTTTCTGCGCTAGGACGCGAAGTTTACGAGTTTTAACGATTTAAAGTTTTCTAACATGAAATTTGAGTTTTTGGGTTGAAATACAGTTGTGATTTGACCCTGTGGTGGTGATCCCGAATTTCGCACCTTTCTGCGCTGGGACGCGAAGTTTACGAGTTTTAACGATTTAAAGTTTCCTAACATGAAATTTGAGTTTTTGGGTTGAAATACAGTTGTGATTTGAATTCCCGAATTTCGCCCCTTTTTGGGCTAAGACGTGTAGTTTACGAGTTATAACGTTTTAAAGTCTTCTATCATGAAACTTCGATTTTTGGGTCGAAAAACAGTTGTGATTTGAGCCTGGGGTGGTGATCCCTAATTTCGCAAATTTTTGCGCTAAGACGAGTAGTTTACGAGTTATAACGTTTTAAAGTTTCCTATCACGAAACTTGGGTTTTTGGGTCGAAAAACAGTTTTGTTTTGACCCTGTGGTGGTGATCCCGAATTTCGCACCTTTTTGATCTAAGACGAGTAGTTTACGAGTTATAACGTTTTAAAGTTTTCTAACAGGATTTTTGAGTTTTCGGGTTGAAATACAGTTGTGATTTGACCCTGTGGTGGTGATCCCGAATTCCGCACCTTTCTGCGCTATTACGCGAAGTTTACGAGTTTTAACGATTTAAAGTTTCCTAACATGAAATTTGAGTTTTGGGTTGAAATACAGTTGTGATTTGAATTCCCGAATTTCGCCCCTTTTTGGGCTAAGACGTGTAGTTTACGAGTTATAACGTTTTAAAGTTTTCTATCATGAAACTTGGGTTTTTGGGTCGAAAAACAGTTTTGTTTTGACCCTGGGGTGGTGATTTCGAATTTCGCTTCTTTTAGCTCTAGGACGCGATGTTTATGAGTTTGAACGATATAAATTTTTCTACCATGTTATTGGTGTTTTTCCGCAAATAAACAGTTTCTTTACGACCCTGGGGAGGTGAGCCAGAATTGCGCACCTTTTTGCGCTAGGAAGCGAATATACGAGTTTTAACGACTTAAAGTTTTCTAACATGATTTTTGAGTTTTTGGGTTGAAATACAGTTGTGATTTGACCCTGTGGTGGTGATCCCGAATTTCGCACCTTTCTGCGCTAGGACGCGAAGTTTACGAGTTTTAACGATTTAAAGTTTTCTAACATGAAATTTGAGTTTTTGGGTTGAAATACAGTTGTGATTTGACCCTGTGGTGGTGATCCCGAATTCCGCACCTTTCTGCGCTAGGACGCGAAGTTTACGAGTTTTAACGATTTAAAGTTTTCTAACATGAAATTTGAGTTTTTGGGTTGAAATACAGTTGTGATTTGACCCTGTGGTGGTGATCCCGAATTTCGCACCTTTCTGCGCTGGGACGCGAAGTTTACGAGTTTTAACGATTTAAAGTTTCCTAACATGAAATTTGAGTTTTTGGGTTGAAATACAGTTGTGATTTGAATTCCCGAATTTCGCCCCTTTTTGGGCTAAGACGTGTAGTTTACGAGTTATAACGTTTTAAAGTTTTCTATCATGAAACTTGGGTTTTTGGGTCGAAAAACAGTTTTGTTTTGACCCTGGGGTGGTGATTTCGAATTTCGCTTCTTTTAGCTCTAGGACGCGATGTTTATGAGTTTGAACGATATAAATTTTTCTACCATGTTATTGGTGTTTTTCCGCAAATAAACAGTTTCTTTACGACCCTGGAGAGGTGAGCCAGAATTGCGCACCTTTTTGCGCTAGGAAGCGAATATACGAGTTTTAACGACTTAAAGTTTTCTAACATGATTTTTGAGTTTTTGGGTTGAAATACAGTTGTGATTTGACCCTGTGGTGGTGATCCCGAATTTCGCACCTTTCTGCGCTAGGACGCGAAGTTTACGAGTTTTAACGATTTAAAGTTTTCTAACATGAAATTTGAGTTTTTGGGTTGAAATACAGTTGTGATTTGACCCTGTGGTGGTGATCCCGAATTTCGCACCTTTTTGCGCTAAGACGAGTAGTTTACGAGTTATAACGTTTTAAAGTCTTCTATCATGAAACTTGGATTTTTGGGTCGAAAAACAGTTGTGATTTGAGCCTGGGGTGGTGATCCCTAATTTCGCAAATTTTTGCGCTAAGACGAGTAGTTTACGAGTTATAACGTTTTAAAGTTTCTTCTCACGAAACTTGGGTTTTTGGGTCGAAAAACAGTTTTGTTTTGACCCTGTGGTGGTGATCCCGAATTTCGCACCTTTTTGCGCTAAGACGAGTAGTTTACGAGTTATAACGTTTTAAAGTTTTCTAACAGGATTTTTGAGTTTTCGGGTTGAAATACAGTTGTGATTTGACCCTGTGGTGGTGATCCCGAATTTCGCCCCTTTCTGCGCTATTACGCGAAGTTTACGAGTTTTAACGATTTAAAGTTTCCTAACATGAAATTTGAGTTTTGGGTTGAAATACAGTTGTGATTTGAATTCCCGAATTTCGCCCCTTTTTGGGCTAAGAGGTGTAGTTTACGAGTTATAACGTTTTAAAGTTTTCTATCATGAAACTTGGGTTTTTGGGTCGAAAAACAGTTTTGTTTTGATCCTGGGGTGGTGATCCCGAATTTCGCTTCTTTTAGCTCTAGGACGCGAAGTTTATGAGTTTGAACGATATACATTTTTCTACCATGTAATTGGTGTTTTTTCTGCAAATAAACAGTTTCTTTACGACCCTGGGGAGGTGAGCCAGAATTTCGCACCTTTTGCGCTAGGAAGCGAATTTTACGAGTTTTGACGATTTAAGTTTTGTACCATGAAATTTGTGTTTTTGGGTCGAACAACTGTTCTGACTTGACCCTGGGGTGGTGATCCCGAATTTATCACCTTTTTGCGCTAGGACGCGAATTTTACGAGTTTTAACGATTTCAAGTTTTCTCACAGGAAATTACAGTTTTTAGGTTGAAATGCAGTTGTTATTTGACCCTGGGGTGGTGATCCCGAATCTCGCACATTTTTGCGCTAGGACGCGTAGCTTACGATTTATAACGTTTTAAAGTTATCTATCATGAAATTACGGTATTTTGGTCGAAAAACAGTTTTGTCTTGACCCTGGGGTGGTGATCCCGAATTTCGCTTCTTTTAGCTCTAGGACCCGAAGTTTATGAGTTTTAACGATATAAATTTCTCTACCATGTAATTGGTGTTTTTCCGCAAATAAACAGTTCCTTTACGACCCTGGGGAGGTGAGCCAGAATTTCGCACCTTTTTGCGCCAAGAAGCGAATATACGAGTTTTAACGACTTAAAGTTTTCTTACATGATTTTGGGGTTTTTGGGTTGAAATACAGTTGTGATTTGACCCTGTGGTGGTGATCCCGAATTTCGCAACTTTTTGCGCTAAGACGATAAGTTTACGAGTTATAACGTTTTAAAGTTTTCTAACAGGATTTTTGAGTTTTCGGGTTGAAATACAGTTGTGATTTGACCCTGTGGTGGTGATCCCGAATTTCGCACCTTTCTGCGCTAGGACGCGAAGTTTACGAGTTTTAACGATTTAAAGTTTCCTAACATGAAATTTGAGTTTTAGGTTGAAATACAGTTGTGATTTGAATTCCCGAATTTAACCCCTTTTTGAGCTAAGAGGTGTAGTTTACGAGTTATAACGTTTTAAAGTTTTCTATCATGAAACTTGGGTTTTTGGGTCGAAAAACAGTTTTGTTTTGATCCTGGGGTGGTGATCCCGAATTTCGCTTCTTTTAGCTCTAGGACGCGAAGTTTATGAGTTTGAACGATATAAATTTTTCTACCATGTAATTGGTGTTTTTCTGCAAATAAACAGTTTCTTTACGACCCTGGGGAGGTGAGCCAGAATTTCGCACCTTTTGCGCTAGGAAGCGAATTGTACGAGTTTTGACGATTTAAGTTTTGTACCATGAAATTTGTGTTTTTGGGTCGAACAACTGTTCTGATTTGACCCTGGGGTGGTGATCCCGAATTTATCACCTTTTTGCGCTAGGACGCGAATTTTACGAGTTTTAACGATTTCAAGTTTTCTCACAGGAAATTACCGTTTTTAGGTTGAAATGCAGTTGTTATTTGACCCTGGGGTGGTGATCCCGAATCTCGCAAATTTTTGCGCTAGGACGCGTAGCTTACGATTTATAACGTTTTAAAGTTTTCTATCATGAAATTACGGTATTTTGGTCGAAAAACTGTTTTGTCTTGACCCTGGGGTGGTGATCCCGACTATCGCTTCTTTTAGCTCTAGGACCCGAAGTTTATGAGTTTTAACGATATAAATTTCTCTACCATGTAATTGGTGTTTTTCCGCAAATAAACAGTTTCTTTACGACCCTGGGGAGGTGAGCCAGAATTTCGCACCTTTTGCGCTAGGAAGCGAATTGTACGAGTTTTGACAATTTAAGTTTTGTACCATGAAATTTGTGTTTTTGGGTCGAACAACTGTTCTGATTTTACCCTGGGGTGGTGATCCCGAATTTATCACCTTTTTGCGCTAGGACGCGAATTTTACGAGTTTTAACGATTTCAAGTTTTCTCACAGGAAATTACAGTTTTTAGGTTGAAATGCAGTTGTTATTTGACCCTGGGGTGGTGATCCCGAATTTCGCACCTTTCTGCGTTAGGACGCGAATTTTACGAGTTTAAGGATTTAAAGTTTTTTATTATGAAATTGGTGTTCCCGAATTTCGCACCTTTTTGCGCTAAGACGAGTAGTTTACGAGTTATAACGTTTTAAAGTTTTTTATCATGAAACTTGGGTTTTTGGGTCGAAAAACATTTGTGATTTGAGCCTGGGGTGGTGATCCCTAATTTTGCACATTTTTGCGCTAGGACGCGAAGTTTATGAGTTTTAACGATATAAGTTTTTCTACCATGTAATTGGTGTTTTTCCGCAAATAAACAATTTCTTTACGACCCTGGGGAGGTGAGCCAGAATTTCGCAACTTTTTGCGCTAGGAAGCGAATTTCACGAGTTATAACGACTTAAAGTTTTCTAACATGATTTGTGAGTTTTTGGGTTGAAATACAGTTGTGATTTGACCCTGTGGTGGTGATCCCGAATTTCGCACCTTATTGCGCTAAGACGAGTAGTTTACGAGTTATAACGTTTTAAAGTTTTCTAACATGATTTTTGAGTTTTTGGGTTGAAATACAGTTGTGATTTGACCCTGTGGTGGTGATCCCGAATTTCGGACCTTTCTGCGCTGGGACGCGAAGTTTACGAGTTTTAACGATTTAAAGTTTCCTAACATGAAATTTGAGTTTTTGGGTTGAAATACAGTTGTGATTTGAATTCCCGAATTTCGCCCCTTTTTGGGCTAAGACGTGTAGTTTACGAGTTATAACGTTTTAAAGTTTTCTATCACGAAACTTGGGTTTTTGGGTCGAAAAACAGTTTTGTTTTGACCCTGGGGTGGTGATCTCGAATTTCGCTTCTTTTAGCTCTAGGACGCGATGTTTATGAGTTTGAACGATATAAATTTTTCTACCATGTTATTGGTGTTTTTCCGCAAATAAACAGTTTCTTTACGACCCTGGGGAGGTGAGCCAGAATTTCGCACCTTTTTGCGCTAGGAAGCGAATATACGAGTTTTAACGACTTAAAGTTTTCTAACATGATTTTTGAGTTTTTGGGTTGAAATACAGTTGTGATTTGACCCTGTGTTGGTGATCCCGAATTTCGCACCTTTCTGCGCTAGGACGCGAAGTTTACGAGTTTTAACGATTTAAAGTTTTCTAACATAGAATTTGAGTTTTTGGGTTGAAATACAGTTGTGATTTGACCCTGTGGTGGTGATCCCTAATTTCGCAAGTTTTTGCGCTAGGACGCGAAGTTTATGAGTTTTAACGATATAAATTTTTCTACCATGTAAATGGTGTTTTTCCGCAAATAAACAGTTTCTTTACGACCCTGGGGAGGTGAGCCAGAATTTCGCGAATTTTACGAGCTTTAATGACTTAAAGTTTGATTTGTGAGTTTTTGGGTTGAAATACAGTTGTGATTTGACCCTGTGGTGGTGATCCCGAATTTCGCACCTTTCTGCGCTAGGACGCGAAGTTTACGAGTTTTAACGATTTAAAGTTTTCTAACATGAAATTTGAGTTTTTGGGTTGAATACAGTTGTGATTTGACCCTGTGGTGGTGATCCCGAATTTCGCACCTTTTTTGCGCTAAGACGAGTAGTTTACGAGTTATAACGTTTTAAAGTTTCCTATCACGAAACTTGGGTTTTTGGGTCGAAAAACAGTTTTGTTTTGACCCTGTGGTGGTGATTTTTGGGCTAAGAGGTGTAGCTTACGAGTTATAACGTTTTAAAGTTTTCTATCATGAAACTTGGGTTTTTGGGTCGAAAAACAGTTTTGTTTTGATCCTGGGGTGGTGATCCCGAATTTCGCTTCTTTTAGTTTACGAGTTTTAACGATTTAAAGTTTTCTAACATAGAATTTGAGTTTTTGGGTTGAAATACAGTTGTGATTTGACCCTGTGGTGGTGATCCCTAATTTCGCAAGTTTTTGCGCTAGGACGCGAAGTTTATGAGTTTTAACGATATAAATTTTTCTACCATGTAAATGGTGTTTTTCCGCAAATAAACAGTTTCTTTACGACCCTGGGGAGGTGAGCCAGAATTTCGCACCTTTTTGCGCTAGGAAGCGAATTTTACGAGCTTTAATGACTTAAAGTTTGATTTGTGAGTTTTTGGGTTGAAATACAGTTGTGATTTGACCCTGTGGTGGTGATCCCGAATTTCGCACCTTTCTGCGCTAGGACGCGAAGTTTACGAGTTTTAACGATTTAAAGTTTTCTAACATGAAATTTGAGTTTTTGGGTTGAAATACAGTTGTGATTTGACCCTGTGGTGGTGATCCCGATATTCGCACCTTTCTGCGCTAGGACGCGAAGTTTACGAGTTTTAACGATTTAAAGTTTTCTAACATGAAATTTGAGTTTTTGGGTTGAATACAGTTGTGATTTGACCCTGTGGTGGTGATCCCGAATTTCGCACCTTTTTTGCGCTAAGACGAGTAGTTTACGAGTTATAACGTTTTAAAGTTTCCTATCACGAAACTTGGGTTTTTGGGTCGAAAAACAGTTTTGTTTTGACCCTGTGGTGGTGATTTTTGGGCTAAGAGGTGTAGCTTACGAGTTATAACGTTTTAAAGTTTTCTATCATGAAACTTGGGTTTTTGGGTCGAAAAACAGTTTTGTTTTGATCCTGGGGTGGTGATCCCGAATTTCGCTTCTTTTAGCTCTAGGACGCGAATTTTATGAGTTTGAACGATATAAATTTTTCTACCATGTAATTGGTGTTTTTCTATAAATAAACAGTTTCTTTACGACCCTGGGGAGGTGAGCCAGAATTTCGCACCTTTTGCGCTAGGAAGCGAATTTTACGAGTTTTGACGATTTAAGTTTTGTACCATGAAATTTGTGTTTTTGGGTCGAACAACTGTTCTGATTTGACCCTGGGGTGGTGATCCCGAATTTATCACCTTTTTGCGCTAGGACGCGAATTTTACGAGTTTTAACGATTTCAAGTTTTCTCACAGGAAATTACAGTTTTTAGGTTGAAATGCAGTTGTTATTTGACCCTGGGGTGGTGATCCCGAATCTCGCACATTTTTGCGCTAGGACGCGTAGCTTACGATTTATAACGTTTTAAAGTTTTCTTTTCGAAAAACAGTTTTGTTTTGACCCTGTGGTGGTGATCCCGAATTTCGCACCTTTTTGCACTAAGACGAGTAGTTTACGAGTTATAACGTTTTAAAGTTTCCTATCACGAAACTTGGGTTTTTGGGTCGAAAAACAGTTTTGTTTTGACCCTGTGGTGGTGATCCCGAATTTCGCACCTTTTTGCGCTAAGACGAGTAGTTTACGAGTTATAACGTTTTAAAGTTTTCTAACAGGATTTTTGAGTTTTCGGGTTGAAATACAGTTGTGACTTGACCCTGTGGTGGTGATCCCGAATTTATCACCTTTTTGCGCTAGGACGCGAAGTTTACGAGTTTTAACGATTTAAAGTTTCCTAACATGAAATCTGAGTTTTGGGTTGAAATACAGTTGTGATTTGAATTCCCGAATTTCGCCCTTTTTTGGGCTAAGAGGTGTAGTTTACGAGTTATAACGTTTTAAAGTTTTCTATCATGAAACTTGGGTTTTTGGGTCGAAAAACAGTTTTGTTTTGATCCTGGGGTGGTGAAGTTTATGAGTTTGAACGATATAAATTTTTCTACCATGTAATTGGTGTTTTTCTGCAAATAAACAGTTTCTTTACGACCCTGGGGAGGTGAGCCAGAATTTCGCACCTTTTGCGCTAGGAAGCGAATTTTACGAGTGTTGACGATTTAAGTTTTGTACCATGAAATTTGTGTTTTTGGGTCGAACAACTGTTCTGATTTGACCCTGGGGTGGTGATCCCGAATTTATCACCTTTTTGCGCTAGGACGCGAATTTTACGAGTTTTAACGATTTCAAGTTTTCTCACAGGAAATTACAGTTTTTAGGTTGAAATGCAGTTGTTATTTGACCCTGGGGTGGTGATCCCGAATCTCGCACATTTTTGCGCTAGGACGCGTAGCTTACGATTTATAACGTTTTAAAGTTTTCTATCATGAAATTACGGTATTTTGGTCGAAAAACAGTTTTGTCTTGACCCTGGGGTGGTGATCCCGAATTTCGCTTCTTTTAGCTCTAGGACCCGAAGTTTATGAGTTTTAACGATATAAATTTCTCTACCATGTAATTGGTGTTTTTCCGCAAATAAACAGTTCCTTTACGACCCTGGGGAGGTGAGCCAGAATTTCGCACCTGTTTGCGCTAGGAAGCGAATATACGAGTTTTAACGACTTAAAGTTTTCTTACATGATTTTGGGGTTTTTGGGTTGAAATACAGTTGTGATTTGACCCTGTGGTGGTGATCCCGAATTTCGCACCTTTCTGCGCTTGGACGCGAAGTTTACGTGTTTTAACGATTTAAAGTTTTCTAACATGAAATTTGAGTTTTTGGGTTGAAATACAGTTGTGATTTGACCCTGTGGTGGTGATCCCGAATTTCACACCTTTTTGCGCTAAGACGAGTAGCTTACGAGTTATAACGTTTTAAAGTTTTCTATCATGAAATTACGGTATTTTGGTCGAAAAACAGTTTTGTCTTGACCCTGGGGTGGTTATCCCGAATTTCGCTTCTTTTAGCTCTAGGACCCGAAGTTTATGAGTTTTAACGATATAAATTTCTCTACCATGTGTTTTTCCGCAAATAAACAGTTTCTTTACGACCCTGGGGAGGTGAGCCAGAATCTTGCACCTTTTTGCGCTAAGACGAGTAGTTTACGAGTTATAACGTTTTAAAGTTTTCTAACATGATTTTTGAGTTTTTGGGTTGAAATACAGTTGTGATTTGACCCTGTGGTGGTGATCCCGAATTTCGCACCTTTCTGCGCTAGGACGCGAAGTTTACGAGTTTAACGATTTAAAGTTTCCTAACATGAAATTTGAGTTTTTGGGTTGTAATATAGTTGTGATTTGAATTCCCGAATTTCGCACCTTTTTGGGCTAAGACGTGTAGTTTACGAGTTATAACGTTTTAAAGTTTTCTATCATGAAACTTGATCTTTTGGGTCGAAAAACAGTTTTTCCGAATTTCGCTGCTTCTTGCGTTAGGACGCGAGTTTTACGAGTTTCACGATTTAAAGTTTTCTACCATGAAATTTGTGTTTTTCCGCGAATACACAGTTTTTTTACGACCCTGGGGTGGTGATCCCGACTTACGCACCTTTTTGCGCTAGGAAGCGAATTTTACGAGTTTTGACGATTTTAAGTTTTCTACCATGAAATTTGTGTTTTTGGGTCGAAAAACTGTTCTGATTTGACCCTGGGGTGGTGATCCCGAATTTCGCACCTTTTTGCGCTAAGACGCTAAGTTTACGAGTTTAAACGATTTCAAGTTTTCTACCATGAAATTTGTGTTTTTGGGTCGAAAAACTGTTCTGATTTGACCCTGGGGTGGTGATCCCGAATTTCGCACCTTTTTGCGCTAGGACGCTAAGTTTACGAGTTTAAACGATTTAAAGTTTTCTAACATGATATTTGAGTTTTTGGGTTGAAATGCAGTTGTGATTTAACCCTGGGGTGGTGATCCCGAATTTCGCACCTTTTTGCGCTAAGACGAGTAGTTTACGAGTTATAACGTTTTAAAGTTTTCTATCATGAAATTACGGTTTTTTGGTCGAAAAACAGTTTTGTCTTGACCCTGTGGTGGTGATCCCGAATTTCGCTTCTTTTAGCTCCAGGACGCGAAGTTTATGAGTTTATAAATTTTTCTACCATGTAATTGGTGTTTTTCCGCAAATAAACAGTTTCTTTACGACCCTGGGGAGGTGAGCCAGAATTTCGCACCTTTTTGCGCTAAGACGAGTAGTTTACGAGTTATAACGTTTTAAAGTTTTCTATCATGAAACTTAGGTTTTTGGGTCGAAAAACAGTTGTGATTTGAGGCTGGGGTGGTGATCCCTAATTTCGCAAATTTTTGCGCTAGGACGCGAAGTTTATGAGTTTTAACGTTATAAATTCTTCTACCATGTAATTGGTGTTTTTCCGCAAATAAAAAGTTTCTTTACGACCCTGGGGAGGTGAGCCAGAATTTCGCACCTTTTTGCGCTAAGACGAGTAGTTTACGAGTTATAACGTTTTAAAGTTTTCTAACATGATTTTTGAGATTTTGGGTTGAAATACAGTTGTGATTTTACCTTGGGGTGGTGATCCCGAATTTCGCACCTTTTTGCGCTAGGACGCGTAGCTTATGATTTATAACGTTTTTAAGTTTTCTATCATGAACTTACGGTTTTTGGGTCGAAAAAGAGTTTTATTTTGACCCTGGGGTGGTGATCCCGAATTTCAAGCTTTTCTATGATGAAATTTCGGTTTTTGGGTCGAAAAACAGTTGTTTTGACTCTGGGATGGTGATTCCGAATTTCGAACCTTTTTGCGCTACGACGCGAAGCTTACGAGTTTAAGCGATTTAAAGTTTTCTACCATGAAATTTGGGTTTTTCCGCGAATACACAGTTTTTTTACGACCCTGGGGTGGTGATCCCGACTTACGCACCTTTTTGCGCTGGGAAGCGAATTTTACGAGTTTTGACGATTTAAAGTTTTCTACCATGAAATTTGTGTTTTTGGGTAGAAAAACTGTTCTGATTTGACCCTGGGGTGGTGATCCCGGATTTCGCACCTTTTTGCGCTAGGACGCTAAGTTTACGAGTTTAAACGATTTCAAGTTTTCTAACATGATATTTGAGTTTTTGGGTTGAAATGCAGTTGTTATTTAACCCTGGGGTGGTGATCCCGAATTTCGCACCTTTTTGCGCTAAGACGAGTAGTTTACGGGTTATAACGTTTTAAAGTTTTCTATCATGAAATTACGGTTTTTTGGTCGAAAAACAGTTTTGTCTTGACCCTGGGGTGGTGATCCCGAATTTCGCCTCTTTTAGCTCCAGGACGCGAAGTTTATGAGTTTGAACGATATAAATTTTTCTACCATGTAATTGGTGTTTTTCCGCAAATAAACAGTTTCTTTACGACCCTGGGGAGGTGAGCCAGAATTTCGCACATTTTTGCGCTAAGACGAGTAGTTTACGAGTTATAACGTTTTAAAGTTTTCTATCATGAAACTTAGGTTTTTGGGTCGAAAAACAGTTGTGATTTGAGGCTGGGGTGGTGATCCCTAATTTCGCAAATTCTTGCGCTAGGACGCGAAGTTTATGAGTTTTAACGATATAAATTCTTCTACCATGTAACTGGTGTTTTTCCGCAAACAAAAAGTTTCTTTACGACCCTGGGGAGCTGAGCCAGAGTTTCGCACCTTTTTGCGCTAGGAAGCGAATTTTACGAGTTTTAACGACTTAAAGTTTTCTAGCATGATTTTTGGGTTTTTGGGTTGAAATACAGTTGTGATTTTACCCTGGGGTGGTGATCCCGAATTTATCACCTTTTTGCGCTAGGACGCGAAGTTTATGAGTTTTAACGATATAAATTCTTCTACCATGTAACTGGTGTTTTTCCGCAAACAAAAAGTTTCTTTACGACCCTGGGGAGCTGAGCCAGAGTTTCGCACCTTTTTGCGCTAGGAAGCGAATTTTACGAGTTTTAACGACTTAAAGTTTTCTAGCATGATTTTTGAGTTTTTGGGTTGAAATACAGTTGTGATTTTACCCTGGGGTGGTGATCCCGAAGTTCGCAAATTTTTGCGCTAGGACGCGTAGCTTACGATTTATAACGTTTTAACGTTTTCTATCATGAAATTACGGTTTTTGGGTCGAAAAACAGTTTTGTTTTGACCCTGGGGTGGTGATCCCGAATTTCGCTGCTTTTTGCGATAGGACGCGTAGTTTTCGAGTTATAACGTTTAAGCTTTTCTATGATGAAATTTGGGTTTTTGTGTCGAAAAACAGTTTTGTTTTGACTCTGGGATGTTGATTCCGAATTTCTAACCTTTTTGCGCTACGACGCGGAGTTTACGAGTTTAAGCGATTTAAAGTTTTCTACCATGAAATTTGGGTTTTTCCGCGAATACACAGTTTTTTTACGACCCTGGGGTGGTGATCCCGACTTACGCACCTTTTTGCGCTAGGAAGCGAATTTTACGAGTTTTGACGATTTTAAGTTTTCTACCATGAAATTTGTGTTTTTGGGTAGAAAAACTGTTCTGATTTGACCCTGGGGTGGTGATCCCGAATTTCGCACCTTTTTGCGCTAGGACGCTAAGTTTACGAGTTTAAACGATTTCAAGTTTTCTAACATGATATTTGAGTTTTTGGGTTGAAATGCAGTTGTTATTTAACCCTGGGGTGGTGATCCCGAATTTCGCACCTTTTTGCGCTAAGACGAGTAGTTTACGGGTTATAACGTTTTAAAGTTTTCTATCATGAAATTACGGTATTTTGGTCGAAAAACAGTTTTGTCTTGACCCTGGGGTGGTGATCCCGAATTTCGCTTCTTTTAGCTCCAGGACGCGAAGTTTATGAGTTTGAACGATATAAATTTTTCTACCATGTAATTGGTGTTTTTCCGCAAATAAACAGTTTCTTTACGACCCTGGGGAGGTGAGCCAGAATTTCGCACATTTTTGCGCTAGGACGCCAAGTTTACGAGTTGTAAAGATTTAAAGTTTTCTATCATGAAATTTGGGTTTTTTGGTCGAAAAACAGTTGTGATTTGAGCCTGGGGTGGTGATCCCTAATTTCTCAACATTTTGCGCTAGGACGCGAAGTTTATGAGTTTTAACGATATAAATTTCTCTACCATGTAATTGGTGTTTTTCCGCAAATAAACAGTTTCATTACGACCCTGGAGAAGTGAGCCAGAGTTTCGCACCTTTTTGCGCTAGGAAGCGAATTTTACGAATTTTAACGACTTAAAGTTTTCTAACATGATTTTTGAGTTTTTGGGTTGAAATACAGTTGTGATTTGACCCTGTGGTGGTGATCCTGAATTTCGCACCTTTCTGCGCTAGGACGCGAAGTTTACGAGTTTTAACGATTTAAAGTTTTCTAACATGAAATTTGAGTTTTTTTGTTGAAATACAGTTGTGATTTGAAACTGTGGTGGTGATCCCGAATTTCGCACCTTTCTGCGTTAGGACGCGAATTTTACGAGTTTAAGGATTTAAAGTTTTCTATCATGAAATTGGTGTTGTTCCGCAAATAAACACGACAAATAAACAACTCTACGACCCTGGATTGGTAATCCCAAATTTCGCATCTTTTAGCGCTAGGACGCCAAGTTTACGAGTTTTAACGATTTAAAGTTTTCTATCATGAAATTTGGGTTTTTGGGTCGAAAAACAGTTGTGATTTGAGCCTGGGGTGGTGATCCCTAATTTCGCAACTTTTTGCGCTAGGACGCGAAGTTTATGAGATTGAACGATATAATTTTTTCTACCATGTAATTGGTGTTTTTCCGCAAATAAACAGTTTCTTTACGACCCGGGGAGGTGGGCCAGAATTTCGCACCTTTTTGCGCTAGGAAGCGAATTTTACGAGTTTTAACGATTCTAAGTTTTCTACCATGAAATGTGTGTTTTTGGGTCGAAAAACTGTTCTGATTTGACCCTGGGGTGGTGATCCCGAATTTCGCACCTTTTCGCGCTAGGACGCGTAGCTTACGATTTATAACGTTTTAAAGTTTTCTATCATGAAATTATGGTTTTTTGGTCGAAAAACAGTTTTGTTTTGACCCTGGGGTGGTGATCCCCAATTTCGCACCTTTTTGCGCTAAGACGAGTAGTTTACGAGTTATAACGTTCTAAAGTTTTCTAACATGATTTTTGAGTTTTTGGGTTGAAATACAGTTGTGATTTGAAACTGTGGTGGTGATCCCGAATTTCGCACCTTTCTGCGCTAGGACGCGAAGCTTACGAGTTTAAACGATTTCACGTTTTCTAACAAGAAATTTGAGTTTTTAGGTTGAAATGCAGTTGTTATTTGACCCTGGGGTGGTGATCCCGAATTTCGCACCTTTTCGCGCTAGGACGCGTAGCTTACGATTTATAACGTTTTAAAGTTTTCTATCATGAAATTATGGTTTTTTGGTCGCAAAACAGTTTTGTTTTGACCCTGCGGTGGTGATCCCGAATTTCGCTTCTTTTAGCTCTAGGGCGCGAAGTTTATGAGTTTTAACGATATAAATTTTTCTACCATGTAATTGGTGTTTTTCCGCAAATAAACAGTTATTTTACGATCCTGGGGAGGTGAACCAGAATTTCGCACCTTTTTGCGCTAGAAAGCGAATATACGAGTTTTAACGACTTAAAGTTTTCTAACATGATTTTTGAGTTTTTGGGTTGAAATACAGTTGTGATTTTACCCTGTGGTGGTGACCCCGAATTACGCACCTTTATGAGCTAGGACGCGAAGTTTACGAGTTTTAACGATTTAAAGTCTTCTAACATGAAATTTGAGTTTTTGGGTTGAAATGCAGTTGTGATTTGACCCTGTGGTGGTGATCCCGAATTTCGAACCTTTTTGCGCTAAGACGAGTAGTTTACGAGTTATAACGTTTAAAAGTTTTCTATCATGAAACTTGGGTTTTTGGGTCGAAAAACAGTTGTGATTTGAGGCTGGGGTGGTGATCCCTAATTTCGCACATTTTTGCGCTAGGACGCGAAGTTTATGAGTTTTAACGATATAATTTTTTCTACCATGTAATTGGTGTTTTTCCGCAAATAAACAGTTTCTTTACGACCCTGGGGAGGTGAGCCAGAATTTCGCACCTTTTTGCGCTAGGATGAGAATTTTACGAGTTTTAACGATTCTAAGTTTTCTACCATGAAATGTGTGTTTTTGGGTCGAAAAACTGTTCTGATTTGACCCTGTGGTGGTGATCCCGAATTTATCACCTTTTTGCGCTAGCACGCGAAGTTTACGAGCTTAAACGATTTCAAGTTTTCTAACAAGAAATTTGATTTTTAGGTTGAAATGCAGTTGTTATTTGACCCTGGGGTGGTGATCCCGAATTTCAGACCTTTTGCGCTAGGACGCCAAGTTTTCGAGTTTTAACGATTTAAAGTTGTCTATCATGAAATTTAGGTTTTTGGGTCGAAAAACAGTTGTGATTTGAGCCTGTTGTGGTGATCCCTAATTTCGCAACTTTTTGCGCTAGGACCCGAAGTTTATGAGTTTTAACGATATAAATTTTTCTACCATGTAATTGGTGTTTTTCCCAAATAAACAGTTTCTTTACGACCCTGCGGAGGTGAGCCAGAATTTCGCACCTTTTTGCGCTAGGAAGCGAATATACGAGTTTTAACGACTTAAACTTTTCTTTCATGATTTTTGAGTTTTTGGGTTGAAATACAGTTGTGATTTGACCCTGTGGTGGTGATCCCGAATTTCGCACCTTTCTGTGCTAGGACGCGAAGATTACGTGTTTTAACGATTTAAAGTTTTCTAACATGAAATTTGACTTTTTGGGTTGAAATACAGTTTTGATTTGATCCTGTGGTGGTGATCCCGAATTTCGCACCTTTTTGCGCTAGGACGCGTAGCTTACGATTTATAACGTTTTAATGTTTTCTATCATGAAATTACGGTTTTTTGGTCGAAAAACATTTTTGTCTTGACCCTGGGGTGGTGATCCCGAATTTCGCTTCTTTTAGCTCTAGGACGCGAAGTTTATGAATTTGAACGATAAAAATTTTTCTGCCATGTAATTGGTGTTTTTCCGCAAATAAACAGTTTCTTTACGACCCCGCAGAGGTGAGCCAGAATTTCGCACCTTTTTGCGCTAGGAAGCGAATATACGAGTTTTAACGACTTAAACTTTTCTTTCATGATTTTTGAGTTTTTGGGTTGAAATACAGTTGTGATTTGACCCTGTGGTGGTGATCCCGAATTTCGCACCTTTCTGAGCTAGGACGCGAAGTTTACGAGTTTTAACGATTTAAAGTTTTCTAACATGAAATTTTGTTTTCGGGTTGAAATACAGTTGTGATTTGACCCTGTGGTGGTGATCCCGAATTTCGCACCTTTTTGCGCTAAGACGAGTAGTTTACGAGTTATAACGTTTTAAAGTTTCCTATCATGAAACTTGGGTTTTTGGGTTGAAATGCAGTTGTTATTTGACCCTGGGGTGGTGATCCCGAATTTCAGACCTTTTGCGCTAGGACGCCAAGTTTACGAGTTTTAACGATTTAAAGTTGTCTATCATGAAATTTAGGTTTTTGGGTCGAAAAACAGTTGTGATTTGAGCCTGTTGTGGTGATCCCTAATTTCGCAACTTTTTGCGCTAGGGCGCGAAGTTTATGAGTTTTAACGATATAAATTTTTCTACCATGTAATTGGTGTTTTTCCCAAATAAACAGTTTCTTTACGACCCTGCGGAGGTGAGCCAGAATTTCGCACCTTTTTGCGCTAGGAAGCGAATATACGAGTTTTAACGACTTAAACTTTTCTTTCATGATTTTTGAGTTTTTGGGTTGAAATACAGTTGTGATTTGACCCTGTGGTGGTGATCCCGAATTTCGCACCTTTCTGTGCTAGGACGCGAAGATTACGTGTTTTAACGATTTAAAGTTTTCTAACATGAAATTTGACTTTTTGGGTTGAAATACAGTTTTGATTTGATCCTGTGGTGGTGATCCCGAATTTCGCACCTTTTTGCGCTAGGACGCGTAGCTTACGATTTATAACGTTTTAATGTTTTCTATCATGAAATTACGGTTTTTTGGTCGAAAAACATTTTTGTCTTGACCCTGGGGTGGTGATCCCGAATTTCGCTTCTTTTAGCTCTAGGACGCGAAGTTTATGAATTTGAACGATAAAAATTTTTCTGCCATGTAATTGGTGTTTTTCCGCAAATAAACAGTTTCTTTACGACCCCGCAGAGGTGAGCCAGAATTTCGCACCTTTTTGCGCTAGGAAGCGAATATACGAGTTTTAACGACTTAAACTTTTCTTTCATGATTTTTGAGTTTTTGGGTTGAAATACAGTTGTGATTTGACCCTGTGGTGGTGATCCCGAATTTCGCACCTTTCTGAGCTAGGACGCGAAGTTTACGAGTTTTAACGATTTAAAGTTTTCTAACATGAAATTTTGTTTTCGGGTTGAAATACAGTTGTGATTTGACCCTGTGGTGGTGATCCCGAATTTCGCACCTTTTTGCGCTAAGACGAGTAGTTTACGAGTTATAACGTTTTAAAGTTTCCTATCATGAAACTTGGGTTTTTGGGTTGAAATACAGTTGTGATTTGACCCTGTGGTGGTGATCCCGAATTTCGCACCTGTAAAATAAATTGGTAAGCATGAAAATATTGACCTAGCAATTCTTTAAAAATTTAATAAAAAAAAAAGAATTCCTGAGTAGTGCTTCTGGCAACGCTCCTATATGCATGTTGGTAGTTTAGTGGGTTATGTAGTCAAGAAAAAGGAAATCAGTTAGGGACTGATATTCCGCATAGACGGTAGTGGTGATTCCAGTAACTATTTATTGTGCTTGTGAAAATTACTAAAATAGTTTAAAGTAGTCATCAACTAAAACATAAATTGGGTGAGTAAAATCACTGAGTCATATTCTTACGATATTATTATTAGATGCAATTCGCATGTGGATATATGTATGTAGTTAAAGATTAGTATGTACATGTCATGCATGGACATGTCCATACTACCTACATGTTGTTACAGTTTTTTTTTTAGTTAAAGGCGACACAACGTCGGTCGGGGTGCGTGTGATGGTGTGTTTCTTTGTTCCCGCTTGTGTGCGAGGGGATTGGTAGAATTGAACGGCCAGATCCCCTGAAGACAGGAAAGTCTGACGGTGTGCGAGGCGTCTGCCAATTACTTGCACATGAGTTGAGTGTGTATGTAGGAGAAACAGCGATTCCGTCGGTTCCACCCGACCGACCGTAGAAGTTGACTCAATGCGCAGCCGTGTGTGCGAGAATTTGCCGGTTCCCCTAAGCAAGGAATGCGATGGTGTGTGTGGTGAATTTTCGTGGTTCCGCTGTGGCATTGAGTTTGTTGTAATTTTTATTACTTTTACGCGTGCTTGTCGTATCTTGTTTTTACCTAAATTTCGTTCTGTGTATGTTTACTTAAAAGGGTTTTTCCCTAAGCAAAATTGGCTCATGGGTTTTCCTTCTTTCATTTACTTACAGATTTCGTTCGGGGTTGCCAGTGTACGACGTCGGCCGTTGACTTGAATTTTTTTTGTTTTCAATAATAAAAGTAACAAAACCTTATTTGTTTCTTTTGAAATTGTTATGTTTTATTTAACCATTTTACAATTCAGAAGTGGGATAAAAGATCCATTTGAAATAAGAACGCGTCCACTGGCAACCTATGTATATATAATATTTTTTGTTTGTTTATGTGTTCATTTATCTTTCAGTTTGAAATTGTAGCAATTGGGTTGAGAGTATATAAAAGTATTTTTTTATTTTTTTTTTCCTTGATTTGATAAAAAGATTGCGGAATGGGTAGACACAAGGGAAAAAGACAATGTAGGGTGCTAGATACCAGTGGTAGTGATAGCGACAGTGAGTCAAACCATCGAAGAAGGTCGAAGAGTAATTGTAAACGAAAAGAAAAACACCGATTATACTCAAGACAGAAATCAGAGTCGATTGAGAAATTTACAGATGCCATTACTGCCTTAGTAGAGAGAGCAGGTAGTAGAAATCAGGGTCCTAGCTTTAAGGGCGATGCTGTGCCAGAATTTAATCCCGAGGATAAAAATCAACCTGCTCTTAAGTGGATTAATAAAGTTGATGAGTTACGTGAAATTTTCAGGTGGTCTGAAGAAGCGACTATATATTTTGCACTGGCAAAATTAAAAGGGCTTGCTCAAGTCTGGTATAAGGGACTTCCTAGTCTATGTTTCTCTTGGGAAGAATGGAAAATAAAAATCCAAGAAGCATTCCCATCAAAAAGAGATTTTCATGAGCAACTCACAGAAATGTTAGGCCGTAAGAAACATGTTGACGAAACGTACTGCAAATACTTTCATGAGAAGCTAGCTATGATTCATGCATGTGGTCTTAAAGGCGAGGAAGCTGTATCGTGCATCATCGGAGGTATAGATGACCGTGTTGTGAAGACAAGTGCACAGGCAGGAAGACATAAGACACCAGAGCAGTTATATATTTATTTGAGTGAAGTTAACGGTAATAACAATTGTTTTCAAAGACAACATACAAACAGCACCAGTACTCGGTTCAGGAAATTCAATCAGTTTAACTTACCCCGACAAGATAAAGATAAGGTTCGATCGGTTGACAAAAGTCGTGCTTGCTATAAATGCGGAAAACAAGGGCACTATGCAAATACTTGCGCTGCTAGAGAGTTACCAGGAGACAAGCGTTGCAATAATTGCAGAAGTCGACATCATGACGAGGCAATATGTCCACGAAAAAGCGACATGAAACCGAAAACTGTAGCTGTATTGCAAACCAGCATAGCGGATTTGAGCAACAAAAAGTTTTATAAGAAAATAAAGATAAACGGGGCAGATGTGATGGGTTATGTAGACTTTGGTAGCTCTTGTACTTTATTGACAGTAGGAAAAGCAAAAGAGATAGGGTTAGATATAAATACAAGGGACTGCATCCCATTACAGGGATACGGTAATGGGTTAGTACTAAGCATCGGTACCGCCTCAGCGAAAATTGAAATTGACGGAGTGGAAGCTAAAATAAAATTGATTATTGTTAACAACGACAAACAAGACGTCCCTATATTGGTTGGGCGATCATATACGGAGCTGCCGCATGTATGTGCAATCAAAACGCAAAGTACTCTCAGATTTTTTGTAGAAGAAGATCCGTCGGATCAATTTCAAATAGATGACATCTCTGGTACAAACAAAGTCAATTTGGTCACTCGGGAAATGACAGTTATACCACCACGACATTTGAAACTCATAGAAGCTCAGTCAGAACAAATAAGCAAAGATATCTATTTAGAATCGTCTTTAAGAACAAAGGAAGGTGAAGAAACTTGTGTTCCCACAAGAATAATGTGGGAAATAAAATAATTTTGAGAATAAATGAAGTCGGTATTTCTTTTGTGCCAATAATGAATCTGTCGGAACACGATGTAGTAGTTAAAGGGAATAAAATAATTGCCAGAGCACGCATTTGCAAAGAAGGCCTTGCACGAAAGATTCTAAGTATACGAGGTGGAACTAGAGTGTATGAGCCCATAAAACCGGATGATATCACAGTCGGTCTGATAACTGAAGAGCGAAAAAAGGAAGTGTTGGATTTGTTGAACGAGTATCGAGAGTGTATTGCGTTGAATTTGCAAGAACTGGGTTGCGTTAGAAATAATGAAATGCAGATTTGCTTAGAAGATGATCAGTCGTTTACTTTTCGTCCGTATCGTATGGCACTAAGCGAACAAACCGTCGTAAATGAAATGGTGAAGGAACTCCTGGACTGTGGTATAGTACGCGAATCAGAATCAAATTACGCATCCCCAATTCTGTTGGTGACAAAGAAAAACGGAGAGCAACGTCTGTGTATCGATTTTAGGAAACTAAACTCTAAGACAATTAAAGATAGCCATCCCCTTCCTAGGATAGATGAACAAATAGATAAACTTAAAGGTAGTGTCTGGTTTATTAGTTTAGACTTGCGTACGGGATATTATCAGATTCCAATGGAGGAAAGTTCCAAAAGGTTTACATCTTTTGTCACAAACAGGGGACAGTATGAATTTCAACGCATGCCTTTTGGACTGTGCAATGCTCCCAGAGTATTCCAGCGGCTAATGAACCGAATACTAGCAAGTCAATTAGACACAGCCGCCGTATACTTAGATGACATTCTGTTGCATGCAAGAACGCAGGAGGAAGTGATCGAATCTCTACGTCGAACACTAAATATATTCAAACAGGAGGGGTTAACTTTGAATATCAAAAAATGCACGTTTCTCATGAATAAGGTAACATTTTTGGGCTATGAAGTAGAGAATGGCACGGTTAAGCCAGGAACAGAAAAGACAAAAGCCATCAGAGATTTTCCAACTCCAAAGACGGTTCAGCAAATACGACAATTCTTGGGGTTAACTGGATATTTCCGACACTTCGTACAAAATTATGCCGGAATAGTCAAGCCATTAACCAGTTTGCTACGGAAAACCACCGTGTGGGTGTGGACGACAAAAGAGGAGCAAGCATTCAGTCAATTGAAAGAGGTACTCTGCAATGTCCCTGTACTAGCAATCTACAGAAGCGAAGCAGTCACAGAAGTACATACCGATGCAAGTTCGTTGGGTGTGGCCGGAATATTGCTACAACAGCACGATGATGGACGATTACATCCTGTCATGTACTTTAGCCGACAGACAAGACCACCGGAAGAAAAATACCATTCTTTCGAATTAGAGACTATGGCCGTGGTCGAAACATTAAAGAAATTTCGTTCGTATCTGTTTGGTTCCAAATTCACAGTTGTAACGGATTGCAACGCCCTGAAGACCTCGAATGAAAAAAAACACCTTATTCCTCGAATCGCAAGATGGTGGCTTCAACTAACCGAATTCACATTTGACATAAAATATCGCCCCGGAGAACGAATGCGACACGTCGATGCATTGAGCCGAAATCCGTGTTTGGAAACGGTTATGGAAATTCGACAGGCTGATTGGGTTTTATCTGGGCAGTTGACAGACCATAAAATTAAACAAATTCACGAAATTTTAATAAGAAACCCCAAGACGGAAGAGGAAAAACGAACATGTAAAGACTACGTTTTACGCGAAGGACGAATATACCGAAGGACAACCAACGGAACCCAGTGGGTAGTACCCAAAGGTATGCGACAGCGAGTGGTCCACGCTGCACACGATGAACTAGGCCATTTCGGTATTGAGAAAACTTTAAAACGGCTGTGCCAGTATTATTGGTTTCCTCATATGAAGAACTATGTGGAAAAGTACCTAGCCTGTTGCATACGCTATTTGTACAATAAACGTAACACCGGTAGGACAGAAGGATACTTGCATCCTATTCCAAAGCCAGATGTCCCGATGAGTATGATACATATTGATCACCTTGGACCGTTTCCTAAATCGAAGCTTGGTAACTACTATATAGTTGCATTGATCGACGCTTTTACAAAATTTTCATTCATAAAAGCTGTAAAGTCTACTAAAACTAAACTGGTCATAGATTTTCTGAGAGATATTTTTTCTGTGTACGGAATACCACACGTTGTTATATCCGATCGTGGGAGCTCATTTACAGCTAAGGATTTTAAAAGCTTTTGTGAACAAAATAACATCAAGCATGTATTGAACGCAGTTGCCACTCCACGTGCAAACGGTCAAGTGGAGCGACTTAATAGATCGATTCTAAGTGCTCTTATGACTAGTACACTTGACGAAAACAGATGGGACGAAAGCGTACGGCAAGTACAATTTGCTTTAAATAACATTGAGAGCACGAGCACAGGTAAAACACCTAGCCAACTAATGTTTGGCATGCAACCAAGATATGGATCAGATACAATGTTAAAAGATGAAATCAAATCTACTGCGGAGCTGATTGAAGATCTCTGTGACTTCCGCGTTAAGGCAATTCAAAATATAGAAAAGGCTTAGACTCAACAGAAAACTCAATATGATAAGAAAAGAAAGAAGGCTAGACACTATCAAGAAGGAGATTTAGTTCTTATTAAGAAGCAAGATATGGCCACTGGTTCTAGTAAAAAGCTTTTACCTCCCTTCAAAGGTCCCTTTATTGTCAAACAAGTCTATCCCAACGATCGATATCTAGTAATTGGCATGGAAGGGTCTCGTCGTAGTCGCAAACGAAACTATGAAGCTGTGTTGCCCGCCGACAGTATTAGACCTTGGGCACCTCCAAACGGTATCTCAGGAAGCAGTGACAGCTCAGAAGAAATTGACGACGAAAAACTCGAGGCGAGTTTAAGTCAGGAAAGCCGACTGTAAAATAAATTGGTAAGCATGAAAATATTGACCTAGCAATGCTTTAAAAATTTAATAAAAAACAAAGAATTCCTGAGTAGTGCTTCTGGCAACGCTCCTATATGCATGTTGGTAGTTTAGTGGGTTATGTAGTCAAGAAAAAGGAAATCAGTTGGTGACTGATATTCCGCATAGACGGTAGTGGTGATTCCAGTAACTATTTATTGTGCTTGTGAAAATTACTAAAATAGTTTAAAGTAGTCATCAACTAAAACATAAATTGGGTGAGTAAAATCACTGAGTCATATTCTTACGATATTATTATTAGATGCAATTCGCATGTGGATATATGTATGTAGTTAAAGATTAGTATGTACATGTCATGCATGGACATGTCCATACTACCTACATGTTGTTACAGTTTTTTTTTTAGTTAAAGGCGACACAACGTCGGTCGGGATGCGTGTGATGGTGTGTTTCTTTGTTCCCGCTTGTGTGCGAGGGGATTGGTAGAATTGAACGGCCAGATCCCCTGAAGACAGGAAAGTCTGACGGTGTGCGAGGCGTCTGCCAATTACTTGCACATGAGTTGAGTGTGTGTGTAGGAGAAACAGCGATTCCGTCGGTTCCACCCGACCGACCGTAGAAGTTGACTCAATGCGCAGCCGTGTTTGCGAGAATTTGCCGGTTCCCCTAAGCAAGGAATGCGATGGTGTGTGTGGTGAATTTTCGTGGTTCCGCTGTGGCATTGAGTTTGTTGTAATTTTTATTACTTTTACGCGTGCTTGTCGTATCTTGTTTTTACCTAAATTTCGTTCTGTGTATGTTTACTTAAAAGGGTTTTTCCCTAAGCAAAATTGGCTCATGGGTTTTCCTTCTTTCATTTACTTACAGATTTCGTTCGGGGTTGCCAGTGTACGACGTCGGCCGTTGACTTGAATTTTTTTTGTTTTCAATAATAAAAGTAACAAAACCTTATTTGTTCCTTTTGAAATTGTTGTGTTTTATTTAACCATTTTACACACCTTTCTGCGTTAGGACGCGAATTTTACGAGTTTAAGGACTTAAAGTTTTCTATTGTGAAATTGGTGTTCCCGAATTTCGCACCTTTTTGCGCTAAGACGAGTAGTTTACGAGTTATAACGTTTTCGAACATGATTTTTGAGTTTTTGGGTTGAAATACAGTTGTGATTTGACCCTGTGCTGGTGATCCCGAATTTCGCACCTTTCTGCGTTAGGACGCGAATTTTACGAGTTTAGGGACTTAAAGTTTTCTATTGTGAAATTGGTGTTCCCGAATTTCGCACCTTTTTGCGCTAAGACGAGTAGTTTACGAGTTATAACGTTTTAAAGTTTTCTAACATGATTTTTGAGTTTTTGGGTTGAAATACAGTTGTGATTTGACCCTGTGGTGGTGATCCCGAATTTCGCACCTTTCTGCGTTAGGACGCGAATTTTACGAGTTTAAGGACTTAAAGTTATCTATTGTGAAATTGGTGTTCCCGAATTTCGCACCTTTTTGCGCTAAGACGAGTAGTTTAAGAGTTATAACGTTTTCGAACATGATTTTTGAGTTTTTGGGTTGAAATACAGTTGTGATTTGACCCTGTGCTGGTGATCCCGAATTTCGAACTTTTCTGAGCTATTACGCGAAGTTTACGAGTTTTAACGACTTAAAGTTTTCTAACATGAAATTTGAGTTTTAGGGTAGAAGGATTTAAAGTTTTCTATTATGAAATTGGTGTTCCCGAATTTCGCACCTTTTTGCGCTAAGACGAGTAGTTTACGAGTTATAACGTTTTAAAGTTTTCTAACATGATTTTTCGGTTTTTGGGTTGAAATACAGTTGTGATTTGACCCTGTGCTGGTGATCCCGAATTTCGCACCTTTTTGAGCTAGGACGCGAAGTTTACGAGTTTTAACGATTTAAAGTTTTCTAACATGAAATTTGAGTTTTAGGGTTGAAGGATTTAAAGTTATCTATTATGAAATTGGTGATCACGAATTTCGCACTTTTTTGCGCTAAGACGAGTAGTTTACGAGTTATAACGTTTTAAAGTTTTCTATCATGAAACTTGGGTTCTTGGGTCGAAAAACAGTTTTGTTTTGTCCCTGTGGTGGTGATCCCGAATTTCGCACCTTTTTGCGCTAAGACGAGTAGTTTACGAGTTATAACGTTTTAAAGTTTTCTAACATGATTTTTGAGTTGGGATGGTGATTCCGAATTTCGAACCTTTTTGCGCTACGACGCGAAGCTTACGAGTTTAAGCGATTTAAAGTTTTCTACCATGAAATTTGGGTTTTTCCGCGAATAGACAGTTTTTTTACGACCCTGGGGTGGTGATCCCGACTTACGCACCTTTTTGCGCTAAGACGTGTAGTTTACGAGTTATAACGTTTTAAAGTTTTCTATCAAGAAACTTGGGTTCTTGGGTCAAATAACAGTTTTTCCGAATTTCGCTGCTTCTTGCGTTAAGACGCGAATTTTACGAGTTTAAGGATTTAAAGTTTTCTATCATGAAATTGGTGTTTTTCCGCAAAAAAACACGACAAATAAACAACTTTACGACCCTGGAGTGGTGATCCCAAATTTCGCACGTTTTTGCGCTAGGTCGCCAAGTTTACGAGTTTTAACGATTTTAAGTTTTCTACCATGAAATTTGTGTTTTTGTTTCGAAAAACTGTTGTGATTTGACCCTGTGGTGGAGATCCCGAATTTCGCACCTTTTTGCGCTAGGACGCGTAGCTTACGATTTATAACGTTTTAAAGTTTTCTATCATGAAATTACGGTTTTTTGGTCGAAAAACAGTTTTGTTTTGACCCTGGGGTGGTGATCCCGAATTTCGCTTCATTTAGCTCTAGGACGCGAAGTTTATGAGTTTGAACGATATAAATTTTTGTACCATGTAATTGGTGTTTTTACGCAAATAAACAGTTTCTTTACGATCCTGGGGAGGTGAGCCAGAATTTCGCACCTTTTTGCACTAGGAAGCGAATATACGAGTTTTAACGACTTAAAGTTTTCTTACATTATGTTTGAGTTTTTGGGTCGAAAAACAGTTGTGATTTGAACCTGGGGTGGTGATCCATAATTTCGCAAATTTTTGCGCTAGGACGCGAAGTTTATGAGTTTCAACGATATCAACTCAATGAGTCACTACTTAAGGAATTAAACAATCTTAAGCAAGAGTTGCAAATGTTGAAAGATGAAATCAACAACCAAAAAAAAGTAAATGTCCAACCTGCAGAGATCTCAACAGATGAAGAAGAACTCGAAAAAGAGACAGAGGGACATCGTCATATGGGGAACCAAAATAAGAAAAGAAAAATGAGTACATCTCCAAAAAACTCATCGCCAAAAGAAAGCTGCACAATCACAGTGTATGCTTCAAACAAAGAAAATAAAATACACAATCCATCCAAACCTCCACCAATTATTGAACTACAAGTGAATAAGTATGAAAGCTTGGTCAAATTATTGGATGAAAATAAACTTAAAGCTTCTACAGCATTAATAATCAAAAATGACATCAAAATTAATGTCGATGAAGAAGAGGGATACAGAATTCTAACTAAAATACTAAACCAAAAAAAAGTGCAATGGTATTCTTATGAGAATAAGCAAACCAGACCAATTAAAGTTGTAGTAAAAAACTGCATTTTTCATGCTCACCGGAAAGCATTAACAACGAATTAAACCATAGAGGTTTTAAAATACTGGAAGTCGTAAATATGCTAAAATTTAAAAGCAAAGTACCGCTTCCAATGTTTTTGCTCAGTTTCGAACATGACGAAGACAAAGAAAAAATATGTGGCATTAAAAACATACTTGGGAAGAAAGTTGAGATTCATACTTTACGTAAATCCAAGTTAGTGCCCCAATGCAAAAATTGTCAAAGGTACGGGCATACACAAAAATACTGCAGCTCAAACCCAAGATGTGTAAAGTGTGCAGGAAGTCACCACACCAAAGAATGTGTGAAGAAAAAGGACGAACACATTAAGTGTGTAAACTGCAATGAAAGCCATCCTGCTAACTATAGAGGATGCTTAGTTGCAAAAGAAATGCAACTAAAAAAAGATAAAAAACAAAAGAAAGCACTTAAAAGCTCCAATAAGGAAGCCCAAAAGGCCAAAAAGGACTCACAAAAGAGCCCACAAAAAGAAAAAGCGAAAGATCAAGTGATCATCAAAAAGGACGCAATACCAAAGACAGCGGGCCCTAAAATGACATATGCTCATGCAGCATCAAAAACAATACAAATACCAGCAGAGAAAGCCGTAAAAAGCAAAACAGAGCCACACACTGCAATGTAAACCCTCATGAAACAAGTCCTAAATAGGATTGATTCCATGGAAAAAAATTGGGCAAGTGCGAGGAGAGCCACGTGCAATAGTGTTCCGGACATTTTATATTGTCATTAAATAGAAGGCAATTTATTCATATCCTGCATAGGTACACCTGATGCTGGTTTTGATATGAATGTCTTGTACGTAGGTATGTCCTTGTAATACTGAGCTGACATTCCAGTCCATTTTAATTTGCACTTTCGATATAAAACATGTATTGTATTCGTGCAAAAATTGGAACTCGAGATATTAAATAATTCTGAAATTACATTGATAGAGAAGTTCGTTATAGTGTGTCTGCCGATTCTGTTTGTCTGTCTGTATGACGAGTGAATCAATTTACTTCAAACTTCATGTTAGGCAGCTATTGCATGGCCACTAAAGGGGACATTGAAATTTTTGTTCTAGCCCTACTCTTAGAGCTCCTTCACGTAGTGCCATTTTCACAAACACGGAGTTTTTTCTAAAATGGTTTCAACGATTTTGAAAAAATGTCATATTTCAGTTAGTTTAGGCGTACCAGCCTTTTGAATAAAAATGCATATAATGGTACTTTGCTTACTAAATGGTTTTAGTAAAGCAAAACACTGGCAATACTTGACATGCAAAGGAATACAGCATTTAGAGTTTTAAAAATTTAAGAAAAAAATATTTAAAAAAAAAAACCAAAACTAAAAAAAATTGTAGTTTTTTAAACTTATTGAGCTTTTAATAGCAGCATAGAGCTAACATATACGATCCATTCGTGCAAATAACTTTGTTTTTGAAAAATCGAAATCGAATGAGGTAGCAGCAAGAGAAGAGAATATAGGGAAGTCCATGCGCTCTTCTAAAATCTGTAACTCGAGAACTACTTGGCGGATTCAGATGAAACTTGAAATTTGAGCAAATCGTAGTATCGAAATGACCTACTGTAAAAATTATTTGGATAACATGAAAACTGGGGGAGGTACAGTGGGCTAACTAGATACCCCATTTTTTTAATTTTTCTCAGAAAATACATAAGATACAGAAATTTTCGTACTTATTTCACAATCTACACAAAATTCTACGTATCTCCAATTTTTTTCATATTTTTAGCATTTATGGTCTGGCCGCTAAGGGCGGGGGGACAACATTTTTCAAATGTTTGGCAAGCTTTTTTGTTCAACAAATTTTGTCAGAAAAAAATATTTCTTACATATATGGAGCCCTTGCAAAATTCTCTTTAATTTGATATGCCACATGATGGGGAATAAAATAATTTTTTTTTGCCCTTCATACTAGGTGCCCAAAAAAGGGCTCCCAAAATGAAATTCATTGCCGCCATCTTGTGCAGGCTTCCACATTACGTATACATAGCGAAAGTTTCAACTCTCTATGTCTAACGGTTCAAAAGTTACAGGGCTGTGACAGACTGACGGACAGACGGACAGACAGACACCGTATCAAACCCATAAGTGTTCCGTCTTACCTTTTAAGGTCCGGAACACTAACAATAAAATGATATTAGATAGAATATCTTTACTAGAGAGACAGAACCGCAATAAAAGAGCTGTACAAACATGATGAATAAAATCAAAATTCTAGAATGGAATGCTAATGGTTTCGAGAATCGAAAAGATGAGATACAAGTGATTCTCGATATAAACCAGATAGACATATGTCTTATTTCAGAGACGCACTTCAAATTAAATTCTGACCCTAAACTGAAGGGATATATATTATATCACTCCCCACATCTACATAGCTGCGCAAAAGGCGGGGCTGCAGTGGTAATAAAGAATACGATTGAACACCATTTAGACGCAAAATTCCAATCATGTGCCATCCAAGGAATTTCCATTTGCATAAAAACAAGCAGTGGCCAACTATCCGTTGCATCAGTATATTGCTCTCCTAGCTATAGAATAAATACGAGTGATTTTAAAAATCTTTTCCGCATATTTCACAGTAGATTAATCGTGGGAGGGGATTTTAATGCCAAGAATAAATATTGGGGATCTAGACTAACAAACACTAGAGGCAGAGAACTTTTTAAATGTATTAAAGAAGATGGCGGGAAATACCACTCGACGGGAAAACCTACCTATTGGCCAACAGATAGGAATAAAACCCCAGATCTTGTCGACTTCTTTATATCTAAAAATATATCCTGAAATAAAATAAATGTGGAAGAAGGCCCTGATCTTCAATCAGATCATTCCTCAGTCCTCCTTACACTTGGCGATAAAATAATTATAAAAGAACAAAGTCCAAAACTTGTTAATAGACTGACTGATTGGAACTACTTTAGACAGATGTTGGAAGAAAGTATCCAACTATCATCAGCTATACAAACAGTAGACCAACTAGAAAAAGCAGTGCAAAAACTAACACTGAACATACAAAATGCTGTTGTTGCAAACAACAAAAAAGACTAAGCAAAACTCTTACCATCGCGAAATATGTGAAATCATTACACGAAAAAGGAAAGCTAGAAAGCGTTGACAACAGACAAGGGCGCCAAGCGACAAAACCATACTAAACAACTTAAATAATAAGCTCAGAAATTCTATAAAAGAATTCAAGAATGAGTCTTTAAAAACTTACCTTAGCAGTCTTACAAATGATGCTAGTACCGACTACTCGCTCTGGAAGGCAACAAAGAAAATGAACCGACCAATTGCCCATATTCCTCCAGTAAAAACCAAAGAAGGTAACTGGGCAAAAAGCAGCCAAGAAAAAGCAAACACTTTTGCAGAGTACCTTGAGGACGTCTTCAAACCCTATAAAGATAAAAGTTACCAAGGAATCGAAGAAAGGTGCGAAGAAGATCGACCAATTCGATCGGTAACAGCTAAAGAACTTGCCAAAGAAATTAAAGAAAATATAAATATAAAAAAGGCCCCAGGGTTTGATTTAATTACAGGGGAAATCTTAAAACAATTCCCACACAAAGGTTTAAAAAAACTAGCGCAGATTATAAATGCTGCATTTAAGCTGGGATATGTGTCAAGCATGTGGAAGGTCGCGGAGGTAATAATGATCCCAAAACCAGGCAAACCACCAAGCGAAGTAACTTCATATCGCCCAATATCGATACTACCAATATTGTCAAAGCTATTTGAAAAAATGCTGGTAAAACGCCTGCAAAAAATAATCTATGAAAAATCGCTAGTCCCAAATCACCAATTTGGATTTAGAAATAAGCACTCTACAATTGACCAAGTGCATAGAATCACAGATAAGATCGAAAAAGCATTTGAAGAGAAAAATGTGTGCTCTACAATACTTCTTGATATAGCACAAGCTTTCGATAAAGTCTGGCACAAAGGACTAAAACACAAATTACAAACACAACTGCCGATGCAGTATTCGACAATTCTGGAGTCTTATATATCAGATCGATTCCTCAGAATTAAACAAGATACAGAATACTCAACATTAAGAGAGATAAAAGCTGGTTTACCGCAAGGCAGTGTTTTAGGGCCAGTGCTATACCTTCTATTCACTAGTGATCCGCCTGAAAGCGGAGAAACCACTATAGCAACTTTTGCAGATGACACTGCTGTACTTGCTGTAGGAGAAACTGTTGAAATAGCAACAAAAAAGCTCCAAATAGCAATAAACCGTATCTCAGAATGGACTAAAAAGTGGCAGATTAGATTAAATGACCTTAAGTCAGTCCATATTAATTTTACGTATAAAAACGTACCACATATTCCAGTCTACATTAGCAACAATGTAGTGGAATATTCAAACACAGCCAAATATCTAGGCATGACTCTAGACGCTAAACTGCGTTGGAAAGCGCATGTAAAGAAAAAAAAAGATGAGTTCAACATGCGATACAGTAAAATGTATTGACTTATTGGGAGATATTCTTCCCTGTCCAACTACAATAAGTTATTGCTATACAAGCAAATTCTAAAACCGGTATGGACCTATGGTCTCCAGTTATGGGCATGCACATGCCAAACAAATTTACAAAAAATTCAGGTCTTCCAAAATAAAGTACTAAGGAACATAGTCAATGCACCTTGGTACATACGTAACGCTGATCTTCATAGAGATCTAAATATCGAAATGGTTGAAGACGAAACTAAAAAAGTTGCTCAAATGCACAGACGTAGGCTTCTCAACCACGTTAGCTTAGAAATAACCGAATTATTAAATACAGACCACGTTATCAGGAGATTAAGGCGGATATAACCGCTTGATCTATAAAAATTAGCTAAGAATAGAAATTAGGTTATATTTTCTAAAAAAAAAGTTCAGAAATCCGACAACCGGCGGATTTCTCTTTTAAATTCTCAAACAATTCAAAAACCAGTGAAAAATGCTACAATCCGCCTGGAGCGAATCGTATGATACCCTATCCCTATCTTATTTGATCGTGTCAGTGGGCGGTGGGAAATATATTCACAAAATTTTCTATTTTGCCCTATAAACTAATAATTTTACTCGAAAATTAATTTTTGAAGTAAACGCCCCTAAAAAGTGGGCGTGGCCATATACAATGTATAGACGATTTGTAGATTAAGTCGATATCTACATTTTTCGAGTTTCATATGAAAATAGTGAAAAAAGGTGATTTTTTGAAAAGTGGGCGTGTCAGTGGGCGGATTTTAAAAATTTTTACACTTGTATTGCTTACTTTTCCAAGGACCTCGTATACAAAATTTCATCAACCTAGCTCAAAATTTAAGGCCCAAGAACTGGTGACACACAGACGGACGGACAGACAGACGGACGGACGGACAGACGGACGGACGGACAGACGGACGGACGGACAGACGGACGGACGGACAGACGGACGGACGGACATAGCTCAATCGACTCGGCTAGTGATGCTGATCATTTATATATATACTTTATTGGGTCAATCTGTAATATTTCTCTATGTTACAAACTATGTATCAAACTTAATATACCCTTAGGATAGGGTATAATAAATTGCTGATTAGTTGAACAACTAGGTGCAATGCCAGGGGGTTAAAGTCCCTCACTATTGCAGAAGCATCCCTCGCGTTCTAGCTCTGCAATGTCTTTCAATGATTTTCCCTTCCAGCGAACTCCCATCCAAAAAAAAAAAAAAAAGATATAAATATTTCTACCATGTAATTGGTGTTTTTCCGCAAATAAACAGTTTCTTTACGACCCTGGGGAGGTGAGCCAGAATTTCGCACCTTTTTGCGCTAGGAAGCGAATTTTACGAATTTTAACGACTTAAAATTTTCTAACATGATTTGTGAGTTTTTGGGTTGAAATACAGTTGTGATTTGACCCTGTGGTGGTGATCCCGAATTTCGCACCTTTCTGCGCTAGGACGCGAAGTTTACGAGTTTTAACGATTTAAAGTTTTCTAACATGAAATTTGAGTTTTTGGGTTGAAATACAGTTGTGATTTGACCCTGTGGTGGTGATCCCGAATTTCGCACCTTTTTGCGCTAAGACGAGTAGTTTACGAGTTATAACGTTTTAAAGTTTTCTATTATGAAACTTGGGTTTTTGGGTCGAAAATCAGTTTTGTTTTGACCCTGTGGTGGTGATCCCGAATTTCGCACCTTTTTGCGCTAAGACGAGTAGTTTACGAGCTATAACGTTTTAAAGTTTTCTAACATGATTTTTGAGTTTTTGGGTTGCAATACAGTTGTGATTTGACCCTGTGGTGACCCTGTGGTGGTGATCCCAAATTTCGCACCTTTCTGCGCTAGGACGCGAAGTTTACGAGTTTTAACGATTTAAAGTTTCCTAACATGAAATTTGAGTTTTTGGGTTGAAATACAGTTGTGATTTGAATTCCCGAATTTCGCACCTTATTGGGCTAAGACGTGTAGTTTACGAGTTATAACGTTTTAAAGTTCTCTATTATGAAACTTGGGTTTTTGGGTCGAAAAACAGTTTTTCCGAATTTCGCTGCTTCTTGCGTTAGGACGCGAATTTTACGAGTTTAACGATTTAAAGTTTTCTACCATGAAATTGGTGTTTTTCCGCAAATAAACAGTTTCTTGACGACCCTGGGGAGGTCAGCCAGAGTTTCGCACCTTTTTGCTCTAGGAAGCGAATTTTACGAGTTTTAACGACTAAAAGTTTTCTAGCATAATTTTTGAGTTTTTGGGTTGAAATACAGTTGGGATTTTTTTTTTTTTTGACTCTGGGATGGTGATTCCGAATTTCGAACCTTTTTGGCGCTACGACGCGAAGCTTACGAGTTTAAGCGATTTAAAGTTTTCTACCATGAAATTTGGGTTTTTCCGCGAATACACAGTTTTTTACGACCCTGGGGTGGTGATCCCGACTTACGCTCCTTTTTGCGCTTAGACGTGTAGTTTACGAGTTATAACGGTTTAAAGTTTTCTATCATGAAACTTGGGTTTTTCGGTCGAATAACAGTTTTTCCGAATTTCGCTGCTTCTTGCGTTAGGACGCGAATTTTACGAGTTTAAAGTTTTCTATCATGAAATTGGTGTTTTTCCGCAGATAAACACGACAAATAAACAACTCTACGACCCTGGAGTGGTGATCCCAAATTTCGCACCTTTTTGCGCTAGGACGCCAAGTTTACGAGTTTTAACGATTTAATTTGTTCTACCATGTAATTGGTGTTTTTCAGCAAATAAACAGTTTCTTTACGACCCTGGGGAGGTGAGCCAGAATTTCGCACCTTTTGCGCTAGGAAGCGAATTTTACGAGTTTTGACGATTTAAGGTTTGTACCATGAAATTTGTGTTTTTGGGTCGAAAAACTGTTCTGATTTGACCCTGGGGTGGTGATCCCGAATTTATCACCTTTTTGCGCTAGGACGCGAAGTTTACGAGTTTAAACGCTTTCAAGTTTTCTAACAAGAAATTTGAGTTTTTAGGTTGAAATGCAGTTGTTATTTGACCCTGAGGTGGTGATCCCGAATTTCGCACCTTTTTGCGCTAGGACGCGTAGCTTACGATTTATAACGTTTTAAAGTTTTCTATCATAAAATTACGGTTTTTTAGTCGAAAAACAGTGTTGTTTGGACCCTGGGGTGGTGATCCCGAATTTCGCTTCTTTAGCTCTAGGACGCGAAGTTTATCAGTTTGAACGATATAAATTTTTCTACCATGTAATTGGTGTTTTTCCGCAAATAAACAGTTTCTTTACGACCCTGGGGAGGTGATCCCGAATTTCGCACCTTTCTGCGCTAGGACGCGAAGTTTACGAGTTTTAACGATTTAAAGTTTTCTGACATGATTTGTGAGTTTTTGGGTTGAAATACAGTTGTGATTTGACCCTGTGGTGGTGATCCCGAATTTCGCACCTTTCTGCGCTAGGACGCGAAGTTTACGCGTCTTAACGATTTAAAGTTTTCTAACATGAAATTTGAGTTTTTGGGCTGAAATACAGTTGTGATTTGACCCTGTGGTGGTGATCCCGAATTTCGCACCTTTTTGCGCTAAGACGAGTAGTTTACGAGTTATAACGTTTTAAAATTTTCTATCATGAAACTTGTGTTTTTCGGTCGAAAAACAGTTTTGTTTTGACCCTGTGGTGGTGATCCCGAATATCGCACCTTTCTGCGCTAAGACGAGTAGTTTACGAGTTATAACGTTTTAAAGTTTTCTAACATGATTTGTGAGTTTTTGGGTTGAAACACAGTTGTGATTTGACCCTGTGGTGGTGATCCCGAATTTCGCACCTTTTTGCGCTAAGACGAGTAGTTTACGAGGTATAACGTTTTAAAGTTTTCTAACATGATTTTTGAGTTTTTGGGTTGAAACACAGTTGTGATTTGACCCTGTGGTGGTGAACCCGAATTTCGCACCTTTTTGCGCTAAGACGAGTAGTTTACGAGTTATAACGTTTTAAAGTTTTCTAACTAGATTTTTGAGTTTTTGGGTTGAAATGCAGTTGTGATTTGACCCTGTGGTGGTGATCCTGAATTTCGAACCTTTTTGCGCTACGACGCGAAGCTTACGAGTTTAAGCGATTTAAAATTTTCTACCATGAAATTTGGGTTTTTCCGCGAATACACAGTTTTTTTACGACCCTGGGGTGGTGATCCCGACTTACGCTCCTTTTTGCGCTTAGACGAGTAGTTTACGAGTTATAACGTTTTAAAGTTTTCTAACATGATTTTTGAGTTTTTGGGTTGAAACACAGTTGTGATTTGACCCTGTGGTGGTGATCGTGAATTTCGCACCTTTCTGCGCTAGGACGCGAAGTTTACGAGTTTTAACGATTTAAAGTTTTCTAACATGAAATTTGAGGTTTTGGGTTGAAATACAGTTGTGATTTGATCTTGTGGTGGTGATCCCGAATTTCGCACCTTTTTGCGCTAAGACGAGTAGTTTACGAGTTATAACGTTTTAAAGTTTTCTATCATGAAACTTGGGTTTTTGGGTCGAAAAACAGTTTTGTTTTGACCCTGTGGTGGTGATTTCGAATTTCGCACCTTTTTGCGCTAAGACGAGTAGTTTACGAGTTATAACGTTTTAAAGTTTTCTAACTAGATTTTTGAGTTTTTGGGTTGAAATACAGTTGTGATTTGACCCTGTGGTGGTGATCCCGAATTTCGCACCTTTCTGCGCTAGGACGCGAAGTTTACGAGTTTTAACGATTTAAAGTTTTCTAACATCAAATTTGAGTTTTTGGGTTGAAATACAGTTGTGATTTGAATTCCCGAATTTCGCACCTTATTGGGCTAAGACGTGTAGTTTACGAGTTATAACGTTTTAAAGTTCTCTATTATGAAACTTGGGTTTTTGGGTCGAAAAACAGTTTTTCCGAATTTCGCTGCTTCTTGCGTTAGGACGCGAATTTTACGAGTTTAACGATTTAAAGTTTTCTACCATGAAATTGGTGTTTTTCCGCAAATAAACAGTTTCTTGACGACCCTGGGGAGGTGAGCCAGAGTTTCGCACCTTTTTGCTCTAGGAAGCGAATTTTACGAGTTTTAACGACTAAAAGTTTTCTAGCATAATTTTTGAGTTTTTGGGTTGAAATACAGTTGGGATTTTTTTTTTTTTTGACTCTGGGATGGTGATTCCGAATTTCGAACCTTTTTGGCGCTACGACGCGAAGCTTACGAGTTTAAGCGATTTAAAGTTTTCTACCATGAAATTTGGGTTTTTCCGCGAATACACAGTTTTTTACGACCCTGGGGTGGTGATCCCGACTTACGCTCCTTTTTGCGCTTAGACGTGTAGTTTACGAGTTATAACGGTTTAAAGTTTTCTATCATGAAACTTGGGTTTTTCGGTCGAATAACAGTTTTTCCGAATTTCGCTGCTTCTTGCGTTAGGACGCGAATTTTACGAGTTTAAAGTTTTCTATCATGAAATTGGTGTTTTTCCGCAGATAAACACGACAAATAAACAACTCTACGACCCTGGAGTGGTGATCCCAAATTTCGCACCTTTTTGCGCTAGGACGCCAAGTTTACGAGTTTTAACGATTTAATTTGTTCTACCATGTAATTGGTGTTTTTCAGCAAATAAACAGTTTCTTTACGACCCTGGGGAGGTGAGCCAGAATTTCGCACCTTTTGCGCTAGGAAGCGAATTTTACGAGTTTTGACGATTTAAGGTTTGTACCATGAAATTTGTGTTTTTGGGTCGAAAAACTGTTCTGATTTGACCCTGGGGTGGTGATCCCGAATTTATCACCTTTTTGCGCTAGGACGCGAAGTTTACGAGTTTAAACGCTTTCAAGTTTTCTAACAAGAAATTTGAGTTTTTAGGTTGAAATGCAGTTGTTATTTGACCCTGAGGTGGTGATCCCGAATTTCGCACCTTTTTGCGCTAGGACGCGTAGCTTACGATTTATAACGTTTTAAAGTTTTCTATCATAAAATTACGGTTTTTTAGTCGAAAAACAGTGTTGTTTGGACCCTGGGGTGGTGATCCCGAATTTCGCTTCTTTAGCTCTAGGACGCGAAGTTTATCAGTTTGAACGATATAAATTTTTCTACCATGTAATTGGTGTTTTTCCGCAAATAAACAGTTTCTTTACGACCCTGGGGAGGTGATCCCGAATTTCGCACCTTTCTGCGCTAGGACGCGAAGTTTACGAGTTTTAACGATTTAAAGTTTTCTGACATGATTTGTGAGTTTTTGGGTTGAAATACAGTTGTGATTTGACCCTGTGGTGGTGATCCCGAATTTCGCACCTTTCTGCGCTAGGACGCGAAGTTTACGCGTCTTAACGATTTAAAGTTTTCTAACATGAAATTTGAGTTTTTGGGCTGAAATACAGTTGTGATTTGACCCTGTGGTGGTGATCCCGAATTTCGCACCTTTTTGCGCTAAGACGAGTAGTTTACGAGTTATAACGTTTTAAAATTTTCTATCATGAAACTTGTGTTTTTCGGTCGAAAAACAGTTTTGTTTTGACCCTGTGGTGGTGATCCCGAATATCGCACCTTTCTGCGCTAAGACGAGTAGTTTACGAGTTATAACGTTTTAAAGTTTTCTAACATGATTTGTGAGTTTTTGGGTTGAAACACAGTTGTGATTTGACCCTGTGGTGGTGATCCCGAATTTCGCACCTTTTTGCGCTAAGACGAGTAGTTTACGAGGTATAACGTTTTAAAGTTTTCTAACATGATTTTTGAGTTTTTGGGTTGAAACACAGTTGTGATTTGACCCTGTGGTGGTGAACCCGAATTTCGCACCTTTTTGCGCTAAGACGAGTAGTTTACGAGTTATAACGTTTTAAAGTTTTCTAACTAGATTTTTGAGTTTTTGGGTTGAAATGCAGTTGTGATTTGACCCTGTGGTGGTGATCCTGAATTTCGAACCTTTTTGCGCTACGACGCGAAGCTTACGAGTTTAAGCGATTTAAAATTTTCTACCATGAAATTTGGGTTTTTCCGCGAATACACAGTTTTTTTACGACCCTGGGGTGGTGATCCCGACTTACGCTCCTTTTTGCGCTTAGACGAGTAGTTTACGAGTTATAACGTTTTAAAGTTTTCTAACATGATTTTTGAGTTTTTGGGTTGAAACACAGTTGTGATTTGACCCTGTGGTGGTGATCGTGAATTTCGCACCTTTCTGCGCTAGGACGCGAAGTTTACGAGTTTTAACGATTTAAAGTTTTCTAACATGAAATTTGAGGTTTTGGGTTGAAATACAGTTGTGATTTGATCTTGTGGTGGTGATCCCGAATTTCGCACCTTTTTGCGCTAAGACGAGTAGTTTACGAGTTATAACGTTTTAAAGTTTTCTATCATGAAACTTGGGTTTTTGGGTCGAAAAACAGTTTTGTTTTGACCCTGTGGTGGTGATTTCGAATTTCGCACCTTTTTGCGCTAAGACGAGTAGTTTACGAGTTATAACGTTTTAAAGTTTTCTAACTAGATTTTT
Organism: Chalcosyrphus nemorum; assembly: GCA_949716465.1. Taxonomy (NCBI): domain Eukaryota; kingdom Metazoa; phylum Arthropoda; class Insecta; order Diptera; family Syrphidae; genus Chalcosyrphus; species Chalcosyrphus nemorum. Next base: position 417,406 of record CATIXX010000088.1, on the reverse strand, counting down.
GAGTTTTTGGGTTGAAATACAGTTGTGATTTGACCCTGTGGTGGTGATCCCGAATTTCGCACCTTTCTGCGCTAGGACGCGAAGTTTACGAGTTTTAACGATTTAAAGTTTTCTAACATCAAATTTGAAGTTTTGGGTTGAAATACAGTTGTGATTTGATCTTGTGGTGGTGATCCCGAGTTTCGCACCTTTTTGCGCTAAGACGAGTAGTTTACGAGTTATAACGTTTTAAAGTTTTCTATCATGAAACTTGGGTTTTTGGGTCGAAAAACAGTTTTGTTTTGACCCTGTGGTGGTGATTTCGAATTTCGCACCTTTTTGCGCTAAGACGAGTAGTTTACGAGTTATAACGTTTTAAAGTTTTCTAACTAGATTTTTGAGTTTTTGGGTTGAAATGCAGTTGTGATTTGACCCTGTGGTGGTGATCCCGAATTTCGCACCTTTCTGCGCTAGGACGCGACGTGTACGTGTTTTAACGATTTAAAGTTTTCTAACATCATTTGTGAGTTTTTGGGTTGAAATACAGTTGTGATTTGACCCTGTGGTGGTGATCCCGAATTTCGCACCTTTCTGCGCTAGGACGAGTAGCTTACGAGTTTTAACGATTTAAAGTTTTCTAACATGAAATTTGAGTTTTTGGGTTGAAATACAGTTGTGATTTGACCCTGTGGTGGTGATCCCGAATTTCGCACCTTTTTTGCGCTAAGACGAGTAGTTTACGAGTTATAACGTTTTAAAGTTTTCTAACTAGATTTTTGAGTTTTTGGGTTGAAATGCAGTTGTGATTTGACAATGTGGTGGTGATCCCGAATTTCGCACCTTTCTGCGCTAGGACGCGACGTTTACGTGTTTTAACGATTTAAATTTTTCTAACATGATTTGTGAGTTTTTGGGTTGAAATACAGTTGTGATTTGACCCTGTGGTGGTGATCCCGAATTTCGCACCTTTTTGCGCTAAGACGAGTAGTTTACGAGTTATAACGTTTTAAAGTTTTCTAACTAGATTTTTGAGTTTTTGGGTTGAAATGCAGTTGTGATTTGACAATGTGGTGGTGATCCCGAATTTCGCACCTTTCTGCGCTAGGACGCGACGTTTACGTGTTTTAACGATTTAAAGTTTTCTAACATGATTTGTGAGTTTTTGGGTTGAAATACAGTTGTGATTTGACCCTGTGGTGGTGATCCCGAATTTCGCACCTTTTTGCACTAAGACGAGTAGTTTACGAGTTATAACGTTTTTCTAACATGATTTTTGAGTTTTTGGGTTGAAACACAGTTGTGATTTGATCCTGTGGTGGTGATCCCGAATTTCGCACCTTTCTGCGCTAGGACGCGAAGTTTACGAGTTTTAACGATTTCAAGTTTCCTAACATGAAATTTGAGTTTTTGGGTTGAAATACAGTTGTGATTTGAATTCCCGAATTTCGCACCTTATTGGGCTAAGACGTGTAGTTTACGAGTTATAACGTTTTAAAGTTCTCTATCATGAAACTTGGGTTTTTGGGTCGAAAAACAGTTTTCCCGAATTTCGCTGCTTCTTGCGTTAGGACGCGAACTTTACGAGTTTAACGATTTAAAGTTTTCTACCATGAAATTGGTGTTTTTCCGCAAATAAACAGTTTCTTTACGACAATGGGGAGGTGAGCCAGAGTTTCGCACCTTTTTGCGCTAGGAAGCGAATTTTATGAGTTTTAACGACTAAAAGTATTCTAGCATGATTTTTGAGTTTTTGGGTTGAAATACAGTTGTGGTTTATTTTTGTTTTGACTCTGGGATGGTGATTCCGAATTTCGAACCTTTTTGCGCTACGACGCGAAGCTTACGAGTTTAAGCGATTTAAAGTTTTCTACCATGAAATTTGGGTTTTTCCGCGAATACACAGTTTTTTTACGACCCTGGGGTGGTGATCCCGAATTTCGCACCTTTTTGCGCTAAGACGAGTAGTTAACGAGTTATAACGTTTTAAAGTTTTCTAACTAGATTTTTGAGTTTTTGGGTTGAAATGCAGTTGTGATTTGACCCTGTGGTGGTGATCCCGAATTTCGCACCTTTCTGCGCTAGGACGCGAAGTTTACGAGTTTTAACGATTTAAGGTTCGTACCATGAAATTTGGGTTTTTGGGTCGAAAAACTGTTCTGATTTGACCCTGGGGTGGTGATCCCGAATTTATCACCTTTTTCCGCTAGGACGCGAAGTTTACGAGTTTAAACGATTTCAAGTTTTCTAACAAGAAATTTGAGTTTTTAGGTTGAAATGCAGTTGTGATTTGACCCTGTGGTGGTGATCCCGAATTTCGCACCTTTCTGCGCTAGGACGCGACGTTTACGTGTTTTAACGATTTAAAGTTTTCTAACATGATTTGTGAGTTTTTGGGTTGAAATACAGTTGTGATTTGACCCTGTGGTGGTGATCCCGAATTTCGCACCTTTTTGCGCTAAGACGAGTAGTTTACGAGTTATAACGTTTTAAAATTTTCTATCATGAAACTTGGGTTTTTGGGTCGAAAAACAGTTTTGTTTTGACCCTGTGGTGGTGATCCCGAATTTCGCACCTTTTTGCGCTAAGACGAGTAGTTTACGAGTTATAACTTTTTAAAGTTTTCTAACTAGATTTTTGAGTTTTTGGGTTGAAATGCAGTTGTGATTTGACCCTGTGGTGGTGATCCCGAATTTCGCACCTTTCTGCGCTAGGACGCGAAGTTTACGAGTTTTAACGATTTAAAGTTTTCTAACATGAAATTTGAGGTTTTGGGTTGAAATACAGTTGTGATTTGATCTTGTGGTGGTGATCCCGAATTTCGCACCTTTTTGCGCTAAGACGAGTAGTTTACGAGTTATAACGTTTTAAAGTTTTCTATCATGAAACTTGGGTTTTTGGGTCGAAAAACAGTTTTGTTTTGACCCTGTGGTGGTGATCCCGAATTTCGCACCTTTCTGCGCTAGGACGCGAAGTTTACGAGTTTTAACGATTTAAAGTTTTCTAACATGAAACTTGTGTTTTTCGGTCGAAAAACAGTTTTGTTTTGACCCTGTGGTGGTGATCCCGAATATCGCACCTTTCTGCGCTAAGACGAGTAGTTTACGAGTTATAACGTTTTAAAGTTTTCTAACATGATTTGTGAGTTTTTGGGTTGAAACACAGTTGTGATTTGATCTTGTGGTGGTGATCCCGAATTTCGCACCTTTTTGCGCTAAGACGAGTAGTTTACGAGTTATAACGTTTTAAAGTTTTCTATCATGAAACTTGGGTTTTTGGGCCGAAAAACAGTTTTGTTTTGACCCTGTGGTGGTGATCCCGAATTTCGCACCTTTTTGCGCTAAGACGAGTAGTTTACGAGTTATAACGTTTTAAAATTTTCTATCATGAAACTTGTGTTTTTCGGTCGAAAAACTGTTTTGTTTTGACCCTGTGGTGGTGATCCCGAATATCGCACCTTTCTGCGCTAAGACGAGTAGTTTACGAGTTATAACGTTTTAAAGTTTTCTAACATGATTTGTGAGTTTTTGGGTTGAAACACAGTTGTGATTTGACCCTGTGGTGGTGATCCCGAATTTCGCACCTTTTTGCGCTAAGACGAGTAGTTTACGAGGTATAACGTTTTAAAGTTTTCTAACATGATTTTTGAGTTTTTGGGTTGAAACACAGTTGTGATTTGACCCTGTGGTGGTGAACCCGAATTTCGCACCTTTTTGCGCTAAGACGAGTAGTTTACGAGTTATAACGTTTTAAAGTTTTCTAACTAGATTTTTGAGTTTTTGGGTTGAAACACAGTTGTGATTTGACCCTGTGGTGGTGATCGTGAATTTCGCACCTTTCTGCGCTAGGACGCGAAGTTTACGAGTTTTAACGACTTAAAGTTTTCTGAAATGATTTGTGAGTTTTTGGGTTGAAATACAGTTGTGATTTGACCCTGTGGTGGTGATCCCGAATTTCGCACCTTTCTGCGCTAGGACGCGAAGTTTACGAGTTTTAACGATTTAAAGTTTTCTAACATGAAATTTGAGGTTTTGGGTTGAAAAACAGTTGTGATTTGATCTTGTGGTGGTGATCCCGAGTTTCGCACCTTTTTGCGCTAAGACGAGTAGTTTACGAGTTATAACGTTTTAAAGTTTTCTATCATGAAACTTGGGTTTTTGGGTCGAAAAACAGTTTTTCCGAATTTCGCTGCTTCTTGCGTTAGGACGCGAACTTTACGAGTTTAACGATTTAAAGTTTTCTACCATGAAATTGGTGTTTTTCCGCAAATAAACAGTTTCTTTACGACAATGGGGAGGTGAGCCAGAGTTTCGCACCTTTTTGCGCTAGGAAGCGAATTTTATGAGTTTTAACGACTAAAAGTATTCTAGCATGATTTTTGAGTTTTTGGGTTGAAATACAGTTGTGGTTTATTTTTGTTTTGACTCTGGGATGGTGATTCCGAATTTCGAACCTTTTTGCGCTACGACGCGAAGCTTACGAGTTTAAGCGATTTAAAGTTTTCTACCATGAAATTTGGGTTTTTCCGCGAATACACAGTTTTTTTACGACCCTGGGGTGGTGATCCCGAATTTCGCACCTTTTTGCGCTAAGACGAGTAGTTAACGAGTTATAACGTTTTAAAGTTTTCTAACTAGATTTTTGAGTTTTTGGGTTGAAATGCAGTTGTGATTTGACCCTGTGGTGGTGATCCCGAATTTCGCACCTTTCTGCGCTAGGACGCGAAGTTTACGAGTTTTAACGATTTAAGGTTCGTACCATGAAATTTGTGTTTTTGGGTCGAAAAACTGTTCTGATTTGACCCTGGGGTGGTGATCCCGAATTTATCACCTTTTTCCGCTAGGACGTCAAGTTTACGAGTTTAAACGATTTCAAGTTTTCTAACAAGAAATTTGAGTTTTTAGGTTGAAATGCAGTTGTGATTTGACCCTGTGGTGGTGATCCCGAATTTCGCACCTTTCTGCGCTAGGACGCGACGTTTACGTGTTTTAACGATTTAAAGTTTTCTAACATGATTTGTGAGTTTTTGGGTTGAAATACAGTTGTGATTTGACCCTGTGGTGGTGATCCCGAATTTCGCACCTTTTTGCGCTAAGACGAGTAGTTTACGAGTTATAACGTTTTAAAGTTTTCTATCATGAAACTTGGGTTTTTGGGTCGAAAAACAGTTTTGTTTTGACCCTGTGGTGGTGATCCCGAATTTCGCACCTTTTTGCGCTAAGACGAGTAGTTTACGAGTTATAACGTTTTAAAGTTTTCTAACTAGATTTTTGAGTTTTTGGGTTGAAATGCAGTTGTGATTTGACCCTGTGGTGGTGATCCCGAATTTCGCACCTTTCTGCGCTAGGACGCGAAGTTTACGAGTTTTAACGATTTAAAGTTTTCTAACATGAAATTTGAGGTTTTTGGGTTGAAATACAGTTGTGATTTGATCTTGTGGTGGTGATCCCGAATTTCGCACCTTTTTGCGCTAAGACGAGTAGTTTACGAGTTATAACGTTTTAAAGTTTTCTATCATGAAACTTGGGTTTTTGGGTCGAAAAACAGTTTTGTTTTGACCCTGTGGTGGTGATCCCGAATTTCGCACCTTTTTGCGCTAAGACGAGTAGTTTACGAGTTATAACGTTTTAAAATTTTCTATCATGAAACTTGTGTTTTTCGGTCGAAAAACAGTTTTGTTTTGACCCTGTGGTGGTGAACCCGAATTTCGCACCTTTTTGCGCTAAGACGAGTAGTTTACGAGTTATAACGTTTTAAAGTTTTCTAACATGATTTGTGAGTTTTTGGGTTGAAACACAGTTGTGATTTGACCCTGTGGTGGTGATCCCGAATTTCGCACCTTTTTGCGCTAAGACGAGTAGTTTACGAGGTATAACGTTTTAAAGTTTTCTAACATGATTTTTGAGTTTTTGGGTTGAAACACAGTTGTGATTTGACCCTGTGGTGGTGAACCCGAATTTCGCACCTTTTTGCGCTAAGACGAGTAGTTTACGAGTTATAACGTTTTAAAGTTTTCTAACTAGATTTTTGAGTTTTTGGGTTGAAACACAGTTGTGATTTGACCCTGTGGTGGTGATCGTGAATTTCGCACCTTTCTGCGCTAGGACGCGAAGTTTACGAGTTTTAACGACTTAAAGTTTTCTGAAATGATTTGTGAGTTTTTGGGTTGAAATACAGTTGTGATTTGACCCTGTGGTGGTGATCCCGAATTTCGCACCTTTCTGCGCTAGGACGCGAAGTTTACGAGTTTTAACGATTTAAAGTTTTCTAACATGAAATTTGAGGTTTTGGGTTGAAAAACAGTTGTGATTTGATCTTGTGGTGGTGATCCCGAGTTTCGCACCTTTTTGCGCTAAGACGAGTAGTTTACGAGTTATAACGTTTTAAAGTTTTCTATCATGAAACTTGGGTTTTTGGGTCGAAAAACAGTTTTTCCGAATTTCGCTGCTTCTTGCGTTAGGACGCGAACTTTACGAGTTTAACGATTTAAAGTTTTCTACCATGAAATTGGTGTTTTTCCGCAAATAAACAGTTTCTTTACGACAATGGGGAGGTGAGCCAGAGTTTCGCACCTTTTTGCGCTAGGAAGCGAATTTTATGAGTTTTAACGACTAAAAGTATTCTAGCATGATTTTTGAGTTTTTGGGTTGAAATACAGTTGTGGTTTATTTTTGTTTTGACTCTGGGATGGTGATTCCGAATTTCGAACCTTTTTGCGCTACGACGCGAAGCTTACGAGTTTAAGCGATTTAAAGTTTTCTACCATGAAATTTGGGTTTTTCCGCGAATACACAGTTTTTTTACGACCCTGGGGTGGTGATCCCGAATTTCGCACCTTTTTGCGCTAAGACGAGTAGTTAACGAGTTATAACGTTTTAAAGTTTTCTAACTAGATTTTTGAGTTTTTGGGTTGAAATGCAGTTGTGATTTGACCCTGTGGTGGTGATCCCGAATTTCGCACCTTTCTGCGCTAGGACGCGAAGTTTACGAGTTTTAACGATTTAAGGTTCGTACCATGAAATTTGTGTTTTTGGGTCGAAAAACTGTTCTGATTTGACCCTGGGGTGGTGATCCCGAATTTATCACCTTTTTCCGCTAGGACGTCAAGTTTACGAGTTTAAACGATTTCAAGTTTTCTAACAAGAAATTTGAGTTTTTAGGTTGAAATGCAGTTGTGATTTGACCCTGTGGTGGTGATCCCGAATTTCGCACCTTTCTGCGCTAGGACGCGACGTTTACGTGTTTTAACGATTTAAAGTTTTCTAACATGATTTGTGAGTTTTTGGGTTGAAATACAGTTGTGATTTGACCCTGTGGTGGTGATCCCGAATTTCGCACCTTTTTGCGCTAAGACGAGTAGTTTACGAGTTATAACGTTTTAAAGTTTTCTATCATGAAACTTGGGTTTTTGGGTCGAAAAACAGTTTTGTTTTGACCCTGTGGTGGTGATCCCGAATTTCGCACCTTTTTGCGCTAAGACGAGTAGTTTACGAGTTATAACGTTTTAAAGTTTTCTAACTAGATTTTTGAGTTTTTGGGTTGAAATGCAGTTGTGATTTGACCCTGTGGTGGTGATCCCGAATTTCGCACCTTTCTGCGCTAGGACGCGAAGTTTACGAGTTTTAACGATTTAAAGTTTTCTAACATGAAATTTGAGGTTTTTGGGTTGAAATACAGTTGTGATTTGATCTTGTGGTGGTGATCCCGAATTTCGCACCTTTTTGCGCTAAGACGAGTAGTTTACGAGTTATAACGTTTTAAAGTTTTCTATCATGAAACTTGGCTTTTTGGGTCGAAAAACAGTTTTGTTTTGACCCTGTGGTGGTGATCCCGAATTTCGCACCTTTCTGCGCTAGGACGCGAAGTTTATGAGTTTTAACGATTTAAAGTTTTCTAACATGAAACTTGTGTTTTTCGGTCGAAAAACAGTTTTGTTTTGACCCTGTGGTGGTGATCCCGAATATCGCACCTTTCTGCGCTAAGACGAGTAGTTTACGAGTTATAACGTTTTAAAGTTTTCTAACATGATTTGTGAGTTTTTGGGTTGAAACACAGTTGTGATTTGATCTTGTGGTGGTGATCCCGAATTTCGCACCTTTTTGCGCTAAGACGAGTAGTTTACGAGTTATAACGTTTTAAAGTTTTCTATCATGAAACTTGGGTTTTTGGGTCGAAAAACAGTTTTGTTTTGACCCTGTGGTGGTGATCCCGAATTTCGCACCTTTTTGCGCTAAGACGAGTAGTTTACGAGTTATAACGTTTTAAAATTTTCTATCATGAAACTTGTGTTTTTCGGTCGAAAAACAGTTTTGTTTTGACCCTGTGGTGGTGAACCCGAATTTCGCACCTTTTTGCGCTAAGACGAGTAGTTTACGAGTTATAACGTTTTAAAGTTTTCTAACATGATTTGTGAGTTTTTGGGTTGAAACACAGTTGTGATTTGACCCTGTGGTGGTGATCCCGAATTTCGCACCTTTTTGCGCTAAGACGAGTAGTTTACGAGGTATAACGTTTTAAAGTTTTCTAACATGATTTTTGAGTTTTTGGGTTGAAACACAGTTGTGATTTGACCCTGTGGTGGTGAACCCGAATTTCGCACCTTTTTGCGCTAAGACGAGTAGTTTACGAGTTATAACGTTTTAAAGTTTTCTAACTAGATTTTTGAGTTTTTGGGTTGAAACACAGTTGTGATTTGACCCTGTGGTGGTGATCGTGAATTTCGCACCTTTCTGCGCTAGGACGCGAAGTTTACGAGTTTTAACGACTTAAAGTTTTCTGAAATGATTTGTGAGTTTTTGGGTTGAAATACAGTTGTGATTTGACCCTGTGGTGGTGATCCCGAATTTCGCACCTTTCTGCGCTAGGACGCGAAGTTTACGAGTTTTAACGATTTAAAGTTTTCTAACATGAAATTTGAGGTTTTGGGTTGAAAAACAGTTGTGATTTGATCTTGTGGTGGTGATCCCGAGTTTCGCACCTTTTTGCGCTAAGACGAGTAGTTTACGAGTTATAACGTTTTAAAGTTTTCTATCATGAAACTTGGGTTTTTGGGTCGAAAAACAGTTTTTCCGAATTTCGCTGCTTCTTGCGTTAGGACGCGAACTTTACGAGTTTAACGATTTAAAGTTTTCTACCATGAAATTGGTGTTTTTCCGCAAATAAACAGTTTCTTTACGACAATGGGGAGGTGAGCCAGAGTTTCGCACCTTTTTGCGCTAGGAAGCGAATTTTATGAGTTTTAACGACTAAAAGTATTCTAGCATGATTTTTGAGTTTTTGGGTTGAAATACAGTTGTGGTTTATTTTTGTTTTGACTCTGGGATGGTGATTCCGAATTTCGAACCTTTTTGCGCTACGACGCGAAGCTTACGAGTTTAAGCGATTTAAAGTTTTCTACCATGAAATTTGGGTTTTTCCGCGAATACACAGTTTTTTTACGACCCTGGGGTGGTGATCCCGAATTTCGCACCTTTTTGCGCTAAGACGAGTAGTTAACGAGTTATAACGTTTTAAAGTTTTCTAACTAGATTTTTGAGTTTTTGGGTTGAAATGCAGTTGTGATTTGACCCTGTGGTGGTGATCCCGAATTTCGCACCTTTCTGCGCTAGGACGCGAAGTTTACGAGTTTTAACGATTTAAGGTTCGTACCATGAAATTTGTGTTTTTGGGTCGAAAAACTGTTCTGATTTGACCCTGGGGTGGTGATCCCGAATTTATCACCTTTTTCCGCTAGGACGTCAAGTTTACGAGTTTAAACGATTTCAAGTTTTCTAACAAGAAATTTGAGTTTTTAGGTTGAAATGCAGTTGTGATTTGACCCTGTGGTGGTGATCCCGAATTTCGCACCTTTCTGCGCTAGGACGCGACGTTTACGTGTTTTAACGATTTAAAGTTTTCTAACATGATTTGTGAGTTTTTGGGTTGAAATACAGTTGTGATTTGACCCTGTGGTGGTGATCCCGAATTTCGCACCTTTTTGCGCTAAGACGAGTAGTTTACGAGTTATAACGTTTTAAAGTTTTCTATCATGAAACTTGGGTTTTTGGGTCGAAAAACAGTTTTGTTTTGACCCTGTGGTGGTGATCCCGAATTTCGCACCTTTTTGCGCTAAGACGAGTAGTTTACGAGTTATAACGTTTTAAAGTTTTCTAACTAGATTTTTGAGTTTTTGGGTTGAAATGCAGTTGTGATTTGACCCTGTGGTGGTGATCCCGAATTTCGCACCTTTCTGCGCTAGGACGCGAAGTTTACGAGTTTTAACGATTTAAAGTTTTCTAACATGAAATTTGAGGTTTTTGGGTTGAAATACAGTTGTGATTTGATCTTGTGGTGGTGATCCCGAATTTCGCACCTTTTTGCGCTAAGACGAGTAGTTTACGAGTTATAACGTTTTAAAGTTTTCTATCATGAAACTTGGCTTTTTGGGTCGAAAAACAGTTTTGTTTTGACCCTGTGGTGGTGATCCCGAATTTCGCACCTTTCTGCGCTAGGACGCGAAGTTTATGAGTTTTAACGATTTAAAGTTTTCTAACATGAAACTTGTGTTTTTCGGTCGAAAAACAGTTTTGTTTTGACCCTGTGGTGGTGATCCCGAATATCGCACCTTTCTGCGCTAAGACGAGTAGTTTACGAGTTATAACGTTTTAAAGTTTTCTAACATGATTTGTGAGTTTTTGGGTTGAAACACAGTTGTGATTTGATCTTGTGGTGGTGATCCCGAATTTCGCACCTTTTTGCGCTAAGACGAGTAGTTTACGAGTTATAACGTTTTAAAGTTTTCTATCATGAAACTTGGGTTTTTGGGTCGAAAAACAGTTTTGTTTTGACCCTGTGGTGGTGATCCCGAATTTCGCACCTTTTTGCGCTAAGACGAGTAGTTTACGAGTTATAACGTTTTAAAATTTTCTATCATGAAACTTGTGTTTTTCGGTCGAAAAACAGTTTTGTTTTGACCCTGTGGTGGTGAACCCGAATTTCGCACCTTTTTGCGCTAAGACGAGTAGTTTACGAGTTATAACGTTTTAAAGTTTTCTAACATGATTTGTGAGTTTTTGGGTTGAAACACAGTTGTGATTTGACCCTGTGGTGGTGATCCCGAATTTCGCACCTTTTTGCGCTAAGACGAGTAGTTTACGAGGTATAACGTTTTAAAGTTTTCTAACATGATTTTTGAGTTTTTGGGTTGAAACACAGTTGTGATTTGACCCTGTGGTGGTGAACCCGAATTTCGCACCTTTTTGCGCTAAGACGAGTAGTTTACGAGTTATAACGTTTTAAAGTTTTCTAACATGATTTGTGAGTTTTTGGGTTGAAACACAGTTGTGATTTGACCCTGTGGTGGTGATCCCGAATTTCGCACCTTTTTGCGCTAAGACGAGTAGTTTACGAGGTATAACGTTTTAAAGTTTTCTAACATGATTTTTGAGTTTTTGGGTTGAAACACAGTTGTGATTTGACCCTGTGGTGGTGAACCCGAATTTCGCACCTTTTTGCGCTAAGACGAGTAGTTTACGAGTTATAACGTTTTAAAGTTTTCTAACTAGATTTTTGAGTTTTTGGGTTGAAACACAGTTGTGATTTGACCCTGTGGTGGTGATCGTGAATTTCGCACCTTTCTGCGCTAGGACGCGAAGTTTACGAGTTTTAACGACTTAAAATTTTCTAACATGATTTGTGAGTTTTTGGGTTGAAATACAGTTGTGATTTGACCCTGTGGTGGTGACCCCGAATTTCGCACCTTTTTGCGCTAAGACGAGTAGTTTACGAGTTATAACGTTTTAAAGTTTTCTATCATGAAACTTGGGTTTTTGGGTCGAAAAACAGTTTTGTTTTGACCCTGTGGTGGTGATCCCGAATTTCGCACCTTTTTGCGCTAAGACGAGTAGTTTACGAGTTATAACGTTTTAAAGTTTTCTAACTAGATTTTTGAGTTTTTGGGTTGAAATGCAGTTGTGATTTGACCCTGTGGTGGTGATCCCGAATTTCGCACCTTTCTGCGCTAGGACGCGAAGTTTACGAGTTTTAACGATTTAAAGTTTTCTAACATGAAATTTGAGGTTTTGGGTTGAAATACAGTTGTGATTTGATCTTGTGGTGGTGATCCCGAATTTCGGGTTATAACGTTTTAAAATTTTCTATCATGAAACTTGTGTTTTTCGGTCGAAAAACAGTTTTGTTTTGACCCTGTGGTGGTGATCCCGAATATCGCACCTTTCTGCGCTAAGACGAGTAGTTTACGAGTTATAACGTTTTAAAGTTTTCTAACATGATTTGTGAGTTTTTGGGTTGAAACACACTTGTGATTTGACCCTGTGGTGGTGATCCCGAATTTCGCACCTTTTTGCGCTAAGACGAGTAGTTTACGAGGTATAACGTTTTAAAGTTTTCTAACATGATTTTTGAGTTTTTGGGTTGAAACACAGTTGTGATTTGACCCTGTGGTGGTGAACCCGAATTTCGCACCTTTTTGCGCTAAGACGAGTAGTTTACGAGGTATAACGTTTTAAAGTTTTCCAACATGATTTTTGAGTTTTTGGGTTGAAACACAGTTGTGATTTGACCCTGTGGTGGTGAACCCGAATTTCGCACCTTTTTGCGCTAAGACGAGTAGTTTACGAGTTATAACGTTTTAAAGTTTTCTAACATGATTTGTGAGTTTTTGGGTTGAAACACAGTTGTGATTTGACCCTGTGGTGGTGATCCCGAATTTCGCACCTTTTTGCGCTAAGACGAGTAGTTTACGAGGTATAACGTTTTAAAGTTTTCTAACATGATTTTTGAGTTTTTGGGTTGAAACACAGTTGTGATTTGACCCTGTGGTGGTGAACCCGAATTTCGCACCTTTTTGCGCTAAGACGAGTAGTTTACGAGTTATAACGTTTTAAAGTTTTCTAACTAGATTTTTGAGTTTTTGGGTTGAAACACAGTTGTGATTTGACCCTGTGGTGGTGATCGTGAATTTCGCACCTTTCTGCGCTAGGACGCGAAGTTTACGAGTTTTAACGACTTAAAATTTTCTAACATGATTTGTGAGTTTTTGGGTTGAAATACAGTTGTGATTTGACCCTGTGGTGGTGACCCCGAATTTCGCACCTTTTTGCGCTAAGACGAGTAGTTTACGAGTTATAACGTTTTAAAGTTTTCTATCATGAAACTTGGGTTTTTGGGTCGAAAAACAGTTTTGTTTTGACCCTGTGGTGGTGATCCCGAATTTCGCACCTTTTTGCGCTAAGACGAGTAGTTTACGAGTTATAACGTTTTAAAGTTTTCTAACTAGATTTTTGAGTTTTTGGGTTGAAATGCAGTTGTGATTTGACCCTGTGGTGGTGATCCCGAATTTCGCACCTTTCTGCGCTAGGACGCGAAGTTTACGAGTTTTAACGATTTAAAGTTTTCTAACATGAAATTTGAGGTTTTGGGTTGAAATACAGTTGTGATTTGATCTTGTGGTGGTGATCCCGAATTTCGGGTTATAACGTTTTAAAATTTTCTATCATGAAACTTGTGTTTTTCGGTCGAAAAACAGTTTTGTTTTGACCCTGTGGTGGTGATCCCGAATATCGCACCTTTCTGCGCTAAGACGAGTAGTTTACGAGTTATAACGTTTTAAAGTTTTCTAACATGATTTGTGAGTTTTTGGGTTGAAACACAGTTGTGATTTGACCCTGTGGTGGTGATCCCGAATTTCGCACCTTTTTGCGCTAAGACGAGTAGTTTACGAGGTATAACGTTTTAAAGTTTTCTAACATGATTTTTGAGTTTTTGGGTTGAAACACAGTTGTGATTTGACCCTGTGGTGGTGAACCCGAATTTCGCACCTTTTTGCGCTAAGACGAGTAGTTTACGAGTTATAACGTTTTAAAGTTTTCTAACTAGATTTTTGAGTTTTTGGGTTGAAACACAGTTGTGATTTGACCCTGTGGTGGTGATCGTGAATTTCGCACCTTTCTGCGCTAGGACGCGAAGTTTACGAGTTTTAACGACTTAAAGTTTTCTAACATGATTTGTGAGTTTTTGGGTTGAAATACAGTTGTGATTTGACCCTGTGGTGGTGATCCCGAATTTCGCACCTTTTTGCGCTAAGACGAGTAGTTTACGAGTTATAACGTTTTAAAGTTTTCTATCATGAAACTTGGGTTTTTGGGTCGAAAAACGGTTTTGTTTTGACCCTGTGGTGGTGATCCCGAATTTCGCACCTTTTTGCGCTAAGACGAGTAGTTTACGAGTTATAACGTTTTAAAGTTTTCTAACTAGATTTTTGAGTTTTTGGGTTGAAATGCAGTTGTGATTTGACCCTGTGGTGGTGATCCCGAATTTCGCACCTTTCTGCGCTAGGACGCGAAGTTTACGAGTTTTAACGATTTAAAGTTTTCTAACATGAAATTTGAGGTTTTCGGTCGAAAAACAGTTTTGTTTTGACCCTGTGGTGGTGATCCCGAATATCGCACCTTTCTGCGCTAAGACGAGTAGTTTACGAGTTTTAACGATTTAAAGTTTTCTAACATGAAACTTGTGTTTTTCGGTCGAAAAACAGTTTTGTTTTGACCCTGTGGTGGTGATCCCGAATATCGCACCTTTCTGCGCTAAGACGAGTAGTTTACGAGTTATAACGTTTTAAAGTTTTCTAACATGATTTGTGAGTTTTTGGGTTGAAACACAGTTGTGATTTGATCTTGTGGTGGTGATCCCGAATTTCGCACCTTTTTGCGCTAAGACGAGTAGTTTACGAGTTATAACGTTTTAAAGTTTTCTATCATGAAACTTGGGTTTTTGGGTCGAAAAACAGTTTTGTTTTGACCCTGTGGTGGTGATCCCGAATTTCGCACCTTTTTGCGCTAAGACGAGTAGTTTACGAGTTATAACGTTTTAAAATTTTCTATCATGAAACTTGTGTTTTTCGGTCGAAAAACAGTTTTGTTTTGACCCTGTGGTGGTGATCCCGAATATCGCACCTTTCTGCGCTAAGACGAGTAGTTTACGAGTTATAACGTTTTAAAGTTTTCTAACATGATTTGTGAGTTTTTGGGTTGAAACACAGTTGTGATTTGACCCTGTGGTGGTGATCCCGAATTTCGCACCTTTTTGCGCTAAGACGAGTAGTTTACGAGGTATAACGTTTTAAAGTTTTCTAACATGATTTTTGAGTTTTTGGGTTGAAACACAGTTGTGATTTGACCCTGTGGTGGTGAACCCGAATTTCGCACCTTTTTGCGCTAAGACGAGTAGTTTACGAGTTATAACGTTTTAAAGTTTTATAACTAGATTTTTGAGTTTTTGGGTTGAAACACAGTTGTGATTTGACCCTGTGGTGGTGATCGTGAATTTCGCACCTTTCTGCGCTAGGACGCGAAGTTTACGAGTTTTAACGACTTAAAGTTTTCTGAAATGATTTGTGAGTTTTTGGGTTGAAATACAGTTGTGATTTGACCCTGTGGTGGTGATCCCGAATTTCGCACCTTTCTGCGCTAGGACGCGAAGTTTACGAGTTTTAACGATTTAAAGTTTTCTAACATGAAATTTGAGGTTTTGGGTTGAAAAACAGTTGTGATTTGATCTTGTGGTGGTGATCCCGAATTTCGCACCTTTTTGCGCTAAGACGAGTAGTTTACGAGTTATAACGTTTTAAAGTTTTCTATCATGAAACTTGGGTTTTTGGGTCGAAAAACAGTTTTTCCGAATTTCGCTGCTTCTTGCGTTAGGACGCGAACTTTACGAGTTTAACGATTTAAAGTTTTCTACCATGAAATTGGTGTTTTTCCGCAAATAAACAGTTTCTTTACGACAATGGGGAGGTGAGCCAGAGTTTCGCACCTTTTTGCGCTAGGAAGCGAATTTTATGAGTTTTAACGACTAAAAGTATTCTAGCATGATTTTTGAGTTTTTGGGTTGAAATACAGTTGTGGTTTATTTTTGTTTTGACTCTGGGATGGTGATTCCGAATTTCGAACCTTTTTGCGCTACGACGCGAAGCTTACGAGTTTAAGCGATTTAAAGTTTTCTAACATGAAATTTGAGGTTTTGGGTTGAAATACAGTTGTGATTTGATCTTGTGGTGGTGATCCCGAATTTCGGGTTATAACGTTTTAAAATTTTCTATCATGAAACTTGTGTTTTTCGGTCGAAAAACAGTTTTGTTTTGACCCTGTGGTGGTGATCCCGAATATCGCACCTTTCTGCGCTAAGACGAGTAGTTTACGAGTTATAACGTTTTAAAGTTTTCTAACATGATTTGTGAGTTTTTGGGTTGAAACACAGTTGTGATTTGACCCTGTGGTGGTGATCCCGAATTTCGCACCTTTTTGCGCTAAGACGAGTAGTTTACGAGGTATAACGTTTTAAAGTTTTCTAACATGATTTTTGAGTTTTTGGGTTGAAACACAGTTGTGATTTGACCCTGTGGTGGTGAACCCGAATTTCGCACCTTTTTGCGCTAAGACGAGTAGTTTACGAGTTATAACGTTTTAAAGTTTTCTAACTAGATTTTTGAGTTTTTGGGTTGAAACACAGTTGTGATTTGACCCTGTGGTGGTGATCGTGAATTTCGCACCTTTCTGCGCTAGGACGCGAAGTTTACGAGTTTTAACGACTTAAAGTTTTCTAACATGATTTGTGAGTTTTTGGGTTGAAATACAGTTGTGATTTGACCCTGTGGTGGTGATCCCGAATTTCGCACCTTTTTGCGCTAAGACGAGTAGTTTACGAGTTATAACGTTTTAAAGTTTTCTATCATGAAACTTGGGTTTTTGGGTCGAAAAACGGTTTTGTTTTGACCCTGTGGTGGTGATCCCGAATTTCGCACCTTTTTGCGCTAAGACGAGTAGTTTACGAGTTATAACGTTTTAAAGTTTTCTAACTAGATTTTTGAGTTTTTGGGTTGAAATGCAGTTGTGATTTGACCCTGTGGTGGTGATCCCGAATTTCGCACCTTTCTGCGCTAGGACGCGAAGTTTACGAGTTTTAACGATTTAAAGTTTTCTAACATGAAATTTGAGGTTTTCGGTCGAAAAACAGTTTTGTTTTGACCCTGTGGTGGTGATCCCGAATATCGCACCTTTCTGCGCTAAGACGAGTAGTTTACGAGTTTTAACGATTTAAAGTTTTCTAACATGAAACTTGTGTTTTTCGGTCGAAAAACAGTTTTGTTTTGACCCTGTGGTGGTGATCCCGAATATCGCACCTTTCTGCGCTAAGACGAGTAGTTTACGAGTTATAACGTTTTAAAGTTTTCTAACATGATTTGTGAGTTTTTGGGTTGAAACACAGTTGTGATTTGATCTTGTGGTGGTGATCCCGAATTTCGCACCTTTTTGCGCTAAGACGAGTAGTTTACGAGTTATAACGTTTTAAAGTTTTCTATCATGAAACTTGGGTTTTTGGGTCGAAAAACAGTTTTGTTTTGACCCTGTGGTGGTGATCCCGAATTTCGCACCTTTTTGCGCTAAGACGAGTAGTTTACGAGTTATAACGTTTTAAAATTTTCTATCATGAAACTTGTGTTTTTCGGTCGAAAAACAGTTTTGTTTTGACCCTGTGGTGGTGATCCCGAATATCGCACCTTTCTGCGCTAAGACGAGTAGTTTACGAGTTATAACGTTTTAAAGTTTTCTAACATGATTTGTGAGTTTTTGGGTTGAAACACAGTTGTGATTTGACCCTGTGGTGGTGATCCCGAATTTCGCACCTTTTTGCGCTAAGACGAGTAGTTTACGAGGTATAACGTTTTAAAGTTTTCTAACATGATTTTTGAGTTTTTGGGTTGAAACACAGTTGTGATTTGACCCTGTGGTGGTGAACCCGAATTTCGCACCTTTTTGCGCTAAGACGAGTAGTTTACGAGTTATAACGTTTTAAAGTTTTATAACTAGATTTTTGAGTTTTTGGGTTGAAACACAGTTGTGATTTGACCCTGTGGTGGTGATCGTGAATTTCGCACCTTTCTGCGCTAGGACGCGAAGTTTACGAGTTTTAACGACTTAAAGTTTTCTGAAATGATTTGTGAGTTTTTGGGTTGAAATACAGTTGTGATTTGACCCTGTGGTGGTGATCCCGAATTTCGCACCTTTCTGCGCTAGGACGCGAAGTTTACGAGTTTTAACGATTTAAAGTTTTCTAACATGAAATTTGAGGTTTTGGGTTGAAAAACAGTTGTGATTTGATCTTGTGGTGGTGATCCCGAATTTCGCACCTTTTTGCGCTAAGACGAGTAGTTTACGAGTTATAACGTTTTAAAGTTTTCTATCATGAAACTTGGGTTTTTGGGTCGAAAAACAGTTTTTCCGAATTTCGCTGCTTCTTGCGTTAGGACGCGAACTTTACGAGTTTAACGATTTAAAGTTTTCTACCATGAAATTGGTGTTTTTCCGCAAATAAACAGTTTCTTTACGACAATGGGGAGGTGAGCCAGAGTTTCGCACCTTTTTGCGCTAGGAAGCGAATTTTATGAGTTTTAACGACTAAAAGTATTCTAGCATGATTTTTGAGTTTTTGGGTTGAAATACAGTTGTGGTTTATTTTTGTTTTGACTCTGGGATGGTGATTCCGAATTTCGAACCTTTTTGCGCTACGACGCGAAGCTTACGAGTTTAAGCGATTTAAAGTTTTCTACCATGAAATTTGGGTTTTTCCGCGAATACACAGTTTTTTTACGACCCTGGGGTGGTGATCCCGAATTTCGCACCTTTTTGCGCTAAGACGAGTAGTTAACGAGTTATAACGTTTTAAAGTTTTCTAACTAGATTTTTGAGTTTTTGGGTTGAAATGCAGTTGTGATTTGACCCTGTGGTGGTGATCCCGAATTTCGCACCTTTCTGGGCTAGGACGCGAAGTTTACGAGTTTTAACGATTTAAGGTTCGTACCATGAAATTTGTGTTTTTGGGTCGAAAAACTGTTCTGATTTGACCCTGGGGTGGTGATCCCGAATTTATCACCTTTTTCCGCTAGGACGCGAAGTTTACGAGTTTAAACGATTTCAAGTTTTCTAACAAGAAATTTGAGTTTTTAGGTTGAAATGCAGTTGTGATTTGACCCTGTGGTGGTGATCCCGAATTTCGCACCTTTTTGCGCTAGGACGCGTAGCTTACGATTTATATCGTTTTAAAGTTTTCTATCATGAAATTACGGTTTTTGGGTCGAAAAAGAGTTTTGTTTTGACCCTGGGGTGGTGATCCCGAATTTCGCTGCTTTTTGCGCTAGGACGCGTAGTTTTCGAGTTATAACGTTTTAAGCTTTTCTATGATGAAATTTCGGTTTTTAGGTCGAAAAACAGTTGTTTTGACTCTGGGATGGTGATTCCGAATTTCGAACCTTTTTGCGCTACGACGCGAAGCTTACGAGTTTAAGCGATTTAAAGTTTTCTACCATGAAATTTGGGTTTTTCCGCGAATACACAGTTTTTTTACGACCCTGGGGTGGTAATCCCGACTTACGCACATTTTTGCGCTAAGACGTGTAGTTTACGAGTTATAACGTTTTAAAGTTTTCTATCATGAAACTTGGGTTTTTGGGTCGAATAACAGTTTTTCCGAATTTCGCTGCTTCTTGCGTTAGGACGCGAATTTTACGGGTTTAAGGATTTAAAGTTTTCTATCATGAAACAACTGTACAACCCTGGAGTGGTGATCCCAAATTTCGCACCTTTTTGCGCTAGGACGCCAAGTTTACGAGTTGTAACGATTTAAAGTTTTCTATCATGAAATTTGGGTTTTTTGGTCGAAAAACAGTTGTGATTTGAGCCTGGGGTGGTGATCCCTAATTTCTCAACATTTTGCCCTAGGACGCGAAGTTTATGAGTTTTAACGATATAAATTTCTCTACCATGTAATTGGTGTTTTTCCGCAAATAAACAGTTTCTTTACGACCCTGTGTTGGTGATCCCGAATTTCGCACTTTCTGCGCTGGGACGCGATGTTTACGAGTTTTAACGATTTAAAGTTTCCTAACATGAAATTTGAGTTTTTGGGTTGAAATACAGTTGTGATTTGACCCTGTGGTGGTGATCCCGAATTTCGCACCTTTCTGCGCTGGGACGCGATGTTTACGAGTTTTAACGATTTAAAGTTTCCTAACATGAAATTTGAGTTTTTGGGTTGAAATACAGTTGTGATTTGAATTCCCGAATTTCGCCCCTTTTTGCGCTAAGACGAGTAGTTTACGAGTTATAACGTTTTAAAGTTTCCTATCATGAAACTTGGGTTTTTGGGTCGAAAAACAGTTTTGTTTTGACCCTGTGGTGGTGATCCCGAATTTCGCACCTTTTTGCGCTAAGACGAGTAGTTTACGAGTTATAACGTTTTAAAGTTTTCTAACATGATTTTTGAGTTTTCGGGTTGAAATACAGTTGTGATTTGACCCTGTGGTGGTGATCCCGAATTTCGCACCTTTCTGCGCTGGGACGCGAAGTTTACGAGTTTTAACGATTTAAAGTTTCCTAACATGAAATTTGAGTTTTTGGGTTGAAATACAGTTGTGATTTGAATTCCCGAATTTCGCCCCTTTTTGGGCTAAGACGTGTAGTTTACGAGTTATAACGTTTTAAAGTTTTCTATCATGAAACTTGGGTTTTTGGGTCGAAAAACAGTTTTGTTTTGACCCTGGGGTGGTGATCTCGAATTTCGCTTCTTTTAGCTCTAGGACGCGAAGTTTATGAGTTTGAACGATATAAATTTTTCTACCATGTTATTGGTGTTTTTCCGCAAATAAACAGTTTCTTTATGACCCTGGGGAGGTGAGCCAGAATTTCGCACCTTTTTGCGCCAGGAAGCGAATATACGAGTTTTAACGACTTAAAGTTTTCTAAAATGATTTTTGAGTTTTTGGGTTGAAATACAGTTGTGATTTGACCCTGTGGTGGTGATCCCGAATTTCGCACCTTTTTGCGCTAAGACGAGTAGTTTACGAGTTATAACGTTTTAAAGTCTTCTATCATGAAACTTGGATTTTTGGGTCGAAAAACAGTTGTGATTTGAGCCTGGGGAGGTGATCCCTAATTTCGCAAATTTTTGCGCTAGGACGCGAAGTTTATGAGTTTTAACGATATAAATTTTTCTACCATTTAAATGGTGTTTTTCCGCAAATAAACAGTTTCTTTACGACCCTGGGGAGTTGAGCCAGAATTTCGCACCTTTTTGCGCTAGGAAAAGAATTTTACGAGCTTTAACGACTTAAAGTTTGATTTGTGAGTTTTTGGGTTGAAATACAGTTGTGATTTGACCCTGTGGTGGTGATCCCGAATTTCGCACCTTTCTGCGCTAGGACGCGAAGTTTACGAGTTTTAACGATTTAAAGTTTTCTAACATGAAATTTGAGTTTTTGGGTTGAAATACAGTTGTGATTTGACCCTGTGGTGGTGATCCCGAATTCCGCACCTTTCTGCGCTAGGACGCGAAGTTTACGAGTTTTAACGATTTAAAGTTTTCTAACATGAAATTTGAGTTTTTGGGTTGAAATACAGTTGTGATTTGACCCTGTGGTGGTGATCCCGAATTTCGCACCTTTCTGCGCTGGGACGCGAAGTTTACGAGTTTTAACGATTTAAAGTTTCCTAACATGAAATTTGAGTTTTTGGGTTGAAATACAGTTGTGATTTGAATTCCCGAATTTCGCCCCTTTTTGGGCTAAGACGTGTAGTTTACGAGTTATAACGTTTTAAAGTTTTCTATCATGAAACTTGGGTTTTTGGGTCGAAAAACAGTTTTGTTTTGACCCTGGGGTGGTGATTTCGAATTTCGCTTCTTTTAGCTCTAGGACGCGATGTTTATGAGTTTGAACGATATTAATTTTTCTACCATGTTATTGGTGTTTTTCCGCAAATAAACAGTTTCTTTACGACCCTGGGGAGGTGAGCCAGAATTGCGCACCTTTTTGCGCTAGGAAGCGAATATACGAGTTTTAACGACTTAAAGTTTTCTAACATGATTTTTGAGTTTTTGGGTTGAAATACAGTTGTGATTTGACCCTGTGGTGGTGATCCCGAATTTCGCACCTTTCTGCGCTAGGACGCGAAGTTTACGAGTTTTAACGATTTAAAGTTTTCTAACATGAAATTTGAGTTTTTGGGTTGATATACAGTTGTGATTTGACCCTGTGGTGGTGATCCCGAATTTCGCACCTTTTTGCGCTAAGACGAGTAGTTTACGAGTTATAACGTTTTAAAGTCTTCTATCATGAAACTTGGATTTTTGGGTCGAAAAACAGTTGTGATTTGACCCTGGGGTGGTGATCCCTAATTTCGCAAATTTTTGCGCTAAGACGAGTAGTTTACGAGTTATAACGTTTTAAAGTTTCCTATCACGAAACTTGGGTTTTTGGGTCGAAAAACAGTTTTGTTTTGACCCTGTGGTGGTGATCCCGAATTTCGCACCTTTTTGCGCTAAGACGAGTAGTTTACGAGTTATAACGTTTTAAAGTTTTCTAACAGGATTTTTGAGTTTTCGGGTTGAAATACAGTTGTGATTTGACCCTGTGGTGGTGATCCCGAATTTCGCACCTTTCTGCGCTATTACGCGAAGTTTACGAGTTTTAACGATTTAAAGTTTCCTAACATGAAATTTGAGTTTTGGGTTGAAATACAGTTGTGATTTGAATTCCCGAATTTCGCCCCTTTTTGGGCTAAGACGTGTAGTTTACGAGTTATAACGTTTTAAAGTTTTCTATCATGAAACTTGGGTTTTTGGGTCGAAAAACAGTTTTGTTTTGACCCTGGGGTGGTGATTTCGAATTTCGCTTCTTTTAGCTCTAGGACGCGATGTTTATGAGTTTGAACGATATAAATCTTTCTACCATGTTATTGGTGTTTTTCCGCAAATAAACAGTTTCTTTACGACCCTGGGGAGGTGAGCCAGAATTGCGCACCTTTTTGCGCTAGGAAGCGAATATACGAGTTTTAACGACTTAAAGTTTTCTAACATGATTTTTGAGTTTTTGGGTTGAAATACAGTTGTGATTTGACCCTGTGGTGGTGATCCCGAATTTCGCACCTTTCTGCGCTAGGACGCGAAGTTTACGAGTTTTAACGATTTAAAGTTTTCTAACATGAAATTTGAGTTTTTGGGTTGAAATACAGTTGTGATTTGACCCTGTGGTGGTGATCCCGAATTCCGCACCTTTCTGCGCTAGGACGCGAAGTTTACGAGTTTTAACGATTTAAAGTTTTCTAACATGAAATTTGAGTTTTTGGGTTGAAATACAGTTGTGATTTGACCCTGTGGTGGTGATCCCGAATTTCGCACCTTTCTGCGCTGGGACGCGAAGTTTACGAGTTTTAACGATTTAAAGTTTCCTAACATGAAATTTGAGTTTTTGGGTTGAAATACAGTTGTGATTTGAATTCCCGAATTTCGCCCCTTTTTGGGCTAAGACGTGTAGTTTACGAGTTATAACGTTTTAAAGTCTTCTATCATGAAACTTCGATTTTTGGGTCGAAAAACAGTTGTGATTTGAGCCTGGGGTGGTGATCCCTAATTTCGCAAATTTTTGCGCTAAGACGAGTAGTTTACGAGTTATAACGTTTTAAAGTTTCCTATCACGAAACTTGGGTTTTTGGGTCGAAAAACAGTTTTGTTTTGACCCTGTGGTGGTGATCCCGAATTTCGCACCTTTTTGATCTAAGACGAGTAGTTTACGAGTTATAACGTTTTAAAGTTTTCTAACAGGATTTTTGAGTTTTCGGGTTGAAATACAGTTGTGATTTGACCCTGTGGTGGTGATCCCGAATTCCGCACCTTTCTGCGCTATTACGCGAAGTTTACGAGTTTTAACGATTTAAAGTTTCCTAACATGAAATTTGAGTTTTGGGTTGAAATACAGTTGTGATTTGAATTCCCGAATTTCGCCCCTTTTTGGGCTAAGACGTGTAGTTTACGAGTTATAACGTTTTAAAGTTTTCTATCATGAAACTTGGGTTTTTGGGTCGAAAAACAGTTTTGTTTTGACCCTGGGGTGGTGATTTCGAATTTCGCTTCTTTTAGCTCTAGGACGCGATGTTTATGAGTTTGAACGATATAAATTTTTCTACCATGTTATTGGTGTTTTTCCGCAAATAAACAGTTTCTTTACGACCCTGGGGAGGTGAGCCAGAATTGCGCACCTTTTTGCGCTAGGAAGCGAATATACGAGTTTTAACGACTTAAAGTTTTCTAACATGATTTTTGAGTTTTTGGGTTGAAATACAGTTGTGATTTGACCCTGTGGTGGTGATCCCGAATTTCGCACCTTTCTGCGCTAGGACGCGAAGTTTACGAGTTTTAACGATTTAAAGTTTTCTAACATGAAATTTGAGTTTTTGGGTTGAAATACAGTTGTGATTTGACCCTGTGGTGGTGATCCCGAATTCCGCACCTTTCTGCGCTAGGACGCGAAGTTTACGAGTTTTAACGATTTAAAGTTTTCTAACATGAAATTTGAGTTTTTGGGTTGAAATACAGTTGTGATTTGACCCTGTGGTGGTGATCCCGAATTTCGCACCTTTCTGCGCTGGGACGCGAAGTTTACGAGTTTTAACGATTTAAAGTTTCCTAACATGAAATTTGAGTTTTTGGGTTGAAATACAGTTGTGATTTGAATTCCCGAATTTCGCCCCTTTTTGGGCTAAGACGTGTAGTTTACGAGTTATAACGTTTTAAAGTTTTCTATCATGAAACTTGGGTTTTTGGGTCGAAAAACAGTTTTGTTTTGACCCTGGGGTGGTGATTTCGAATTTCGCTTCTTTTAGCTCTAGGACGCGATGTTTATGAGTTTGAACGATATAAATTTTTCTACCATGTTATTGGTGTTTTTCCGCAAATAAACAGTTTCTTTACGACCCTGGAGAGGTGAGCCAGAATTGCGCACCTTTTTGCGCTAGGAAGCGAATATACGAGTTTTAACGACTTAAAGTTTTCTAACATGATTTTTGAGTTTTTGGGTTGAAATACAGTTGTGATTTGACCCTGTGGTGGTGATCCCGAATTTCGCACCTTTCTGCGCTAGGACGCGAAGTTTACGAGTTTTAACGATTTAAAGTTTTCTAACATGAAATTTGAGTTTTTGGGTTGAAATACAGTTGTGATTTGACCCTGTGGTGGTGATCCCGAATTTCGCACCTTTTTGCGCTAAGACGAGTAGTTTACGAGTTATAACGTTTTAAAGTCTTCTATCATGAAACTTGGATTTTTGGGTCGAAAAACAGTTGTGATTTGAGCCTGGGGTGGTGATCCCTAATTTCGCAAATTTTTGCGCTAAGACGAGTAGTTTACGAGTTATAACGTTTTAAAGTTTCTTCTCACGAAACTTGGGTTTTTGGGTCGAAAAACCGTTTTGTTTTGACCCTGTGGTGGTGATCCCGAATTTCGCACCTTTTTGCGCTAAGACGAGTAGTTTACGAGTTATAACGTTTTAAAGTTTTCTAACAGGATTTTTGAGTTTTCGGGTTGAAATACAGTTGTGATTTGACCCTGTGGTGGTGATCCCGAATTTCGCACCTTTCTGCGCTATTACGCGAAGTTTACGAGTTTTAACGATTTAAAGTTTCCTAACATGAAATTTGAGTTTTGGGTTGAAATACAGTTGTGATTTGAATTCCCGAATTTCGCCCCTTTTTGGGCTAAGACGTGTAGTTTACGAGTTATAACGTTTTAAAGTTTTCTATCATGAAACTTGGGTTTTTGGGTCGAAAAACAGTTTTGTTTTGACCCTGGGGTGGTGATTTCGAATTTCGCTTCTTTTAGCTCTAGGACGCGATGTTTATGAGTTTGAACGATATAAATCTTTCTACCATGTTATTGGTGTTTTTCCGCAAATAAACAGTTTCTTTACGACCCTGGGGAGGTGAGCCAGAATTGCGCACCTTTTTGCGCTAGGAAGCGAATATACGAGTTTTAACGACTTAAAGTTTTCTAACATGATTTTTGAGTTTTTGGGTTGAAATACAGTTGTGATTTGACCCTGTGGTGGTGATCCCGAATTTCGCACCTTTCTGCGCTAGGACGCGAAGTTTACGAGTTTTAACGATTTAAAGTTTTCTAACATGAAATTTGAGTTTTTGGGTTGAAATACAGTTGTGATTTGACCCTGTGGTGGTGATCCCGAATTCCGCACCTTTCTGCGCTAGGACGCGAAGTTTACGAGTTTTAACGATTTAAAGTTTTCTAACATGAAATTTGAGTTTTTGGGTTGAAATACAGTTGTGATTTGACCCTGTGGTGGTGATCCCGAATTTCGCACCTTTCTGCGCTGGGACGCGAAGTTTACGAGTTTTAACGATTTAAAGTTTCCTAACATGAAATTTGAGTTTTTGGGTTGAAATACAGTTGTGATTTGAATTCCCGAATTTCGCCCCTTTTTGGGCTAAGACGTGTAGTTTACGAGTTATAACGTTTTAAAGTCTTCTATCATGAAACTTCGATTTTTGGGTCGAAAAACAGTTGTGATTTGAGCCTGGGGTGGTGATCCCTAATTTCGCAAATTTTTGCGCTAAGACGAGTAGTTTACGAGTTATAACGTTTTAAAGTTTCCTATCACGAAACTTGGGTTTTTGGGTCGAAAAACAGTTTTGTTTTGACCCTGTGGTGGTGATCCCGAATTTCGCACCTTTTTGATCTAAGACGAGTAGTTTACGAGTTATAACGTTTTAAAGTTTTCTAACAGGATTTTTGAGTTTTCGGGTTGAAATACAGTTGTGATTTGACCCTGTGGTGGTGATCCCGAATTCCGCACCTTTCTGCGCTATTACGCGAAGTTTACGAGTTTTAACGATTTAAAGTTTCCTAACATGAAATTTGAGTTTTGGGTTGAAATACAGTTGTGATTTGAATTCCCGAATTTCGCCCCTTTTTGGGCTAAGACGTGTAGTTTACGAGTTATAACGTTTTAAAGTTTTCTATCATGAAACTTGGGTTTTTGGGTCGAAAAACAGTTTTGTTTTGACCCTGGGGTGGTGATTTCGAATTTCGCTTCTTTTAGCTCTAGGACGCGATGTTTATGAGTTTGAACGATATAAATTTTTCTACCATGTTATTGGTGTTTTTCCGCAAATAAACAGTTTCTTTACGACCCTGGGGAGGTGAGCCAGAATTGCGCACCTTTTTGCGGTAGGAAGCGAATATACGAGTTTTAACGACTTAAAGTTTTCTAACATGATTTTTGAGTTTTTGGGTTGAAATACAGTTGTGATTTGACCCTGTGGTGGTGATCCCGAATTTCGCACCTTTCTGCGCTAGGACGCGAAGTTTACGAGTTTTAACGATTTAAAGTTTTCTAACATGAAATTTGAGTTTTTGGGTTGAAATACAGTTGTGATTTGACCCTGTGGTGGTGATCCCGAATTCCGCACCTTTCTGCGCTAGGACGCGAAGTTTACGAGTTTTAACGATTTAAAGTTTTCTAACATGAAATTTGAGTTTTTGGGTTGAAATACAGTTGTGATTTGACCCTGTGGTGGTGATCCCGAATTTCGCACCTTTCTGCGCTGGGACGCGAAGTTTACGAGTTTTAACGATTTAAAGTTTCCTAACATGAAATTTGAGTTTTTGGGTTGAAATACAGTTGTGATTTGAATTCCCGAATTTCGCCCCTTTTTGGGCTAAGACGTGTAGTTTACGAGTTATAACGTTTTAAAGTTTTCTATCATGAAACTTGGGTTTTTGGGTCGAAAAACAGTTTTGTTTTGACCCTGGGGTGGTGATTTCGAATTTCGCTTCTTTTAGCTCTAGGACGCGATGTTTATGAGTTTGAACGATATAAATTTTTCTACCATGTTATTGGTGTTTTTCCGCAAATAAACAGTTTCTTTACGACCCTGGAGAGGTGAGCCAGAATTGCGCACCTTTTTGCGCTAGGAAGCGAATATACGAGTTTTAACGACTTAAAGTTTTCTAACATGATTTTTGAGTTTTTGGGTTGAAATACAGTTGTGATTTGACCCTGTGGTGGTGATCCCGAATTTCGCACCTTTCTGCGCTAGGACGCGAAGTTTACGAGTTTTAACGATTTAAAGTTTTCTAACATGAAATTTGAGTTTTTGGGTTGAAATACAGTTGTGATTTGACCCTGTGGTGGTGATCCCGAATTTCGCACCTTTTTGCGCTAAGACGAGTAGTTTACGAGTTATAACGTTTTAAAGTCTTCTATCATGAAACTTGGATTTTTGGGTCGAAAAACAGTTGTGATTTGAGCCTGGGGTGGTGATCCCTAATTTCGCAAATTTTTGCGCTAAGACGAGTAGTTTACGAGTTATAACGTTTTAAAGTTTCTTCTCACGAAACTTGGGTTTTTGGGTCGAAAAACAGTTTTGTTTTGACCCTGTGGTGGTGATCCCGAATTTCGCACCTTTTTGCGCTAAGACGAGTAGTTTACGAGTTATAACGTTTTAAAGTTTTCTAACAGGATTTTTGAGTTTTCGGGTTGAAATACAGTTGTGATTTGACCCTGTGGTGGTGATCCCGAATTTCGCACCTTTCTGCGCTATTACGCGAAGTTTACGAGTTTTAACGATTTAAAGTTTCCTAACATGAAATTTGAGTTTTGGGTTGAAATACAGTTGTGATTTGAATTCCCGAATTTCGCCCCTTTTTGGGCTAAGAGGTGTAGTTTACGAGTTATAACGTTTTAAAGTTTTCTATCATGAAACTTGGGTTTTTGGGTCGAAAAACAGTTTTGTTTTGATCCTGGGGTGGTGATCCCGAATTTCGCTTCTTTTAGCTCTAGGACGCGAAGTTTATGAGTTTGAACGATATACATTTTTCTACCATGTAATTGGTGTTTTTTCTGCAAATAAACAGTTTCTTTACGACCCTGGGGAGGTGAGCCAGAATTTCGCACCTTTTGCGCTAGGAAGCGAATTTTACGAGTTTTGACGATTTAAGTTTTGTACCATGAAATTTGTGTTTTTGGGTCGAACAACTGTTCTGACTTGACCCTGGGGTGGTGATCCCGAATTTATCACCTTTTTGCGCTAGGACGCGAATTTTACGAGTTTTAACGATTTCAAGTTTTCTCACAGGAAATTACAGTTTTTAGGTTGAAATGCAGTTGTTATTTGACCCTGGGGTGGTGATCCCGAATCTCGCACATTTTTGCGCTAGGACGCGTAGCTTACGATTTATAACGTTTTAAAGTTATCTATCATGAAATTACGGTATTTTGGTCGAAAAACAGTTTTGTCTTGACCCTGGGGTGGTGATCCCGAATTTCGCTTCTTTTAGCTCTAGGACCCGAAGTTTATGAGTTTTAACGATATAAATTTCTCTACCATGTAATTGGTGTTTTTCCGCAAATAAACAGTTCCTTTACGACCCTGGGGAGGTGAGCCAGAATTTCGCACCTTTTTGCGCCAAGAAGCGAATATACGAGTTTTAACGACTTAAAGTTTTCTTACATGATTTTGGGGTTTTTGGGTTGAAATACAGTTGTGATTTGACCCTGTGGTGGTGATCCCGAATTTCGCAACTTTTTGCGCTAAGACGATAAGTTTACGAGTTATAACGTTTTAAAGTTTTCTAACAGGATTTTTGAGTTTTCGGGTTGAAATACAGTTGTGATTTGACCCTGTGGTGGTGATCCCGAATTTCGCACCTTTCTGCGCTAGGACGCGAAGTTTACGAGTTTTAACGATTTAAAGTTTCCTAACATGAAATTTGAGTTTTAGGTTGAAATACAGTTGTGATTTGAATTCCCGAATTTAACCCCTTTTTGAGCTAAGAGGTGTAGTTTACGAGTTATAACGTTTTAAAGTTTTCTATCATGAAACTTGGGTTTTTGGGTCGAAAAACAGTTTTGTTTTGATCCTGGGGTGGTGATCCCGAATTTCGCTTCTTTTAGCTCTAGGACGCGAAATTTATGAGTTTGAACGATATAAATTTTTCTACCATGTAATTGGTGTTTTTCTGCAAATAAACAGTTTCTTTACGACCCTGGGGAGGTGAGCCAGAATTTCGCACCTTTTGCGCTAGGAAGCGAATTGTACGAGTTTTGACGATTTAAGTTTTGTACCATGAAATTTGTGTTTTTGGGTCGAACAACTGTTCTGATTTGACCCTGGGGTGGTGATCCCGAATTTATCACCTTTTTGCGCTAGGACGCGAATTTTACGAGTTTTAACGATTTCAAGTTTTCTCACAGGAAATTACCGTTTTTAGGTTGAAATGCAGTTGTTATTTGACCCTGGGGTGGTGATCCCGAATCTCTCAAATTTTTGCGCTAGGACGCGTAGCTTACGATTTATAACGTTTTAAAGTTTTCTATCATGAAATTACGGTATTTTGGTCGAAAAACTGTTTTGTCTTGACCCTGGGGTGGTGATCCCGAATATCGCTTCTTTTAGCTCTAGGACCCGAAGTTTATGAGTTTTAACGGTATAAATTTCTCTACCATGTAATTGGTGTTTTTCCGCAAATAAACAGTTTCTTTACGACCCTGGGGAGGTGAGCCAGAATTTCGCACCTTTTGCGCTAGGAAGCGAATTGTACGAGTTTTGACAATTTAAGTTTTGTACCATGAAATTTGTGTTTTTGGGTCGAACAACTGTTCTGATTTGACCCTGGGGTGGTGATCCCGAATTTATCACCTTTTTGCGCTAGGACGCGAATTTTACGAGTTTTAACGATTTCAAGTTTTCTCACAGGAAATTACAGTTTTTAGGTTGAAATGCAGTTGTTATTTGACCCTGGGGTGGTGATCCCGAATTTCGCACCTTTCTGCGTTAGGACGCGAATTTTACGAGTTTAAGGATTTAAAGTTTTTTATTATGAAATTGGTGTTCCCGAATTTCGCACCTTTTTGCGCTAAGACGAGTAGTTTACGAGTTATAACGTTTTAAAGTTTTTTATCATGAAACTTGGGTTTTTGGGTCGAAAAACATTTGTGATTTGAGCCTGGGGTGGTGATCCCTAATTTTGCACATTTTTGCGCTAGGACGCGAAGTTTATGAGTTTTAACGATATAAGTTTTTCTACCATGTAATTGGTGTTTTTCCGCAAATAAACAATTTCTTTACGACCCTGGGGAGGTGAGCCAGAATTTCGCAACTTTTTGCGCTAGGAAGCGAATTTCACGAGTTATAACGACTTAAAGTTTTCTAACATGATTTGTGAGTTTTTGGGTTGAAATACAGTTGTGATTTGACCCTGTGGTGGTGATCCCGAATTTCGCACCTTATTGCGCTAAGACGAGTAGTTTACGAGTTATAACGTTTTAAAGTTTTCTAACATGATTTTTGAGTTTTTGGGTTGAAATACAGTTGTGATTTGACCCTGTGGTGGTGATCCCGAATTTCGGACCTTTCTGCGCTGGGACGCGAAGTTTACGAGTTTTAACGATTTAAAGTTTCCTAACATGAAATTTGAGTTTTTGGGTTGAAATACAGTTGTGATTTGAATTCCCGAATTTCGCCCCTTTTTGGGCTAAGACGTGTAGTTTACGAGTTATAACGTTTTAAAGTTTTCTATCACGAAACTTGGGTTTTTGGGTCGAAAAACAGTTTTGTTTTGACCCTGGGGTGGTGATCTCGAATTTCGCTTCTTTTAGCTCTAGGACGCGATGTTTATGAGTTTGAACGATATAAATTTTTCTACCATGTTATTGGTGTTTTTCCGCAAATAAACAGTTTCTTTACGACCCTGGGGAGGTGAGCCAGAATTTCGCACCTTTTTGCGCTAGGAAGCGAATATACGAGTTTTAACGACTTAAAGTTTTCTAACATGATTTTTGAGTTTTTGGGTTGAAATACAGTTGTGATTTGACCCTGTGTTGGTGATCCCGAATTTCGCACCTTTCTGCGCTAGGACGCGAAGTTTACGAGTTTTAACGATTTAAAGTTTTCTAACATAGAATTTGAGTTTTTGGGTTGAAATACAGTTGTGATTTGACCCTGTGGTGGTGATCCCTAATTTCGCAAGTTTTTGCGCTAGGACGCGAAGTTTATGAGTTTTAACGATATAAATTTTTCTACCATGTAAATGGTGTTTTTCCGCAAATAAACAGTTTCTTTACGACCCTGGGGAGGTGAGCCAGAATTTCGCACCTTTTTGCGCTAGGAAGCGAATTTTACGAGCTTTAATGACTTAAAGTTTGATTTGTGAGTTTTTGGGTTGAAATACAGTTGTGATTTGACCCTGTGGTGGTGATCCCGAATTTCGCACCTTTCTGCGCTAGGACGCGAAGTTTACGAGTTTTAACGATTTAAAGTTTTCTAACATGAAATTTGAGTTTTTGGGTTGAATACAGTTGTGATTTGACCCTGTGGTGGTGATCCCGAATTTCGCACCTTTTTTGCGCTAAGACGAGTAGTTTACGAGTTATAACGTTTTAAAGTTTCCTATCACGAAACTTGGGTTTTTGGGTCGAAAAACAGTTTTGTTTTGACCCTGTGGTGGTGATTTTTGGGCTAAGAGGTGTAGCTTACGAGTTATAACGTTTTAAAGTTTTCTATCATGAAACTTGGGTTTTTGGGTCGAAAAACAGTTTTGTTTTGATCCTGGGGTGGTGATCCCGAATTTCGCTTCTTTTAGTTTACGAGTTTTAACGATTTAAAGTTTTCTAACATAGAATTTGAGTTTTTGGGTTGAAATACAGTTGTGATTTGACCCTGTGGTGGTGATCCCTAATTTCGCAAGTTTTTGCGCTAGGACGCGAAGTTTATGAGTTTTAACGATATAAATTTTTCTACCATGTAAATGGTGTTTTTCCGCAAATAAACAGTTTCTTTACGACCCTGGGGAGGTGAGCCAGAATTTCGCACCTTTTTGCGCTAGGAAGCGAATTTTACGAGCTTTAATGACTTAAAGTTTGATTTGTGAGTTTTTGGGTTGAAATACAGTTGTGATTTGACCCTGTGGTGGTGATCCCGAATTTCGCACCTTTCTGCGCTAGGACGCGAAGTTTACGAGTTTTAACGATTTAAAGTTTTCTAACATGAAATTTGAGTTTTTGGGTTGAAATACAGTTGTGATTTGACCCTGTGGTGGTGATCCCGATATTCGCACCTTTCTGCGCTAGGACGCGAAGTTTACGAGTTTTAACGATTTAAAGTTTTCTAACATGAAATTTGAGTTTTTGGGTTGAATACAGTTGTGATTTGACCCTGTGGTGGTGATCCCGAATTTCGCACCTTTTTTGCGCTAAGACGAGTAGTTTACGAGTTATAACGTTTTAAAGTTTCCTATCACGAAACTTGGGTTTTTGGGTCGAAAAACAGTTTTGTTTTGACCCTGTGGTGGTGATTTTTGGGCTAAGAGGTGTAGCTTACGAGTTATAACGTTTTAAAGTTTTCTATCATGAAACTTGGGTTTTTGGGTCGAAAAACAGTTTTGTTTTGATCCTGGGGTGGTGATCCCGAATTTCGCTTCTTTTAGCTCTAGGACGCGAATTTTATGAGTTTGAACGATATAAATTTTTCTACCATGTAATTGGTGTTTTTCTATAAATAAACAGTTTCTTTACGACCCTGGGGAGGTGAGCCAGAATTTCGCACCTTTTGCGCTAGGAAGCGAATTTTACGAGTTTTGACGATTTAAGTTTTGTACCATGAAATTTGTGTTTTTGGGTCGAACAACTGTTCTGATTTGACCCTGGGGTGGTGATCCCGAATTTATCACCTTTTTGCGCTAGGACGCGAATTTTACGAGTTTTAACGATTTCAAGTTTTCTCACAGGAAATTACAGTTTTTAGGTTGAAATGCAGTTGTTATTTGACCCTGGGGTGGTGATCCCGAATCTCGCACTTTTTTGCGCTAGGACGCGTAGCTTACGATTTATAACGTTTTAAAGTTTTCTTTTCGAAAAACAGTTTTGTTTTGACCCTGTGGTGGTGATCCCGAATTTCGCACCTTTTTGCACTAAGACGAGTAGTTTACGAGTTATAACGTTTTAAAGTTTCCTATCACGAAACTTGGGTTTTTGGGTCGAAAAACAGTTTTGTTTTGACCCTGTGGTGGTGATCCCGAATTTCGCACCTTTTTGCGCTAAGACGAGTAGTTTACGAGTTATAACGTTTTAAAGTTTTCTAACAGGATTTTTGAGTTTTCGGGTTGAAATACAGTTGTGACTTGACCCTGTGGTGGTGATCCCGAATTTATCACCTTTTTGCGCTAGGACGCGAAGTTTACGAGTTTTAACGATTTAAAGTTTCCTAACATGAAAATGTGAGTTTTGGGTTGAAATACAGTTGTGATTTGAATTCCCGAATTTCGCCCTTTTTTGGGCTAAGAGGTGTAGTTTACGAGTTATAACGTTTTAAAGTTTTCTATCATGAAACTTGGGTTTTTGGGTCGAAAAACAGTTTTGTTTTGATCCTGGGGTGGTGAAGTTTATGAGTTTGAACGATATAAATTTTTCTACCATGTAATTGGTGTTTTTCTGCAAATAAACAGTTTCTTTACGACCCTGGGGAGGTGAGCCAGAATTTCGCACCTTTTGCGCTAGGAAGCGAATTTTACGAGTGTTGACGATTTAAGTTTTGTACCATGAAATTTGTGTTTTTGGGTCGAACAACTGTTCTGATTTGACCCTGGGGTGGTGATCCCGAATTTATCACCTTTTTGCGCTAGGACGCGAATTTTACGAGTTTTAACGATTTCAAGTTTTCTCACAGGAAATTACAGTTTTTAGGTTGAAATGCAGTTGTTATTTGACCCTGGGGTGGTGATCCCGAATCTCGCACATTTTTGCGCTAGGACGCGTAGCTTACGATTTATAACGTTTTAAAGTTTTCTATCATGAAATTACGGTATTTTGGTCGAAAAACAGTTTTGTCTTGACCCTGGGGTGGTGATCCCGAATTTCGCTTCTTTTAGCTCTAGGACCCGAAGTTTATGAGTTTTAACGATATAAATTTCTCTACCATGTAATTGGTGTTTTTCCGCAAATAAACAGTTCCTTTACGACCCTGGGGAGGTGAGCCAGAATTTCGCACCTGTTTGCGCTAGGAAGCGAATATACGAGTTTTAACGACTTAAAGTTTTCTTACATGATTTTGGGGTTTTTGGGTTGAAATACAGTTGTGATTTGACCCTGTGGTGGTGATCCCGAATTTCGCACCTTTCTGCGCTTGGACGCGAAGTTTACGTGTTTTAACGATTTAAAGTTTTCTAACATGAAATTTGAGTTTTTGGGTTGAAATACAGTTGTGATTTGACCCTGTGGTGGTGATCCCGAATTTCACACCTTTTTGCGCTAAGACGAGTAGCTTACGAGTTATAACGTTTTAAAGTTTTCTATCATGAAATTACGGTATTTTGGTCGAAAAACAGTTTTGTCTTGACCCTGGGGTGGTTATCCCGAATTTCGCTTCTTTTAGCTCTAGGACCCGAAGTTTATGAGTTTTAACGATATAAATTTCTCTACCATGTGTTTTTCCGCAAATAAACAGTTTCTTTACGACCCTGGGGAGGTGAGCCAGAATCTTGCACCTTTTTGCGCTAAGACGAGTAGTTTACGAGTTATAACGTTTTAAAGTTTTCTAACATGATTTTTGAGTTTTTGGGTTGAAATACAGTTGTGATTTGACCCTGTGGTGGTGATCCCGAATTTCGCACCTTTCTGCGCTAGGACGCGAAGTTTACGAGTTTAACGATTTAAAGTTTCCTAACATGAAATTTGAGTTTTTGGGTTGTAATATAGTTGTGATTTGAATTCCCGAATTTCGCACCTTTTTGGGCTAAGACGTGTAGTTTACGAGTTATAACGTTTTAAAGTTTTCTATCATGAAACTTGATCTTTTGGGTCGAAAAACAGTTTTTCCGAATTTCGCTGCTTCTTGCGTTAGGACGCGAGTTTTACGAGTTTCACGATTTAAAGTTTTCTACCATGAAATTTGTGTTTTTCCGCGAATACACAGTTTTTTTACGACCCTGGGGTGGTGATCCCGACTTACGCACCTTTTTGCGCTAGGAAGCGAATTTTACGAGTTTTGACGATTTTAAGTTTTCTACCATGAAATTTGTGTTTTTGGGTCGAAAAACTGTTCTGATTTGACCCTGGGGTGGTGATCCCGAATTTCGCACCTTTTTGCGCTAAGACGCTAAGTTTACGAGTTTAAACGATTTCAAGTTTTCTACCATGAAATTTGTGTTTTTGGGTCGAAAAACTGTTCTGATTTGACCCTGGGGTGGTGATCCCGAATTTCGCACCTTTTTGCGCTAGGACGCTAAGTTTACGAGTTTAAACGATTTAAAGTTTTCTAACATGATATTTGAGTTTTTGGGTTGAAATGCAGTTGTGATTTAACCCTGGGGTGGTGATCCCGAATTTCGCACCTTTTTGCGCTAAGACGAGTAGTTTACGAGTTATAACGTTTTAAAGTTTTCTATCATGAAATTACGGTTTTTTGGTCGAAAAACAGTTTTGTCTTGACCCTGTGGTGGTGATCCCGAATTTCGCTTCTTTTAGCTCCAGGACGCGAAGTTTATGAGTTTATAAATTTTTCTACCATGTAATTGGTGTTTTTCCGCAAATAAACAGTTTCTTTACGACCCTGGGGAGGTGAGCCAGAATTTCGCACCTTTTTGCGCTAAGACGAGTAGTTTACGAGTTATAACGTTTTAAAGTTTTCTATCATGAAACTTAGGTTTTTGGGTCGAAAAACAGTTGTGATTTGAGGCTGGGGTGGTGATCCCTAATTTCGCAAATTTTTGCGCTAGGACGCGAAGTTTATGAGTTTTAACGATATAAATTCTTCTACCATGTAATTGGTGTTTTTCCGCAAATAAAAAGTTTCTTTACGACCCTGGGGAGGTGAGCCAGAATTTCGCACCTTTTTGCGCTAAGACGAGTAGTTTACGAGTTATAACGTTTTAAAGTTTTCTAACATGATTTTTGAGATTTTGGGTTGAAATACAGTTGTGATTTTACCTTGGGGTGGTGATCCCGAATTTCGCACCTTTTTGCGCTAGGACGCGTAGCTTATGATTTATAACGTTTTTAAGTTTTCTATCATGAACTTACGGTTTTTGGGTCGAAAAAGAGTTTTATTTTGACCCTGGGGTGGTGATCCCGAATTTCAAGCTTTTCTATGATGAAATTTCGGTTTTTGGGTCGAAAAACAGTTGTTTTGACTCTGGGATGGTGATTCCGAATTTCGAACCTTTTTGCGCTACGACGCGAAGCTTACGAGTTTAAGCGATTTAAAGTTTTCTACCATGAAATTTGGGTTTTTCCGCGAATACACAGTTTTTTTACGACCCTGGGGTGGTGATCCCGACTTACGCACCTTTTTGCGCTGGGAAGCGAATTTTACGAGTTTTGACGATTTAAAGTTTTCTACCATGAAATTTGTGTTTTTGGGTAGAAAAACTGTTCTGATTTGACCCTGGGGTGGTGATCCCGGATTTCGCACCTTTTTGCGCTAGGACGCTAAGTTTACGAGTTTAAACGATTTCAAGTTTTCTAACATGATATTTGAGTTTTTGGGTTGAAATGCAGTTGTTATTTAACCCTGGGGTGGTGATCCCGAATTTCGCACCTTTTTGCGCTAAGACGAGTAGTTTACGGGTTATAACGTTTTAAAGTTTTCTATCATGAAATTACGGTTTTTTGGTCGAAAAACAGTTTTGTCTTGACCCTGGGGTGGTGATCCCGAATTTCGCCTCTTTTAGCTCCAGGACGCGAAGTTTATGAGTTTGAACGATATAAATTTTTCTACCATGTAATTGGTGTTTTTCCGCAAATAAACAGTTTCTTTACGACCCTGGGGAGGTGAGCCAGAATTTCGCACATTTTTGCGCTAAGACGAGTAGTTTACGAGTTATAACGTTTTAAAGTTTTCTATCATGAAACTTAGGTTTTTGGGTCGAAAAACAGTTGTGATTTGAGGCTGGGGTGGTGATCCCTAATTTCGCAAATTTTTGCGCTAGGACGCGAAGTTTATGAGTTTTAACGATATAAATTCTTCTACCATGTAACTGGTGTTTTTCCGCAAACAAAAAGTTTCTTTACGACCCTGGGGAGCTGAGCCAGAGTTTCGCACCTTTTTGCGCTAGGAAGCGAATTTTACGAGTTTTAACGACTTAAAGTTTTCTAGCATGATTTTTGGGTTTTTGGGTTGAAATACAGTTGTGATTTTACCCTGGGGTGGTGATCCCGAATTTATCACCTTTTTGCGCTAGGACGCGAAGTTTATGAGTTTTAACGATATAAATTCTTCTACCATGTAACTGGTGTTTTTCCGCAAACAAAAAGTTTCTTTACGACCCTGGGGAGCTGAGCCAGAGTTTCGCACCTTTTTGCGCTAGGAAGCGAATTTTACGAGTTTTAACGACTTAAAGTTTTCTAGCATGATTTTTGAGTTTTTGGGTTGAAATACAGTTGTGATTTTACCCTGGGGTGGTGATCCCGAAGTTCGCAAATTTTTGCGCTAGGACGCGTAGCTTACGATTTATAACGTTTTAACGTTTTCTATCATGAAATTACGGTTTTTGGGTCGAAAAACAGTTTTGTTTTGACCCTGGGGTGGTGATCCCGAATTTCGCTGCTTTTTGCGATAGGACGCGTAGTTTTCGAGTTATAACGTTTAAGCTTTTCTATGATGAAATTTGGGTTTTTGTGTCGAAAAACAGTTTTGTTTTGACTCTGGGATGTTGATTCCGAATTTCTAACCTTTTTGCGCTACGACGCGGAGTTTACGAGTTTAAGCGATTTAAAGTTTTCTACCATGAAATTTGGGTTTTTCCGCGAATACACAGTTTTTTTACGACCCTGGGGTGGTGATCCCGACTTACGCACCTTTTTGCGCTAGGAAGCGAATTTTACGAGTTTTGACGATTTTAAGTTTTCTACCATGAAATTTGTGTTTTTGGGTAGAAAAACTGTTCTGATTTGACCCTGGGGTGGTGATCCCGAATTTCGCACCTTTTTGCGCTAGGACGCTAAGTTTACGAGTTTAAACGATTTCAAGTTTTCTAACATGATATTTGAGTTTTTGGGTTGAAATGCAGTTGTTATTTAACCCTGGGGTGGTGATCCCGAATTTCGCACCTTTTTGCGCTAAGACGAGTAGTTTACGGGTTATAACGTTTTAAAGTTTTCTATCATGAAATTACGGTATTTTGGTCGAAAAACAGTTTTGTCTTGACCCTGGGGTGGTGATCCCGAATTTCGCTTCTTTTAGCTCCAGGACGCGAAGTTTATGAGTTTGAACGATATAAATTTTTCTACCATGTAATTGGTGTTTTTCCGCAAATAAACAGTTTCTTTACGACCCTGGGGAGGTGAGCCAGAATTTCGCACATTTTTGCGCTAGGACGCCAAGTTTACGAGTTGTAAAGATTTAAAGTTTTCTATCATGAAATTTGGGTTTTTTGGTCGAAAAACAGTTGTGATTTGAGCCTGGGGTGGTGATCCCTAATTTCTCAACATTTTGCGCTAGGACGCGAAGTTTATGAGTTTTAACGATATAAATTTCTCTACCATGTAATTGGTGTTTTTCCGCAAATAAACAGTTTCATTACGACCCTGGAGAAGTGAGCCAGAATTTCGCACCTTTTTGCGCTAGGAAACGAATATACGAATTTTAACGACTTAAAGTTTTCTAACATGATTTTTGAGTTTTTGGGTTGAAATACAGTTGTGATTTGACCCTGTGGTGGTGATCCTGAATTTCGCACCTTTCTGCGCTAGGACGCGAAGTTTACGAGTTTTAACGATTTAAAGTTTTCTAACATGAAATTTGAGTTTTTTTGTTGAAATACAGTTGTGATTTGAAACTGTGGTGGTGATCCCGAATTTCGCACCTTTCTGCGTTAGGACGCGAATTTTACGAGTTTAAGGATTTAAAGTTTTCTATCATGAAATTGGTGTTGTTCCGCAAATAAACACGACAAATAAACAACTCTACGACCCTGGATTGGTAATCCCAAATTTCGCATCTTTTAGCGCTAGGACGCCAAGTTTACGAGTTTTAACGATTTAAAGTTTTCTATCATGAAATTTGGGTTTTTGGGTCGAAAAACAGTTGTGATTTGAGCCTGGGGTGGTGATCCCTAATTTCGCAACTTTTTGCGCTAGGACGCGAAGTTTATGAGATTGAACGATATAATTTTTTCTACCATGTAATTGGTGTTTTTCCGCAAATAAACAGTTTCTTTACGACCCGGGGAGGTGGGCCAGAATTTCGCACCTTTTTGCGCTAGGAAGCGAATTTTACGAGTTTTAACGATTCTAAGTTTTCTACCATGAAATGTGTGTTTTTGGGTCGAAAAACTGTTCTGATTTGACCCTGGGGTGGTGATCCCGAATTTCGCACCTTTTCGCGCTAGGACGCGTAGCTTACGATTTATAACGTTTTAAAGTTTTCTATCATGAAATTATGGTTTTTTGGTCGAAAAACAGTTTTGTTTTGACCCTGGGGTGGTGATCCCCAATTTCGCACCTTTTTGCGCTAAGACGAGTAGTTTACGAGTTATAACGTTCTAAAGTTTTCTAACATGATTTTTGAGTTTTTGGGTTGAAATACAGTTGTGATTTGAAACTGTGGTGGTGATCCCGAATTTCGCACCTTTCTGCGCTAGGACGCGAAGCTTACGAGTTTAAACGATTTCACGTTTTCTAACAAGAAATTTGAGTTTTTAGGTTGAAATGCAGTTGTTATTTGACCCTGGGGTGGTGATCCCGAATTTCGCACCTTTTCGCGCTAGGACGCGTAGCTTACGATTTATAACGTTTTAAAGTTTTCTATCATGAAATTATGGTTTTTTGGTCGCAAAACAGTTTTGTTTTGACCCTGCGGTGGTGATCCCGAATTTCGCTTCTTTTAGCTCTAGGGCGCGAAGTTTATGAGTTTTAACG
Organism: Chalcosyrphus nemorum; assembly: GCA_949716465.1. Lineage (NCBI taxonomy): Eukaryota > Metazoa > Arthropoda > Insecta > Diptera > Syrphidae > Chalcosyrphus > Chalcosyrphus nemorum. Next base: position 376,683 of record CATIXX010000088.1, on the reverse strand, counting down.
ATATAAATTTTTCTACCATGTAATTGGTGTTTTTCCGCAAATAAACAGTTATTTTACGATCCTGGGGAGGTGAACCAGAATTTCGCACCTTTTTGCGCTAGAAAGCGAATATACGAGTTTTAACGACTTAAAGTTTTCTAACATGATTTTTGAGTTTTTGGGTTGAAATACAGTTGTGATTTTACCCTGTGGTGGTGACCCCGAATTACGCACCTTTATGAGCTAGGACGCGAAGTTTACGAGTTTTAACGATTTAAAGTCTTCTAACATGAAATTTGAGTTTTTGGGTTGAAATGCAGTTGTGATTTGACCCTGTGGTGGTGATCCCGAATTTCGAACCTTTTTGCGCTAAGACGAGTAGTTTACGAGTTATAACGTTTAAAAGTTTTCTATCATGAAACTTGGGTTTTTGGGTCGAAAAACAGTTGTGATTTGAGGCTGGGGTGGTGATCCCTAATTTCGCACATTTTTGCGCTAGGACGCGAAGTTTATGAGTTTTAACGATATAATTTTTTCTACCATGTAATTGGTGTTTTTCCGCAAATAAACAGTTTCTTTACGACCCTGGGGAGGTGAGCCAGAATTTCGCACCTTTTTGCGCTAGGATGAGAATTTTACGAGTTTTAACGATTCTAAGTTTTCTACCATGAAATGTGTGTTTTTGGGTCGAAAAACTGTTCTGATTTGACCCTGTGGTGGTGATCCCGAATTTATCACCTTTTTGCGCTAGCACGCGAAGTTTACGAGCTTAAACGATTTCAAGTTTTCTAACAAGAAATTTGATTTTTAGGTTGAAATGCAGTTGTTATTTGACCCTGGGGTGGTGATCCCGAATTTCAGACCTTTTGCGCTAGGACGCCAAGTTTACGAGTTTTAACGATTTAAAGTTGTCTATCATGAAATTTAGGTTTTTGGGTCGAAAAACAGTTGTGATTTGAGCCTGTTGTGGTGATCCCTAATTTCGCAACTTTTTGCGCTAGGACCCGAAGTTTATGAGTTTTAACGATATAAATTTTTCTACCATGTAATTGGTGTTTTTCCCAAATAAACAGTTTCTTTACGACCCTGCGGAGGTGAGCCAGAATTTCGCACCTTTTTGCGCTAGGAAGCGAATATACGAGTTTTAACGACTTAAACTTTTCTTTCATGATTTTTGAGTTTTTGGGTTGAAATACAGTTGTGATTTGACCCTGTGGTGGTGATCCCGAATTTCGCACCTTTCTGTGCTAGGACGCGAAGATTACGTGTTTTAACGATTTAAAGTTTTCTAACATGAAATTTGACTTTTTGGGTTGAAATACAGTTTTGATTTGATCCTGTGGTGGTGATCCCGAATTTCGCACCTTTTTGCGCTAGGACGCGTAGCTTACGATTTATAACGTTTTAATGTTTTCTATCATGAAATTACGGTTTTTTGGTCGAAAAACATTTTTGTCTTGACCCTGGGGTGGTGATCCCGAATTTCGCTTCTTTTAGCTCTAGGACGCGAAGTTTATGAATTTGAACGATAAAAATTTTTCTGCCATGTAATTGGTGTTTTTCCGCAAATAAACAGTTTCTTTACGACCCCGCAGAGGTGAGCCAGAATTTCGCACCTTTTTGCGCTAGGAAGCGAATATACGAGTTTTAACGACTTAAACTTTTCTTTCATGATTTTTGAGTTTTTGGGTTGAAATACAGTTGTGATTTGACCCTGTGGTGGTGATCCCGAATTTCGCACCTTTCTGAGCTAGGACGCGAAGTTTACGAGTTTTAACGATTTAAAGTTTTCTAACATGAAATTTTGTTTTCGGGTTGAAATACAGTTGTGATTTGACCCTGTGGTGGTGATCCCGAATTTCGCACCTTTTTGCGCTAAGACGAGTAGTTTACGAGTTATAACGTTTTAAAGTTTCCTATCATGAAACTTGGGTTTTTGGGTTGAAATGCAGTTGTTATTTGACCCTGGGGTGGTGATCCCGAATTTCAGACCTTTTGCGCTAGGACGCCAAGTTTACGAGTTTTAACGATTTAAAGTTGTCTATCATGAAATTTAGGTTTTTGGGTCGAAAAACAGTTGTGATTTGAGCCTGTTGTGGTGATCCCTAATTTCGCAACTTTTTGCGCTAGGGCGCGAAGTTTATGAGTTTTAACGATATAAATTTTTCTACCATGTAATTGGTGTTTTTCCCAAATAAACAGTTTCTTTACGACCCTGCGGAGGTGAGCCAGAATTTCGCACCTTTTTGCGCTAGGAAGCGAATATACGAGTTTTAACGACTTAAACTTTTCTTTCATGATTTTTGAGTTTTTGGGTTGAAATACAGTTGTGATTTGACCCTGTGGTGGTGATCCCGAATTTCGCACCTTTCTGTGCTAGGACGCGAAGATTACGTGTTTTAACGATTTAAAGTTTTCTAACATGAAATTTGACTTTTTGGGTTAAAATACAGTTTTGATTTGATCCTGTGGTGGTGATCCCGAATTTCGCACCTTTTTGCGCTAGGACGCGTAGCTTACGATTTATAACGTTTTAATGTTTTCTATCATGAAATTACGGTTTTTTGGTCGAAAAACATTTTTGTCTTGACCCTGGGGTGGTGATCCCGAATTTCGCTTCTTTTAGCTCTAGGACGCGAAGTTTATGAATTTGAACGATAAAAATTTTTCTGCCATGTAATTGGTGTTTTTCCGCAAATAAACAGTTTCTTTACGACCCCGCAGAGGTGAGCCAGAATTTCGCACCTTTTTGCGCTAGGAAGCGAATATACGAGTTTTAACGACTTAAACTTTTCTTTCATGATTTTTGAGTTTTTGGGTTGAAATACAGTTGTGATTTGACCCTGTGGTGGTGATCCCGAATTTCGCACCTTTCTGAGCTAGGACGCGAAGTTTACGAGTTTTAACGATTTAAAGTTTTCTAACATGAAATTTTGTTTTCGGGTTGAAATACAGTTGTGATTTGACCCTGTGGTGGTGATCCCGAATTTCGCACCTTTTTGCGCTAAGACGAGTAGTTTACGAGTTATAACGTTTTAAAGTTTCCTATCATGAAACTTGGGTTTTTGGGTTGAAATACAGTTGTGATTTGACCCTGTGGTGGTGATCCCGAATTTCGCACCTGTAAAATAAATTGGTAAGCATGAAAATATTGACCTAGCAATTCTTTAAAAATTTAATAAAAAAAAAAGAATTCCTGAGTAGTGCTTCTGGCAACGCTCCTATATGCATGTTGGTAGTTTAGTGGGTTATGTAGTCAAGAAAAAGGAAATCAGTTAGGGACTGATATTCCGCATAGACGGTAGTGGTGATTCCAGTAACTATTTATTGTGCTTGTGAAAATTACTAAAATAGTTTAAAGTAGTCATCAACTAAAACATAAATTGGGTGAGTAAAATCACTGAGTCATATTCTTACGATATTATTATTAGATGCAATTCGCATGTGGATATATGTATGTAGTTAAAGATTAGTATGTACATGTCATGCATGGACATGTCCATACTACCTACATGTTGTTACAGTTTTTTTTTTAGTTAAAGGCGACACAACGTCGGTCGGGGTGCGTGTGATGGTGTGTTTCTTTGTTCCCGCTTGTGTGCGAGGGGATTGGTAGAATTGAACGGCCAGATCCCCTGAAGACAGGAAAGTCTGACGGTGTGCGAGGCGTCTGCCAATTACTTGCACATGAGTTGAGTGTGTATGTAGGAGAAACAGCGATTCCGTCGGTTCCACCCGACCGACCGTAGAAGTTGACTCAATGCGCAGCCGTGTGTGCGAGAATTTGCCGGTTCCCCTAAGCAAGGAATGCGATGGTGTGTGTGGTGAATTTTCGTGGTTCCGCTGTGGCATTGAGTTTGTTGTAATTTTTATTACTTTTACGCGTGCTTGTCGTATCTTGTTTTTACCTAAATTTCGTTCTGTGTATGTTTACTTAAAAGGGTTTTTCCCTAAGCAAAATTGGCTCATGGGTTTTCCTTCTTTCATTTACTTACAGATTTCGTTCGGGGTTGCCAGTGTACGACGTCGGCCGTTGACTTGAATTTTTTTTGTTTTCAATAATAAAAGTAACAAAACCTTATTTGTTTCTTTTGAAATTGTTATGTTTTATTTAACCATTTTACAATTCAGAAGTGGGATAAAAGATCCATTTGAAATAAGAACGCGTCCACTGGCAACCTACAGTGTTGGCCAAAACTAAAGCAACTTTAACACAGACAACAAACACATGAGTAAAATTGATTAAATGAAAATATATTCCTTAAAATTTTTATGTAGGAATGTAGTGGTTACATTCCAAAATTAGATTATAAAAAAAAAATCCATTTATTTATAACAAAAACAAAGAAAAAACAAATAATACTAAAATATGCCGATTTTCAGCTGGACAAAACTAAAGCAACTCCATACCAAAATTGTATTTATATTCAAATTCGTTGTGTTAAACTCAATATTTTAATGCAAAAACATTATTTCAAATCACCGCTGCACACCTCCTAGGCATACTCTCCAAAATATTTTAAATTATGGAACTGGGGATATTATTCCATGCCTCCTTGACCTGAGTGAAAAGGCCCCCCTATTTCGATATGTATCCCGAATTATTCTCCGATCTACGATCTCCAAGAGGTTTTCTATAGCATAAAGTTCCGGAGAACATTCCATAACCCCAAATTTTCTATCCTGAAACCAATTTTTTACAAGTTTTGAGGTATGTTTAGGTGCGGTATACTGTGGAAGTACCCATTTCAAAGGCAACTCCTCTTCGACATGTGGCAGCATAACGCCTTACAGGATAGTTTTGTACACAAATCGGTTCATAATTCCATCTATTTTATGGATTGGGCCAATTCCATATCCATGGAAGCATCTCCGGACCATGACATAGCCTCCTCCATATTTGACCATACCCATCGAATATCGAGAAATAGGTGCTTCATTGCTGAGCCGTCAAAGACGTCGAAATCAATCCGATCTCTTAATATTGAATTTGTATTCATCAGAGAATAGAGCTGTCTTCCTTTTAGACACTGTCCAGTTGATGTGGTCAGTTGTAAATTTGAATTAAGCCGTTCTGTTTTTGACCGAAATAAAAGGTTTCTTCACGACACTGAAAAATGAAAGACCACCATTCACTGCCCTTCGACGAATCGTTCTGGTGCGGATATTCATGTTCAATTCGTATCTCAACTCTCAGATGACATGAATAGATTGCTCCTAATCTTTCTTATCACATATTTATCTTCCCGGTGCGTCTTAACTCCTGGCCTGCCACCTCGATGAATCATTTTGACGGATTTGCTGGCCTTATAATATTTAATTAAACGACGTTTCACTGATTTATGACTAGAATATAGCATAGATTTCCTTGTGTAAGTCTATATTCAAAATCAGAATTTATTTTTTGTCCGTTCAGAATACTATTCCTTGCCATTTTTACAAAATAAGTTACAGCAGCTTTTCATGTCTTCTGCAGCAAAATTATACTCGAAAATCGTCCAATTTTTTCTTGTTTGTTCATTGGCAGCATTTCTATAGCAGTAAATACTCAAAACAACGGTTACTTTTTGTTTTCCGTAACAGAAAATCGTTTTTTGAAGAAAGAAACGAAAAGTTGCTTTAGTTTTGGCCAGGTGAAAATGGACCTTAATTCAGTTTTGTATTTATTGTTTTTTTAATTTACTGCTAAGAGTGTTTACTGATTCTATATACTAATCTATAATATTCAGAGATATCGGGAAAAATAAATATAAAAATATTCTGGCTCATACGCACTTGTTAGATCTTAAAACAATTGTGTGGTGCATTAGTTGCTTTAGTTTTGGCCAACACTGTATGTATATATAATATTTTTTGTTTGTTTATGTGTTCATTTATCTTTCAGTTTGAAATTGTAGCAATTGGGTTGAGAGTATATAAAAGTATTTTTTTATTTTTTTTTTCCTTGATTTGATAAAAAGATTGCGGAATGGGTAGACACAAGGGAAAAAGACAATGTAGGGTGCTAGATACCAGTGGTAGTGATAGCGACAGTGAGTCAAACCATCGAAGAAGGTCGAAGAGTAATTGTAAACGAAAAGAAAAACACCGATTATACTCAAGACAGAAATCAGAGTCGATTGAGAAATTTACAGATGCCATTACTGCCTTAGTAGAGAGAGCAGGTAGTAGAAATCAGGGTCCTAGCTTTAAGGGCGATGCTGTGCCAGAATTTAATCCCGAGGATAAAAATCAACCTGCTCTTAAGTGGATTAATAAAGTTGATGAGTTACGTGAAATTTTCAGGTGGTCTGAAGAAGCGACTATATATTTTGCACTGGCAAAATTAAAAGGGCTTGCTCAAGTCTGGTATAAGGGACTTCCTAGTCTATGTTTCTCTTGGGAAGAATGGAAAATAAAAATCCAAGAAGCATTCCCATCAAAAAGAGATTTTCATGAGCAACTCACAGAAATGTTAGGCCGTAAGAAACATGTTGACGAAACGTACTGCAAATACTTTCATGAGAAGCTAGCTATGATTCATGCATGTGGTCTTAAAGGCGAGGAAGCTGTATCGTGCATCATCGGAGGTATAGATGACCGTGTTGTGAAGACAAGTGCACAGGCAGGAAGACATAAGACACCAGAGCAGTTATATATTTATTTGAGTGAAGTTAACGGTAATAACAATTGTTTTCAAAGACAACATACAAACAGCACCAGTACTCGGTTCAGGAAATTCAATCAGTTTAACTTACCCCGACAAGATAAAGATAAGGTTCGATCGGTTGACAAAAGTCGTGCTTGCTATAAATGCGGAAAACAAGGGCACTATGCAAATACTTGCGCTGCTAGAGAGTTACCAGGAGACAAGCGTTGCAATAATTGCAGAAGTCGACATCATGACGAGGCAATATGTCCACGAAAAAGCGACATGAAACCGAAAACTGTAGCTGTATTGCAAACCAGCATAGCGGATTTGAGCAACAAAAAGTTTTATAAGAAAATAAAGATAAACGGGGCAGATGTGATGGGTTATGTAGACTTTGGTAGCTCTTGTACTTTATTGACAGTAGGAAAAGCAAAAGAGATAGGGTTAGATATAAATACAAGGGACTGCATCCCATTACAGGGATACGGTAATGGGTTAGTACTAAGCATCGGTACCGCCTCAGCGAAAATTGAAATTGACGGAGTGGAAGCTAAAATAAAATTGATTATTGTTAACAACGACAAACAAGACGTCCCTATATTGGTTGGGCGATCATATACGGAGCTGCCGCATGTATGTGCAATCAAAACGCAAAGTACTCTCAGATTTTTTGTAGAAGAAGATCCGTCGGATCAATTTCAAATAGATGACATCTCTGGTACAAACAAAGTCAATTTGGTCACTCGGGAAATGACAGTTATACCACCACGACATTTGAAACTCATAGAAGCTCAGTCAGAACAAATAAGCAAAGATATCTATTTAGAATCGTCTTTAAGAACAAAGGAAGGTGAAGAAACTTGTGTTCCCAGAACAGTTTTGAGAATAAATGAAGTCGGTATTTCTTTTGTGCCAATAATGAATCTGTCGGAACACGATGTAGTAGTTAAAGGGAATAAAATAATTGCCAGAGCACGCATTTGCAAAGAAGGCCTTGCACGAAAGATTCTAAGTATACGAGGTGGAACTAGAGTGTATGAGCCCATAAAACCGGATGATATCACAGTCGGTCTGATAACTGAAGAGCGAAAAAAGGAAGTGTTGGATTTGTTGAACGAGTATCGAGAGTGTATTGCGTTGAATTTGCAAGAACTGGGTTGCGTTAGAAATAATGAAATGCAGATTTGCTTAGAAGATGATCAGTCGTTTACTTTTCGTCCGTATCGTATGGCACTAAGCGAACAAACCGTCGTAAATGAAATGGTGAAGGAACTCCTGGACTGTGGTATAGTACGCGAATCAGAATCAAATTACGCATCCCCAATTCTGTTGGTGACAAAGAAAAACGGAGAGCAACGTCTGTGTATCGATTTTAGGAAACTAAACTCTAAGACAATTAAAGATAGCCATCCCCTTCCTAGGATAGATGAACAAATAGATAAACTTAAAGGTAGTGTCTGGTTTATTAGTTTAGACTTGCGTACGGGATATTATCAGATTCCAATGGAGGAAAGTTCCAAAAGGTTTACATCTTTTGTCACAAACAGGGGACAGTATGAATTTCAACGCATGCCTTTTGGACTGTGCAATGCTCCCAGAGTATTCCAGCGGCTAATGAACCGAATACTAGCAAGTCAATTAGACACAGCCGCCGTATACTTAGATGACATTCTGTTGCATGCAAGAACGCAGGAGGAAGTGATCGAATCTCTACGTCGAACACTAAATATATTCAAACAGGAGGGGTTAACTTTGAATATCAAAAAATGCACGTTTCTCATGAATAAGGTAACATTTTTGGGCTATGAAGTAGAGAATGGCACGGTTAAGCCAGGAACAGAAAAGACAAAAGCCATCAGAGATTTTCCAACTCCAAAGACGGTTCAGCAAATACGACAATTCTTGGGGTTAACTGGATATTTCCGACACTTCGTACAAAATTATGCCGGAATAGTCAAGCCATTAACCAGTTTGCTACGGAAAACCACCGTGTGGGTGTGGACGACAAAAGAGGAGCAAGCATTCAGTCAATTGAAAGAGGTACTCTGCAATGTCCCTGTACTAGCAATCTACAGAAGCGAAGCAGTCACAGAAGTACATACCGATGCAAGTTCGTTGGGTGTGGCCGGAATATTGCTACAACAGCACGATGATGGACGATTACATCCTGTCATGTACTTTAGCCGACAGACAAGACCACCGGAAGAAAAATACCATTCTTTCGAATTAGAAACTATGGCCGTGGTCGAAACATTAAAGAAATTTCGTTCGTATCTGTTTGGTTCCAAATTCACAGTTGTAACGGATTGCAACGCCCTGAAGACCTCGAATGAAAAAAAACACCTTATTCCTCGAATCGCAAGATGGTGGCTTCAACTAACCGAATTCACATTTGACATAAAATATCGCCCCGGAGAACGAATGCGACACGTCGATGCATTGAGCCGAAATCCGTGTTTGGAAACGGTTATGGAAATTCGACAGGCTGATTGGGTTTTATCTGGGCAGTTGACAGACCATAAAATTAAACAAATTCACGAAATTTTAATAAGAAACCCCAAGACGGAAGAGGAAAAACGAACATGTAAAGACTACGTTTTACGCGAAGGACGAATATACCGAAGGACAACCAACGGAACCCAGTGGGTAGTACCCAAAGGTATGCGACAGCGAGTGGTCCACGCTGCACACGATGAACTAGGCCATTTCGGTATTGAGAAAACTTTAAAACGGCTGTGCCAGTATTATTGGTTTCCTCATATGAAGAACTATGTGGAAAAGTACCTAGCCTGTTGCATACGCTATTTGTACAATAAACGTAACACCGGTAGGACAGAAGGATACTTGCATCCTATTCCAAAGCCAGATGTCCCGATGAGTATGATACATATTGATCACCTTGGACCGTTTCCTAAATCGAAGCTTGGTAACTACTATATAGTTGCATTGATCGACGCTTTTACAAAATTTTCATTCATAAAAGCTGTAAAGTCTACTAAAACTAAACTGGTCATAGATTTTCTGAGAGATATTTTTTCTGTGTACGGAATACCACACGTTGTTATATCCGATCGTGGGAGCTCATTTACAGCTAAGGATTTTAAAAGCTTTTGTGAACAAAATAACATCAAGCATGTATTGAACGCAGTTGCCACTCCACGTGCAAACGGTCAAGTGGAGCGACTTAATAGATCGATTCTAAGTGCTCTTATGACTAGTACACTTGACGAAAACAGATGGGACGAAAGCGTACGGCAAGTACAATTTGCTTTAAATAACATTGAGAGCACGAGCACAGGTAAAACACCTAGCCAACTAATGTTTGGCATGCAACCAAGATATGGATCAGATACAATGTTAAAAGATGAAATCAAATCTACTGCGGAGCTGATTGAAGATCTCTGTGACTTCCGCGTTAAGGCAATTCAAAATATAGAAAAGGCTTAGACTCAACAGAAAACTCAATATGATAAGAAAAGAAAGAAGGCTAGACACTATCAAGAAGGAGATTTAGTTCTTATTAAGAAGCAAGATATGGCCACTGGTTCTAGTAAAAAGCTTTTACCTCCCTTCAAAGGTCCCTTTATTGTCAAACAAGTCTATCCCAACGATCGATATCTAGTAATTGGCATGGAAGGGTCTCGTCGTAGTCGCAAACGAAACTATGAAGCTGTGTTGCCCGCCGACAGTATTAGACCTTGGGCACCTCCAAACGGTATCTCAGGAAGCAGTGACAGCTCAGAAGAAATTGACGACGAAAAACTCGAGGCGAGTTTAAGTCAGGAAAGCCGACTGTAAAATAAATTGGTAAGCATGAAAATATTGACCTAGCAATGCTTTAAAAATTTAATAAAAAACAAAGAATTCCTGAGTAGTGCTTCTGGCAACGCTCCTATATGCATGTTGGTAGTTTAGTGGGTTATGTAGTCAAGAAAAAGGAAATCAGTTGGTGACTGATATTCCGCATAGACGGTAGTGGTGATTCCAGTAACTATTTATTGTGCTTGTGAAAATTACTAAAATAGTTTAAAGTAGTCATCAACTAAAACATAAATTGGGTGAGTAAAATCACTGAGTCATATTCTTACGATATTATTATTAGATGCAATTCGCATGTGGATATATGTATGTAGTTAAAGATTAGTATGTACATGTCATGCATGGACATGTCCATACTACCTACATGTTGTTACAGTTTTTTTTTTAGTTAAAGGCGACACAACGTCGGTCGGGATGCGTGTGATGGTGTGTTTCTTTGTTCCCGCTTGTGTGCGAGGGGATTGGTAGAATTGAACGGCCAGATCCCCTGAAGACAGGAAAGTCTGACGGTGTGCGAGGCGTCTGCCAATTACTTGCACATGAGTTGAGTGTGTGTGTAGGAGAAACAGCGATTCCGTCGGTTCCACCCGACCGACCGTAGAAGTTGACTCAATGCGCAGCCGTGTTTGCGAGAATTTGCCGGTTCCCCTAAGCAAGGAATGCGATGGTGTGTGTGGTGAATTTTCGTGGTTCCGCTGTGGCATTGAGTTTGTTGTAATTTTTATTACTTTTACGCGTGCTTGTCGTATCTTGTTTTTACCTAAATTTCGTTCTGTGTATGTTTACTTAAAAGGGTTTTTCCCTAAGCAAAATTGGCTCATGGGTTTTCCTTCTTTCATTTACTTACAGATTTCGTTCGGGGTTGCCAGTGTACGACGTCGGCCGTTGACTTGAATTTTTTTTGTTTTCAATAATAAAAGTAACAAAACCTTATTTGTTCCTTTTGAAATTGTTGTGTTTTATTTAACCATTTTACACACCTTTCTGCGTTAGGACGCGAATTTTACGAGTTTAAGGACTTAAAGTTTTCTATTGTGAAATTGGTGTTCCCGAATTTCGCACCTTTTTGCGCTAAGACGAGTAGTTTACGGGTTATAACGTTTTCGAACATGATTTTTGAGTTTTTGGGTTGAAATACAGTTGTGATTTGACCCTGTGCTGGTGATCCCGAATTTCGCACCTTTCTGCGTTAGGACGCGAATTTTACGAGTTTAGGGACTTAAAGTTTTCTATTGTGAAATTGGTGTTCCCGAATTTCGCACCTTTTTGCGCTAAGACGAGTAGTTTACGAGTTATAACGTTTTAAAGTTTTCTAACATGATTTTTGAGTTTTTGGGTTGAAATACAGTTGTGATTTGACCCTGTGGTGGTGATCCCGAATTTCGCACCTTTCTGCGTTAGGACGCGAATTTTACGAGTTTAAGGACTTAAAGTTATCTATTGTGAAATTGGTGTTCCCGAATTTCGCACCTTTTTGCGCTAAGACGAGTAGTTTAAGAGTTATAACGTTTTCGAACATGATTTTTGAGTTTTTGGGTTGAAATACAGTTGTGATTTGACCCTGTGCTGGTGATCCCGAATTTCGAACTTTTCTGAGCTATTACGCGAAGTTTACGAGTTTTAACGACTTAAAGTTTTCTAACATGAAATTTGAGTTTTAGGGTAGAAGGATTTAAAGTTTTCTATTATGAAATTGGTGTTCCCGAATTTCGCACCTTTTTGCGCTAAGACGAGTAGTTTACGAGTTATAACGTTTTAAAGTTTTCTAACATGATTTTTCGGTTTTTGGGTTGAAATACAGTTGTGATTTGACCCTGTGCTGGTGATCCCGAATTTCGCACCTTTTTGAGCTAGGACGCGAAGTTTACGAGTTTTAACGATTTAAAGTTTTCTAACATGAAATTTGAGTTTTAGGGTTGAAGGATTTAAAGTTATCTATTATGAAATTGGTGATCACGAATTTCGCACTTTTTTGCGCTAAGACGAGTAGTTTACGAGTTATAACGTTTTAAAGTTTTCTATCATGAAACTTGGGTTCTTGGGTCGAAAAACAGTTTTGTTTTGTCCCTGTGGTGGTGATCCCGAATTTCGCACCTTTTTGCGCTAAGACGAGTAGTTTACGAGTTATAACGTTTTAAAGTTTTCTAACATGATTTTTGAGTTGGGATGGTGATTCCGAATTTCGAACCTTTTTGCGCTACGACGCGAAGCTTACGAGTTTAAGCGATTTAAAGTTTTCTACCATGAAATTTGGGTTTTTCCGCGAATAGACAGTTTTTTTACGACCCTGGGGTGGTGATCCCGACTTACGCACCTTTTTGCGCTAAGACGTGTAGTTTACGAGTTATAACGTTTTAAAGTTTTCTATCAAGAAACTTGGGTTCTTGGGTCAAATAACAGTTTTTCCGAATTTCGCTGCTTCTTGCGTTAAGACGCGAATTTTACGAGTTTAAGGATTTAAAGTTTTCTATCATGAAATTGGTGTTTTTCCGCAAAAAAACACGACAAATAAACAACTTTACGACCCTGGAGTGGTGATCCCAAATTTCGCACGTTTTTGCGCTAGGTCGCCAAGTTTACGAGTTTTAACGATTTTAAGTTTTCTACCATGAAATTTGTGTTTTTGTTTCGAAAAACTGTTGTGATTTGACCCTGTGGTGGAGATCCCGAATTTCGCACCTTTTTGCGCTAGGACGCGTAGCTTACGATTTATAACGTTTTAAAGTTTTCTATCATGAAATTACGGTTTTTTGGTCGAAAAACAGTTTTGTTTTGACCCTGGGGTGGTGATCCCGAATTTCGCTTCATTTAGCTCTAGGACGCGAAGTTTATGAGTTTGAACGATATAAATTTTTGTACCATGTAATTGGTGTTTTTACGCAAATAAACAGTTTCTTTACGATCCTGGGGAGGTGAGCCAGAATTTCGCACCTTTTTGCACTAGGAAGCGAATATACGAGTTTTAACGACTTAAAGTTTTCTTACATTATGTTTGAGTTTTTGGGTCGAAAAACAGTTGTGATTTGAACCTGGGGTGGTGATCCATAATTTCGCAAATTTTTGCGCTAGGACGCGAAGTTTATGAGTTTCAACGATATCAACTCAATGAGTCACTACTTAAGGAATTAAACAATCTTAAGCAAGAGTTGCAAATGTTGAAAGATGAAATCAACAACCAAAAAAAAGTAAATGTCCAACCTGCAGAGATCTCAACAGATGAAGAAGAACTCGAAAAAGAGACAGAGGGACATCGTCATATGGGGAACCAAAATAAGAAAAGAAAAATGAGTACATCTCCAAAAAACTCATCGCCAAAAGAAAGCTGCACAATCACAGTGTATGCTTCAAACAAAGAAAATAAAATACACAATCCATCCAAACCTCCACCAATTATTGAACTACAAGTGAATAAGTATGAAAGCTTGGTCAAATTATTGGATGAAAATAAACTTAAAGCTTCTACAGCATTAATAATCAAAAATGACATCAAAATTAATGTCGATGAAGAAGAGGGATACAGAATTCTAACTAAAATACTAAACCAAAAAAAAGTGCAATGGTATTCTTATGAGAATAAGCAAACCAGACCAATTAAAGTTGTAGTAAAAAACTGCATTTTTCATGCTCACCGGAAAGCATTAACAACGAATTAAACCATAGAGGTTTTAAAATACTGGAAGTCGTAAATATGCTAAAATTTAAAAGCAAAGTACCGCTTCCAATGTTTTTGCTCAGTTTCGAACATGACGAAGACAAAGAAAAAATATGTGGCATTAAAAACATACTTGGGAAGAAAGTTGAGATTCATACTTTACGTAAATCCAAGTTAGTGCCCCAATGCAAAAATTGTCAAAGGTACGGGCATACACAAAAATACTGCAGCTCAAACCCAAGATGTGTAAAGTGTGCAGGAAGTCACCACACCAAAGAATGTGTGAAGAAAAAGGACGAACACATTAAGTGTGTAAACTGCAATGAAAGCCATCCTGCTAACTATAGAGGATGCTTAGTTGCAAAAGAAATGCAACTAAAAAAAGATAAAAAACAAAAGAAAGCACTTAAAAGCTCCAATAAGGAAGCCCAAAAGGCCAAAAAGGACTCACAAAAGAGCCCACAAAAAGAAAAAGCGAAAGATCAAGTGATCATCAAAAAGGACGCAATACCAAAGACAGCGGGCCCTAAAATGACATATGCTCATGCAGCATCAAAAACAATACAAATACCAGCAGAGAAAGCCGTAAAAAGCAAAACAGAGCCACACACTGCAATGTAAACCCTCATGAAACAAGTCCTAAATAGGATTGATTCCATGGAAAAAAATTGGGCAAGTGCGAGGAGAGCCACGTGCAATAGTGTTCCGGACATTTTATATTGTCATTAAATAGAAGGCAATTTATTCATATCCTGCATAGGTACACCTGATGCTGGTTTTGATATGAATGTCTTGTACGTAGGTATGTCCTTGTAATACTGAGCTGACATTCCAGTCCATTTTAATTTGCACTTTCGATATAAAACATGTATTGTATTCGTGCAAAAATTGGAACTCGAGATATTAAATAATTCTGAAATTACATTGATAGAGAAGTTCGTTATAGTGTGTCTGCCGATTCTGTTTGTCTGTCTGTATGACGAGTGAATCAATTTACTTCAAACTTCATGTTAGGCAGCTATTGCATGGCCACTAAAGGGGACATTGAAATTTTTGTTCTAGCCCTACTCTTAGAGCTCCTTCACGTAGTGCCATTTTCACAAACACGGAGTTTTTTCTAAAATGGTTTCAACGATTTTGAAAAAATGTCATATTTCAGTTAGTTTAGGCGTACCAGCCTTTTGAATAAAAATGCATATAACGGTACTTTGCTTACTAAATGGTTTTAGTAAAGCAAAACACTGGCAATACTTGACATGCAAAGGAATACAGCATTTAGAGTTTTAAAAATTTAAGAAAAAAATATTTAAAAAAAAAAACCAAAACTAAAAAAAATTGTAGTTTTTTAAACTTATTGAGCTTTTAATAGCAGCATAGAGCTAACATATACGATCCATTCGTGCAAATAACTTTGTTTTTGAAAAATCGAAATCGAATGAGGTAGCAGCAAGAGAAGAGAATATAGGGAAGTCCATGCGCTCTTCTAAAATCTGTAACTCGAGAACTACTTGGCGGATTCAGATGAAACTTGAAATTTGAGCAAATCGTAGTATCGAAATGACCTACTGTAAAAATTATTTGGATAACATGAAAACTGGGGGAGGTACAGTGGGCTAACTAGATACCCCATTTTTTTAATTTTTCTCAGAAAATACATAAGATACAGAAATTTTCGTACTTATTTCACAATCTACACAAAATTCTACGTATCTCCAATTTTTTTCATATTTTTAGCATTTATGGTCTGGCCGCTAAGGGCGGGGGGACAACATTTTTCAAATGTTTGGCAAGCTTTTTTGTTCAACAAATTTTGTCAGAAAAAAATATTTCTTACATATATGGAGCCCTTGCAAAATTCTCTTTAATTTGATATGCCACATGATGGGGAATAAAATAATTTTTTTTTGCCCTTCATACTAGGTGCCCAAAAAAGGGCTCCCAAAATGAAATTCATTGCCGCCATCTTGTGCAGGCTTCCACATTACGTATACATAGCGAAAGTTTCAACTCTCTATGTCTAACGGTTCAAAAGTTACAGGGCTGTGACAGACTGACGGACAGACGGACAGACAGACACCGTATCAAACCCATAAGTGTTCCGTCTTACCTTTTAAGGTCCGGAACACTAACAATAAAATGATATTAGATAGAATATCTTTACTAGAGAGACAGAACCGCAATAAAAGAGCTGTACAAACATGATGAATAAAATCAAAATTCTAGAATGGAATGCTAATGGTTTCGAGAATCGAAAAGATGAGATACAAGTGATTCTCGATATAAACCAGATAGACATATGTCTTATTTCAGAGACGCACTTCAAATTAAATTCTGACCCTAAACTGAAGGGATATATATTATATCACTCCCCACATCTACATAGCTGCGCAAAAGGCGGGGCTGCAGTGGTAATAAAGAATACGATTGAACACCATTTAGACGCAAAATTCCAATCATGTGCCATCCAAGGAATTTCCATTTGCATAAAAACAAGCAGTGGCCAACTATCCGTTGCATCAGTATATTGCTCTCCTAGCTATAGAATAAATACGAGTGATTTTAAAAATCTTTTCCGCATATTTCACAGTAGATTAATCGTGGGAGGGGATTTTAATGCCAAGAATAAATATTGGGGATCTAGACTAACAAACACTAGAGGCAGAGAACTTTTTAAATGTATTAAAGAAGATGGCGGGAAATACCACTCGACGGGAAAACCTACCTATTGGCCAACAGATAGGAATAAAACCCCAGATCTTGTCGACTTCTTTATATCTAAAAATATATCCTGAAATAAAATAAATGTGGAAGAAGGCCCTGATCTTCAATCAGATCATTCCTCAGTCCTCCTTACACTTGGCGATAAAATAATTATAAAAGAACAAAGTCCAAAACTTGTTAATAGACTGACTGATTGGAACTACTTTAGACAGATGTTGGAAGAAAGTATCCAACTATCATCAGCTATACAAACAGTAGACCAACTAGAAAAAGCAGTGCAAAAACTAACACTGAACATACAAAATGCTGTTGTTGCAAACAACAAAAAAGACTAAGCAAAACTCTTACCATCGCGAAATATGTGAAATCATTACACGAAAAAGGAAAGCTAGAAAGCGTTGACAACAGACAAGGGCGCCAAGCGACAAAACCATACTAAACAACTTAAATAATAAGCTCAGAAATTCTATAAAAGAATTCAAGAATGAGTCTTTAAAAACTTACCTTAGCAGTCTTACAAATGATGCTAGTACCGACTACTCGCTCTGGAAGGCAACAAAGAAAATGAACCGACCAATTGCCCATATTCCTCCAGTAAAAACCAAAGAAGGTAACTGGGCAAAAAGCAGCCAAGAAAAAGCAAACACTTTTGCAGAGTACCTTGAGGACGTCTTCAAACCCTATAAAGATAAAAGTTACCAAGGAATCGAAGAAAGGTGCGAAGAAGATCGACCAATTCGATCGGTAACAGCTAAAGAACTTGCCAAAGAAATTAAAGAAAATATAAATATAAAAAAGGCCCCAGGGTTTGATTTAATTACAGGGGAAATCTTAAAACAATTCCCACACAAAGGTTTAAAAAAACTAGCGCAGATTATAAATGCTGCATTTAAGCTGGGATATGTGTCAAGCATGTGGAAGGTCGCGGAGGTAATAATGATCCCAAAACCAGGCAAACCACCAAGCGAAGTAACTTCATATCGCCCAATATCGATACTACCAATATTGTCAAAGCTATTTGAAAAAATGCTGGTAAAACGCCTGCAAAAAATAATCTATGAAAAATCGCTAGTCCCAAATCACCAATTTGGATTTAGAAATAAGCACTCTACAATTGACCAAGTGCATAGAATCACAGATAAGATCGAAAAAGCATTTGAAGAGAAAAATGTGTGCTCTACAATACTTCTTGATATAGCACAAGCTTTCGATAAAGTCTGGCACAAAGGACTAAAACACAAATTACAAACACAACTGCCGATGCAGTATTCGACAATTCTGGAGTCTTATATATCAGATCGATTCCTCAGAATTAAACAAGATACAGAATACTCAACATTAAGAGAGATAAAAGCTGGTTTACCGCAAGGCAGTGTTTTAGGGCCAGTGCTATACCTTCTATTCACTAGTGATCCGCCTGAAAGCGGAGAAACCACTATAGCAACTTTTGCAGATGACACTGCTGTACTTGCTGTAGGAGAAACTGTTGAAATAGCAACAAAAAAGCTCCAAATAGCAATAAACCGTATCTCAGAATGGACTAAAAAGTGGCAGATTAGATTAAATGACCTTAAGTCAGTCCATATTAATTTTACGTATAAAAACGTACCACATATTCCAGTCTACATTAGCAACAATGTAGTGGAATATTCAAACACAGCCAAATATCTAGGCATGACTCTAGACGCTAAACTGCGTTGGAAAGCGCATGTAAAGAAAAAAAAAGATGAGTTCAACATGCGATACAGTAAAATGTATTGACTTATTGGGAGATATTCTTCCCTGTCCAACTACAATAAGTTATTGCTATACAAGCAAATTCTAAAACCGGTATGGACCTATGGTCTCCAGTTATGGGCATGCACATGCCAAACAAATTTACAAAAAATTCAGGTCTTCCAAAATAAAGTACTAAGGAACATAGTCAATGCACCTTGGTACATACGTAACGCTGATCTTCATAGAGATCTAAATATCGAAATGGTTGAAGACGAAACTAAAAAAGTTGCTCAAATGCACAGACGTAGGCTTCTCAACCACGTTAGCTTAGAAATAACCGAATTATTAAATACAGACCACGTTATCAGGAGATTAAGGCGGATATAACCGCTTGATCTATAAAAATTAGCTAAGAATAGAAATTAGGTTATATTTTCTAAAAAAAAAGTTCAGAAATCCGACAACCGGCGGATTTCTCTTTTAAATTCTCAAACAAT
This sequence comes from Chalcosyrphus nemorum, assembly GCA_949716465.1. Taxonomy (NCBI): domain Eukaryota; kingdom Metazoa; phylum Arthropoda; class Insecta; order Diptera; family Syrphidae; genus Chalcosyrphus; species Chalcosyrphus nemorum. The sequence continues at coordinate 357,665 of CATIXX010000088.1, read as the reverse complement.
TCAAAAACCAGTGAAAAATGCTACAATCCGCCTGGAGCGAATCGTATGATACCCTATCCCTATCTTATTTGATCGTGTCAGTGGGCGGTGGGAAATATATTCACAAAATTTTCTATTTTGCCCTATAAACTAATAATTTTACTCGAAAATTAATTTTTGAAGTAAACGCCCCTAAAAAGTGGGCGTGGCCATATACAATGTATAGACGATTTGTAGATTAAGTCGATATCTACATTTTTCGAGTTTCATATGAAAATAGTGAAAAAAGGTGATTTTTTGAAAAGTGGGCGTGTCAGTGGGCGGATTTTAAAAATTTTTACACTTGTATTGCTTACTTTTCCAAGGACCTCGTATACAAAATTTCATCAACCTAGCTCAAAATTTAAGGCCCAAGAACTGGTGACACACAGACGGACGGACAGACAGACGGACGGACGGACAGACGGACGGACGGACAGACGGACGGACGGACAGACGGACGGACGGACAGACGGACGGACGGACATAGCTCAATCGACTCGGCTAGTGATGCTGATCATTTATATATATACTTTATTGGGTCAATCTGTAATATTTCTCTATGTTACAAACTATGTATCAAACTTAATATACCCTTAGGATAGGGTATAATAAATTGCTGATTAGTTGAACAACTAGGTGCAATGCCAGGGGGTTAAAGTCCCTCACTATTGCAGAAGCATCCCTCGCGTTCTAGCTCTGCAATGTCTTTCGATGATTTTCCCTTCCAGCGAACTCCCATCCAAAAAAAAAAAAAAAAGATATAAATATTTCTACCATGTAATTGGTGTTTTTCCGCAAATAAACAGTTTCTTTACGACCCTGGGGAGGTGAGCCAGAATTTCGCACCTTTTTGCGCTAGGAAGCGAATTTTACGAATTTTAACGACTTAAAATTTTCTAACATGATTTGTGAGTTTTTGGGTTGAAATACAGTTGTGATTTGACCCTGTGGTGGTGATCCCGAATTTCGCACCTTTCTGCGCTAGGACGCGAAGTTTACGAGTTTTAACGATTTAAAGTTTTCTAACATGAAATTTGAGTTTTTGGGTTGAAATACAGTTGTGATTTGACCCTGTGGTGGTGATCCCGAATTTCGCACCTTTTTGCGCTAAGACGAGTAGTTTACGAGTTATAACGTTTTAAAGTTTTCTATCATGAAACTTGGGTTTTTGGGTCGAAAATCAGTTTTGTTTTGACCCTGTGGTGGTGATCCCGAATTTCGCACCTTTTTGCGCTAAGACGAGTAGTTTACGAGCTATAACGTTTTAAAGTTTTCTAACATGATTTTTGAGTTTTTGGGTTGCAATACAGTTGTGATTTGACCCTGTGGTGGTGATCCCAAATTTCGCACCTTTCTGCGCTAGGACGCGAAGTTTACGAGTTTTAACGATTTAAAGTTTCCTAACATGAAATTTGAGTTTTTGGGTTGAAATACAGTTGTGATTTGAATTCCCGAATTTCGCACCTTATTGGGCTAAGACGTGTAGTTTACGAGTTATAACGTTTTAAAGTTCTCTATCATGAAACTTGGGTTTTTGGGTCGAAAAACAGTTTTTCCGAATTTCGCTGCTTCTTGCGTTAGGACGCGAATTTTACGAGTTTAACGATTTAAAGTTTTCTACCATGAAATTGGTGTTTTTCCGCAAATAAACAGTTTCTTGACGACCCTGGGGAGGTGAGCCAGAGTTTCGCACCTTTTTGCTCTAGGAAGCGAATTTTACGAGTTTTAACGACTAAAAGTTTTCTAGCATAATTTTTGAGTTTTTGGGTTGAAATACAGTTGGGATTTTTTTTTTTTTTGACTCTGGGATGGTGATTCCGAATTTCGAACCTTTTTGGCGCTACGACGCGAAGCTTACGAGTTTAAGCGATTTAAAGTTTTCTACCATGAAATTTGGGTTTTTCCGCGAATACACAGTTTTTTACGACCCTGGGGTGGTGATCCCGACTTACGCTCCTTTTTGCGCTTAGACGTGTAGTTTACGAGTTATAACGGTTTAAAGTTTTCTATCATGAAACTTGGGTTTTTCGGTCGAATAACAGTTTTTCCGAATTTCGCTGCTTCTTGCGTTAGGACGCGAATTTTACGAGTTTAAAGTTTTCTATCATGAAATTGGTGTTTTTCCGCAGATAAACACGACAAATAAACAACTCTACGACCCTGGAGTGGTGATCCCAAATTTCGCACCTTTTTGCGCTAAGACGAGTAGTTTACGAGTTATAACGTTTTAAAATTTTCTATCATGAAACTTGTGTTTTTCGGTCGAAAAACAGTTTTGTTTTGACCCTGTGGTGGTGATCCCGAATATCGCACCTTTCTGCGCTAAGACGAGTAGTTTACGAGTTATAACGTTTCAAAGTTTTCTAACATGATTTGTGAGTTTTTGGGTTGAAACACAGTTGTGATTTGACCCTGTGGTGGTGATCCCGAATTTCGCACCTTTTTGCGCTAGGACGCCAAGTTTACGAGTTTTAACGATTTAATTTGTTCTACCATGTAATTGGTGTTTTTCAGCAAATAAACAGTTTCTTTACGACCCTGGGGAGGTGAGCCAGAATTTCGCACCTTTTGCGCTAGGAAGCGAATTTTACGAGTTTTGACGATTTAAGGTTTGTACCATGAAATTTGTGTTTTTGGGTCGAAAAACTGTTCTGATTTGACCCTGGGGTGGTGATCCCGAATTTATCACCTTTTTGCGCTAGGACGCGAAGTTTACGAGTTTAAACGATTTCAAGTTTTCTAACAAGAAATTTGAGTTTTTAGGTTGAAATGCAGTTGTTATTTGACCCTGAGGTGGTGATCCCGAATTTCGCACCTTTTTGCGCTAGGACGCGTAGCTTACGATTTATAACGTTTTAAAGTTTTCTATCATAAAATTACGGTTTTTTAGTCGAAAAACAGTGTTGTTTGGACCCTGGGGTGGTGATCCCGAATTTCGCTTCTTTAGCTCTAGGACGCGAAGTTTATCAGTTTGAACGATATAAATTTTTCTACCATGTAATTGGTGTTTTTCCGCAAATAAACAGTTTCTTTACGACCCTGGGGAGGTGATCCCGAATTTCGCACCTTTCTGCGCTAGGACGCGAAGTTTACGAGTTTTAACGATTTAAAGTTTTCTGACATGATTTGTGAGTTTTTGGGTTGAAATACAGTTGTGATTTGACCCTGTGGTGGTGATCCCGAATTTCGCACCTTTCTGCGCTAGGACGCGAAGTTTACGCGTCTTAACGATTTAAAGTTTTCTAACATGAAATTTGAGTTTTTGGGCTGAAATACAGTTGTGATTTGACCCTGTGGTGGTGATCCCGAATTTCGCACCTTTTTGCGCTAAGACGAGTAGTTTACGAGTTATAACGTTTTAAAATTTTCTATCATGAAACTTGTGTTTTTCGGTCGAAAAACAGTTTTGTTTTGACCCTGTGGTGGTGATCCCGAATATCGCACCTTTCTGCGCTAAGACGAGTAGTTTACGAGTTATAACGTTTCAAAGTTTTCTAACATGATTTGTGAGTTTTTGGGTTGAAACACAGTTGTGATTTGACCCTGTGGTGGTGATCCCGAATTTCGCACCTTTTTGCGCTAAGACGAGTATTTTACGAGGTATAACGTTTTAAAGTTTTCTAACATGATTTTTGAGTTTTTGGGTTGAAACACAGTTGTGATTTGACCCTGTGGTGGTGAACCCGAATTTCGCACCTTTTTGCGCTAAGACGAGTAGTTTACGAGTTATAACGTTTTAAAGTTTTCTAACTAGATTTTTGAGTTTTTGGGTTGAAATGCAGTTGTGATTTGACCCTGTGGTGGTGATCCTGAATTTCGAACCTTTTTGCGCTACGACGCGAAGCTTACGAGTTTAAGCGATTTAAAATTTTCTACCATGAAATTTGGGTTTTTCCGCGAATACACAGTTTTTTTACGACCCTGGGGTGGTGATCCCGACTTACGCTCCTTTTTGCGCTTAGACGAGTAGTTTACGAGTTATAACGTTTTAAAGTTTTCTAACATGATTTTTGAGTTTTTGGGTTGAAACACAGTTGTGATTTGACCCTGTGGTGGTGATCGTGAATTTCGCACCTTTCTGCGCTAGGACGCGAAGTTTACGAGTTTTAACGATTTAAAGTTTTCTAACATGAAATTTGAGGTTTTGGGTTGAAATACAGTTGTGATTTGATCTTGTGGTGGTGATCCCGAATTTCGCACCTTTTTGCGCTAAGACGAGTAGTTTACGAGTTATAACGTTTTAAAGTTTTCTATCATGAAACTTGGGTTTTTGGGTCGAAAAACAGTTTTGTTTTGACCCTGTGGTGGTGATTTCGAATTTCGCACCTTTTTGCGCTAAGACGAGTAGTTTACGAGTTATAACGTTTTAAAGTTTTCTAACTAGATTTTTGAGTTTTTGGGTTGAAATACAGTTGTGATTTGACCCTGTGGTGGTGATCCCGAATTTCGCACCTTTCTGCGCTAGGACGCGAAGTTTACGAGTTTTAACGATTTAAAGTTTTCTAACATCAAATTTGAAGTTTTGGGTTGAAATACAGTTGTGATTTGATCTTGTGGTGGTGATCCCGAGTTTCGCACCTTTTTGCGCTAAGACGAGTAGTTTACGAGTTATAACGTTTTAAAGTTTTCTATCATGAAACTTGGGTTTTTGGGTCGAAAAACAGTTTTGTTTTGACCCTGTGGTGGTGATTTCGAATTTCGCACCTTTTTGCGCTAAGACGAGTAGTTTACGAGTTATAACGTTTTAAAGTTTTCTAACTAGATTTTTGAGTTTTTGGGTTGAAATGCAGTTGTGATTTGACCCTGTGGTGGTGATCCCGAATTTCGCACCTTTCTGCGCTAGGACGCGACGTGTACGTGTTTTAACGATTTAAAGTTTTCTAACATCATTTGTGAGTTTTTGGGTTGAAATACAGTTGTGATTTGACCCTGTGGTGGTGATCCCGAATTTCGCACCTTTCTGCGCTAGGACGAGTAGTTTACGAGTTTTAACGATTTAAAGTTTTCTAACATGAAATTTGAGTTTTTGGGTTGAAATACAGTTGTGATTTGACCCTGTGGTGGTGATCCCGAATTTCGCACCTTTTTTGCGCTAAGACGAGTAGTTTACGAGTTATAACGTTTTAAAGTTTTCTAACTAGATTTTTGAGTTTTTGGGTTGAAATGCAGTTGTGATTTGACAATGTGGTGGTGATCCCGAATTTCGCACCTTTCTGCGCTAGGACGCGACGTTTACGTGTTTTAACGATTTAAATTTTTCTAACATGATTTGTGAGTTTTTGGGTTGAAATACAGTTGTGATTTGACCCTGTGGTGGTGATCCCGAATTTCGCACCTTTTTGCGCTAAGACGAGTAGTTTACGAGTTATAACGTTTTAAAGTTTTCTAACTAGATTTTTGAGTTTTTGGGTTGAAATGCAGTTGTGATTTGACAATGTGGTGGTGATCCCGAATTTCGCACCTTTCTGCGCTAGGACGCGACGTTTACGTGTTTTAACGATTTAAAGTTTTCTAACATGATTTGTGAGTTTTTGGGTTGAAATACAGTTGTGATTTGACCCTGTGGTGGTGATCCCGAATTTCGCACCTTTTTGCACTAAGACGAGTAGTTTACGAGTTATAACGTTTTTCTAACATGATTTTTGAGTTTTTGGGTTGAAACACAGTTGTGATTTGATCCTGTGGTGGTGATCCCGAATTTCGCACCTTTCTGCGCTAGGACGCGAAGTTTACGAGTTTTAACGATTTCAAGTTTCCTAACATGAAATTTGAGTTTTTGGGTTGAAATACAGTTGTGATTTGAATTCCCGAATTTCGCACCTTATTGGGCTAAGACGTGTAGTTTACGAGTTATAACGTTTTAAAGTTCTCTATCATGAAACTTGGGTTTTTGGGTCGAAAAACAGTTTTCCCGAATTTCGCTGCTTCTTGCGTTAGGACGCGAACTTTACGAGTTTAACGATTTAAAGTTTTCTACCATGAAATTGGTGTTTTTCCGCAAATAAACAGTTTCTTTACGACAATGGGGAGGTGAGCCAGAGTTTCGCACCTTTTTGCGTTAGGAAGCGAATTTTATGAGTTTTAACGACTAAAAGTATTCTAGCATGATTTTTGAGTTTTTGGGTTGAAATACAGTTGTGGTTTATTTTTGTTTTGACTCTGGGATGGTGATTCCGAATTTCGAACCTTTTTGCGCTACGACGCGAAGCTTACGAGTTTAAGCGATTTAAAGTTTTCTACCATGAAATTTGGGTTTTTCCGCGAATACACAGTTTTTTTACGACCCTGGGGTGGTGATCCCGAATTTCGCACCTTTTTGCGCTAAGACGAGTAGTTAACGAGTTATAACGTTTTAAAGTTTTCTAACTAGATTTTTGAGTTTTTGGGTTGAAATGCAGTTGTGATTTGACCCTGTGGTGGTGATCCCGAATTTCGCACCTTTCTGCGCTAGGACGCGAAGTTTACGAGTTTTAACGATTTAAGGTTCGTACCATGAAATTTGTGTTTTTGGGTCGAAAAACTGTTCTGATTTGACCCTGGGGTGGTGATCCCGAATTTATCACCTTTTTCCGCTAGGACGCGAAGTTTACGAGTTTAAACGATTTCAAGTTTTCTAACAAGAAATTTGAGTTTTTAGGTTGAAATGCAGTTGTGATTTGACCCTGTGGTGGTGATCCCGAATTTCGCACCTTTCTGCGCTAGGACGCGACGTTTACGTGTTTTAACGATTTAAAGTTTTCTAACATGATTTGTGAGTTTTTGGGTTGAAATACAGTTGTGATTTGACCCTGTGGTGGTGATCCCGAATTTCGCACCTTTTTGCGCTAAGACGAGTAGTTTACGAGTTATAACGTTTTAAAATTTTCTATCATGAAACTTGGGTTTTTGGGTCGAAAAACAGTTTTGTTTTGACCCTGTGGTGGTGATCCCGAATTTCGCACCTTTTTGCGCTAAGACGAGTAGTTTACGAGTTATAACGTTTTAAAGTTTTCTAACTAGATTTTTGAGTTTTTGGGTTGAAATGCAGTTGTGATTTGACCCTGTGGTGGTGATCCCGAATTTCGCACCTTTCTGCGCTAGGACGCGAAGTTTACGAGTTTTAACGATTTAAAGTTTTCTAACATGAAATTTGAGGTTTTGGGTTGAAATACAGTTGTGATTTGATCTTGTGGTGGTGATCCCGAATTTCGCACCTTTTTGCGCTAAGACGAGTAGTTTACGAGTTATAACGTTTTAAAGTTTTCTATCATGAAACTTGGGTTTTTGGGTCGAAAAACAGTTTTGTTTTGACCCTGTGGTGGTGATCCCGAATTTCGCACCTTTCTGCGCTAGGACGCGAAGTTTACGAGTTTTAACGATTTAAAGTTTTCTAACATGAAACTTGTGTTTTTCGGTCGAAAAACAGTTTTGTTTTGACCCTGTGGTGGTGATCCCGAATATCGCACCTTTCTGCGCTAAGACGAGTAGTTTACGAGTTATAACGTTTTAAAGTTTTCTAACATGATTTGTGAGTTTTTGGGTTGAAACACAGTTGTGATTTGATCTTGTGGTGGTGATCCCGAATTTCGCACCTTTTTGCGCTAAGACGAGTAGTTTACGAGTTATAACGTTTTAAAGTTTTCTATCATGAAACTTGGGTTTTTGGGTCGAAAAACAGTTTTGTTTTGACCCTGTGGTGGTGATCCCGAATTTCGCACCTTTTTGCGCTAAGACGAGTAGTTTACGAGTTATAACGTTTTAAAATTTTCTATCATGAAACTTGTGTTTTTCGGTCGAAAAACTGTTTTGTTTTGACCCTGTGGTGGTGATCCCGAATATCGCACCTTTCTGCGCTAAGACGAGTAGTTTACGAGTTATAACGTTTTAAAGTTTTCTAACATGATTTGTGAGTTTTTGGGTTGAAACACAGTTGTGATTTGACCCTGTGGTGGTGATCCCGAATTTCGCACCTTTTTGCGCTAAGACGAGTAGTTTACGAGTTATAACGTTTTAAAGTTTTCTAACTAGATTTTTGAGTTTTTGGGTTGAAACACAGTTGTGATTTGACCCTGTGGTGGTGATCGTGAATTTCGCACCTTTCTGCGCTAGGACGCGAAGTTTACGAGTTTTAACGACTTAAAGTTTTCTGAAATGATTTGTGAGTTTTTGGGTTGAAATACAGTTGTGATTTGACCCTGTGGTGGTGATCCCGAATTTCGCACCTTTCTGCGCTAGGACGCGAAGTTTACGAGTTTTAACGATTTAAGGTTCGTACCATGAAATTTGTGTTTTTGGGTCGAAAAACTGTTCTGATTTGACCCTGGGGTGGTGATCCCGAATTTATCACCTTTTTCCGCTAGGACGCGAAGTTTACGAGTTTAAACGATTTCAAGTTTTCTAACAAGAAATTTGAGTTTTTAGGTTGAAATGCAGTTGTGATTTGACCCTGTGGTGGTGATCCCGAATTTCGCACCTTTCTGCGCTAGGACGCGACGTTTACGTGTTTTAACGATTTAAAGTTTTCTAACATGATTTGTGAGTTTTTGGGTTGAAATACAGTTGTGATTTGACCCTGTGGTGGTGATCCCGAATTTCGCACCTTTTTGCGCTAAGACGAGTAGTTTACGAGTTATAACGTTTTAAAGTTTTCTATCATGAAACTTGGGTTTTTGGGTCGAAAAACAGTTTTGTTTTGACCCTGTGGTGGTGATCCCGAATTTCGCACCTTTTTGCGCTAAGACGAGTAGTTTACGAGTTATAACGTTTTAAAGTTTTCTAACTAGATTTTTGAGTTTTTGGGTTGAAATGCAGTTGTGATTTGACCCTGTGGTGGTGATCCCGAATTTCGCACCTTTCTGCGCTAGGACGCGAAGTTTACGAGTTTTAACGATTTAAAGTTTTCTAACATGAAATTTGAGGTTTTTGGGTTGAAATACAGTTGTGATTTGATCTTGTGGTGGTGATCCCGAATTTCGCACCTTTTTGCGCTAAGACGAGTAGTTTACGAGTTATAACGTTTTAAAGTTTTCTATCATGAAACTTGGGTTTTTGGGTCGAAAAACAGTTTTGTTTTGACCCTGTGGTGGTGATCCCGAATTTCGCACCTTTCTGCGCTAGGACGCGAAGTTTATGAGTTTTAACGATTTAAAGTTTTCTAACATGAAACTTGTGTTTTTCGGTCGAAAAACAGTTTTGTTTTGACCCTGTGGTGGTGATCCCGAATATCGCACCTTTCTGCGCTAAGACGAGTAGTTTACGAGTTATAACGTTTTAAAGTTTTCTAACATGATTTGTGAGTTTTTGGGTTGAAACACAGTTGTGATTTGATCTTGTGGTGGTGATCCCGAATTTCGCACCTTTTTGCGCTAAGACGAGTAGTTTACGAGTTATAACGTTTTAAAGTTTTCTATCATGAAACTTGGGTTTTTGGGTCGAAAAACAGTTTTGTTTTGACCCTGTGGTGGTGATCCCGAATTTCGCACCTTTTTGCGCTAAGACGAGTAGTTTACGAGTTATAACGTTTTAAAATTTTCTATCATGAAACTTGTGTTTTTCGGTCGAAAAACAGTTTTGTTTTGACCCTGTGGTGGTGATCCCGAATATCGCACCTTTCTGCGCTAAGACGAGTAGTTTACGAGTTATAACGTTTTAAAGTTTTCTAACATGATTTGTGAGTTTTTGGGTTGAAACACAGTTGTGATTTGACCCTGTGGTGGTGATCCCGAATTTCGCACCTTTTTGCGCTAAGACGAGTAGTTTACGAGGTATAACGTTTTAAAGTTTTCTAACATGATTTTTGAGTTTTTGGGTTGAAACACAGTTGTGATTTGACCCTGTGGTGGTGAACCCGAATTTCGCACCTTTTTGCGCTAAGACGAGTAGTTTACGAGTTATAACGTTTTAAAGTTTTCTAACTAGATTTTTGAGTTTTTGGGTTGAAACACAGTTGTGATTTGACCCTGTGGTGGTGATCGTGAATTTCGCACCTTTCTGCGCTAGGACGCGAAGTTTACGAGTTTTAACGACTTAAATTTTTCTAACATGATTTGTGAGTTTTTGGGTTGAAATACAGTTGTGATTTGACCCTGTGGTGGTGACCCCGAATTTCGCACCTTTTTGCGCTAAGACGAGTAGTTTACGAGTTATAACGTTTTAAAGTTTTCTATCATGAAACTTGGGTTTTTGGGTCGAAAAACAGTTTTGTTTTGACCCTGTGGTGGTGATCCCGAATTTCGCACCTTTTTGCGCTAAGACGAGTAGTTTACGAGTTATAACGTTTTAAAGTTTTCTAACTAGATTTTTGAGTTTTTGGGTTGAAATGCAGTTGTGATTTGACCCTGTGGTGGTGATCCCGAATTTCGCACCTTTCTGCGCTAGGACGCGAAGTTTACGAGTTTTAACGATTTAAAGTTTTCTAACATGAAATTTGAGGTTTTGGGTTGAAATACAGTTGTGATTTGATCTTGTGGTGGTGATCCCGAATTTCGGGTTATAACGTTTTAAAATTTTCTATCATGAAACTTGTGTTTTTCGGTCGAAAAACAGTTTTGTTTTGACCCTGTGGTGGTGATCCCGAATATCGCACCTTTCTGCGCTAAGACGAGTAGTTTACGAGTTATAACGTTTTAAAGTTTTCTAACATGATTTGTGAGTTTTTGGGTTGAAACACAGTTGTGATTTGACCCTGTGGTGGTGATCCCGAATTTCGCACCTTTTTGCGCTAAGACGAGTAGTTTACGAGGTATAACGTTTTAAAGTTTTCTAACATGATTTTTGAGTTTTTGGGTTGAAACACAGTTGTGATTTGACCCTGTGGTGGTGAACCCGAATTTCGCACCTTTTTGCGCTAAGACGAGTAGTTTACGAGTTATAACGTTTTAAAGTTTTCTAACTAGATTTTTGAGTTTTTGGGTTGAAACACAGTTGTGATTTGACCCTGTGGTGGTGATCGTGAATTTCGCACCTTTCTGCGCTAGGACGCGAAGTTTACGAGTTTTAACGACTTAAAGTTTTCTAACATGATTTGTGAGTTTTTGGGTTGAAATACAGTTGTGATTTGACCCTGTGGTGGTGATCCCGAATTTCGCACCTTTTTGCGCTAAGACGAGTAGTTTACGAGTTATAACGTTTTAAAGTTTTCTATCATGAAACTTGGGTTTTTGGGTCGAAAAACAGTTTTGTTTTGACCCTGTGGTGGTGATCCCGAATTTCGCACCTTTTTGCGCTAAGACGAGTAGTTTACGAGTTATAACGTTTTAAAGTTTTCTAACTAGATTTTTGAGTTTTTGGGTTGAAATGCAGTTGTGATTTGACCCTGTGGTGGTGATCCCGAATTTCGCACCTTTCTGCGCTAGGACGCGAAGTTTACGAGTTTTAACGATTTAAAGTTTTCTAACATGAAATTTGAGGTTTTGGGTTGAAATACAGTTGTGATTTGATCTTGTGGTGGTGATCCCGAATTTCGCACCTTTTTGCGCTAAGACGAGTAGTTTACGAGTTATAACGTTTTAAAGTTTTCTATCATGAAACTTGGGTTTTTGGGTCGAAAAACAGTTTTGTTTTGACCCTGTGGTGGTGATCCCGAATTTCGCAGCTTTCTGCGCTAGGACGCGAAGTTTACGAGTTTTAACGATTTAAAGTTTTCTAACATGAAACTTGTGTTTTTCGGTCGAAAAACAGTTTTGTTTTGACCCTGTGGTGGTGATCCCGAATATCGCACCTTTCTGCGCTAAGACGAGTAGTTTACGAGTTATAACGTTTTAAAGTTTTCTAACATGATTTGTGAGTTTTTGGGTTGAAATACAGTTGTGATTTGACCCTGTGGTGGTGATCCCGAATTTCGCACCTTTTTGCGCTAAGACGAGTAGTTTACGAGTTATAACGTTTTAAAGTTTTCTATCATGAAACTTGGGTTTTTGGGTCGAAAAACAGTTTTGTTTTGACCCTGTGGTGGTGATCCCGAATTTCGCACCTTTTTGCGCTAAGACGAGTAGTTTACGAGTTATAACGTTTTAAAATTTTCTATCATGAAACTTGTGTTTTTCGGTCGAAAAACAGTTTTGTTTTGACCCTGTGGTGGTGATCCCGAATATCGCACCTTTCTGCGCTAAGACGAGTAGTTTACGAGTTATAACGTTTTAAAGTTTTCTAACATGATTTGTGAGTTTTTGGGTTGAAACACAGTTGTGATTTGACCCTGTGGTGGTGATCCCGAATTTCGCACCTTTTTGCGCTAAGACGAGTAGTTTACGAGGTATAACGTTTTAAAGTTTTCTAACATGATTTTTGAGTTTTTGGGTTGAAACACAGTTGTGATTTGACCCTGTGGTGGTGAACCCGAATTTCGCACCTTTTTGCGCTAAGACGAGTAGTTTACGAGTTATAACGTTTTAAAGTTTTATAACTAGATTTTTGAGTTTTTGGGTTGAAACACAGTTGTGATTTGACCCTGTGGTGGTGATCGTGAATTTCGCACCTTTCTGCGCTAGGACGCGAAGTTTACGAGTTTTAACGACTTAAAGTTTTCTGAAATGATTTGTGAGTTTTTGGGTTGAAATACAGTTGTGATTTGACCCTGTGGTGGTGATCCCGAATATCGCACCTTTCTGCGCTAGGACGCGAAGTTTACGAGTTTTAACGATTTAAAGTTTTCTAACATGAAATTTGAGGTTTTGGGTTGAAATACAGTTGTGATTTGATCTTGTGGTGGTGATCCCGAATTTCGCACCTTTTTGCGCTAAGACGAGTAGTTTACGAGTTATAACGTTTTAAAGTTTTCTATCATGAAACTTGGGCTTTTGGGTCGAAAAACAGTTTTTCCGAATTTCGCTGCTTCTTGCGTTAGGACGCGAACTTTACGAGTTTAACGATTTAAAGTTTTCTACCATGAAATTGGTGTTTTTCCGCAAATAAACAGTTTCTTTACGACAATGGGGAGGTGAGCCAGAGTTTCGCACCTTTTTGCGCTAGGAAGCGAATTTTATGAGTTTTAACGACTAAAAGTATTCTAGCATGATTTGTGAGTTTTTGGGTTGAAATACAGTTGTGGTTTATTTTTGTTTTGACTCTGGGATGGTGATTCCGAATTTCGAACCTTTTTGCGCTACGACGCGAAGCTTACGAGTTTAAGCGATTTAAAGTTTTCTACCATGAAATTTGGGTTTTTCCGCGAATACACAGTTTTTTTACGACCCTGGGGTGGTGATCCCGAATTTCGCACCTTTTTGCGCTAAGACGAGTAGTTAACGAGTTATAACGTTTTAAAGTTTTCTAACTAGATTTTTGAGTTTTTGGGTTGAAATGCAGTTGTGATTTGACCCTGTGGTGGTGATCCCGAATTTCGCACCTTTCTGGGCTAGGACGCGAAGTTTACGAGTTTTAACGATTTAAGGTTCGTACCATGAAATTTGTGTTTTTGGGTCGAAAAACTGTTCTGATTTGACCCTGGGGTGGTGATCCCGAATTTATCACCTTTTTCCGCTAGGACGCGAAGTTTACGAGTTTAAACGATTTCAAGTTTTCTAACAAGAAATTTGAGTTTTTAGGTTGAAATGCAGTTGTGATTTGACCCTGTGGTGGCGATCCCGAATTTCGCACCTTTCTGCGCTAGGACGCGACGTTTACGTGTTTTAACGATTTAAAGTTTTCTAACATGATTTGTGAGTTTTTGGGTTGAAATACAGTTGTGATTTGACCCTGTGGTGGTGATCCCGAATTTCGCACCTTTTTGCGCTAAGACGAGTAGTTTACGAGTTATAACGTTTTAAAGTTTTCTATCATGAAACTTGGGTTTTTGGGTCGAAAAACAGTTTTGTTTTGACCCTGTGGTGGTGATCCCGAATTTCGCACCTTTTTGCGCTAAGACGAGTAGTTTACGAGTTATAACGTTTTAAAGTTTTCTAACTAGATTTTTGAGTTTTTGGGTTGAAATGCAGTTGTGATTTGACCCTGTGGTGGTGATCCCGAATTTCGCACCTTTCTGCGCTAGGACGCGAAGTTTACGAGTTTTAACGATTTAAAGTTTTCTAACATGAAATTTGAGGTTTTGGGTTGAAATACAGTTGTGATTTGATCTTGTGGTGGTGATCCCGAATTTCGCACCTTTTTGCGCTAAGACGAGTAGTTTACGAGTTATAACGTTTTAAAGTTTTCTATCATGAAACTTGGGTTTTTGGGTCGAAAAACTGTTTTGTTTTGACCCTGTGGTGGTGATCTCGAATTTCGCACCTTTTTGCGCTAAGACGAGTAGTTTACGAGTTATAACGTTTTAAAGTTTTCTAACATGATTTGTGAGTTTTTGGGTTGAAACACAGTTGTGATTTGACCCTGTGGTGGTGATCCCGAATTTCGCACCTTTTTGCGCTAAGACGAGTAGTTTACGAGGTATAACGTTTTAAAGTTTTCTAACATGATTTTTGAGTTTTTGGGTTGAAACACAGTTGTGATTTGACCCTGTGGTGGTGATCCCGAATTTCGCACCTTTTTGCGCTAAGACGAGTAGTTTACGAGGTATAACGTTTTAAAGTTTTCTAACATGATTTTTGAGTTTTTGGGTTGAAACACAGTTGTGATTTGACCCTGTGGTGGTGAACCCGAATTTCGCACCTTTTTGCGCTAAGACGAGTAGTTTACGAGTTATAACGTTTTAAAGTTTTCTAACTAGATTTTTGAGTTTTTGGGTTGAAATGCAGTTGTGATTTGACCCTGTGGTGGTGATCCCGAATTTCGCACCTTTCTGGGCTAGGACGCGAAGTTTACGAGTTTTAACGATTTAAGGTTCGTACCATGAAATTTGTGTTTTTGGGTCGAAAAACTGTTCTGATTTGACCCTGGGGTGGTGATCCCGAATTTATCACCTTTTTCCGCTAGGACGCGAAGTTTACGAGTTTAAACGATTTCAAGTTTTCTAACAAGAAATTTGAGTTTTTAGGTTGAAATGCAGTTGTGATTTGACCCTGTGGTGGTGATCCCGAATTTCGCACCTTTCTGCGCTAGGACGCGACGTTTACGTGTTTTAACGATTTAAAGTTTTCTAACATGATTTGTGAGTTTTTGGGTTGAAATACAGTTGTGATTTGACCCTGTGGTGGTGATCCGGAATTTCGCACCTTTTTGCGCTAAGACGAGTAGTTTACGAGTTATAACGTTTTAAAGTTTTCTATCATGAAACTTGGGTTTTTGGGTCGAAAAACAGTTTTGTTTTGACCCTGTGGTGGTGATCCCGAATTGCGCACCTTTTTGCGCTAAGACGAGTAGTTTACGAGTTATAACGTTTTAAAGTTTTCTAACTAGATTTTTGAGTTTTTGGGTTGAAATGCAGTTGTGATTTGACCCTGTGGTGGTGATCCCGAATTTCGCACCTTTCTGCGCTAGGACGCGAAGTTTACGAGTTTTAACGATTTAAAGTTTTCTAACATGAAATTTGAGGTTTTGGGTTGAAATACAGTTGTGATTTGATCTTGTGGTGGTGATCCCGAATTTCGCACCTTTTTGCGCTAAGACGAGTAGTTTACGAGTTATAACGTTTTAAAGTTTTCTATCATGAAACTTGGGTTTTTGGGTCGAAAAACTGTTTTGTTTTGACCCTGTGGTGGTGATCTCGAATTTCGCACCTTTTTGCGCTAAGACGAGTAGTTTACGAGTTATAACGTTTTAAAGTTTTCTAACATGATTTGTGAGTTTTTGGGTTGAAACACAGTTGTGATTTGACCCTGTGGTGGTGATCCCGAATTTCGCACCTTTTTGCGCTAAGACGAGTAGTTTACGAGGTATAACGTTTTAAAGTTTTCTAACATGATTTTTGAGTTTTTGGGTTGAAACACAGTTGTGATTTGACCCTGTGGTGGTGATCCCGAATTTCGCACCTTTTTGCGCTAAGACGAGTAGTTTACGAGGTATAACGTTTTAAAGTTTTCTAACATGATTTTTGAGTTTTTGGGTTGAAACACAGTTGTGATTTGACCCTGTGGTGGTGAACCCGAATTTCGCACCTTTTTGCGCTAAGACGAGTAGTTTACGAGTTATAACGTTTTAAAGTTTTCTAACTAGATTTTTGAGTTTTTGGGTTGAAATGCAGTTGTGATTTGACCCTGTGGTGGTGATCCTGAATTTCGAACCTTTTTGCGCTACGACGCGAAGCTTACGAGTTTAAGCGATTTAAAATTTTCTACCATGAAATTTGGGTTTTTCCGCGAATACACAGTGTTTTTACGACCCTGGGGTGGTGATCCCGACTTACGCTCCTTTTTTCGCTTAGACGAGTAGTTTACGAGTTATAACGTTTTAAAGTTTTCTAACATGATTTTTGAGTTTTTGGGTTGAAACACAGTTGTGATTTGACCCTGTGGTGGTGATCGTGAATTTCGCACCTTTCTGCGCTAGGACGCGAAGTTTACGAGTTTTAACGACTTAAAGTTTTCTGAAATGATTTGTGAGTTTTTGGGTTGAAATACAGTTGTGATTTGACCCTGTGGTGGTGATCCCGAATTTCGCACCTTTCTGCGCTAGGACGCGAAGTTTACGAGTTTTAACGATTTAAAGTTTTCTAACATGAAATTTGAGGTTTTGGGTTGAAATACAGTTGTGATTTGATCTCGTGGTGGTGATCCCGAATTTCGCACCTTTTTGCGCTAAGACGAGTAGTTTACGAGTTATAACGTTTTAAAGTTTTCTATCATGAAACTTGGGTTTTTGGGTCGAAAAACAGTTTTGTTCTGACCCTGTGGTGGTGATCTCGAATTTCGCACCTTTTTGCGCTAAGACGAGTAGTTTACGAGTTATAACGTTTTAAAGTTTTCTAACTAGATTTTTGAGTTTTTGGGTTGAAATGCAGTTGTGATTTGACCCTGTGGTGGTGATCCCGAATTTCGCACCTTTCTGCGCTAGGACGCGACGTGTACGTGTTTTAACGATTTAAAGTTTTCTAACATCATTTGTGAGTTTTTGGGTTGAAATACAGTTGTGATTTGACCCTGTGGTGGTGATCCCGAATTTCGCACCTTTCTGCGCTAGGACGAGTAGTTTACGAGTTTTAACGATTTAAAGTTTTCTAACATGAAATTTGAGTTTTTGGGTTGAAATACAGTTGTGATTTGACCCTGTGGTGGTGATCCCGAATTTCGCACCTTTCTGCGCTAGGACGCGAAGTTTACGAGTTTTAACTATTTAAAGTTTTCTAACATTACATTTGAAGTTTTGGGTTGAAAAACAGTTGTGATTTGACCTTGTGGTGGTGATCCCGAATTTCGCACCTTTTTGCGCTAAGACGAGTAGTTTACGAGTTATAACGTTTTAAAGTTTTCTAACTAGATTTTTGAGTTTTTGGGTTGAAATGCAGTTGTGATTTGACCCTGTGGTGGTGATCCCGAATTTCGCACCTTTCTGCGCTAGGACGCGACGTGTACGTGTTTTAACGATTTAAAGTTTTCTAACATCATTTGTGAGTTTTTGGGTTGAAATACAGTTGTGATTTGACCCTGTGGTGGTGATCCCGAATTTCGCACCTTTCTGCGCTAGGACGAGTAGTTTACGAGTTTTAACGATTTAAAGTTTTCTAACATGAAATTTGAGTTTTTGGGTTGAAATACAGTTGTGATTTGACCCTGTGGTGGTGATCCCGAATTTCGCACCTTTCTGCGCTAGGACGCGAAGTTTACGAGTTTTAACTATTTAAAGTTTTCTAACATTACATTTGAAGTTTTGGGTTGAAATACAGTTGTGATTTGACCTTGTGGTGGTGATCCCGAATTTCGCACCTTTTTGCGCTAAGACGAGTAGTTTACGAGTTATAACGTTTTAAAGTTTTCTAACTAGATTTTTGAGTTTTTGGGTTGAAATGCAGTTGTGATTTGACCCTGTGGTGGTGATCCCGAATTTCGCACCTTTCTGCGCTAGGACGCGACGTGTACGTGTTTTAACGATTTAAAGTTTTCTAACATCATTTGTGAGTTTTTGGGTTGCAATACAGTTGTGATTTGACCCTGTGGTGGTGATCCCGAATTTCGCACCTTTCTGCGCTAGGACGAGTAGTTTACGAGTTTTAACGATTTAAAGTTTTCTAACATGAAATTTGAGTTTTTGGGTTGAAATACAGTTGTGATTTGACCCTGTGGTGGTGATCCCGAATTTCGCACCTTTTTTGCGCTAAGACGAGTAGTTTACGAGTTATAACGTTTTAAAGTTTTCTAACTAGATTTTTGAGTTTTTGGGTTGAAATGCAGTTGTGATTTGACAATGTGGTGGTGATCCCGAATTTCGCACCTTTCTGCGCTAGGACGCGACGTTTACGTGTTTTAACGATTTAAATTTTTCTAACATGATTTGTGAGTTTTTGGGTTGAAATACAGTTGTGATTTGACCCTGTGGTGGTGATCCCGAATTTCGCACCTTTTTGCGCTAAGACGAGTAGTTTACGAGTTATAACGTTTTAAAGTTTTCTAACTAGATTTTTGAGTTTTTGGGTTGAAATGCAGTTGTGATTTGACAATGTGGTGGTGATCCCGAATTTCGCACCTTTCTGCGCTAGGACGCGAAGTTTACGAGTTTTAACGATTTCAAGTTTCCTAACATGAAATTTGAGTTTTTGGGTTGAAATACAGTTGTGATTTGAATTCCTGAATTTCGCACCTTTTTGGGCTAAGACGTGTAGTTTACGAGTTATAACGTTTTAAAGTTTTCTATCATGAAACTTGGGTTTTTGGGTCGAAAAACAGTTTTTCCGAATTTCGCTGCTTCTTGCGTTAGGACGCGAATTTTACGAGTTTAACGATTTAAAGTTTTCTACCATGAAATTGGTGTTTTTCCGCAAATAAACAGTTTCTTTACGACAATGGGGAGGTGAGCCAGAGTTTCGCACCTTTTTGCGCTAGGAAGCGAATTTTATGAGTTTTAACGACTAAAAGTTTTCTAGCATGATTTTTGAGTTTTTGGGTTGAAATACAGTTGTGGTTTTTTTTTGTTTTGACTCTGGGATGGTGATTCCGAATTTCGAACCTTTTTGCGCTACGACGCGAAGCTTACGAGTTTAAGCGATTTAAAGTTTTCTACCATGAAATTTGGGTTTTTCCGCGAATACACAGTTTTTTTACGACCCTGGGGTGGTGATCCCGAATTTCGCACCTTTTTGCGCTAAGACGAGTAGTTAACGAGTTATAACGTTTTAAAGTTTTCTAACTAGATTTTTGAGTTTTTGGGTTGAAATGCAGTTGTGATTTGACCCTGTGGTGGTGATCCCGAATTTCGCACCTTTCTGCGCTAGGACGCGAAGTTTACGAGTTTTAACGATTTAAGGTTTGTACCATGAAATTTGTGTTTTTGGGTCGAAAAACTGTTCTGATTTGACCCTGGGGTGGTGATCCCGAATTTATCACCTTTTTCCGCTAGGACGCGAAGTTTACGAGTTTAAACGATTTCAAGTTTTCTAACAAGAAATTTGAGTTTTTAGGTTGAAATGCAGTTGTGATTTGACCCTGTGGTGGTGATCCCGAATTTCGCACCTTTCTGCGCTAGGACGCGACGTTTACCTGTTTTAACGATTTAAAGTTTTCTAACATGATTTGTGAGTTTTTGGGTTGAAATACAGTTGTGATTTGACCCTGTGGTGGTGATCCCGAATTTCGCACCTTTTTGCGCTAAGACGAGTAGTTTACGAGTTATAACGTTTTAAAGTTTTCTATCATGAAACTTGGGTTTTTGGGTCGAAAAACAGTTTTGTTTTGACCCTGTGGTGGTGATCCCGAATTTCGCACCTTTTTGCGCTAAGACGAGTAGTTTACGAGTTATAACGTTTTAAAGTTTTCTAACTAGATTTTTGAGTTTTTGGGTTGAAATGCAGTTGTGATTTGACCCTGTGGTGGTGATCCCGAATTTCGCACCTTTCTGCGCTAGGACGCGAAGTTTACGAGTTTTAACGATTTAAAGTTTTCTAACATGAAATTTGAGGTTTTGGGTTGAAATACAGTTGTGATTTGATCTTGTGGTGGTGATCCCGAATTTCGCACCTTTTTGCGCTAAGACGAGTAGTTTACGAGTTATAACGTTTTAAAGTTTTCTATCATGAAACTTGGGTTTTTGGGTCGAAAAACAGTTTTGCTTTGACCCTGTGGTGGTGATCCCGAATTTCGCACCTTTCTGCGCTAGGACGCGAAGTTTACGAGTTTTAACGATTTAAAGTTTTCTAACATGAAATTTGAGGTTTTGGGTTGAAATACAGTTGTGATTTGATCGTGTGGTGGTGATCCCGAATTTCGCACCTTTTTGCGCTAAGACGAGTAGTTTACGAGTTATAACGTTTTAAAGTTTTCTAACTAGATTTTTGAGTTTTTGGGTTGAAATGCAGTTGTGATTTGACCCTGTGGTGGTGATCCCGAATTTCGCACCTTTCTGCGCTAGGACGCGACGTGTACGTGTTTTAACGATTTAAAGTTTTCTAACATCATTTGTGAGTTTTTGGGTTGAAATACAGTTGTGATTTGACCCTGTGGTGGTGATCCCGAATTTCGCACCTTTCTGCGCTAGGACGAGTAGTTTACGAGTTTTAACGATTTAAAGTTTTCTAACATGAAATTTGAGTTTTTGGGTTGAAATACAGTTGTGATTTGACCCTGTGGTGGTGATCCCGAATTTCGCACCTTTCTGCGCTAGGACGCGAAGTTTACGAGTTTTAACTATTTAAAGTTTTCTAACATTACATTTGAAGTTTTGGGTTGAAATACAGTTGTGATTTGACCTTGTGGTGGTGATCCCGAATTTCGCACCTTTTTGCGCTAAGACGAGTAGTTTACGAGTTATAACGTTTTAAAGTTTTCTAACTAGATTTTTGAGTTTTTGGGTTGAAATGCAGTTGTGATTTGACCCTGTGGTGGTGATCCCGAATTTCGCACCTTTCTGCGCTAGGACGCGACGTGTACGTGTTTTAACGATTTAAAGTTTTCTAACATCATTTGTGAGTTTTTGGGTTGAAATACAGTTGTGATTTGACCCTGTGGTGGTGATCCCGAATTTCGCACCTTTCTGCGCTAGGACGAGTAGTTTACGAGTTTTAACGATTTAAAGTTTTCTAACATGAAATTTGAGTTTTTGGGTTGAAATACAGTTGTGATTTGACCCTGTGGTGGTGATCCCGAATTTCGCACCTTTTTTGCGCTAAGACGAGTAGTTTACGAGTTATAACGTTTTAAAGTTTTCTAACTAGATTTTTGAGTTTTTGGGTTGAAATGCAGTTGTGATTTGACAATGTGGTGGTGATCCCGAATTTCGCACCTTTCTGCGCTAGGACGCGACGTTTACGTGTTTTAACGATTTAAATTTTTCTAACATGATTTGTGAGTTTTTGGGTTGAAATACAGTTGTGATTTGACCCTGTGGTGGTGATCCCGAATTTCGCACCTTTTTGCGCTAAGACGAGTAGTTTACGAGTTATAACGTTTTAAAGTTTTCTAACTAGATTTTTGAGTTTTTGGGTTGAAATGCAGTTGTGATTTGACAATGTGGTGGTGATCCCGAATTTCGCACCTTTCTGCGCTAGGACGCGAAGTTTACGAGTTTTAACGATTTCAAGTTTCCTAACATGAAATTTGAGTTTTTGGGTTGAAATACAGTTGTGATTTGAATTCCTGAATTTCGCACCTTTTTGGGCTAAGACGTGTAGTTTACGAGTTATAACGTTTTAAAGTTTTCTATCATGAAACTTGGGTTTTTGGGTCGAAAAACAGTTTTTCCGAATTTCGCTGCTTCTTGCGTTAGGACGCGAATTTTACGAGTTTAACGATTTAAAGTTTTCTACCATGAAATTGGTGTTTTTCCGCAAATAAACAGTTTCTTTACGACAATGGGGAGGTGAGCCAGAGTTTCGCACCTTTTTGCGCTAGGAAGCGAATTTTATGAGTTTTAACGACTAAAAGTTTTCTAGCATGATTTTTGAGTTTTTGGGTTGAAATACAGTTGTGGTTTTTTTTTGTTTTGACTCTGGGATGGTGATTCCGAATTTCGAACCTTTTTGCGCTACGACGCGAAGCTTAAGAGTTTAAGCGATTTAAAGTTTTCTACCATGAAATTTGGGTTTTTCCGCGAATACACAGTTTTTTTACGACCCTGGGGTGGTGATCCCGAATTTCGCACCTTTTTGCGCTAAGACGAGTAGTTAACGAGTTATAACGTTTTAAAGTTTTCTAACTAGATTTTTGAGTTTTTGGGTTGAAATGCAGTTGTGATTTGACCCTGTGGTGGTGATCCCGAATTTCGCACCTTTCTGCGCTAGGACGCGAAGTTTACGAGTTTTAACGATTTAAGGTTTGTACCATGAAATTTGTGTTTTTGGGTCGAAAAACTGTTCTGATTTGACCCTGGGGTGGTGATCCCGAATTTATCACCTTTTTCCGCTAGGACGCGAAGTTTACGAGTTTAAACGATTTCAAGTTTTCTAACAAGAAATTTGAGTTTTTAGGTTGAAATGCAGTTGTGATTTGACCCTGTGGTGGTGATCCCGAATTTCGCACCTTTTTTGCGCTAAGACGAGTAGTTTACGAGTTATAACGTTTTAAAGTTTTCTAACTAGATTTTTGAGTTTTTGGGTTGAAATGCAGTTGTGATTTGACAATGTGGTGGTGATCCCGAATTTCGCACCTTTCTGCGCTAGGACGCGACGTTTACGTGTTTTAACGATTTAAATTTTTCTAACATGATTTGTGAGTTTTTGGGTTGAAATACAGTTGTGATTTGACCCTGTGGTGGTGATCCCGAATTTCGCACCTCTTTGCGCTAAGACGAGTAGTTTACGAGTTATAACGTTTTAAAGTTTTCTAACTAGATTTTTGAGTTTTTGGGTTGAAATGCAGTTGTGATTTGACAATGTGGTGGTGATCCCGAATTTCGCACCTTTCTGCGCTAGGACGCGAAGTTTACGAGTTTTAACGATTTCAAGTTTCCTAACATGAAATTTGAGTTTTTGGGTTGAAATACAGTTGTGATTTGAATTCCTGAATTTCGCACCTTTTTGGGCTAAGACGTGTAGTTTACGAGTTATAACGTTTTAAAGTTTTCTATCATGAAACTTGGGTTTTTGGGTCGAAAAACAGTTTTTCCGAATTTCGCTGCTTCTTGCGTTAGGACGCGAATTTTACGAGTTTAACGATTTAAAGTTTTCTACCATGAAATTGGTGTTTTTCCGCAAATAAACAGTTTCTTTACGACAATGGGGAGGTGAGCCAGAGTTTCGCACCTTTTTGCGCTAGGAAGCGAATTTTATGAGTTTTAACGACTAAAAGTTTTCTAGCATGATTTTTGAGTTTTTGGGTTGAAATACAGTTGTGGTTTTTTTTTGTTTTGACTCTGGGATGGTGATTCCGAATTTCGAACCTTTTTGCGCTACGACGCGAAGCTTAAGAGTTTAAGCGATTTAAAGTTTTCTACCATGAAATTTGGGTTTTTCCGCGAATACACAGTTTTTTTACGACCCTGGGGTGGTGATCCCGAATTTCGCACCTTTTTGCGCTAAGACGAGTAGTTAACGAGTTATAACGTTTTAAAGTTTTCTAACTAGATTTTTGAGTTTTTGGGTTGAAATGCAGTTGTGATTTGACCCTGTGGTGGTGATCCCGAATTTCGCACCTTTCTGCGCTAGGACGCGAAGTTTACGAGTTTTAACGATTTAAGGTTTGTACCATGAAATTTGTGTTTTTGGGTCGAAAAACTGTTCTGATTTGACCCTGGGGTGGTGATCCCGAATTTATCACCTTTTTCCGCTAGGACGCGAAGTTTACGAGTTTAAACGATTTCAAGTTTTCTAACAAGAAATTTGAGTTTTTAGGTTGAAATGCAGTTGTGATTTGACCCTGTGGTGGTGATCCCGAATTTCGCACCTTTCTGCGCTAGGACGCGACGTTTACCTGTTTTAACGATTTAAAGTTTTCTAACATGATTTGTGAGTTTTTGGGTTGAAATACAGTTGTGATTTGACCCTGTGGTGGTGATCCCGAATTTCGCACCTTTTTGCGCTAAGACGAGTAGTTTACGAGTTATAACGTTTTAAAGTTTTCTATCATGAAACTTGGGTTTTTGGGTCGAAAAACAGTTTTGTTTTGACCCTGTGGTGGTGATCCCGAATTTCGCACCTTTTTGCGCTAAGACGAGTAGTTTACGAGTTATAACGTTTTAAAGTTTTCTAACTAGATTTTTGAGTTTTTGGGTTGAAATGCAGTTGTGATTTGACCCTGTGGTGGTGATCCCGAATTTCGTACCTTTCTGCGCTAGGACGCGAAGTTTACGAGTTTTAACGATTTAAAGTTTTCTAACATGAAATTTGAGGTTTTGGGTTGAAATACAGTTGTGATTTGATCTTGTGGTGGTGATCCCGAATTTCGCACCTTTTTGCGCTAAGACGAGTAGTTTACGAGTTATAACGTTTTAAAGTTTTCTATCATGAAACTTGGGTTTTTGGGTCGAAAAACAGTTTTGCTTTGACCCTGTGGTGGTGATCCCGAATTTCGCACCTTTCTGCGCTAGGACGCGAAGTTTACGAGTTTTAACGATTTAAAGTTTTCTAACATGAAATTTGAGGTTTTGCGTTGAAATACAGTTGTGATTTGATCTTGTGGTGGTGATCCCGAATTTCGCACCTTTTTGCGATAAGACGAGTAGTTTACGAGTTATAACGTTTTAAAGTTTTCTATCATGAAACTTGGGTTTTTGGGTCGAAAAACAGTTTTGTTTTGACCCTGTGGTGGTGATCTCGAATTTCGCACCTTTTTGCGCTAAGACGAGTAGTTTACGAGTTATAACGTTTTAAAGTTTTCTAACTAGATTTTTGAGTTTTTGGGTTGAAATGCAGTTGTGATTTGACCCTGTGGTGGTGATCCCGAATTTCGCACCTTTCTGCGCTAGGACGCGAAGTTTAGGAGTTTTAACGATTTAAAGTTTTCTAACATGAAATTTGAGGTTTTGGGTCGAAAAACAGTTTTGTTTGGACCCTGGGGTGGTGATCCCGAATTTCGCTTCTTTTAGCTCTAGGTCGCGAAGTTTATCCGTTTGAACGATATAAATTTTTCTACCATGTAATTGGTGTTTTTCCGCAAATAAACAGTTTCTTTACGACCCTGGGGAGGTGAGCCAGAATTTCGCACCTTTTTGCACTAGGAAGCGAATATACGAGTTTTAACGACTTAAAGTTTTCTTACATTATTTTTGAGTTTTTGGGTTGAAATACAGTTGTGATTTGACCCTGTGGTGGTGATTCCGAATTTCGCACCTTTCTGCGCTAGAATGCGAAGTTTACGTGTTTTAACGATTTAAAGTTTTCTAACATGAAATTTGAGTTTTTGGGCTGAAATACAGTTGTGATTTGACCCTGTGGTGGTGATCCCGAATTTCGCACCTTTTTGCGCTAAGACGAGTAGATTACGAGTTATATCGTTTTAAAGTTTTCTAACTAGATTTTTGAGTTTTTGGGTTGAAATGCAGTTGTGATTTGAAACTGTGGTGGTGATCCCGAATTTCGCACCTTTTTGCGTTAAGACGAGTAGTTTACGAGTTATAACGTTTTAAAGTTTTCTAACTAGATTTTTGAGTTTTTGGGTTGAAATGCAGTTGTGATTTGACCCTGCGGTGGTGATCCCGAATTTCGCACCTTTCTGCGCTAGGACGCGAAGTTTAGGAGTTTTAACGATTTAAAGTTTTCTAACATGAAATTTGAGGTTTTGGGTCGAAAAACAGTTGTGATTTGAGCCTGGGGTGGTGATCCCTAATTTCGCAACTTTTTGCGCTAGGACCCGAAGTTTATGAGTATTAACGATATAAATTTTTCTACCATGTAATTGGTGTTTTTCAGCAAATAAACAGTTTCTTTACGACCCTGGGGAGGTGAGCCAGAATTTCGCACCTTTTGCGCTAGGAAGCGAATTTTACGAGTTTTGACGATTTAAGATTTGTACCATGAAATTTGTGTTTTTGGGTCGAAAAACTGTTCTGATTTGACCCTGGGGTGGTGATCCCGAATTTATCACCTTTTTGCGCTAGGACGCGAAGTTTACGAGTTTAAACGATTTCAAGTTTTCTAACAAGAAATTTGAGTTTTTAGGTTGAAAAGCAGTTGTTATTTGACCCTGGGGTGGTGATCCCGAATTTCGCACCTTTCTGCGCTAGGACGCGTAGCTTACGATTTATAACGTTTTAAAGTTTTCTATCATAAAATTACGGTTTTTTAGTCGAAAAACAGTTTTGTTTGGGCCCTGGGGTGGTGATCCCGAATCTCGCTTCTTTTAGCTCTAAAACGCGAAGATTATCAGTTTGAACGATATAAATTTTTCTACCATGTAATTGGTGTTTTAATTTAAAGTTTTCTAACATGAAATTTGAGGTTTTGGGTTGAAATACAGTTGTGATTTGACCTTGTGGTGGTGATCCCGAATTTCGCACCTTTTTGCGCTAAGACGAGTAGCTTACGTGTTTTAACGATTTAAAGTTTTCTAACATGAAATTTGAGTTTTTGGGCTGAAATACAGTTGTGATTTGACCCTGTGGTGGTGATCCCGAATTTCGCACCTTTTTGCGCTAAGACGAGTAGTTTACGAGTTATAACGTTTTAAAGTTTTCTAACTAGATTTTTGAGTTTTTGGGTTGAAATGCAGTTGTGATTTGACCCTGTGGTGGTGATCCCGAATTTCGCACCTTTTTGCGCTAAGACGAGTAGTTTACGAGTTATAACCTTTTAAAGTTTTCTAACTAGATTTTTGAGTTTTTGGGTTGAAATGCAGTTGTGATTTGACCCTGTGGTGGTGATCCCGAATTTCGCACCTTTCTGCGCTAGGACGCGAAGTTTAGGAGTTTTAACGATTTAAAGTTTTCTAACATGAAATTTGAGGTTTTGGGTCGAAAAACAGTTGTGATTTGAGCCTGGGGTGGTGATCCCTAATTTCGCAACTTTTTGCGCTAGGACCCGAAGTTTATGAGTATTAACGATATAAATTTTTCTACCATGTAATTGGTGTTTTTCAGCAAATAAACAGTTTCTTTACGACCCTGGGGAGGTGAGCCAGAATTTCGCACCTTTTGCGCTAGGAAGCGAATTTTACGAGTTTTGACGATTTAAGATTTGTACCATGAAATTTGTGTTTTTGGGTCGAAAAACTGTTCTGATTTGACCCTGGGGTGGTGATCCCGAATTTATCACCTTTTTGCGCTAGGACGCGAAGTTTACGAGTTTAAACGATTTCAAGTTTTCTAACAAGAAATTTGAGTTTTTAGGTTGAAAAGCAGTTGTTATTTGACCCTGGGGTGGTGATCCCGAATTTCGCACCTTTTTGCGCTAGGACGCGTAGCTTACGATTTATAACGTTTTAAAGTTTTCTATCATAAAATTACGGTTTTTTAGTCGAAAAACAGTTTTGTTTGGACCCTGGGGTGGTGATCCCGAATCTCGCTTCTTTTAGCTCTAAAACGCGAAGTTTATCAGTTTGAACGATATAAATTTTTCTACCATGTAATTGGTGTTTTAATTTAAAGTTTTCTAACATGAAATTTGAGGTTTTGGGTTGAAATACAGTTGTGATTTGACCCTGTGGTGGTGATCCCGAATTTCGCACCTTTTTGCGCTAAGACGAGTAGTTTACGAGTTATAACGTTTTAAAGTTTTCTAACTAGATCTTTGAGTTTTTGGGTTGAAATGCAGTTGTGATTTGACCATGCGGTGGTGATCCCGAATTTCGCACCTTTCTGCGCTAGGACGCGAAGTTTAGGAGTTTTAACGATTTAAAGTTTTCTAACATGAAATTTGAGGTTTTGGGTCGAAAAACAGTTGTGATTTGAGCCTGGGGTGGTGATCCCGAATTTATCACCTTTTTGCGCTAGGACGCGAAGTTTACGAGTTTAAACGATTTCAAGTTTTCTAACAAGAAATTTGAGATTTTAGGTTGAAATGCAGTTGTTATTTGACCCTGGGGTGGTGATCCCGAATTTCGCACCTTTTTGCGCTAGACGCGTAGCTTACGATTTATAACGTTTTAAAGTTTTCTATCATAAAATTACGGTTTTTTAGTCGAAAAACAGTTTTGTTTGGACCCTGGGGTGGTGATCCCGAATCTCGCTTCTTTTAGCTCTAAAACGCGAAGTTTATCAGTTTGAACGATATAAATTTTTCTACCATGTAATTGGTGTTTTTCCGCAAATAAACAGTTTCTTTACGACCCTGGGGAGGTGAGCCAGAATTTCGCACCTTTTTGCACTAGGAAGCGAATATACGAGTTATAACGTTTTAAAGTTTTCTAACATGATTTTTGAGTTTTTGGGTTGAAATACAGTTGTGATTTGACCCTGTGGTGGTGATCCCGAATTTCGCACCTTTCTGCGCTAGGACGCGAAGTTTACGAGTTTTAACGATTTAAAGTTTTCTGACATGATTTGTGAGTTTTTGGGTTGAAATACAGTTGTGATTTGACCCTGTGGTGGTGATCCCGAATTTCGAACCTTTCTGCGCTAGGACGCGAAGTTTACGCGTTTTAACGATTTAAAGTTTTCTAACATGAAATTTGAGGTTTTGGGTTGAAATACAGTTGTGATTTGACCTTGTGGTGGTGATCCCGAATTTCGCACCTTTTTGCGCTAAGACGAGTAGTTTACGAGTTATAAAGTTTTAAAGTTTTCTAACTAGATTTTTGAGTTTTTGGGTTGAAATGCAGTTGTGATTTGACCCTGTGGTGGTGATCCCGAATTTCGCACCTTTCTGCGCTAGGACGCGAAGTTTACGAGTTTTAACGATTTAAAGTTTTCTAACATGAAATTTTAGGTTTTGGGTCGAAAAACAGTTGTGATTTGAGCCTGGGGTGGTGATCCCTAATTTCGCACCTTTTTGCGCTAGGACCCGAAGTTTATGAATATTAACGATATAAATTTTTCTACCATGTAATTGGTGTTTTTCAGCAAATAAACAGTTTCTTTACGACCCTGGGGAGGTGAGCCAGAATTTCGCACCTTTTGCGCTAGGAAGCGAATTTTACGAGTTTTGACGATTTAAGATTTGTACCATGAAATTTGTGTTTTTGGGTCGAAAAACTGTTCTGATTTGACCCTGGGGTGGTGATCCCGAATTTATCACCTTTTTGCGCTAGGACGCGAAGTTTACGAGTTTAAACGATTTCAACTTTCTAACAAGAAATTTGAGTTTTTAGGTTGAAATGCAGTTGTTATTTGACCCTGGGGTGGTGATCCCGAATTTCGCACCTTTTTGCGCTAGGACGCGTAGCTTACGATTTATAACGTTTTAAAGTTTTCTATCATAAAATTACGGTTTTTTAGTCGAAAAACAGTTTTGTTTGGACCCTGGGGTGGTGATCCCGAATCTCGCTTCTTTTAGCTCTAAAACGCGAAGTTTATCAGTTTGAATGATATACATTTTTCTACCATGTAATTGGTGTTTTAATTTAAAGTTTTCTAACATGAAATTTGAGGTTTTGGGTTGAAATGCAGTTGTGATTTGACCCTGTGGTGGTGATCCCGAATTTCGCACCTTTTTGCGCTAAGACGAGTAGTTTACGAGTTATAACGTTTTAAAGTTTTCTAACTAGATTTTTGAGTTTTTGGGTTGAAATGCAGTTGTGATTTGACCCTGCGGTGGTGATCCCGAATTTCGCACCTTTCTGCGCTAGGACGCGAAGTTTAGGAGTTTTAACGATTTAAAGTTTTCTAACATGAAATTTGAGGTTTTGGGTCGAAAAACAGTTGTGATTTGAGCCTGGGGTGGTGATCCCTAATTTATCACCTTTTTACGCTAGGACCCGAAGTTTATGAGTATTAACGATATAAATTTTTCTACCATGTAATTGGTGTTTTTCAGCAAATAAACAGTTTCTTTACGACCCTGGGAAGGTGAGCCAGAATTTCGCACCTTTTGCGCTAGGAAGCGAATTTTACGAGTTTTGACGATTTAAGATTTGTACCATGAAATTTGTGTTTTTGGGTCGAAAAACTGTTCTAATTTGACCCTGGGGTGGTGATCCCGAATTTATCACCTTTTTGCGCTAGGACGCGAAGTTTACGAGTTTAAACGATTTCAAGTTTTCTAACAAGAAATTTGAGTTTTTAGGTTGAAATGCAGTTGTTATTTGACCCTGGGGTGGTGATCCCGAATTTCGCACCTTTTTGAGCTAGGACGCGTAGCTTACGATTTATAATGTTTTAAAGTTTTCTTTCATAAAATTACGGTTTTTTAGTCGAAACCTCCCTGGGGTGGTGATCCCGAATCTCGCTTCTTTTAGCTCTAAAACGCGAAGTTTATCAGTTTGAACGATATAAATTTTTCTACCATGTAATTGGTGTTTTTCCGCAAATAAACAGTTTCTTTACGACCCTGGGGAGGTGAGCCAGAATTTCGCACCTTTTTGCACTAGGAAGCGAAGTTTACGAGTTTTAACGATTTCAAGTTTCCTAACATGAAATTTGAGTTTTTGGGTTGAAATACAGTTGTGATTTGAATTCCTGAATTTCGCACCTTTTTGGGCTAAGACGTGTAGTTTACGAGTTATAACGTTTTAAAGTTTTCTAACTAGATTTTTGAGTTTTTGGGTTGAAATGCAGTTGTGATTTGACAATGTGGTGGTGATCCCGAATTTCGCACCTTTCTGCGCTAGGACGCGAAGTTTACGAGTTTTAACGATTTCAAGTTTCCTAACATGAAATTTGAGTTTTTGGGTTGAAATACAGTTGTGATTTGAATTCCTGAATTTCGCACCTTTTTGGGCTAAGACGTGTAGTTTACGAGTTATAACGTTTTAAAGTTTTCTAACTAGATTTTTGAGTTTTTGGGTTGAAATGCAGTTGTGATTTGACAATGTGGTGGTGATCCCGAATTTCGCACCTTTCTGCGCTAAGACGAGTAGTTTACGAGTTATAACGTTTTAAAGTTTTCTAACTAGATTTTTGAGTTTTTGGGTTGAAATGCAGTTGTGATTTGACAATGTGGTGGTGATCCCGAATTTCGCACCTTTCTGCGCTAGGACGCGAAGTTTACGAGTTTTAACGATTTCAAGTTTCCTAACATGAAATTTGAGTTTTTGGGTTGAAATACAGTTGTGATTTGAATTCCTGAATTTCGCACCTTTTTGGGCTAAGACGTGTAGTTTACGAGTTATAACGTTTTAAAGTTTTCTATCATGAAACTTGGGTTTTTGGGTCGAAAAACAGTTTTTCCGAATTTCGCTGCTTCTTGCGTTAGGACGCGAATTTTACGAGTTTAACGATTTAAAGTTTTCTACCATGAAATTGGTGTTTTTCCGCAAATAAACAGTTTCTTTACGACAATGGGGAGGTGAGCCAGAGTTTCGCACCTTTTTGCGCTAGGAAGCGAATTTTATGAGTTTTAACGACTAAAAGTTTTCTAGCATGATTTTTGAGTTTTTGGGTTGAAATACAGTTGTGGTTTTTTTTTGTTTTGACTCTGGGATGGTGATTCCGAATTTCGAACCTTTTTGCGCTACGACGCGAAGCTTACGAGTTTAAGCGATTTAAAGTTTTCTACCATGAAATTTGGGTTTTTCCGCGAATACACAGTTTTTTTACGACCCTGGGGTGGTGATCCCGAATTTCGCACCTTTTTGCGCTAAGACGAGTAGTTAACGAGTTATAACGTTTTAAAGTTTTCTAACTAGATTTTTGAGTTTTTGGGTTGAAATGCAGTTGTGATTTGACCCTGTGGTGGTGATCCCGAATTTCGCACCTTTCTGCGCTAGGACGCGAAGTTTACGAGTTTTAACGATTTAAGGTTTGTACCATGAAATTTGTGTTTTTGGGTCGAAAAACTGTTCTGATTTGACCCTGGGGTGGTGATCCCGAATTTATCACCTTTTTCCGCTAGGACGCGAAGTTTACGAGTTTAAACGATTTCAAGTTTTCTAACAAGAAATTTGAGTTTTTAGGTTGAAATGCAGTTGTGATTTGACCCTGTGGTGGTGATCCCGAATTTCGCACCTTTCTGCGCTAGGACGCGACGTTTACCTGTTTTAACGATTTAAAGTTTTCTAACATGATTTGTGAGTTTTTGGGTTGAAATACAGTTGTGATTTGACCCTGTGGTGGTGATCCCGAATTTCGCACCTTTTTGCGCTAAGACGAGTAGTTTACGAGTTATAACGTTTTAAAGTTTTCTATCATGAAACTTGGGTTTTTGGGTCGAAAAACAGTTTTGTTTTGACCCTGTGGTGGTGATCCCGAATTTCGCACCTTTTTGCGCTAAGACGAGTAGTTTACGAGTTATAACGTTTTAAAGTTTTCTAACTAGATTTTTGAGTTTTTGGGTTGAAATGCAGTTGTGATTTGACCCTGTGGTGGTGATCCCGAATTTCGCACCTTTCTGCGCTAGGACGCGAAGTTTACGAGTTTTAACGATTTAAAGTTTTCTAACATGAAATTTGAGGTTTTGGGTTGAAATACAGTTGTGATTTGATCTTGTGGTGGTGATCCCGAATTTCGCACCTTTTTGCGCTAAGACGAGTAGTTTACGAGTTATAACGTTTTAAAGTTTTCTATCATGAAACTTGGGTTTTTGGGTCGAAAAACAGTTTTGCTTTGACCCTGTGGTGGTGATCCCGAATTTCGCACCTTTCTGCGCTAGGACGCGAAGTTTACGAGTTTTAACGATTTAAAGTTTTCTAACATGAAATTTGAGGTTTTGGGTCGAAAAACAGTTTTGTTTGGACCCTGGGGTGGTGATCCCGAATTTCGCTTCTTTTAGCTCTAGGTCGCGAAGTTTATCCGTTTGAACGATATAAATTTTTCTACCATGTAATTGGTGTTTTTCCGCAAATAAACAGTTTCTTTACGACCCTGGGGAGGTGAGCCAGAATTTCGCACCTTTTTGCACTAGGAAGCGAATATACGAGTTTTAACGACTTAAAGTTTTCTTACATTATTTTTGAGTTTTTGGGTTGAAATACAGTTGTGATTTGACCCTGTGGTGGTGATTCCGAATTTCGCACCTTTCTGCGCTAGAATGCGAAGTTTACGTGTTTTAACGATTTAAAGTTTTCTAACATGAAATTTGAGTTTTTGGGCTGAAATACAGTTGTGATTTGACCCTGTGGTGGTGATCCCGAATTTCGCACCTTTTTGCGCTAAGACGAGTAGTTTACGAGTTATATCGTTTTAAAGTTTTCTAACTAGATTTTTGAGTTTTTGGGTTGAAATGCAGTTGTGATTTGAAACTGTGGTGGTGATCCCGAATTTCGCACCTTTTTGCGTTAAGACGAGTAGTTTACGAGTTATAACGTTTTAAAGTTTTCTAACTAGATTTTTGAGTTTTTGGGTTGAAATGCAGTTGTGATTTGACCCTGCGGTGGTGATCCCGAATTTCGCACCTTTCTGCGCTAGGACGCGAAGTTTAGGAGTTTTAACGATTTAAAGTTTTCTAACATGAAATTTGAGGTTTTGGGTCGAAAAACAGTTGTGATTTGAGCCTGGGGTGGTGATCCCTAATTTCGCAACTTTTTGCGCTAGGACCCGAAGTTTATGAGTATTAACGATATAAATTTTTCTACCATGTAATTGGTGTTTTTCAGCAAATAAACAGTTTCTTTACGACCCTGGGGAGGTGAGCCAGAATTTCGCACCTTTTGCGCTAGGAAGCGAATTTTACGAGTTTTGACGATTTAAGATTTGTACCATGAAATTTGTGTTTTTGGGTCGAAAAACTGTTCTGATTTGACCCTGGGGTGGTGATCCCGAATTTATCACCTTTTTGCGCTAGGACGCGAAGTTTACGAGTTTAAACGATTTCAAGTTTTCTAACAAGAAATTTGAGTTTTTAGGTTGAAAAGCAGTTGTTATTTGACCCTGGGGTGGTGATCCCGAATTTCGCACCTTTCTGCGCTAGGACGCGTAGCTTACGATTTATAACGTTTTAAAGTTTTCTATCATAAAATTACGGTTTTTTAGTCGAAAAACAGTTTTGTTTGGGCCCTGGGGTGGTGATCCCGAATCTCGCTTCTTTTAGCTCTAAAACGCGAAGATTATCAGTTTGAACGATATAAATTTTTCTACCATGTAATTGGTGTTTTAATTTAAAGTTTTCTAACATGAAATTTGAGGTTTTGGGTTGAAATACAGTTGTGATTTGACCTTGTGGTGGTGATCCCGAATTTCGCACCTTTTTGCGCTAAGACGAGTAGCTTACGTGTTTTAACGATTTAAAGTTTTCTAACATGAAATTTGAGTTTTTGGGCTGAAATACAGTTGTGATTTGACCCTGTGGTGGTGATCCCGAATTTCGCACCTTTTTGCGCTAAGACGAGTAGTTTACGAGTTATAACGTTTTAAAGTTTTCTAACTAGATTTTTGAGTTTTTGGGTTGAAATGCAGTTGTGATTTGACCCTGTGGTGGTGATCCCGAATTTCGCACCTTTTTGCGCTAAGACGAGTAGTTTACGAGTTATAACCTTTTAAAGTTTTCTAACTAGATTTTTGAGTTTTTGGGTTGAAATGCAGTTGTGATTTGACCCTGTGGTGGTGATCCCGAATTTCGCACCTTTCTGCGCTAGGACGCGAAGTTTAGGAGTTTTAACGATTTAAAGTTTTCTAACATGAAATTTGAGGTTTTGGGTCGAAAAACAGTTGTGATTTGAGCCTGGGGTGGTGATCCCTAATTTCGCAACTTTTTGCGCTAGGACCCGAAGTTTATGAGTATTAACGATATAAATTTTTCTACCATGTAATTGGTGTTTTTCAGCAAATAAACAGTTTCTTTACGACCCTGGGGAGGTGAGCCAGAATTTCGCACCTTTTGCGCTAGGAAGCGAATTTTACGAGTTTTGACGATTTAAGATTTGTACCATGAAATTTGTGTTTTTGGGTCGAAAAACTGTTCTGATTTGACCCTGGGGTGGTGATCCCGAATTTATCACCTTTTTGCGCTAGGACGCGAAGTTTACGAGTTTAAACGATTTCAAGTTTTCTAACAAGAAATTTGAGTTTTTAGGTTGAAAAGCAGTTGTTATTTGACCCTGGGGTGGTGATCCCGAATTTCGCACCTTTCTGCGCTAGGACGCGTAGCTTACGATTTATAACGTTTTAAAGTTTTCTATCATAAAATTACGGTTTTTTAGTCGAAAAACAGTTTTGTTTGGGCCCTGGGGTGGTGATCCCGAATCTCGCTTCTTTTAGCTCTAAAACGCGAAGATTATCAGTTTGAACGATATAAATTTTTCTACCATGTAATTGGTGTTTTAATTTAAAGTTTTCTAACATGAAATTTGAGGTTTTGGGTTGAAATACAGTTGTGATTTGACCTTGTGGTGGTGATCCCGAATTTCGCACCTTTTTGCGCTAAGACGAGTAGCTTACGTGTTTTAACGATTTAAAGTTTTCTAACATGAAATTTGAGTTTTTGGGCTGAAATACAGTTGTGATTTGACCCTGTGGTGGTGATCCCGAATTTCGCACCTTTTTGCGCTAAGACGAGTAGTTTACGAGTTATAACGTTTTAAAGTTTTCTAACTAGATTTTTGAGTTTTTGGGTTGAAATGCAGTTGTGATTTGACCCTGTGGTGGTGATCCCGAATTTCGCACCTTTTTGCGCTAAGACGAGTAGTTTACGAGTTATAACCTTTTAAAGTTTTCTAACTAGATTTTTGAGTTTTTGGGTTGAAATGCAGTTGTGATTTGACCCTGTGGTGGTGATCCCGAATTTCGCACCTTTCTGCGCTAGGACGCGAAGTTTAGGAGTTTTAACGATTTAAAGTTTTCTAACATGAAATTTGAGGTTTTGGGTCGAAAAACAGTTGTGATTTGAGCCTGGGGTGGTGATCCCTAATTTCGCAACTTTTTGCGCTAGGACCCGAAGTTTATGAGTATTAACGATATAAATTTTTCTACCATGTAATTGGTGTTTTTCAGCAAATAAACAGTTTCTTTACGACCCTGGGGAGGTGAGCCAGAATTTCGCACCTTTTGCGCTAGGAAGCGAATTTTACGAGTTTTGACGATTTAAGATTTGTACCATGAAATTTGTGTTTTTGGGTCGAAAAACTGTTCTGATTTGACCCTGGGGTGGTGATCCCGAATTTATCACCTTTTTGCGCTAGGACGCGAAGTTTACGAGTTTAAACGATTTCAAGTTTTCTAACAAGAAATTTGAGTTTTTAGGTTGAAAAGCAGTTGTTATTTGACCCTGGGGTGGTGATCCCGAATTTCGCACCTTTTTGCGCTAGGACGCGTAGCTTACGATTTATAACGTTTTAAAGTTTTCTATCATAAAATTACGGTTTTTTAGTCGAAAAACAGTTTTGTTTGGACCCTGGGGTGGTGATCCCGAATCTCGCTTCTTTTAGCTCTAAAACGCGAAGTTTATCAGTTTGAACGATATAAATTTTTCTACCATGTAATTGGTGTTTTAATTTAAAGTTTTCTAACATGAAATTTGAGGTTTTGGGTTGAAATACAGTTGTGATTTGACCCTGTGGTGGTGATCCCGAATTTCGCACCTTTTTGCGCTAAGACGAGTAGTTTACGAGTTATAACGTTTTAAAGTTTTCTAACTAGATCTTTGAGTTTTTGGGTTGAAATGCAGTTGTGATTTGACCATGCGGTGGTGATCCCGAATTTCGCACCTTTCTGCGCTAGGACGCGAAGTTTAGGAGTTTTAACGATTTAAAGTTTTCTAACATGAAATTTGAGGTTTTGGGTCGAAAAACAGTTGTGATTTGAGCCTGGGGTGGTGATCCCGAATTTATCACCTTTTTGCGCTAGGACGCGAAGTTTACGAGTTTAAACGATTTCAAGTTTTCTAACAAGAAATTTGAGTTTTTAGGTTGAAATGCAGTTGTTATTTGACCCTGGGGTGGTGATCCCGAATTTCGCACCTTTTTGCGCTAGGACGCGTAGCTTACGATTTATAACGTTTTAAAGTTTTCTATCATAAAATTACGGTTTTTTAGTCGAAAAACAGTTTTGTTTGGACCCTGGGGTGGTGATCCCGAATCTCGCTTCTTTTAGCTCTAAAACGCGAAGTTTATCAGTTTGAACGATATAAATTTTTCTACCATGTAATTGGTGTTTTTCCGCAAATAAACAGTTTCTTTACGACCCTGGGGAGGTGAGCCAGAATTTCGCACCTTTTTGCACTAGGAAGCGAATATACGAGTTATAACGTTTTAAAGTTTTCTAACATGATTTTTGAGTTTTTGGGTTGAAATACAGTTGTGATTTGACCCTGTGGTGGTGATCCCGAATTTCGCACCTTTCTGCGCTAGGACGCGAAGTTTACGAGTTTTAACGATTTAAAGTTTTCTGACATGATTTGTGAGTTTTTGGGTTGAAATACAGTTGTGATTTGACCCTGTGGTGGTGATCCCGAATTTCGCACCTTTCTGCGCTAGGACGCGAAGTTTACGCGTTTTAACGATTTAAAGTTTTCTAACATGAAATTTGAGGTTTTGGGTTGAAATACAGTTGTGATTTGACCTTGTGGTGGTGATCCCGAATTTCGCACCTTTTTGCGCTAGGACGCGTAGCTTACGATTTATAACGTTTTAAAGTTTTCTATCATGAAACTTGGGTTTTTGGGTCGAAAAACAGTTTTGTTTTGACCCTGTGGTGGTGATCCCGAATTTCGCACCTTTTTGCGCTAAGACGAGTAGTTTACGAGTTATAAAGTTTTAAAGTTTTCTAACTAGATTTTTGAGTTTTTGGGTTGAAATGCAGTTGTGATTTGACCCTGTGGTGGTGATCCCGAATTTCGCACCTTTCTGCGCTAGGACGCGAAGTTTACGAGTTTTAACGATTTAAAGTTTTCTAACATGAAATTTTAGGTTTTGGGTCGAAAAACAGTTGTGATTTGAGCCTGGGGTGGTGATCCCTAATTTCGCACCTTTTTGCGCTAGGACCCGAAGTTTATGAATATTAACGATATAAATTTTTCTACCATGTAATTGGTGTTTTTCAGCAAATAAACAGTTTCTTTACGACCCTGGGGAGGTGAGCCAGAATTTCGCACCTTTTGCGCTAGGAAGCGAATTTTATGAGTTTTGACGATTTAAGATTTGTACCATGAAATTTGTGTTTTTGGGTCGAAAAACTGTTCTGATTTGACCCTGGGGTGGTGATCCCGAATTTATCACCTTTTTGCGCTAGGACGCGAAGTTTACGAGTTTAAACGATTTCAACTTTCTAACAAGAAATTTGAGTTTTTAGGTTGAAATGCAGTTGTTATTTGACCCTGGGGTGGTGATCCCGAATTTCGCACCTTTTTGCGCTAGGACGCGTAGCTTACGATTTATAACGTTTTAAAGTTTTCTATCATAAAATTACGGTTTTTTAGTCGAAAAACAGTTTTGTTTGGACCCTGGGGTGGTGATCCCGAATCTCGCTTCTTTTAGCTCTAAAACGCGAAGTTTATCAGTTTGAATGATATACATTTTTCTACCATGTAATTGGTGTTTTAATTTAAAGTTTTCTAACATGAAATTTGAGGTTTTGGGTTGAAATGCAGTTGTGATTTGACCCTGTGGTGGTGATCCCGAATTTCGCACCTTTTTGCGCTAAGACGAGTAGTTTACGAGTTATAACGTTTTAAAGTTTTCTAACTAGATTTTTGAGTTTTTGGGTTGAAATGCAGTTGTGATTTGACCCTGCGGTGGTGATCCCGAATTTCGCACCTTTCTGCGCTAGGACGCGAAGTTTAGGAGTTTTAACGATTTAAAGTTTTCTAACATGAAATTTGAGGTTTTGGGTCGAAAAACAGTTGTGATTTGAGCCTGGGGTGGTGATCCCTAATTTATCACCTTTTTACGCTAGGACCCGAAGTTTATGAGTATTAACGATATAAATTTTTCTACCATGTAATTGGTGTTTTTCAGCAAATAAACAGTTTCTTTACGACCCTGGGGAGGTGAGCCAGAATTTCGCACCTTTTGCGCTAGGAAGCGAATTTTACGAGTTTTGACGATTTAAGATTTGTACCATGAAATTTGTGTTTTTGGGTCGAAAAACTGTTCTGATTTGACCCTGGGGTGGTGATCCCGAATTTATCACCTTTTTGCGCTAGGACGCGAAGTTTACGAGTTTAAACGATTTCAAGTTTTCTAACAAGAAATTTGAGTTTTTAGGTTGAAATGCAGTTGTTATTTGACCCTGGGGTGGTGATCCCGAATTTCGCACCTTTTTGAGCTAGGACGCGTAGCTTACGATTTATAATGTTTTAAAGTTTTCTTTCATAAAATTACGGTTTTTTAGTCGAAACCTCCCTGGGGTGGTGATCCCGAATCTCGCTTCTTTTAGCTCTAAAACGCGAAGTTTATCAGTTTGAACGATATAAATTTTTCTACCATGTAATTGGTGTTTTTCCGCAAATAAACAGTTTCTTTACGACCCTGGGGAGGTGAGCCAGAATTTCGCACCTTTTTGCACTAGGAAGCGAAGTTTACGAGTTTTAACGATTTCAAGTTTCCTAACATGAAATTTGAGTTTTTGGGTTGAAATACAGTTGTGATTTGAATTCCTGAA
Source organism: Chalcosyrphus nemorum (assembly GCA_949716465.1). Lineage (NCBI taxonomy): Eukaryota > Metazoa > Arthropoda > Insecta > Diptera > Syrphidae > Chalcosyrphus > Chalcosyrphus nemorum. Next base: position 318,194 of record CATIXX010000088.1, on the reverse strand, counting down.
TTTCGCACCTTTTTGGGCTAAGACGTGTAGTTTACGAGTTATAACGTTTTAAAGTTTTCTAACTAGATTTTTGAGTTTTTGGGTTGAAATGCAGTTGTGATTTGACAATGTGGTGGTGATCCCGAATTTCGCACCTTTCTGCGCTAGGACGCGAAGTTTACGAGTTTTAACGATTTCAAGTTTCCTAACATGAAATTTGAGTTTTTGGGTTGAAATACAGTTGTGATTTGAATTCCTGAATTTCGCACCTTTTTGGGCTAAGACGTGTAGTTTACGAGTTATAACGTTTTAAAGTTTTCTAACTAGATTTTTGAGTTTTTGGGTTGAAATGCAGTTGTGATTTGACAATGTGGTGGTGATCCCGAATTTCGCACCTTTCTGCGCTAAGACGAGTAGTTTACGAGTTATAACGTTTTAAAGTTTTCTAACTAGATTTTTGAGTTTTTGGGTTGAAATGCAGTTGTGATTTGACAATGTGGTGGTGATCCCGAATTTCGCACCTTTCTGCGCTAGGACGCGAAGTTTACGAGTTTTAACGATTTCAAGTTTCCTAACATGAAATTTGAGTTTTTGGGTTGAAATACAGTTGTGATTTGAATTCCTGAATTTCGCACCTTTTTGGGCTAAGACGTGTAGTTTACGAGTTATAACGTTTTAAAGTTTTCTATCATGAAACTTGGGTTTTTGGGTCGAAAAACAGTTTTTCCGAATTTCGCTGCTTCTTGCGTTAGGACGCGAATTTTACGAGTTTAACGATTTAAAGTTTTCTACCATGAAATTGGTGTTTTTCCGCAAATAAACAGTTTCTTTACGACAATGGGGAGGTGAGCCAGAGTTTCGCACCTTTTTGCGCTAGGAAGCGAATTTTATGAGTTTTAACGACTAAAAGTTTTCTAGCATGATTTTTGAGTTTTTGGGTTGAAATACAGTTGTGGTTTTTTTTTGTTTTGACTCTGGGATGGTGATTCCGAATTTCGAACCTTTTTGCGCTACGACGCGAAGCTTACGAGTTTAAGCGATTTAAAGTTTTCTACCATGAAATTTGGGTTTTTCCGCGAATACACAGTTTTTTTACGACCCTGGGGTGGTGATCCCGAATTTCGCACCTTTTTGCGCTAAGACGAGTAGTTAACGAGTTATAACGTTTTAAAGTTTTCTAACTAGATTTTTGAGTTTTTGGGTTGAAATGCAGTTGTGATTTGACCCTGTGGTGGTGATCCCGAATTTCGCACCTTTCTGCGCTAGGACGCGAAGTTTACGAGTTTTAACGATTTAAGGTTTGTACCATGAAATTTGTGTTTTTGGGTCGAAAAACTGTTCTGATTTGACCCTGGGGTGGTGATCCCGAATTTATCACCTTTTTCCGCTAGGACGCGAAGTTTACGAGTTTAAACGATTTCAAGTTTTCTAACAAGAAATTTGAGTTTTTAGGTTGAAATGCAGTTGTGATTTGACCCTGTGGTGGTGATCCCGAATTTCGCACCTTTCTGCGCTAGGACGCGACGTTTACCTGTTTTAACGATTTAAAGTTTTCTAACATGATTTGTGAGTTTTTGGGTTGAAATACAGTTGTGATTTGACCCTGTGGTGGTGATCCCGAATTTCGCACCTTTTTGCGCTAAGACGAGTAGTTTACGAGTTATAACGTTTTAAAGTTTTCTATCATGAAACTTGGGTTTTTGGGTCGAAAAACAGTTTTGTTTTGACCCTGTGGTGGTGATCCCGAATTTCGCTTCTTTTAGCTCTAGGACGCGAAGTTTACGAGTTTTAACGATTTAAAGTTTTCTAACATGAAATTTGAGGTTTTGGGTTGAAATACAGTTGTGATTTGATCTTGTGGTGGTGATCCCGAATTTATCACCTTTTTCCGCTAGGACGCGAAGTTTACGAGTTTAAACGATTTCAAGTTTTCTAACAAGAAATTTGAGTTTTTAGGTTGAAATGCAGTTGTGATTTGACCCTGTGGTGGTGATCCCGAATTTCGCACCTTTCTGCGCTAGGACGCGACGTTTACCTGTTTTAACGATTTAAAGTTTTCTAACATGAAATTTGAGGTTTTGGGTTGAAATACAGTTGTGATTTGAATTCCTGAATTTCGCACCTTTTTGGGCTAAGACGTGTAGTTTACGAGTTATAACGTTTTAAAGTTTTCTATCATGAAACTTGGGTTTTTGGGTCGAAAAACAGTTTTTCCGAATTTCGCTGCTTCTTGCGTTAGGACGCGAATTTTACGAGTTTAACGATTTAAAGTTTTCTACCATGAAATTGGTGTTTTTCCGCAAATAAACAGTTTCTTTACGACAATGGGGAGGTGAGCCAGAGTTTCGCACCTTTTTGCGCTAGGAAGCGAATTTTATGAGTTTTAACGACTAAAAGTTTTCTAGCATGATTTTTGAGTTTTTGGGTTGAAATACAGTTGTGGTTTTTTTTTGTTTTGACTCTGGGATGGTGATTCCGAATTTCGAACCTTTTTGCGCTACGACGCGAAGCTTACGAGTTTAAGCGATTTAAAGTTTTCTACCATGAAATTTGGGTTTTTCCGCGAATACACAGTTTTTTTACGACCCTGGGGTGGTGATCCCGAATTTCGCACCTTTTTGCGCTAAGACGAGTAGTTAACGAGTTATAACGTTTTAAAGTTTTCTAACTAGATTTTTGAGTTTTTGGGTTGAAATGCAGTTGTGATTTGACCCTGTGGTGGTGATCCCGAATTTCGCACCTTTCTGCGCTAGGACGCGAAGTTTACGAGTTTTAACGATTTAAGGTTTGTACCATGAAATTTGTGTTTTTGGGTCGAAAAACTGTTCTGATTTGACCCTGGGGTGGTGATCCCGAATTTATCACCTTTTTCCGCTAGGACGCGAAGTTTACGAGTTTAAACGATTTCAAGTTTTCTAACAAGAAATTTGAGTTTTTAGGTTGAAATGCAGTTGTGATTTGACCCTGTGGTGGTGATCCCGAATTTCGCACCTTTCTGCGCTAGGACGCGACGTTTACCTGTTTTAACGATTTAAAGTTTTCTAACATGATTTGTGAGTTTTTGGGTTGAAATACAGTTGTGATTTGACCCTGTGGTGGTGATCCCGAATTTCGCACCTTTTTGCGCTAAGACGAGTAGTTTACGAGTTATAACGTTTTAAAGTTTTCTATCATGAAACTTGGGTTTTTGGGTCGAAAAACAGTTTTGTTTTGACCCTGTGGTGGTGATCCCGAATTTCGCTTCTTTTAGCTCTAGGACGCGAAGTTTACGAGTTTTAACGATTTAAAGTTTTCTAACATGAAATTTGAGGTTTTGGGTTGAAATACAGTTGTGATTTGATCTTGTGGTGGTGATCCCGAATTTATCACCTTTTTCCGCTAGGACGCGAAGTTTACGAGTTTAAACGATTTCAAGTTTTCTAACAAGAAATTTGAGTTTTTAGGTTGAAATGCAGTTGTGATTTGACCCTGTGGTGGTGATCCCGAATTTCGCACCTTTCTGCGCTAGGACGCGACGTTTACCTGTTTTAACGATTTAAAGTTTTCTAACATGAAATTTGAGGTTTTGGGTTGAAATACAGTTGTGATTTGATCTTGTGGTGGTGATCCCGAATTTCGCACCTTTTTGCGCTAAGACGAGTAGTTTACGAGTTATAACGTTTTAAAGTTTTCTATCATGAAACTTGGGTTTTTGGGTCGAAAAACAGTTTTGTTTTGACCCTGTGGTGGTGATCCCGAATTTCGCTTCTTTTAGCTCTAGGACGCGAAGTTTACGAGTTTTAACGATTTAAAGTTTTCTAACATGAAATTTGAGGTTTTGGGTTGAAATACAGTTGTGATTTGATCTTGTGGTGGTGATCCCGAATTTATCACCTTTTTCCGCTAGGACGCGAAGTTTACGAGTTTAAACGATTTCAAGTTTTCTAACAAGAAATTTGAGTTTTTAGGTTGAAATGCAGTTGTGATTTGACCCTGTGGTGGTGATCCCGAATTTCGCACCTTTCTGCGCTAGGACGCGACGTTTACCTGTTTTAACGATTTAAAGTTTTCTAACATGATTTGTGAGTTTTTGGGTTGAAATACAGTTGTGATTTGACCCTGTGGTGGTGATCCCGAATTTCGCACCTTTTTGCGCTAAGACGAGTAGTTTACGAGTTATAAAGTTTTAAAGTTTTCTAACAAGAAATTTGAGTTTTTAGGTTGAAATGCAGTTGTGATTTGACCCTGTGGTGGTGATCCCGAATTTCGCACCTTTCTGCGCTAGGACGCGACGTTTACCTGTTTTAACGATTTAAAGTTTTCTAACATGAAATTTGAGGTTTTGGGTTGAAATACAGTTGTGATTTGATCTTGTGGTGGTGATCCCGAATTTCGCACCTTTTTGCGCTAAGACGAGTAGTTTACGAGTTATAACGTTTTAAAGTTTTCTATCATGAAACTTGGGTTTTTGGGTCGAAAAACAGTTTTGCTTTGACCCTGTGGTGGTGATCCCGAATTTCGCACCTTTCTGCGCTAGGACGCGAAGTTTACGAGTTTTAACGATTTAAAGTTTTCTAACATGAAATTTGAGGTTTTGGGTTGAAATACAGTTGTGATTTGATCTTGTGGTGGTGATCCCGAATTTCGCACCTTTTTGCGCTAAGACGAGTAGTTTACGAGTTATAACGTTTTAAAGTTTTCTATCATGAAACTTGGGTTTTTGGGTCGAAAAACAGTTTTGTTTTGACCCTGTGGTGGTGATCTCGAATTTCGCACCTTTTTGCGCTAAGACGAGTAGTTTACGAGTTATAACGTTTTAAAGTTTTCTAACTAGATTTTTGAGTTTTTGGGTTGAAATGCAGTTGTGATTTGACCCTGTGGTGGTGATCCCGAATTTCGCACCTTTCTGCGCTAGGACGCGAAGTTTAGGAGTTTTAACGATTTAAAGTTTTCTAACATGAAATTTGAGGTTTTGGGTCGAAAAACAGTTTTGTTTGGACCCTGGGGTGGTGATCCCGAATTTCGCTTCTTTTAGCTCTAGGTCGCGAAGTTTATCCGTTTGAACGATATAAGTTTTTCTACCATGTAATTGGTGTTTTTCCGCAAATAAACAGTTTCTTTACGACCCTGGGGAGGTGAGCCAGAATTTCGCACCTTTTTGCACTAGGAAGCGAATATACGAGTTTTAACGACTTAAAGTTTTCTTACATTATTTTTGAGTTTTTGGGTTGAAATACAGTTGTGATTTGACCCTGTGGTGGTGATTCCGAATTTCGCACCTTTCTGCGCTAGAATGCGAAGTTTACGTGTTTTAACGATTTAAAGTTTTCTAACATGAAATTTGAGTTTTTGGGCTGAAATACAGTTGTGATTTGACCCTGTGGTGGTGATCCCGAATTTCGCACCTTTTTGCGCTAAGACGAGTAGTTTACGAGTTATATCGTTTTAAAGTTTTCTAACTAGATTTTTGAGTTTTTGGGTTGAAATGCAGTTGTGATTTGAAACTGTGGTGGTGATCCCGAATTTCGCACCTTTTTGCGTTAAGACGAGTAGTTTACGAGTTATAACGTTTTAAAGTTTTCTAACTAGATTTTTGAGTTTTTGGGTTGAAATGCAGTTGTGATTTGACCCTGCGGTGGTGATCCCGAATTTCGCACCTTTCTGCGCTAGGACGCGAAGTTTAGGAGTTTTAACGATTTAAAGTTTTCTAACATGATTTGTGAGTTTTTGGGTCGAAAAACAGTTGTGATTTGAGCCTGGGGTGGTGATCCCTAATTTCGCAACTTTTTGCGCTAGGACCCGAAGTTTATGAGTATTAACGATATAAATTTTTCTACCATGTAATTGGTGTTTTTCAGCAAATAAACAGTTTCTTTACGACCCTGGGGAGGTGAGCCAGAATTTCGCACCTTTTGCGCTAGGAAGCGAATTTTACGAGTTTTGACGATTTAAGATTTGTACCATGAAATTTGTGTTTTTGGGTCGAAAAACTGTTCTGATTTGACCCTGGGGTGGTGATCCCGAATTTATCACCTTTTTGCGCTAGGACGCGAAGTTTACGAGTTTAAACGATTTCAAGTTTTCTAACAAGAAATTTGAGTTTTTAGGTTGAAAAGCAGTTGTTATTTGACCCTGGGGTGGTGATCCCGAATTTCGCACCTTTCTGCGCTAGGACGCGTAGCTTACGATTTATAACGTTTTAAAGTTTTCTATCATAAAATTACGGTTTTTTAGTCGAAAAACAGTTTTGTTTGGGCCCTGGGGTGGTGATCCCGAATCTCGCTTCTTTTAGCTCTAAAACGCGAAGATTATCAGTTTGAACGATATAAATTTTTCTACCATGTAATTGGTGTTTTAATTTAAAGTTTTCTAACATGAAATTTGAGGTTTTGGGTTGAAATACAGTTGTGATTTGACCTTGTGGTGGTGATCCCGAATTTCGCACCTTTTTGCGCTAAGACGAGTAGCTTACGTGTTTTAACGATTTAAAGTTTTCTAACATGAAATTTGAGTTTTTGGGCTGAAATACAGTTGTGATTTGACCCTGTGGTGGTGATCCCGAATTTCGCACCTTTTTGCGCTAAGACGAGTAGTTTACGAGTTATAACGTTTTAAAGTTTTCTAACTAGATTTTTGAGTTTTTGGGTTGAAATGCAGTTGTGATTTGACCCTGTGGTGGTGATCCCGAATTTCGCACCTTTTTGCGCTAAGACGAGTAGTTTACGAGCTATAACCTTTTAAAGTTTTCTAACTAGATTTTTGAGTTTTTGGGTTGAAATTCAGTTGTGATTTGACCCTGTGGTGGTGATCCCGAATTTCGCACCTTTCTGCGCTAGGACGCGAAGTTTAGGAGTTTTAACGATTTAAAGTTTTCTAACATGAAATTTGAGGTTTTGGGTCGAAAAACAGTTGTGATTTGAGCCTGGGGTGGTGATCTCTAATTTCGCAACTTTTTGCGCTAGGACCCGAAGTTTATGAGTATTAACGATATAAATTTTTCTACCATGTAATTGGTGTTTTTCAGCAAATAAACAGTTTCTTTACGACCCTGGGGAGGTGAGCCAGAATTTCGCACCTTTTGCGCTAGGAAGCGAATTTTACGAGTTTTGACGATTTAAGATTTGTACCATGAAATTTGTGTTTTTGGGTCGAAAAACTGTTCTGATTTGACCCTGGGGTGGTGATCCCGAATTTATCACCTTTTTGCGCTAGGACGCGAAGTTTACGAGTTTAAACGATTTCAAGTTTTCTAACAAGAAATTTGAGTTTTTAGGTTGAAAAGCAGTTGTTATTTGACCCTGGGGTGGTGATCCCGAATTTCGCACCTTTCTGCGCTAGGACGCGTAGCTTACGATTTATAACGTTTTAAAGTTTTCTATCATAAAATTACGGTTTTTTAGTCGAAAAACAGTTTTGTTTGGGCCCTGGGGTGGTGATCCCGAATCTCGCTTCTTTTAGCTCTAAAACGCGAAGATTATCAGTTTGAACGATATAAATTTTTCTACCATGTAATTGGTGTTTTAATTTAAAGTTTTCTAACATGAAATTTGAGGTTTTGGGTTGAAATACAGTTGTGATTTGACCTTGTGGTGGTGATCCCGAATTTCGCACCTTTTTGCGCTAAGACGAGTAGCTTACGTGTTTTAACGATTTAAAGTTTTCTAACATGAAATTTGAGTTTTTGGGCTGAAATACAGTTGTGATTTGACCCTGTGGTGGTGATCCCGAATTTCGCACCTTTTTGCGCTAAGACGAGTAGTTTACGAGTTATAACGTTTTAAAGTTTTCTAACTAGATTTTTGAGTTTTTGGGTTGAAATGCAGTTGTGATTTGACCCTGTGGTGGTGATCCCGAATTTCGCACCTTTTTGCGCTAAGACGAGTAGTTTACGAGCTATAACCTTTTAAAGTTTTCTAACTAGATTTTTGAGTTTTTGGGTTGAAATTCAGTTGTGATTTGACCCTGTGGTGGTGATCCCGAATTTCGCACCTTTCTGCGCTAGGACGCGAAGTTTAGGAGTTTTAACGATTTAAAGTTTTCTAACATGAAATTTGAGGTTTTGGGTCGAAAAACAGTTGTGATTTGAGCCTGGGGTGGTGATCCCTAATTTCGCAACTTTTTGCGCTAGGACCCGAAGTTTATGAGTATTAACGATATAAATTTTTCTACCATGTAATTGGTGTTTTTCAGCAAATAAACAGTTTCTTTACGACCCTGGGGAGGTGAGCCAGAATTTCGCACCTTTTGCGCTAGGAAGCGAATTTTACGAGTTTTGACGATTTAAGATTTGTACCATGAAATTTGTGTTTTTGGGTCGAAAAACTGTTCTGATTTGACCCTGGGGTGGTGATCCCGAATTTATCACCTTTTTGCGCTAGAACGCGAAGTTTACGAGTTTAAACGATTTCAAGTTTTCTAACAAGAAATTTGAGTTTTTAGGTTGAAAAGCAGTTGTTATTTGACCCTGGGGTGGTGATCCCGAATTTCGCACCTTTTTGCGCTAGGACGCGTAGCTTACGATTTATAACGTTTTAAAGTTTTCTATCATAAAATTACGGTTTTTTAGTCGAAAAACAGTTTTGTTTGGACCCTGGGGTGGTGATCCCGAATCTCGCTTCTTTTAGCTCTAAAACGCGAAGTTTATCAGTTTGAACGATATAAATTTTTCTACCATGTAATTGGTGTTTTAATTTAAAGTTTTCTAACATGAAATTTGAGGTTTTGGGTTGAAATACAGTTGTGATTTGACCCTGTGGTGGTGATCCCGAATTTCGCACCTTTTTGCGCTAAGACGAGTAGTTTACGAGTTATAACGTTTTAAAGTTTTCTAACTAGATCTTTGAGTTTTTGGGTTGAAATGCAGTTGTGATTTGACCATGCGGTGGTGATCCCGAATTTCGCACCTTTCTGCGCTAGGACGCGAAGTTTAGGAGTTTTAACGATTTAAAGTTTTCTAACATGAAATTTGAGGTTTTGGGTCGAAAAACAGTTGTGATTTGAGCCTGGGGTGGTGATCCCGAATTTATCACCTTTTTGCGCTAGGACGCGAAGTTTACGAGTTTAAACGATTTCAAGTTTTCTAACAAGAAATTTGAGTTTTTAGGTTGAAATGCAGTTGTTATTTGACCCTGGGGTGGTGATCCCGAATTTCGCACCTTTTTGCGCTAGGACGCGTAGCTTACGATTTATAACGTTTTAAAGTTTTCTATCATAAAATTACGGTTTTTTAGTCGAAAAACAGTTTTGTTTGGACCCTGGGGTGGTGATCCCGAATCTCGCTTCTTTTAGCTCTAAAACGCGAAGTTTATCAGTTTGAACGATATAAATTTTTCTACCATGTAATTGGTGTTTTTCCGCAAATAAACAGTTTCTTTACGACCCTGGGGAGGTGAGCCAGAATTTCGCACCTTTTTGCACTAGGAAGCGAATATACGAGTTATAACGTTTTAAAGTTTTCTAACATGATTTTTGAGTTTTTGGGTTGAAATACAGTTGTGATTTGACCCTGTGGTGGTGATCCCGAATTTCGCACCTTTCTGCGCTAGGACGCGAAGTTTACGAGTTTTAACGATTTAAAGTTTTCTGACATGATTTGTGAGTTTTTGGGTTGAAATACAGTTGTGATTTGACCCTGTGGTGGTGATCCCGAATTTCGCACCTTTCTGCGCTAGGACGCGAAGTTTACGCGTTTTAACGATTTAAAGTTTTCTAACATGAAATTTGAGGTTTTGGGTTGAAATACAGTTGTGATTTGACCTTGTGGTGGTGATCCCGAATTTCGCACCTTTTTGCGCTAGGACGCGTAGCTTACGATTTATAACGTTTTAAAGTTTTCTATCATGAAACTTGGGTTTTTGGGTCGAAAAACAGTTTTGTTTTGACCCTGTGGTGGTGATCCCGAATTTCGCACCTTTTTGCGCTAAGACGAGTAGTTTACGAGTTATAAAGTTTTAAAGTTTTCTAACTAGATTTTTGAGTTTTTGGGTTGAAATGCAGTTGTGATTTGACCCTGTGGTGGTGATCCCGAATTTCGCACCTTTCTGCGCTAGGACGCGAAGTTTACGAGTTTTAACGATTTAAAGTTTTCTAACATGAAATTTTAGGTTTTGGGTCGAAAAACAGTTGTGATTTGAGCCTGGGGTGGTGATCCCTAATTTCGCACCTTTTTGCGCTAGGACCCGAAGTTTATGAATATTAACGATATAAATTTTTCTACCATGTAATTGGTGTTTTTCAGCAAATAAACAGTTTCTTTACGACCCTGGGGAGGTGAGCCAGAATTTCGCACCTTTTGCGCTAGGAAGCGAATTTTACGAGTTTTGACGATTTAAGATTTGTACCATGAAATTTGTGTTTTTGGGTCGAAAAACTGTTCTGATTTGACCCTGGGGTGGTGATCCCGAATTTATCACCTTTTTGCGCTAGGACGCGAAGTTTACGAGTTTAAACGATTTCAAGTTTCTAACAAGAAATTTGAGTTTTTAGGTTGAAATGCAGTTGTTATTTGACCCTGGGGTGGTGATCCCGAATTTCGCACCTTTTTGCGCTAGGACGCGTAGCTTACGATTTATAACATTTTAAAGTTTTCTATCATAAAATTACGGTTTTTTAGTCGAAAAACAGTTTTGTTTGGACCCTGGGGTGGTGATCCCGAATCTCGCTTCTTTTAGCTCTAAAACGCGAAGTTTATCAGTTTGAATGATATACATTTTTCTACCATGTAATTGGTGTTTTAATTTAAAGTTTTCTAACATGAAATTTGAGGTTTTGGGTTGAAATGCAGTTGTGATTTGACCCTGTGGTGGCGATCCCGAATTTCACACCTTTTTGCGCTAAGACGAGTAGTTTACGAGTTATAACGTTTTAAAGTTTTCTAACTAGATTTTTGAGTTTTTGGGTTGAAATGCAGTTGTGATTTGACCCTGCGGTGGTGATCCCGAATTTCGCACCTTTCTGCGCTAGGACGCGAAGTTTAGGAGTTTTAACGATTTAAAGTTTTCTAACATGAAATTTGAGGTTTTGGGTCGAAAAACAGTTGTGATTTGAGCCTGGGGTGGTGATCCCTAATTTATCACCTTTTTACGCTAGGACCCGAAGTTTATGAGTATTAACGATATAAATTTTTCTACCATGTAATTGGTGTTTTTCAGCAAATAAACAGTTTCTTTACGACCCTGGGGAGGTGAGCCAGAATTTCGCACCTTTTGCGCTAGGAAGCGAATTTTACGAGTTTTGACGATTTAAGATTTGTACCATGAAATTTGTGTTTTTGGGTCGAAAAACTGTTCTGATTTGACCCTGGGGTGGTGATCCCGAATTTATCACCTTTTTGCGCTAGGACGCGAAGTTTACGAGTTTAAACGATTTCAAGTTTTCTAACAAGAAATTTGAGTTTTTAGGTTGAAATGCAGTTGTTATTTGACCCTGGGGTGGTGATCCCGAATTTCGCACCTATTTGAGCTAGGACGCGTAGCTTACGATTTATAATGTTTTAAAGTTTTCTTTCATAAAATTACGGTTTTTTAGTCGAAACCACCCTGGGGTGGTGATCCCGAATCTCGCTTCTTTTAGCTCTAAAACGCGAAGTTTATCAGTTTGAACGATATAAATTTTTCTACCATGTAATTGGTGTTTTTCCGCAAATAAACAGTTTCTTTACGACCCTGGGGAGGTGAGCCAGAATTTCGCACCTTTTTGCACTAGGAAGCGAATATACGAGTTATAACGTTTTAAAGTTTTCTAACATGATTTTTGAGTTTTTGGGTTGAAATACAGTTGTGATTTGACCCTGTGGTGGTGATCCCGAATTTCGCACCTTTCTGCGCTAGGACGCGAAGTTTACGAGTTTTAACGATTTAAAGTTTTCTGACATGATTTGTGAGTTTTTGGGTTGAAATACAGTTGTGATTTGACCCTGTGGTGGTGATCCCGAATTTCGCATCTTTCTGCGCTAGGACGCGAAGTTTACGTGTTTTAACGATTTAAAGTTTTCTAACATGAAATTTGAGGTTTTGGGTTGAAATACAGTTGTGATTTGACCTTGTGGTGGTGATCCCGAATTTCGCACCTTTTTGCGCTAAGACGAGTAGCTTACGAGTTATAACGTTTTAAAGTTTTCTATCATGAAACTTGGGTTTTTGGGTCGAAAAACAGTTTTGTTTTGAAACTGTGGTGGTGATCCCGAATATCGCACCTTTTTGCGCTAAGACGAGTAGTTTACGAGTTATAACGTTTTAAAGTTTTCTAACTAGATTTTTGAGTTTTTGGGTTGAAATGCAGTTGTGATTTGACCCTGTGGTGGTGATCCCGAATTTCGCACCTTTCTGCGCTAGGACGCGAAGTTTACGAGTTTTAACGATTTAAAGTTTTCTAACATGAAATTTTAGGTTTTGGGTCGAAAAACAGTTGTGATTTGAGCCTGGGGTGGTGATCCCTAATTTCGCACCTTTTTGCGCTAGGACCCGAAGTTTATGAATATTAACGATATAAATTTTTCTACCATGCAATTGGTGTTTTTCAGCAAATAAACAGTTTCTTTACGACCCTGGGGAGGTGAGCCAGAATTTCGCACCTTTTGCGCTAGGAAGCGAATTTTACGAGTTTTGACGATTTAAGATTTGTACCATGAAATTTGTGTTTTTGGGTCGAAAAACTGTTCTGATTTGACCCTGGGGTGGTGATCCCGAATTTATCACCTTTTTGCGCTAGGACGCGAAGTTTACGAGTTTAAACGATTTCAAGTTTTCTAACAAGAAATTTGAGTTTTTAGGTTGAAAAGCAGTTGTTATTTGACCCTGGGGTGGTGATCCCGAATTTCGCACCTTTCTGCGCTAGGACGCGTAGCTTACGATTTATAACGTTTTAAAGTTTTCTATCATAAAATTACGGTTTTTTAGTCGAAAAACAGTTTTGTTTGGGCCCTGGGGTGGTGATCCCGAATCTCGCTTCTTTTAGCTCTAAAACGCGAAGATTATCAGTTTGAACGATATAAATTTTTCTACCATGTAATTGGTGTTTTAATTTAAAGTTTTCTAACATGAAATTTGAGGTTTTGGGTTGAAATACAGTTGTGATTTGACCTTGTGGTGGTGATCCCGAATTTCGCACCTTTTTGCGCTAAGACGAGTAGCTTACGTGTTTTAACGATTTAAAGTTTTCTAACATGAAATTTGAGTTTTTGGGCTGAAATACAGTTGTGATTTGACCCTGTGGTGGTGATCCCGAATTTCGCACCTTTTTGCGCTAAGACGAGTAGTTTACGAGTTATAATGTTTTAAAGTTTTCTAACTAGATTTTTGAGTTTTTGGGTTGAAATGCAGTTGTGATTTGACCCTGTGGTGGTGATCCCGAATTTCGCACCTTTTTGCGCTAAGACGAGTAGTTTACGAGTTATAACGTTTTAAAGTTTTCTAACTAGATTTTTGAGTTTTTGGGTTGAAATGCAGTTGTGATTTGACCCTGTGGTGGTGATCCCGAATTTCGCACCTTTCTGCGCTAGGACGCGAAGTTTAGGAGTTTTAACGATTTAAAGTTTTCTAACATGAAATTTGAGGTTTTGGGTCGAAAAAAAGTTGTGATTTGAGCCTGGGGTGGTGATCCCTAATTTCGCAACTTTTTGCGCTAGGACCCGAAGTTTATGAGTATTAGCGATATAAATTTTTCTACCATGTAATTGGTGTTTTTCAGCAAATAAACAGTTTCTTTACGAACCTGGGGAGGTGAGCCAGAATTTCGCACCTTTTGCGCTAGGAAGCGAATTTTACGAGTTTTGACGATTTAAGATTTGTACCATGAAATTTGTGTTTTTGGGTCGAAAAACTGTTCTGATTTGACCCTGGGGTGGTGATCCCGAATTTATCACCTTTTTGCGCTAGGACGCGAAGTTTACGAGTTTAAACCATTTCAAGTTTTCTAACAAGAAATTTGAGTTTTTAGGTTGAAATGCAGTTGTTATTTGACCCTGGGGTGGTGATCCCGAATTTCGCACCTTTTTGCGCTAGGACGCGTAGCTTACGATTTATAACGTTTTAAAGTTTTCTATCATAAAATTACGGTTTTTTAGTCGAAAAACAGTTTTGTTTGGACCCTGGGGTGGTGATCCCGAATTTTGCTTCTTTTAGCTCTAGGTCGCGAAGTTTATCAGTTTGAACGATATAAATTTTTCTACCATGTAATTGGTGTTTTTCCGCAAATAAACAGTTTCTTTACGACCCTGGGGAGGTGAGCCAGAATTTCCCACCTTTTTGCACTAGGAAGCGAATATACGAGTTTTAACGACTTAAAGTTTTCTTACATTATTTTTGAGTTTTTGGGTTGAAATACAGTTGTGATTTGACCCTGTGGTGGTGATTCCGAATTTCGCACCTTTCTGCGCTAGAATGCGAAGTTTACGTGTTTTAACGATTTAAAGTTTTCTAACATGAAATTTGAGTTTTTGGGCTGAAATACAGTTGTGATTTGACCCTGTGGTGGTGATCCCGAATTTCGCACCTTTTTGCGCTAAGACGAGTAGTTTACGAGTTATAATGTTTTAAAGTTTTCTAACTAGATTTTTGAGTTTTTGGGTTGAAATGCAGTTGTGATTTGACCCTGTGGTGGTGATCCCGAATTTCGCACCTTTTTGCGCTAAGACGAGTAGTTTACGAGTTATAACGTTTTAAAGTTTTCTAACTAGATTTTTGAGTTTTTGGGTTGAAATGCAGTTGTGATTTGACCCTGTGGTGGTGATCCCGAATTTCGCACCTTTCTGCGCTAGGACGCGAAGTTTAGGAGTTTTAACGATTTAAAGTTTTCTAACATGAAATTTGAGGTTTTGGGTCGAAAAACAGTTGTGATTTGAGCCTGGGGTGGTGATCCCTAATTTCGCAACTTTTTGCGCTAGGACCCGAAGTTTATGAGTATTAACGATATAAATTTTTCTACCATGTAATTGGTGTTTTTCAGCAAATAAACAGTTTCTTTACGAACCTGGGGAGGTGAGCCAGAATTTCGCACCTTTTGCGCTAGGAAGCGAATTTTACGAGTTTTGACGATTTAAGATTTGTACCATGAAATTTGTGTTTTTGGGTCGAAAAACTGTTCTGATTTGACCCTGGGGTGGTGATCCCGAATTTATCACCTTTTTGCGCTAGGACGCGAAGTTTACGAGTTTAAACGATTTCAAGTTTTCTAACAAGAAATTTGAGTTTTTAGGTTGAAATGCAGTTGTTATTTGACCCTGGGGTGGTGATCCCGAATTTCGCACCTTTTTGCGCTAAGACGAGTAGCCTACGTGTTTTAACGATTTAAAGTTTTCTAACATGAAATTTGAGTTTTTGGGCTGAAATACAGTTGTGATTTGACCCTGTGGTGGTGATCCCGAATTTCGCACCTTTTTGCGCTAAGACGAGTAGTTTACGAGTTATAACGTTTTAAAGTTTTCTAACTAGATTTTTGAGTTTTTGGGTTGAAATGCAGTTGTGATTTGACCCTGTGGTGGTGATCCCGAATTTCGCACCTTTTTGCGCTAAGACGAGTAGTTTACGAGTCATAACGTTTTAAAGTTTTCTAACTAGATTTTTGAGTTTTTGGGTTGAAATGCAGTTGTGATTTGACCCTGTGGTGGTGATCCCGAATTTCGCACCTTTCTGCGCTAGGACGCGAAGTTTAGGAGTTTTAACGATTTAAAGTTTTCTAACATGAAATTTGAGGTTTTGGGTCGAAAAACAGTTGTGATTTGAGCCTGGGGTGGTGATCCCTAATTTCGCAACTTTTTGCGCTAGGACCCGAAGTTTATGAGTATTAACGATATAAATTTTTCTACCATGTAATTGGTGTTTTTCAGCAAATAAACAGTTTCTTTACGACCCTGGGGAGGTGAGCCAGAATTTCGCACCTTTTGCGCTAGGAAGCGAATTTTACGAGTTTTGACGATTTAAGATTTGTACCATGAAATTTGTGTTTTTGGGTCGAAAAACTGTTCTGATTTGACCCTGGGGTGGTGATCCCGAATTTATCACCTTTTTGCGCTAGGACGCGAAGTTTACGAGTTTAAACGATTTCAAGTTTTCTAACAAGAAATTTGAGTTTTTAGGTTGAAATGCAGGTGTTATTTGACCCTGGGGTGGTGATCCCGAATTTCGCACCTTTTTGCGCTAGGACGCGTAGCTTACGATTTATAACGTTTTAAAGTTTTCTATCATAAAATTACGGTTTTTTAGTCGAAAAACAGTTTTGTTTGGACCCTGGGGTGGTGATCCCGAATCTCGCTTCTTTTAGCTCTAAAACGCGAAGTTTATCAGTTTGAACGATATAAATTTGTCTACCATGTAATTGTTGTTTTTCCGCAAATAAACAGTTTCTTTACGAACTTGGGGAGGTGAGCCAGAATTTCGCACCTTTTTGCACTAGGAAGCGAATATACGAGTTATAACGTTTTAAAGTTTTCTAACATGATTTTTGAGTTTTTGGGTTGAAATGCAGTTGTGATTTGACCCTGTGGTGGTGATCCCGAATTTCGCACCTTTTTGGGCTAAGACGAGTAGTTTACGAGTTATAACGTTTTAAAGTTTTCTATCATAAAATTACGGTTTTTTAGTCGAAAAACAGTTTTGTTTGGACCCTGGGGTGGTGATCCCGAATTTTGCTTCTTTTAGCTCTAGGTCGCGAAGTTTATCAGTTTGAACGATATAAATTTTTCTACCATGTAAATGGTGTTTTTCCGCAAATAAACAGTTTCTTTACGACCCTGGGGAGGTGAGCCAGAATTTCCCACCTTTTTGCACTAGGAAGCGAATATACGAGTTTTAACGACTTAAAGTTTTCTTACATTATTTTTGAGTTTTTGGGTTGAAATACAGTTGTGATTTGACCCTGTGGTGGTGATTCCGAATTTCGCACCTTTCTGCGCTAGAATGCGAAGTTTACGTGTTTTAACGATTTAAAGTTTTCTAACATGAAATTTGAGTTTTTGGGCTGAAATACAGTTGTGATTTGACCCTGTGGTGGTGATCCCGAATTTCGCACCTTTTTGCGCTAAGACGAGTAGTTTACGAGTTATAATGTTTTAAAGTTTTCTAACTAGATTTTTGAGTTTTTGGGTTGAAATGCAGTTGTGATTTGACCCTGTGGTGGTGATCCCGAATTTCGCACCTTTTTGCGCTAAGACGAGTAGTTTACGAGTTATAACGTTTTAAAGTTTTCTAACTAGATTTTTGAGTTTTTGGGTTGAAATGCAGTTGTGATTTGACCCTGTGGTGGTGATCCCGAATTTCGCACCTTTCTGCGCTAGGACGCGAAGTTTAGGAGTTTTAACGATTTAAAGTTTTCTAACATGAAATTTGAGGTTTTGGGTCGAAAAACAGTTGTGATTTGAGCCTGGGGTGGTGATCCCTAATTTCGCAACTTTTTGCGCTAGGACCCGAAGTTTATGAGTATTAACGATATAAATTTTTCTACCATGTAATTGGTGTTTTTCAGCAAATAAACAGTTTCTTTACGAACCTGGGGAGGTGAGCCAGAATTTCGCACCTTTTGCGCTAGGAAGCGAATTTTACGAGTTTTGACGATTTAAGATTTGTACCATGAAATTTGTGTTTTTGGGTCGAAAAACTGTTCTGATTTGACCCTGGGGTGGTGATCCCGAATTTATCACCTTTTTGCGCTAGGACGCGAAGTTTACGAGTTTAAACGATTTCAAGTTTTCTAACAAGAAATTTGAGTTTTTAGGTTGAAATGCAGTTGTTATTTGACCCTGGGGTGGTGATCCCGAATTTCGCACCTTTTTGCGCTAAGACGAGTAGCTTACGTGTTTTAACGATTTAAAGTTTTCTAACATGAAATTTGAGTTTTTGGGCTGAAATACAGTTGTGATTTGACCCTGTGGTGGTGATCCCGAATTTCGCACCTTTTTGCGCTAAGACGAGTAGTTTACGAGTTATAACGTTTTAAAGTTTTCTAACTAGATTTTTGAGTTTTTGGGTTGAAATGCAGTTGTGATTTGACCCTGTGGTGGTGATCCCGAATTTCGCACCTTTTTGCGCTAAGACGAGTAGTTTACGAGTCATAACGTTTTAAAGTTTTCTAACTAGATTTTTGAGTTTTTGGGTTGAAATGCAGTTGTGATTTGACCCTGTGGTGGTGATCCCGAATTTCGCACCTTTCTGCGCTAGGACGCGAAGTTTAGGAGTTTTAACGATTTAAAGTTTTCTAACATGAAATTTGAGGTTTTGGGTCGAAAAACAGTTGTGATTTGAGCCTGGGGTGGTGATCCCTAATTTCGCAACTTTTTGCGCTAGGACCCGAAGTTTATGAGTATTAACGATATAAATTTTTCTACCATGTAATTGGTGTTTTTCAGCAAATAAACAGTTTCTTTACGACCCTGGGGAGGTGAGCCAGAATTTCGCACCTTTTGCGCTAGGAAGCGAATTTTACGAGTTTTGACGATTTAAGATTTGTACCATGAAATTTGTGTTTTTGGGTCGAAAAACTGTTCTGATTTGACCCTGGGGTGGTGATCCCGAATTTATCACCTTTTTGCGCTAGGACGCGAAGTTTACGAGTTTAAACGATTTCAAGTTTTCTAACAAGAAATTTGAGTTTTTAGGTTGAAATGCAGGTGTTATTTGACCCTGGGGTGGTGATCCCGAATTTCGCACCTTTTTGCGCTAGGACGCGTAGCTTACGATTTATAACGTTTTAAAGTTTTCTATCATAAAATTACGGTTTTTTAGTCGAAAAACAGTTTTGTTTGGACCCTGGGGTGGTGATCCCGAATCTCGCTTCTTTTAGCTCTAAAACGCGAAGTTTATCAGTTTGAACGATATAAATTTGTCTACCATGTAATTGTTGTTTTTCCGCAAATAAACAGTTTCTTTACGAACTTGGGGAGGTGAGCCAGAATTTCGCACCTTTTTGCACTAGGAAGCGAATATACGAGTTATAACGTTTTAAAGTTTTCTAACATGATTTTTGAGTTTTTGGGTTGAAATGCAGTTGTGATTTGACCCTGTGGTGGTGATCCCGAATTTCGCACCTTTTTGGGCTAAGACGAGTAGTTTACGAGTTATAACGTTTTAAAGTTTTCTAACTGGATTTTAGAGTTTTTGGGTTGAAATGCAGTTGTGATTTGACCCTGTGGTGGTGATCCCGAATTTCGCACCTTTCTGCGCTAGGACGCGACGTTTACGTGTTTTAACGATTTAAAGTTTTCTAACATGATTTGTGAGTTTTTGGGTTGAAATACAGTTGTGATTTGACCCTGTGGTGGTGATCCCGAATTTCGCACCTTTCTGCGCTGGGACGCGAAGTTTACGCGTTTTAACGATTTAAAGTTTTCTAACATGAAATTTGAGGTTTTGGGTTGAAATACAGTTGTGATTTGACCTTGTGGTGGTGATCCCGAATTTCGCACCTTTTTGCGCTAAGACGAGTAGTTTACGAGTTATAACGTTTTAAAGTTTTCTATCATGAAACTTGGGTTTTTGGTTTGAAAAACAGTTTTGTTTTGACCCTGTGGTGGTGATCCCGAATTTCGCACCTTTTTGCGCTAAGACGAGTAGTTTACGAGTTATAACGTTTTAAAGTTTTCTAACATGATTTTTGAGTTTTTGGGTTGAAACACAGTTGTGATTTGACCCTGTGGTGGTGATCCCGAATTTCGCACTTTTTTGCGCTAAGACGAGTTATAACGTTTTAAAGTTTTCTAACTAGATTTTTGAGTTTTTGGGTTGAAATGCAGTTGTGATTTGACCCTGTGGTGGTGATCCCGAATTTCGCACCTTTCTGCGCTAGGACGCGACGTTTACGTGTTTTAACGATTTAAAGTTTTCTAACATGATTTGTGAGTTTTTGGGTTGAAATACAGTTTTGTTTTGACCCTGGTGTGGTGATCCCGAATTTATCACCTTTTTGCGCTAGGACGCGAAGTTTACGAGTTTTAACGATTTAAAATTTTCTATGATGAAATTTGAGTTTTTGGGATAAAAAACAGATGTGATTTGACTCTGGTGGGATGATCCCGAATTTCGCACCTTTTTGCGCTAGGACGCGAATTTTACGAGTTTTAACGATTTAAAATTTTCCAATATTAAATTTGAGTTTTTGGGTTGAAAAATAGTTTTGTTTTGACTCTGGTGTGGTGATCCCGAATTTCGCACCTTTTGCGCTAGGACGCGAATTTTACGAGTTTTAACGATTTAAAATTTTCTAACATGAAATTTGAGTCTTTGGGCTGAAAAACAGTTTTGTTTTGACCCTGGTGTGGTGATCCCGAATTTCGCACCTTTTTGCGCTAGGACGCCAAGTTTACGAGTTGTAACGACTTAAAGTTTTCTAACATGAAATTAGAGTTTTTGGGTTGAAAAACAGTTTTGTTTTGACACTGGGGTGCTGATCCCGAATTTCGCACCTTTTGCGCTAGGACGCGAATTTTACGAGTTTTAACGATTTAAAATTTTCTAACATTAAATTTGAGTTTTTGGGTTGAAAAATAGTTTTGTTTTGACCCTGGGGTGGTGATCCCGAATTTCGCACTTTTTGCGCTAGGACGCGAATTTTACGAGTTTTACCGATTTAAAATTTTCTAACATTAAATTTGAGTTTTTGGGTTCAAAAATAGTTTTGTTTTGACCCTGGGGTGGTGATCCCGAATTTCGCACCTTTTTGCGATAGGCCGAGAATTTTACGAGTTTCAACGATTTAAAATTTTCTATGATGAAATTTGAGTTTTCGGGTTAAAAAAAAGTTGTGATTTGACCCTGGTGGGATGATCCCGAATTTCGCACCTTTTTGCGCTAGGACGCGAAGTTTACGAGTATTAACGATTTAAAATTTTCTATGATGAAATTTGAGTTTTTGGGTTGAAAAAAAGTTTTGTTTTGACCCTGTAGTGGTGATCCCGAATTTCGCACCTTTTTGTGCTAGGACGCGAAGTTTACGAGTTGTAACGATTTAAAGTTTTCTAACATGAAATTTGAGTTTTTGGGTTGAAAAACAGTTTTGTTTTGACTCTGGGGTGCTGATCCCGAATTTCGCACCTTTTTGCGCTAGGACGCGAAGTTTACGAGTTTTAACGATTTAAAATTTTCCAACATTAAATTTGAGTTTTTGGGTTGAAAAATTGTTTTGTTTTGACCCTGGGGTGGTGATCCCGAATTTCGCACCTTTTGAGCTAGGACGCAAATTTTACGAGTTTTAACGATTTAAAATTTGTTATGATGAAATTTGAGTTTTTGGGTTGAAAAACAGTTTTGTTTTGACCCTGGTGTGGTGATCCCGAATTTAGCACCTTTCTGCGCTAGGACGCGAAGTTTACGAGTTTTAACGATTTAAAGTTTTCTGACATGATTTGTGAGTTTTTGGGTTGAAATACAGTTGTGATTTGACCCTGTGGTGGTGATCCCGAATTTCGCACCTTTCTGCGCTAGGACGCGAAGTTTACGCGTTTTAACGATTTAAAGTTTTCTAACACGAAATTTGAGGTTTTGGGTTGAAATACAGTTGTGATTTGACCTTGTGGTGGTGATCCCGAATTTCGCACCTTTTTGCGCTAAGACGAGTAGTTTACGAGTTATAACGTTTTAAAATTTTCTATCATGAAACTTGGGTTTTTGGTTTGAAAAACAGTTTTGTTTTGACCCTGTGGTGGTGATCCCGAATTTCGCACCTTTTTGCGCTAAGACGAGTAGTTTACGAGTTATAACGTTTTAAAGTTTTCTAACATGATTTGTGAGTTTTTGGGTTGAAATACAGTTTTGTTTTGACCCTGGTGTGGTGATCCCGAATTTCGCACCTTTTTGCGCTAGGAAGCGAATATACGAGTTTTAACGACTTAAAGTTTTCTTACATTATTTTTGAGTTTTTGGGTTGAAATACAGTTGTGATTTGACCCTGTGGTGGTGATTCCGAATTTCGCACCTTTCTGCGCTAGAATGCGAAGTTTACGTGTTTTAACGATTTAAAGTTTTCTAACATGAAATTTGAGTTTTTGGGCTGAAATACAGTTGTGATTTGACCCTGTGGTGGTGATCCCGAATTTCGCACCTTTTTGCGCTAAGACGAGTAGTTTACGAGTTATAACGTTTTAAAGTTTTCTAACATGATTTTTGAGTTTTTGGGTTGAAACACAGTTGTGATTTGACCCTGTGGTGGTGATCCCGAATTTCGCACTTTTTTGCGCTAAGACGAGTTATAACGTTTTAAAGTTTTCTAACTAGATTTTTGAGTTTTTGGGTTGAAATGCAGTTGTGATTTGACCCTGTGGTGGTGATCCCGAATTTCGCACCTTTCTGCGCTAGGACGCGACGTTTACGTGTTTTAACGATTTAAAGTTTTCTAACATGATTTGTGAGTTTTTGGGTTGAAATACAGTTTTGTTTTGACCCTGGTGTGGCGATCCCGAATTTCGCACCTTTTTGCGCTAGGACGCCAAGTTTACGAGTTTTAACGATTTAAAATTTTCTATGATGAAATTTGAGTTTTTGGGATAAAAAACAGTTGTGATTTGACTCTGGTGGGATGATCCCGAATTTCGCACCTTTTTGCGCTAGGACGCGAATTTTACGAGTTTTAACGATTTAAAATTTTCCAATATTAAATTTGAGTTTTTGGGTTGAAAAATAGTTTTGTTTTGACTCTGGTGTGGTGATCCCGAATTTCGCACCTTTTGCGCTAGGACGCGAATTTTACGAGTTTTAACGATTTAAAATTTTCTAACATGAAATTTGAGTCTTTGGGCTGAAAAACAGTTTTGTTTTGACCCTGGTGTGGTGATCCCGAATTTCGCACCTTTTTGCGCTAGGACGCCAAGTTTACGAGTTGTAACGACTTAAAGTTTTCTAACATGAAATTAGAGTTTTTGGGTTGAAAAACAGTTTTGTTTTGACACTGGGGTGCTGATCCCGAATTTCGCACCTTTTGCGCTAGGACGCGAATTTTACGAGTTTTAACGATTTAAAATTTTCTAACATTAAATTTGAGTTTTTGGGTTGAAAAATAGTTTTGTTTTGACCCTGTTGTGGTGATCCCGAATTTCGCACTTTTTGCGCTAGGACGCGAATTTTACGAGTTTTACCGATTTAAAATTTTCTAACATTAAATTTGAGTTTTTGGGTTCAAAAATAGTTTTGTTTTGACCCTGGGGTGGTGATCCCGAATCTCGCACCTTTTTGCGATAGGCCGAGAATTTTACGAGTTTCAACGATTTAAAATTTTCTATGATGAAATTTGAGTTTTCGGGTTAAAAAAAAGTTGTGATTTGACCCTGGTGGGATGATCCCGAATTTCGCACCTTTTTGCGCTAGGACGCGAAGTTTACGAGTATTAACGATTTAAAATTTTCTATGATGAAATTTGAGTTTTTGGGTTGAAAAAAAGTTTTGTTTTGACCCTGTAGTGGTGATCCCGAATTTCGCACCTTTTTGTGCTAGGACGCGAAGTTTACGAGTTGTAACGATTTAAAGTTTTCTAACATGAAATTTGAGTTTTTGGGTTGAAAAACAGTTTTGTTTTGACTCTGGGGTGCTGATCCCGAATTTCGCACCTTTTTGCGCTAGGACGCGAAGTTTACGAGTTTTAACGATTTAAAATTTTCCAACATTAAATTTGAGTTTTTGGGTTGAAAAATTGTTTTGTTTTGACCCTGGGGTGGTGATCCCGAATTTCGCACCTTTTGAGCTAGGACGCAAATTTTACGAGTTTTAACGATTTAAAATTTGTTATGATGAAATTTGAGTTTTTGGGTTGAAAAACAGTTTTGTTTTGACCCTGGTGTGGTGATCCCGAATTTAGCACCTTTCTGCGCTAGGACGCGAAGTTTACGAGTTTTAACGATTTAAAGTTTTCTGACATGATTTGTGAGTTTTTGGGTTGAAATACAGTTGTGATTTGACCCTGTGGTGGTGATCCCGAATTTCGCACCTTTCTGCGCTAGGACGCGAAGTTTACGCGTTTTAACGATTTAAAGTTTTCTAACACGAAATTTGAGGTTTTGGGTTGAAATACAGTTGTGATTTGACCTTGTGGTGGTGATCCCGAATTTCGCACCTTTTTGCGCTAAGACGAGTAGTTTACGAGTTATAACGTTTTAAAGTTTTCTATCATGAAACTTGGGTTTTTGGTTTGAAAAACAGTTTTGTTTTGACCCTGTGGTGGTGATCCCGAATTTCGCACCTTTTTGCGCTAAGACGAGTAGTTTACGAGTTATAACGTTTTAAAGTTTTCTAACATGATTTGTGAGTTTTTGGGTTGAAATACAGTTTTGTTTTGACCCTGGTGTGGTGATCCCGAATTTCGCACCTTTTTGCGCTAGGACGCGAAGTTTACGAGTTTTAACGATTTAAAATTTTCCAACATTAAATTTGAGTTTTTGGGTTGAAAAATTGTTTTGTTTTGCCCCTGGGGTGGTGATCCCGAATTTCGCACCTTTTGAGCTAGGACGCAAATTTTACGAGTTTTAACGATTTAAAATTTGTTATGATGAAATTTGAGTTTTTGGGTTGAAAAACAGTTTTATTTTGACGCTGGGGTGGTGATCCCGAATTTCGCACCTTTTGCGCTAGGACGCGAAGTTTACGAGTTTAAACGATTTCAAGTTTTCTAACAAGAAATTTGAGTTTTTAGGTTGAAATGCAGTTGTTATTTGACCCTGGGGTGGTGATCCCGAATTTCGCACCTTTTTGCGCTAGGACGCGTAGCTTACGATTTATAACGTTTTAAAGTTTTCTATCATAAAATTACGGTTTTTTAGTCGAAAAACAGTTTTGTTTGGACCCTGGGGTGGTGATCCCGAATTTTGCTTCTTTTAGCTCTAGGTCGCGAAGTTTATCAGTTTGAACGATATAAATTTTTCTACCATGTAATTGGTGTTTTTCCGCAAATAAACAGTTTCTTTACGACCCTGGGGAGGTGAGCCAGAATTTCGCACCTTTTTGCACTAGGAAGCGAATATACGAGTTTTAACGACTTAAAGTGTTCTTACATTATTTTTGAGTTTTTGGGTTGAAATACAGTTGTGATTTGACCCTGTGGTGGTGATTCCGAATTTCGCACCTTTCTGCGCTAGAATGCGAAGTTTACGTGTTTTAACGATTTAAAGTTTTCTAACATGAAATTTGAGTTTTTGGGCTGAAATATATATCAAAGTTGTGATTTGACCCTGTGGTGGTGATCCCGAATTTCGCACCTTTTTGCGCTAAGACGAGTAGTTTACGAGTTATAATGTTTTAAAGTTTTCTAACTAGATTTTTGAGTTTTTGGGTTGAAATGCAGTTGTGATTTGACCCTGTGGTGGTGATCCCGAATTTCGCACCTTTCTGCGCTAGGACGCGAAGTTTAGGAGTTTTAACGATTTAAAGTTTTCTAACATGAAATTTGAGGTTTTGGGTCGAAAAACAGTTGTGATTTGAGCCTGGGGTGGTGATCCCTAATTTCGCAACTTTTTGCGCTAGGACCCGAAGTTTATGAGTATTAACGATATAAATTTTTCTACCATGTAATTGGTGTTTTTCAGCAAATAAACAGTTTCTTTACGAACCTGGGGAGGTGAGCCAGAATTTCGCACCTTTTGCGCTAGGAAGCGAATTTTACGAGTTTTGACGATTTAAGATTTGTACCATGAAATTTGTGTTTTTGGGTCGAAAAACTGTTCTGATTTGACCCTGGGGTGGTGATCCCGAATTTATCACCTTTTTGCGCTAGGACGCGAAGTTTACGAGTTTAAACGATTTCAAGTTTTCTAACAAGAAATTTGAGTTTTTAGGTTGAAAAGCAGTTGTTATTTGACCCTGGGGTGGTGATCCCGAATTTCGCACCTTTCTGCGCTAGGACGCGTAGCTTACGATTTATAACGTTTTAAAGTTTTCTATCATAAAATTACGGTTTTTTAGTCGAAAAACAGTTTTGTTTGGGCCCTGGGGTGGTGATCCCGAATCTCGCTTCTTTTAGCTCTAAAACGCGAAGATTATCAGTTTGAACGATATAAATTTTTCTACCATGTAATTGGTGTTTTAATTTAAAGTTTTCTAACATGAAATTTGAGTTTTTGG
The DNA here is from genome assembly GCA_949716465.1 of Chalcosyrphus nemorum. Classification (NCBI taxonomy): domain Eukaryota; kingdom Metazoa; phylum Arthropoda; class Insecta; order Diptera; family Syrphidae; genus Chalcosyrphus; species Chalcosyrphus nemorum. The sequence goes on along the minus strand of CATIXX010000088.1, from coordinate 292,212 downwards.
GCTGAAATACAGTTGTGATTTGACCCTGTGGTGGTGATCCCGAATTTCGCACCTTTTTGCGCTAAGACGAGTAGTTTACGAGTTATAATGTTTTAAAGTTTTCTAACTAGATTTTTGAGTTTTTGGGTTGAAATGCAGTTGTGATTTGACCCTGTGGTGGTGATCCCGAATTTCGCACCTTTTTGCGCTAAGACGAGTAGTTTACGAGTTATAACGTTTTAAAGTTTTCTAACTAGATTTTTGAGTTTTTGGGTTGAAATGCAGTTGTGATTTGACCCTGTGGTGGTGATCACGAATTTCGCACCTTTCTGCGCTAGGACGCGAAGTTTAGGAGTGTTAACGATTTAAAGTTTTCTAACATGAAATTTGAGGTTTTGGGTCGAAAAACAGTTGTGATTTGAGCCTGGGGTGGTGATCCCTAATTTCGCAACTTTTTGCGCTAGGACCCGAAGCTTATGAGTATTAACGATATAAATTTTTCTACCATGTAATTGGTGTTTTTCAGCAAATAAACAGTTTCTTTACGAACCTGGGGAGGTGAGCCAGAATTTCGCACCTTTTGCGCTAGGAAGCGAATTTTACGAGTTTTGTCGATTTAAGATTTGTACCATGAAATTTGTGTTTTTGGGTCGAAAAACTGTTCTGATTTGACCCTGGGGTGGTGATCCCGAATTTATCACCTTTTTGCGCTAGGACGCGAAGTTTACGAGTTTAAACGATTTCAAGTTTTCTAACAAGAAATTTGAGTTTTTAGGTTGAAATGCAGTTGTTATTTGACCCTGGGGTGGTGATCCCGAATTTCGCACCTTTTTGCGCTAAGACGAGTAGCTTACGTGTTTTAACGATTTAAAGTTTTCTAACATGAAATTTGAGTTTTTGGGCTGAAATACAGTTGTGATTTGACCCTGTGGTGGTGATCCCGAATTTCGCACCTTTTTGCGCTAAGACGAGTAGTTTACGAGTTATAACGTTTTAAAGTTTTCTAACTAGATTTTTGAGTTTTTGGGTTGAAATGCAGTTGTGATTTGACCCTGTGGTGGTGATCCCGAATTTCGCACCTTTTTGCGCTAAGACGAGTAGTTTACGAGTCATAACGTTTTAAAGTTTTCTAACTAGATTTTTGAGTTTTTGGGTTGAAATGCAGTTGTGATTTGACCCTGTGGTGGTGATCCCGAATTTCGCACCTTTCTGCGCTAGGACGCGAAGTTTAGGAGTTTTAACGATTTAAAGTTTTCTAACATGAAATTTGAGGTTTTGGGTCGAAAAACAGTTGTGATTTGAGCCTGGGGTGGTGATCCCTAATTTCGCAACTTTTTGCGCTAGGACCCGAAGTTTATGAGTATTAACGATATAAATTTTTCTACCATGTAATTGGTGTTTTTCAGCAAATAAACAGTTTCTTTACGACCCTGGGGAGGTGAGCCAGAATTTCGCACCTTTTGCGCTAGGAAGCGAATTTTACGAGTTTTGACGATTTAAGATTTGTACCATGAAATTTGTGTTTTTGGGTCGAAAAACTGTTCTGATTTGACCCTGGGGTGGTGATCCCGAATTTATCACCTTTTTGCGCTAGGACGCGAAGTTTACGAGTTTAAACGATTTCAAGTTTTCTAACAAGAAATTTGAGTTTTTAGGTTGAAATGCAGGTGTTATTTGACCCTGGGGTGGTGATCCCGAATTTCGCACCTTTTTGCGCTAGGACGCGTAGCTTACGATTTATAACGTTTTAAAGTTTTCTATCATAAAATTACGGTTTTTTAGTCGAAAAACAGTTTTGTTTGGACCCTGGGGTGGTGATCCCGAATCTCGCTTCTTTTAGCTCTAAAACGCGAAGTTTATCAGTTTGAACGATATAAATTTGTCTACCATGTAATTGGTGTTTTTCCGCAAATAAACAGTTTCTTTACGAACTTGGGGAGGTGAGCCAGAATTTCGCACCTTTTTGCACTAAGACGAGTAGTTTACGAGTTATAACGTTTTAAAGTTTTCTAACTGGATTTTTGAGTTTTTGGGTTGAAATGCAGTTGTGATTTGACCCTGTGGTGGTGATCCCGAATTTCGCACCTTTCTGCGCTAGGACGCGACGTTTACGTGTTTTAACGATTTAAAGTTTTCTAACATGATTTGTGAGTTTTTGGGTTGAAATACAGTTGTGATTTGACCCTGTGGTGGTGATCCCGAATTTCGCACCTTTCTGCGCTGGGACGCGAAGTTTACGCGTTTTAACGATTTAAAGTTTTCTAACATGAAATTTGAGGTTTTGGGTTGAAATACAGTTGTGATTTGACCCTGTGGTGGTGATCCCGAATTTCGCACCTTTCTGCGCTGGGACGCGAAGTTTACGCGTTTTAACGATTTAAAGTTTTCTAACATGAAATTTGAGGTTTTGGGTTGAAATACAGTTGTGATTTGACCTTGTGGTGGTGATCCCGAATTTCGCACCTTTTTGCGCTAAGACGAGTAGTTTACGAGTTATAACGTTTTAAAGTTTTCTATCATGAAACTTGGGTTTTTGGTTTGAAAAACAGTTTTGTTTTGACCCTGTGGTGGTGATCCCGAATTTCGCACCTTTTTGCGCTAAGACGAGTAGTTTACGAGTTATAACGTTTTAAAGTTTTCTAACATGATTTTTGAGTTTTTGGGTTGAAACACAGTTGTGATTTGACCCTGTGGTGGTGATCCCGAATTTCGCACTTTTTTGCGCTAAGACGAGTTATAACGTTTTAAAGTTTTCTAACTAGATTTTTGAGTTTTTGGGTTGAAATGCAGTTGTGATTTGACCCTGTGGTGGTGATCCCGAATTTCGCACCTTTCTGCGCTAGGACGCGACGTTTACGTGTTTTAACGATTTAAAGTTTTCTAACATGATTTGTGAGTTTTTGGGTTGAAATACAGTTTTGTTTTGACCCTGGTGTGGTGATCCCGAATTTCGCACCTTTTTGCGCTAGGACGCCAAGTTTACGAGTTTTAACGATTTAAAATTTTCTATGATGAAATTCGAGTTTTTGGGATAAAAAACAGTTGTGATTTGACTCTGGTGGGATGATCCCGAATTTCGCACCTTTTTGCGCTAGGACGCGAATTTTACGAGTTTTAACGATTTAAAATTTTCCAATATTAAATTTGAGTTTTTGGGTTGAAAAATAGTTTTGTTTTGACTCTGGTGTGGTGATCCCGAATTTCGCACCTTTTGCGCTAGGACGCGAATTTTACGAGTTTTAACGATTTAAAATTTTCTAACATGAAATTTGAGTCTTTGGGCTGAAAAACAGTTTTGTTTTGACCCTGGTGTGGTGATCCCGAATTTCGCACCTTTTTGCGCTAGGACGCCAAGTTTACGAGTTGTAACGACTTAAAGTTTTCTAACATGAAATTAGAGTTTTTGGGTTGAAAAACAGTTTTGTTTTGACACTGGGGTGCTGATCCCGAATTTCGCACCTTTTGCGCTAGGACGCGAATTTTACGAGTTTTAACGAGTTAAAATTTTCTAACATTAAATTTGAGTTTTTGGGTTGAAAAATAGTTTTGTTTTGACCCTGGGGTGGTGATCCCGAATTTCGCACTTTTTGCTCTAGGACGCGAATTTTACGAGTTTTACCGATTTAAAATTTTCTAACATTAAATTTGAGTTTTTGGGTTCAAAAATAGTTTTGTTTTGACCCTGGGGTGGTGATCCCGAATTTCGCACCTTTTTGCGATAGGCCGAGAATTTTACGAGTTTCAACGATTTAAAATTTTCTATGATGAAATTTGAGTTTTCGGGTTAAAAAAAAGTTGTGATTTGACCCTGGTGGGATGATCCCGAATTTCGCACCTTTTTGCGCTAGGACGCGAAGTTTACGAGTTGTAACGATTTAAAGTTTTCTAACATGAAATTTGAGTTTTTGGGTTGAAAAACAGTTTTGTTTTGACTCTGGGGTGCTGATCCCGAATTTCGCACCTTTTTGCGCTAGGACGCGAAGTTTACGAGTTTTAACGATTTAAAATTTTCCAACATTAAATTTGAGTTTTTGGGTTGAAAAATTGTTTTGTTTTGACCCTGGGGTGGTGATCCCGAATTTCGCACCTTTTGAGCTAGGACGCAAATTTTACGAGTTTTAACGATTTAAAATTTGTTATGATGAAATTTGAGTTTTTGGGTTGAAAAACAGTTTTGTTTTGACCCTGGTGTGGTGATCACGAATTTCGCACCTTTCTGCGCTAGGACGCGAAGTTTACGAGTTTTAACGATTTAAAGTTTTCTGACATGATTTGTGAGTTTTTGGGTTGAAATACAGTTGTGATTTGACCCTGTGGTGGTGATCCCGAATTTCGCACCTTTCTGCGCTAGGACGCGAAGTTTACGCGTTTTAACGATTTAAAGTTTTCTAACACGAAATTTGAGGTTTTGGGTTGAAATACAGTTGTGATTTGACCTTGTGGTGGTGATCCCGAATTTCGCACCTTTTTGCGCTAAGACGAGTAGTTTACGAGTTATAACGTTTTAAAGTTTTCTATCATGAAACTTGGGTTTTTGGTTTGAAAAACAGTTTTGTTTTGACCCTGTGGTGGTGATCCCGAATTTCGCACCTTTTTGCGCTAAGACGAGTAGTTTACGAGTTATAACGTTTTAAAGTTTTCTAACATGATTTGTGAGTTTTTGGGTTGAAATACAGTTTTGTTTTGACCCTGGTGTGGTGATCCCGAATTTCGCACCTTTTTGCGCTAGGACGCCAAGTTTACGAGTTTTAACAATTTAAAATTTTCTATGATGAAATTTGAGTTTTTGGGATAAAAAACAGTTGTTATTTGACTCTGGTGGGATGATCCCGAATTTCGCACCTTTTTGCGCTAGGACGCGAAATTTACGAGTTTTAACGATTTAAAGTTTTCTAACATGAAATTTGAGTTTTTGGGTTGAAAAACAGTTTTGTTTTGACTCTGGGGTGCTGATCCCGAATTTCGCACCTTTTTGCGCTAGGACGCGAATTTTACGAGTTTTAACGATTTAAAATTTTCCAACATTAAATTTGAGTTTTTGGGTTGAAAAATTGTTTTGTTTTGACCCTGGGGTGGTGATCCTGAATTTCGCACCTTTTGAGCTAGGACGCGAATTTTACGAGTTTTAACGATTTAAAATTTTCTAACATTAAATTTGAGTTTTTGGGTTGAAAAATAGTTTTATTTTGACGCTGGGGTGGTGATCCCGAATTTCGCACCTTTTGCGCTAGGACGCGAATTTTACGAGTTTTAACGATTTAAAATTTTCTAACATGAAATTTGAGTTTTTGGGTTGAATAACAGTTTTGTTTTGACCCTGTTGTGGTGATCCCGAATTTCGCACCTTTTGCGCTAGGACGCGAAGTTTACGAGTATTAACGATTTAAAATTTTCTATGATGAAATTTGAGTTTTTAGGTTGAAAAAAAGTTTTGTTTTGACCCTGTAGTGGTGATCCCGAATTTCGCACCTTTTTGCGCTAGGACGCGAAGTTTACGAGTTTTAACGATTTAAAGTTTTTTAACATGAAATTTGAGTTTTTGGGTTGAAAAACAGTTTTGTTTTGACTCTGGGGTGCTGATCCCGAATTTCGCACCTTTTGCGCTAGGACGCGAAGTTTACGAGTATTAACGATTTAAAATTTTCTATGATGAAATTTGAGTTTTTGGGTTGAAAAAAAGTTTTGTTTTGACCCTGTAGTGGTGATCCCGAATTTCGCACCTTTTTGCGCTAGGACGCGAAGTTTACGAATTTTAACGATTTAAAGTTTTCTAACATGAAATTTGAGTTTTTGGGTTGAAAAACAGTTTTGTTTTGACCCTGTGGTGGTGATCCCGAATTTCGCACCTTTTTGCGCTAAGACGATTAGTTTACGAGTTATAACGTTTTAAAGTTTTCTAACTGGATTTTTGAGTTTTTGGGTTGAAATGCAGTTGTGATTTGACCCTGTGGTGGTGATCCCGAATTTCGCACCTTTCTGCGCTAGGACGCGACGTTTACGTGTTTTAACGATTTAAAGTTTTCTAACATGATTTGTGAGTTTTTGGGTTGAAATACAGTTGTGATTTGACCCTGTGGTGGTGATCCCGAATTTCGCACCTTTTTGCGCTAAGACGAGTAGTTTACGAGTTATAACGTTTTAAAGTTTTCTAACATGATTTTAGAGTTTTTGGGTTGAAACACAGTTGTGATTTGACCTTGTGGTGGTGATCCCGAATTTCGCACCTTTTTGCGCTAAGACGAGTAGTTTACGAGTTATAACGTTTTAAAGTTGTCTATCATGAAACTTGGGTTTTTGGTTTGAAAAACGGTTTTGTTTTGACCCTGTGGTGGTGATCCCGAATTTCGCACCTTTTTGCGCTAAGACGAGTAGTTTACGAGTTATAACGTTTTAAAGTTTTCTAACATGATTTGTGAGTTTTTGGGTTGAAATGCAGTTGTGATTTGACCCTGTGGTGGTGATCCCGAATTTCGCACCTTTCTGCGCTAGGACGCGACGTTTACGTGTTTTAACGATTTAAAGTTTTCTAACATGATTTGTGAGTTTTTGGGTTGAAATACAGTTGTGATTTGACCCTGTGGTGGTGATCCCGAATTTCGCACCTTTTTGCGCTAAGACGAGTAGTTTACGAGTTATAACGATTTAAAATTTTCTAACATGAAATTTGAGTTTTGTGTGGTGATCCCGAATTTCGCACCTTTTTGCGCTAGGACGCCAAGTTTACGAGTTTTAACGATTTAAAGTTTTCTAACATGAAATTAGAGTTTTTGGGTTGAAAAACAGTTTTGCTTTGACCCTTGTGTGGTGATGCCGAATTTCGCACCTGTTTGCGCTAGAACGCCAAGTTTACGAGTTTTAACGATTTAAAGTTTTCTAACATGAAATTTGAGTTTTTGGGTTGAAAAACAGTTTTGTTTTGACTCTGGGGTGCTGATCCCGAATTTCGCACCTTTTTGCGCTAGGACGCGAATTTTACGAGTTTTAACGATTTAAAATTTTCCAACATTAAATTTGAGTTTTTGGGTTGAAAAATAGTTTTATTTTGACGCTGGGGTGGTGATCCCGAATTTCGCACCTTTTGCGCTAGGACGCGAATTTTACGAGTTCTAACGATTTAAAATTTTCTAACATGAAATTTGAGTTTTTGGGTTGAATAACAGTTTTGTTTTGACCCTGTTGTGGTGATCCCGAATTTCGCACCTTTTGCGCTAGGACGCGAAGTTTACGAGTGTTAACGATTTAAAATTTTCTATGATGAAATTTGAGTTTTTAGGTTGAAAAAAAGTTTTGTTTTGACCCTGTATTGGTGATCCCGAATTTCGCACCTTTTTGCGCTAGGACGCGAAGTTTACGAGTTTTAACGATTTAAAATTTTCTAACATTAAATTTGAGTTTTTGGGTTGAAAAATAGTTTTATTTTGACGCTGGGGTGGTGATCCCGAATTTCGCACCTTTTGCGCTAGGACGCGAATTTTACGAGTTTTAACGATTTAAAATTTTCTAACATGAAATTTGAGTTTTTGGGTTGAATAACAGTTTTGTTTTGACCCTGTTGTGGTGATCCCGAATTTCGCACCTTTTGCGCTAGGACGCGAATTTTACGAGTTTTAACGATTTAAAATTTTCTAACATGAAATTTGAGTTTTTGGGTTGAATAACAGTTTTGTTTTGACCCTGTTGTGGTGATCCCGAATTTCGCACCTTTTGCGCTAGGACGCGAAGTTTACGAGTATTAACGATTTAAAATTTTCTATGATGAAATTTGAGTTTTTAGGTTGAAAAAAAGTTTTGTTTTGACCCTGTAGTGGTGATCCCGAATTTCGCACCTTTTTGCGCTAGGACGCGAAGTTTACGAGTTTTAACGATTTAAAGTTTTCTAACATGAAATTTGAGTTTTTGGGTTGAAAAACAGTTTTGTTTTGACCCTGGTGTGGTGATCCCGAATTTCGCACCTTTCTGCGCTAGGACGCGAAGTTTACGAGTTTTAACGATTTAAAGTTTTCTGACATGATTTGTGAGTTTTTGGGTTGAAATACAGTTGTGATTTGACCCTGTGGTGGTGATCCCGAATTTCGCACCTTTCTGCGCTAGGACGCGAAGTTTACGCGTTTTAACGATTTAAAGTTTTCTAACACGAAATTTGAGGTTTTGGGTTGAAATACAGTTGTGATTTGACCTTGTGGTGGTGATCCCGAATTTCGCACCTTTTTGCGCTAAGACGAGTAGTTTACGAGTTATAACGTTTTAAAGTTTTCTATCATGAAACTTGGGTTTTTGGTTTGAAAAACAGTTTTGTTTTGACATTGTGGTGGTGATCCCGAATTTCGCACCTTTTTGCGCTAAGACGAGTAGTTTACCAGTTATAACGTTTTAAAGTTTTCTAACATGATTTGTGAGTTTTTGGGTTGAAATACAGTTTTGTTTTGACCCTGGTGTGGTGATCCCGAATTTCGCACCTTTTTGCACTAGGACGCCAAGTTTACGAGTTTTAACAATTTAAAATTTTCTATGATGAAATTTGAGTTTTTGGGATAAAAAACAGTTGTTATTTGACTCTGGTGGGATGATCCCGAATTTCGCACCTTTTTGCGCTAGGACGCGAATTTTACGAGTTTTAACGATTTAAAATTTTCCAACATTAAATTTGAGTTTTTGGGTTGAAAAATAGTTTTATTTTGACGCTGGGGTGGTGATCCCGAATTTCGCACCTTTTGCGCTAGGACGCGAATTTTACGAGTTTTAACGATTTAAAATTTTCTAACATGAAATTTGAGTTTTTGGGTTGAATAACAGTTTTGTTTTGACCCTGTTGTGGTGATCCCGAATTTCGCACCTTTTGCGCTAGGACGCGAAGTTTACGAGTATTAACGATTTAAAATTTTCTATGATGAAATTTGAGTTTTTAGGTTGAAAAAAAGTTTTGTTTTGACCCTGTAGTGGTGATCCCGAATTTCGCACCTTTTTGCGCTAGGACGCGAAGTTTACGAGTTTTAACGATTTAAAGTTTTCTAACATGAAATTTGAGTTTTTGGGTTGAAAAACAGTTTTGTTTTGACCCTGGTGTGGTGATCCCGAATTTCGCACCTTTCTGCGCTAGGACGCGAAGTTTACGAGTTTTAACGATTTAAAGTTTTCTGACATGATTTGTGAGTTTTTGGGTTGAAATACAGTTGTGATTTGACCCTGTGGTGGTGATCCCGAATTTCGCACCTTTCTGCGCTAGGACGCGAAGTTTACGCGTTTTAACGATTTAAAGTTTTCTAACACGAAATTTGAGGTTTTGGGTTGAAATACAGTTGTGATTTGACCTTGTGGTGGTGATCCCGAATTTCGCACCTTTTTGCGCTAAGACGAGTAGTTTACGAGTTATAACGTTTTAAAGTTTTCTATCATGAAACTTGGGCTTTTGGTTTGAAAAACAGTTTTGTTTTGACATTGTGGTGGTGATCCCGAATTTCGCACCTTTTTGCGCTAAGACGAGTAGTTTACCAGTTATAACGTTTTAAAGTTTTCTAACATGATTTGTGAGTTTTTGGGTTGAAATACAGTTTTGTTTTGACCCTGGTGTGGTGATCCCGAATTTCGCACCTTTTTGCACTAGGACGCCAAGTTTACGAGTTTTAACAATTTAAAATTTTCTATGATGAAATTTGAGTTTTTGGGATAAAAAAACAGTTGTTATTTGACTCTGGTGGGATGATCCCGAATTTCGCACCTTTTTGCGCTAGGACGCGAATTTTACGAGTTTTAACGATTTAAAATTTTCCAACATTAAATTTGAGTTTTTGGGTTGAAAAATAGTTTTATTTTGACGCTGGGGTGGTGATCCCGAATTTCGCACCTTTTGCGCTAGGACGCGAATTTTACGAGTTTTAACGATTTAAAATTTTCTAACATGAAATTTGAGTTTTTGGGTTGAATAACAGTTTTGTTTTGACCCTGTTGTGGTGATCCCGAATTTCGCACCTTTTGCGCTAGGACGCGAAGTTTACGAGTGTTAACGATTTAAAATTTTCTATGATGAAATTTGAGTTTTTAGGTTGAAAAAAAGTTTTGTTTTGACCCTGTAGTGGTGATCCCGAATTTCGCACCTTTTTGCGCTAGGACGCGAAGTTTACGAGTTTTAACGATTTAAAGTTTTCTAACATGAAATTTGAGTTTTTGGGTTGAAAAACAGTTTTGTTTTGACCCTGGTGTGGTGATCCCGAATTTCGCACCTTTTTGCGCTAGGACGCGAATTTTACGAGTTTTAACGATTTAAAATTTTCCAACATTAAATTTGAGTTTTTGGGTTGAAAAATAGTTTTATTTTGACGCTGGGGTGGTGATCCCGAATTTCGCACCTTTTGCGCTAGGACGCGAATTTTACGAGTTTTAACGATTTAAAATTTTCTAACATGAAATTTGAGTTTTTGGGTTGAATAACAGTTTTGTTTTGACCCTGTTGTGGTGATCCCGAATTTCGCACCTTTTGCGCTAGGACGCGAATTTTACGAGTTTTAACGATTTAAAATTTTCTAACATGAAATTTGAGTTTTTGGGTTGAATAACAGTTTTGTTTTGACCCTGTTGTGGTGATCCCGAATTTCGCACCTTTTGCGCTAGGACGCGAATTTTACGAGTTTTAACGATTTAAAATTTTCTAACATGAAATTTGAGTTTTTGGGTTGAATAACAGTTTTGTTTTGACCCTGTTGTGGTGATCCCGAATTTCGCACCTTTTGCGCTAGGACGCGAAGTTTACGAGTATTAACGATTTAAAATTTTCTATGATGAAATTTGAGTTTTTAGGTTGAAAAAAAGTTTTGTTTTGACCCTGTAGTGGTGATCCCGAATTTCGCACCTTTTTGCGCTAGGACGCGAAGTTTACGAGTTTTAACGATTTAAAGTTTTCTAACATGAAATTTGAGTTTTTGGGTTGAAAAACAGTTTTGTTTTGACCCTGGTGTGGTGATCCCGAATTTCGCACCTTTCTGCGCTAGGACGCGAAGTTTACGAGTTTTAACGATTTAAAGTTTTCTGACATGATTTGTGAGTTTTTGGGTTGAAATACAGTTGTGATTTGACCCTGTGGTGGTGATCCCGAATTTCGCACCTTTCTGCGCTAGGACGCGAAGTTTACGCGTTTTAACGATTTAAAGTTTTCTAACACGAAATTTGAGGTTTTGGGTTGAAATACAGTTGTGATTTGACCTTGTGGTGGTGATCCCGAATTTCGCACCTTTTTGCGCTAAGACGAGTAGTTTACGAGTTATAACGTTTTAAAGTTTTCTATCATGAAACTTGGGTTTTTGGTTTGAAAAACAGTTTTGTTTTGACCCTGTGGTGGTGATCCCGAATTTCGCACCTTTTTGCGCTAAGACGAGTAGTTTACCAGTTATAACGTTTTAAAGTTTTCTAACATGATTTGTGAGTTTTTGGGTTGAAATACAGTTTTGTTTTGACCCTGGTGTGGTGATCCCGAATTTCGCACCTTTTTGCACTAGGACGCCAAGTTTACGAGTTTTAACAATTTAAAATTTTCTATGATGAAATTTGAGTTTTTGGGATAAAAAACAGTTGTTATTTGACTCTGGTGGGATGATCCCGAATTTCGCACCTTTTTGCGCTAGGACGCGAATTTTACGAGTTTTAACGATTTAAAATTTTCCAACATTAAATTTGAGTTTTTGGGTTGAAAAATAGTTTTATTTTGACGCTGGGGTGGTGATCCCGAATTTCGCACCTTTTGCGCTAGGACGCGAATTTTACGAGTTTTAACGATTTAAAATTTTCTAACATGAAATTTGAGTTTTTGGGTTGAATAACAGTTTTGTTTTGACCCTGTTGTGGTGATCCCGAATTTCGCACCTTTTGCGCTAGGACGCGAAGTTTACGAGTGTTAACGATTTAAAATTTTCTATGATGAAATTTGAGTTTTTAGGTTGAAAAAAAGTTTTGTTTTGACCCTGTAGTGGTGATCCCGAATTTCGCACCTTTTTGCGCTAGGACGCGAAGTTTACGAGTTTTAACGATTTAAAGTTTTCTAACATGAAATTTGAGTTTTTGGGTTGAAAAACAGTTTTGTTTTGACCCTGGTGTGGTGATCCCGAATTTCGCACCTTTTTGCGCTAGGACGCGAATTTTACGAGTTTTAACGATTTAAAATTTTCCAACATTAAATTTGAGTTTTTGGGTTGAAAAATAGTTTTATTTTGACGCTGGGGTGGTGATCCCGAATTTCGCACCTTTTGCGCTAGGACGCGAATTTTACGAGTTTTAACGATTTAAAATTTTCTAACATGAAATTTGAGTTTTTGGGTTGAATAACAGTTTTGTTTTGACCCTGTTGTGGTGATCCCGAATTTCGCACCTTTTGCGCTAGGACGCGAATTTTACGAGTTTTAACGATTTAAAATTTTCTAACATGAAATTTGAGTTTTTGGGTTGAATAACAGTTTTGTTTTGACCCTGTTGTGGTGATCCCGAATTTCGCACCTTTTGCGCTAGGACGCGAATTTTACGAGTTTTAACGATTTAAAATTTTCTAACATGAAATTTGAGTTTTTGGGTTGAATAACAGTTTTGTTTTGACCCTGTTGTGGTGATCCCGAATTTCGCACCTTTTGCGCTAGGACGCGAAGTTTACGAGTATTAACGATTTAAAATTTTCTATGATGAAATTTGAGTTTTTAGGTTGAAAAAAAGTTTTGTTTTGACCCTGTAGTGGTGATCCCGAATTTCGCACCTTTTTGCGCTAGGACGCGAAGTTTACGAGTTTTAACGATTTAAAGTTTTCTAACATGAAATTTGAGTTTTTGGGTTGAAAAACAGTTTTGTTTTGACCCTGGTGTGGTGATCCCGAATTTCGCACCTTTCTGCGCTAGGACGCGAAGTTTACGAGTTTTAACGATTTAAAGTTTTCTGACATGATTTGTGAGTTTTTGGGTTGAAATACAGTTGTGATTTGACCCTGTGGTGGTGATCCCGAATTTCGCACCTTTCTGCGCTAGGACGCGAAGTTTACGCGTTTTAACGATTTAAAGTTTTCTAACACGAAATTTGAGGTTTTGGGTTGAAATACAGTTGTGATTTGACCTTGTGGTGGTGATCCCGAATTTCGCACCTTTTTGCGCTAAGACGAGTAGTTTACGAGTTATAACGTTTTAAAGTTTTCTATCATGAAACTTGGGTTTTTGGTTTGAAAAACAGTTTTGTTTTGACCCTGTGGTGGTGATCCCGAATTTCGCACCTTTTTGCGCTAAGACGAGTAGTTTACCAGTTATAACGTTTTAAAGTTTTCTAACATGATTTGTGAGTTTTTGGGTTGAAATACAGTTTTGTTTTGACCCTGGTGTGGTGATCCCGAATTTCGCACCTTTTTGCACTAGGACGCCAAGTTTACGAGTTTTAACAATTTAAAATTTTCTATGATGAAATTTGAGTTTTTGGGATAAAAAACAGTTGTTATTTGACTCTGGTGGGATGATCCCGAATTTCGCACCTTTTTGCGCTAGGACGCGAAATTTACGAGTTTTAACGATTTAAAGTTTTCTAACATGAAATTTGAGTTTTTGGGTTGAAAAATTGTTTTGTTTTGACCCTGGGGTGGTGATCCTGAATTTCGCACCTTTTGAGCTAGGACGCGAATTTTACGAGTTTTAACGATTTAAAATTTTCTAACATTAAATTTGAGTTTTTGGGTTGAAAAATAGTTTTATTTTGACGCTGGGGTGGTGATCCCGAATTTCGCACCTTTTGCGCTAAAACGCGAATTTTACGAGTTTTAACGATTTAAAATTTTCTAGCATGAAATTTGAGTTTTTGGGTTGAATAACAGTTTTGTTTTGACCCTGTTGTGGTGATCCCGAAATTCGCACCTTTTGCGCTAGGACGCGAAGTTTACGAGTACTAACGATTTCAAATTTTCTATGATGAAATTTGAGTTTTTAGGTTGAAAAAAAGTTTTGTTTTGACCCTGTAGTGGTGATCCCGAATTTCGCACCTTTTTGCGCTAGGACGCGAAGTTTACGAGTTTTAACGATTTAAAGTTTTCTAACATGAAATTTGAGTTTTTGGGTTGAAAAACAGTTTTGTTTTGACTCTGGGGTGCTGATCCCGAATTTCGCACCTTTTGCGCTAGGACGCGAAGTTTACGAGTATTAACGATTTAAAATTTTCTTTGATGAAATTGGAGTTTTTGGGTTGAAAAAAAGTTTTGTTTTGACCCTGTAGTGGTGATCCCTAATTTCACACCTTTTTGCGCTAGGACGCGAAGTTTACGAGTTTTAACGATTTAAAGTTTTCTAACATGAAATTTGAGTTTTTGGGTTGAAAAACAGTTTTGTTTTGACTCTGGGGTGCTGATCCCGAATTTCGCACCTTTTGCGCTAGGACGCGAAGTTTACGAGTATTAACGATTTAAAATTTTCTATGATGAAATTTGAGTTTTTGGGTTGAAAAAAAGTTTTGTTTTGACCCTGTAGTGGTGATCCCGAATTTCGCACCTTTTTGCGCTAGGACGCGAAGTTTACGAATTTTAACGATTTAAAGTTCTCTAACATGAAATTTGAGTTTTTGGGTTGAAAAACAGTTTTGTTTTGACCCTGTAGTGGTGATCCCGAATTTCGCACCTTTTTGCGCTAGGACGCGAAGTTTACGAGTTTTAACGATTTAAAGTTTTCTAACATGAAATTTGAGTTTTTGGGTTGAAAAAAAGTTTTGTTTTGACCCTGGTGTGGTGATCCCGAATTTCGCACCTTTTTGCGCTAGGACGCGAAGTTTACGAGTTTTAACGATTTAAAGTTTTCTAACATGAAATTTGAGTTTTTGGGTTGAAAAACAGTTTTGTTTTGACTCTGGGGTGCTGATCCCGAATTTCGCACCTTTTGCGCTAGGACGCGAAGTTTACGAGTATTAACGATTTAAAATTTTCTTTGATGAAATTGGAGTTTTTGGGTTGAAAAAAAGTTTTGTTTTGACCCTGTAGTGGTGATCCCTAATTTCACACCTTTTTGCGCTAGGACGCGAAGTTTACGAGTTTTAACGATTTAAAGTTTTCTAACATGAAATTTGAGTTTTTGGGTTGAAAAACAGTTTTGTTTTGACTCTGGGGTGCTGATCCCGAATTTCGCACCTTTTGCGCTAGGACGCGAAGTTTACGAGTATTAACGATTTAAAATTTTCTATGATGAAATTTGAGTTTTTGGGTTGAAAAAAAGTTTTGTTTTGACCCTGTAGTGGTGATCCCGAATTTCGCACCTTTTTGCGCTAGGACGCGAAGTTTACGAATTTTAACGATTTAAAGTTCTCTAACATGAAATTTGAGTTTTTGGGTTGAAAAACAGTTTTGTTTTGACCCTGTAGTGGTGATCCCGAATTTCGCACCTTTTTGCGCTAGGACGCGAAGTTTACGAGTTTTAACGATTTAAAGTTTTCTAACATGAAATTTGAGTTTTTGGGTTGAAAAACAGTTTTGTTTTGACCCTGGTGTGGTGATCCCGAATTTCGCACCTTTTTGCGCTAGGACGCGAAGCTTACGAATTTTAACGATTTAAAGTTTTCTAACATGAAATTAGAGTTTTTGGGTTGAATAAAATTTTGTTTTGACTCTGGGGTGCTGATCCCGAATTTCGCACCTTTTTGCGCCAGGACGCGAAGTTTACGAGTTTTAACGATTTAAAATTTTCTATGATGAAATTTGAGTTTTTGGGTTGAATGACAGTTTTGTTTTGACCCTGGTGTGGTGATCCCGAATTTCACACCTTTTTGCGCTAGGACGCGAATTTTACGAGTTTTAACGATTTCAAATTTTCTTACATGAAATTTGAGTTTTTGGGTTTAAAAACACTTTTGTTTTGACCCTGTAGTGGTGATCCCGAATTTCGCACCTTTTTGCGCTAGGACGCGAATTTTACGAGTTTTAACGATTTAAAATTTTCTAACATGAAACTAGAGTTCTTGGGTTGAAAAACAGTTTTGTTTTGACTCTGGGGTGCTGATCCCGAATTTCGCACCTTTTTGCGCTAGGACGCGAATTTTACGAGTTTTAACGATTTACAATTTTCTAACATGAAATTTGAGTTTTAGATCTGAAAAACAGTTTTGTTTTGACCCTGGTGTGGTGATCACGAATTTCGCACCTTTTTGCGCTAGGACGCGAATTTTACGAGTTTTAAAGATTTAAAATTTTCTAACATTAAATTTGAGTTTTTGGGCTGAAAAACAGTTTTGCTTTGACCCTGGTGTGGTGATCTCGAATTTCGCACCTTTTTGCGCTAGGACGCGTTGTTTACGAGTTATAACGACCTAAAGTTTTCTAACATGAAATTAGAGTTTTTGGGTTGAAAAACAGTTTTGTTTTGACTCTGGGGTGCTGATCCCGAATTTTGCACCTTTTGCGCTAGAACGCAAAGCTTACGAGTTTTAACGATTTAAAATTTTCTATGATGAAATGTGAGTTTTTTTGTTGAAAAACAGTTTTGTTTTGACCCTGGTGTGGTGATCTCGAATTTCGCACCTTTTTGCGCTAGGACGCGTTGCTTACGAGTTATAACGACCTAAAGTTTTCTAACATGAAATTAGAGTTTTTGGGTTGAAAAACTGTTTTGTTTTGACTCTGGGGTGCTGATCCCGAATTTTGCACCTTTTGCGCTAGAACGCAAAGCTTACGAGTTTTAACGATTTAAAATTTTCTATGATGAAATGTGAGTTTTTTTGTTGAAAAACAGTTTGGTTTTGACCCTGGTGTGGTGATCCTGAATTTCGCACCTTTTTGCGCTAGGACGCCAAGTTTACGAGTTTTAACGATTTAAAATTTTCTATGATGAAATTTTAGTTTTTGGGTTAAAAACCAGTTTTGTTTTGACCCTGTAGTGGTGATCCCTAATTTCGCACCTTTTGCGCTAGGACACGAATTTTACGAGTTTTAACGATTTACAATTTTCTAACATGAAATTTGAGTTTTGTGTGGTGATCCCGAATTTCGCACGTTTTTGCGCTAGGACGCGAATTTTGCGAGTTTTAAAGATTTAAAATTTTCTAACATGAAATTTGAGTTTTTGGGCTGAAAAACAGTTTTGTGTTGACCCTGGTGTGGTGATCCCGAATTTCGCACCTTTTTGCGCTAGGACGCGTTGTTTACGAGTCATAACGACCTAAAGTTTTCTAACATGAAATTAGAGTTTTTGGGTTGAATAACAGTTTTGTTTTCACTCTGGGGTGCTGATCCCGAATTTCGCACCTTTTGCGCTAGGACGCGAATTTTACGAGTTTTAACGATTTCAAATTTTCTAATATGAAATTTGAGTTTTTGGGTTGAATAACAGTTTTGTTTTGACCCTGGTGTGGTGATCCCGAATTTCGCACCTTTTTGCGCTAGGACGCCAAGTTTACGAGTTTTAACGATTTAAAATTTTCTATGATGAAATTTGAGTTTTTGGGTTGAAAAACAGTTTTGTTTTGACCCTGGGGTGGTGATCCCGAATTTCGCACCTTTTGCGCTAGGACGCGAATTTTACGAGTTTAAAGATTTAAAATTTTCTAACATTAAATTTGAGTTTTTGGGCTGAAAACCAGTTTTGCTTTGACCCTGGTGTGGTGATCTCGAATTTCGCACCTTTTTGCGCTAGGACGCGTTGTTTACGAGTTATAACGACCTAAAGTTTTCTAACATGAAATTAGAGTTTTTGGGTTGAAAAACAGTTTTGTTTTGACTCTGGGGTGCTGATCCCGAATTTTGCACCTTTTGCGCTAGAACGCAAAGCTTACGAGTTTTAACGATTTAAAATTTTCTATGATGAAATGTGAGTTTTTTTTGTTGAAAAACAGTTTTGTTTTGACCCTGTAGTGGTGATCCCTAATTTCGCACCTTTTGCGCTAGGACACGAATTTTACGAGTTTTAACGATTTACAATTTTCTAACATGAAATTTGAGTTTTGTGTGGTGATCCCGAATTTCGCACGTTTTTGCGCTAGGACGCGAATTTTGCGAGTTTTAAAGATTTAAAATTTTCTAACATGAAATTTGAGTTTTTGGGCTGAAAAACAGTTTTGTTTTGACCCTGGTGTGGTGATCCCGAATTTCGCACCTTTTTGCGCTAGGACGCGTTGTTTACGAGTCATAACGACCTAAAGTTTTCTAACATGAAATTAGAGTTTTTGGGTTGAATAACAGTTTTGTTTCGACTCTGGGGTGCTGATCCCGAATTTCGCACCTTTTGCGCTAGGACGCGAATTTTACGAGTTTTAACGATTTCAAATTTTCTAACATGAAATTTGAGTTTTTGGGTTGAATAACAGTTTTGTTTTGACCCTGGTGTGGTGATCCCGAATTTCGCACCTTTTTGCGCTAGGACGCCAAGTTTACGAGTTTTAACGATTTAAAATTTTCTATGATGAAATTTGAGTTTTTGGGTTGAAAAACAGTTTTGTTTTGACCCTGGGGTGGTGATCCCGAATTTCGCACCTTTTGCGCTAGGACGCGAATTTTACGAATTTAAAGATTTAAAATTTTCTAACATTAAATTTGAGTTTTTGGGCTGAAAACCAGTTTTGCTTTGACCCTGGTGTGGTGATCTCGAATTTCGCACCTTTTTGCGCTAGGACGCGTTGTTTACGAGTTATAACGACCTAAAGTTTTCTAACATGAAATTAGAGTTTTTGGGTTGAAAAACAGTTTTGTTTTGACTCTGGGGTGCTGATCCCGAATTTTGCACCTTTTGCGCTAGAACGCAAAGTTTACGAGCTTTAACGATTTAAAATTTTCTATGATGAAATGTGACTTTTTTTGTTGAAAAACAGTTTTGTTTTGACCCTGGTGTGGTGATCCCGAATTTCGCACCTTTTTGCGCTAGGACGCCAAGTTTCCGAGTTTTAACGATTTAAAATTTTCTATGATGAAATTTGAGTTTTTGGGTTAAAAACCAGTTTTGTTTTGACCCTGTAGTGGTGATCCCGAATTTCGCACCTTTTTGAGCTAGGACGCGAAGTTTACGAGTTTTAACGATTTAAAGTTTTCTAACATGAAATTTGCGTTTTTGGATTGAAAAACAGTTTTGTTTTGACTCTGGGATGCTGATCCCGAATTTCGCACCTTTTGCGCTAGGACGCGAATCTTACGAGTTTTAACGATTTAAAATTTTCTAACATGAAATTTGCGTTTTTGGATTGAAAAACAGTTTTGTTTTGACTCTGGGGTGCTGATCCCGAATTTCGCACCTTTTTGCGCTAGGACGCGAATTTTACGAGTTTTAACGATTTAAAATTTTCTAACATGAAATTAGAGTTTTTGGGTTGAAAAACAGTTTTGTTTTGACTCTGGGATGCTGATCCCGAATTTCGCACCTTTTGCGCTAGAACGCAAAGTTTACGAGTTTTAACGATTTAAAATTTTCTATGATGAAATGTGAGTTTTTTTGTTGAAAAACAGTTTTGTTTTGACCCTGGTGTGGTGATCCTGAATTTCGCACCTTTTTGCGCTAGGACGCCAAGTTTACGAGTTTTAACGATTTAAAATTTTCTATGATGAAATTTTAGTTTTTGGGTTAAAAACCAGTTTTGTTTTAACCCTGTAGTGGTGATCCCTAATTTCGCACCTTTTTGCGCTAGGACGCGAAGTTTACGAGTTTTAACGATTTAAAGTTTTCTAACATGAAATTAGAGTTTTTGGGTTGAAAAACAGTTTTGTTTTGACCCTGGTGTGGTGATCCCGAATTTCGCACCTTTTTGCGCTAGGACGCGAATTTTACGAGTTTTAACGATTTAAAATTTTCTAACATGAAATTTGAGTTTTGTGTGGTGATCCCGAATTTCGCACCTTTTTGCGCTAGGACGCCAAGTTTACGAGTTTTAACGATTTAAAATTTTCTATGATGAAATTTGAGTTTTTGGGTTGAAAAACAGTTTTGTTTTGACTCTGGGGTGGTGATCCCGAATTTCGCACCTTTTGCGCTAGAACGCGAAGCTTACGAGTTTTAACGATTTAATATTTTCTACGATGAAATGTGACTTTTTTTGTTGAAAAACAGTTTTGTTTTGACCCTGGTGTGGTGATCCCGAATTTCGCACCTTTTTGCGCTAGGACGCGAAGCTTACGAATTTTAACGATTTAAAGTTTTCTAACATGAAATTAGAGTTTTTGGGTTGAATAACAGTTTTGTTTTGACTCTGGGGTGCTGATCCCGAATTTCGCACCTTTTTGCGCCAGGACGCGAAGTTTACGAGTTTTAACGATTTAAAATTTTCTATGATGAAATTTGAGTTTTTGGGTTGAAAAACAGTTTTGTTTTGACTCTGGGGTGGTGATCCCGAATTTCGCACCTTTTGCGCTAGGACGCGAATTTTACGAGTTTTAACGATTTACAATTTTCTAACATGAAATTTGAGTTTTTGGGCTTTAAAACAGTTTTGTTATGACCCTGGTATATTGATCCCGAATTTCGCACCTTTTTGCGCCAGGACGCGAAGTTTACGAGTTTTAACGATTTAAAATTTTCTATGATGAAATTAGAGTTTTTGGGTTGAAAAACAGTTTTGTTTTGACTCTGGGGTGCTGATCCCGAATTTCGCACCTTTTGCGCTAGGACGCGAATATTACGAGTTTTAACGATTTCAAATTTTCTAACATGAAATTTGAGTTTTTGGGCTGAAAAACAGTTTTGTTTTGACCCTGGTGTGGTGATCCCGAATTTCGCACCTTTTTGCGCTAGGACGCCAAGTTTACGAGTTTTAACGATTTAAAATTTTCTAACATGAAATTTGAGTTTTTGGGTTGAAAAACAGTTTTGTTTTGACTCTGGGGTGCTGATCCCGAATTTCGCACCTTTTTGCGCTAGGACGCGAAGTTTACGAGTTTTAACGATTTAAAATTTTCTATGATGAAATTTTAGTTTTTGGGTTAAAAACCAGTTTTGTTTTGACCCTGTAGTGGTGATCCCTAATTTCGCACCTTTTGCGCTAGTGCACGAATTTTACGAGTTTTAACGATTTACAATTTTCTAACATGAAATTTGAGTTTTGTGTGGTGATCCCGAATTTCGCACGTTTTTGCGCTAGGACGCGAATTTTGCGAGTTTTAAAGATTTAAAATTTTCTAACATGAAATTTGAGTTTTTGGGCTGAAAAACAGTTTTGTTTTGACCCTGGTGTGGTGATCCCGAATTTCGCACCTTTTTGCGCTAGGACGCGTTGTTTACGAGTCATAACGACCTAAAGTTTTCTAACATGAAATTAGAGTTTTTGGGTTGAATAACAGTTTTGTTTCGACTCTGGGGTGCTGATCCCGAATTTCGCACCTTTTGCGCTAGGACGCGAATTTTACGAGTTTTAACGATTTCAAATTTTCTAACATGAAATTTGAGTTTTTGGGTTGAATAACAGTTTTGTTTTGACCCTGGTGTGGTGATCCCGAATTTCGCACCCTTTTGCGCTAGGACGCCAAGTTTACGAGTTTTAACGATTTAAAATTTTCTATGATGAAATTTGAGTTTTTGGGTTGAAAAACAGTTTTGTTTTGACCCTGGGGTGGTGATCCCGAATTTCGCACCTTTTGCGCTAGGACGCGAATTTTACGAGTTTAAAGATTTAAAATTTTCTAACATTAAAATTGAGTTTTTGGGCTGAAAACCAGTTTTGCTTTGACCCTGGTGTGGTGATCTCGAATTTCGCACCTTTTTGCGCTAGGACGCGTTGTTTACGAGTTATAACGACCTAAAGTTTTCTAACATGAAATTAGAGTTTTTGGGTTGAAAAACAGTTTTGTTTTGACTCTGGGGTGCTGATCCCGAATTTTGCACCTTTTGCGCTAGAACGCAAAGTTTACGAGTTTTAACGATTTAAAATTTTCTATGATGAAATGTGACTTTTTTTGTTGAAAAACAGTTTTGTTTTGACCCTGGTGTGGTGATCCCGAATTTCGCACCTTTTTGCGCTAGGACGCCAAGTTTCCGAGTTTTAACGATTTAAAATTTTCTATGATGAAATTTGAGTTTTTGGGTTAAAAACCAGTTTTGTTTTGACCCTGTAGTGGTGATCCCGAATTTCGCACCTTTTTGAGCTAGGACGCGGAGTTTACGAGTTTTAACGATTTAAAGTTTTCTAACATGAAATTTGCGTTTTTGGATTGAAAAACAGTTTTGTTTTGACTCTGGGATGCTGATCCCGAATTTCGCACCTTTTGCGCTAGGACGCGAATCTTACGAGTTTTAACGATTTAAAATTTTCTAACATGAAATTTGCGTTTTTGGATTGAAAAACAGTTTTGTTTTGACTCTGGGGTGCTGATCCCGAATTTCGCACCTTTTTGCGCTAGGACGCGAATTTTACGAGTTTTAACGATTTAAAATTTTCTAATATGAAATTAGAGTTTTTGGGTTGAAAAACAGTTTTGTTTTGACTCTGGGATGCTGATCCCGAATTTCGCACCTTTTGCGCTAGAACGCAAAGTTTACGAGTTTTAACGATTTAAAATTTTCTATGATGAAATGTGAGTTTTTTTGTTGAAAAACAGTTTTGTTTTGACCCTGGTGTGGTGATCCTGAATTTCGCACCTTTTTGCGCTAGGACGCCAAGTTTACGAGTTTTAACGATTTAAAATTTTCTATGATGAAATTTTAGTTTTTGGGTTAAAAACCAGTTTTGTTTTAACCCTGTAGTGGTGATCCCTAATTTCGCACCTTTTTGCGCTAGGACGCGAAGTTTACGAGTTTTAACGATTTAAAGTTTTCTAACATGAAATTAGAGTTTTTGGGTTGGAAAACAGTTTTGTTTTGACCCTGGTGTGGTGATCCCGAATTTCGCACCTTTTTGCGCTAGGACGCGAATTTTACGAGTTTTAACGATTTAAAATTTTCTAACATGAAATTTGAGTTTTGTGTGGTGATCCCGAATTTCGCACCTTTTTGCGCTAGGACGCCAAGTTTACGAATTTTAACGATTTAAAATTTTCTATGATGAAATTTGAGTTTTTGGGTTGAAAAACAGTTTTGTTTTGACTCTGGGGTGGTGATCCCGAATTTCGCACCTTTTGCGCTAGAACGCGAAGCTTACGAGTTTTAACGATTTAATATTTTCTACGATGAAATGTGACTTTTTTTGTTGAAAAACAGTTTTGTTTTGACCCTGGTGTGGTGATCCCGAATTTCGCACCTTTTTGCGCTAGGACGCGAAGCTTACGAATTTTAACGATTTAAAGTTTTCTAACATGAAATTAGAGTTTTTGGGTTGAATAACAGTTTTGTTTTGACTCTGGGGTGCTGATCCCGAATTTCGCACCTTTTGCGCTAGGACGCGAATTTTACGAGTTTTAACGATTTACAATTTTCTAACATGAAATTTGAGTTTTTGGGCTGAAAAACAGTTTTGTTATGACCCTGGTATATTGATCCCGAATTTCGCACCTTTTTGCGCCAGGACGCGAAGTTTACGAGTTTTAACGATTTAAAATTTTCTATGATGAAATTAGAGTTTTTGGGTTGAAAAACAGTTTTGTTTTGACTCTGGGGTGCTGATCCCGAATTTCGCACCTTTTGCGCTAGGACGCGAATATTACGAGTTTTAACGATTTCAAATTTTCTAACATGAAATTTGAGTTTTTGGGCTGAAAAACAGTTTTGTTTTGACCCTGGTGTGGT
Organism: Chalcosyrphus nemorum; assembly: GCA_949716465.1. NCBI lineage: Eukaryota > Metazoa > Arthropoda > Insecta > Diptera > Syrphidae > Chalcosyrphus > Chalcosyrphus nemorum. The sequence goes on along the minus strand of CATIXX010000088.1, from coordinate 268,624 downwards.
GATCCCGAATTTCGCACCTTTTTGCGCTAGGACGCCAAGTTTACGAGTTTTAACGATTTAAAATTTTCTAACATGAAATTTGAGTTTTTGGGTTGAAAAACAGTTTTGTTTTGACTCTGGGGTGCTGATCCCGAATTTCGCACCTTTTTGCGCTAGGACGCGAAGTTTACGAGTTTTAACGATTTAAAATTTTCTATGATGAAATTTGAGTTTTCGGGTTGAAAAACAGTTTTGTTTTGACTCTGGGGTGCTGATGCCGAATTTCGCACCTTTTTGCGCTAGGACGCGAATTTTACGAGTTTTAACGATTTCAAATTTTCTAACATGAAATTTGAGTTTTTGGGTTGAATAACAGTTTTGTTTTGACCCTGGTGTGGTGATCCCGAATTTCGCACCTTTTTGCGCTAGGACGCGAATTTTACGAGTTTTAACGATTTAAAATTTTCTAACATGAAACTAGAGTTTTTGGGTTGAAAAACAGTTTTGTTTTGACTCTGGGGTGCTGATCCCGAATTTCGCACCTTTTGCGCTAGGACGCGAATTTTACGAGTTTTAACGATTTCAAATTTTCTAACATGAAATTTGAGTTTTTGGGTTGAAAAACAGTTTTGTTTTGACCCTGTAGTGGTGATCCCGAATTTCGCACCTTTTTGCGCTAGGACGCGAAGTTTACGAGTTTTAACGATTTAAAATTTTCTATGATGAAATTTGAGTTTTCGGGTTGAAAAACAGTTTTGTTTTGACTCTGGGGTGCTGATCCCGAATTTCGCACCTTTTTGCGCTAGGACGCGAATTTTACGAGTTTTAACGATTTAAAATTTTCTAACATGAAATTTGAGTTTTGTGTGGTGATGCCGAATTTCGCACCTGTTTGCGCTAGGTCGCCAAGTTTACGAGTTTTAACGATTTAAAATTTTCTATGATGAAATTTGAGTTTTCGGGTTGAAAAACAGTTTTGTTTTGACTCTGGGGTGCTGATCCCGAATTTCGCACCTTTTGCGCTAGGACGCGAATTTTACGAGTTTTAACGATTTCAAATTTTCTAACATGAAATTTGAGTTTTTGGGTTGAAAAACAGTTTTGTTTTGACCCTGTAGTGGTGATCCCGAATTTCGCACCTTTTTGCGCTAGGACGCGAAGTTTACGAGTTTTAACGATTTAAAATTTTCTATGATGAAATTTGAGTTTTCGGGTTGAAAAACAGTTTTGTTTTGACTCTGGGGTGCTGATGCCGAATTTCGCACCTTTTTGCGCTAGGACGCGAATTTTACGAGTTTTAACGATTTAAAATTTTCTAACATGAAATTTGAGTTTTTGGGTTGAATAACAGTTTTGTTTTGACCCTGGTGTGGTGATCCCGAATTTCGCACCTTTTTGCGCTAGGACGCGAATTTTACGAGTTTTAACGATTTAAAATTTTCTAACATGAAACTAGAGTTTTTGGGTTGAAAAACAGTTTTGTTTTGACTCTGGGGTGCTGATCCCGAATTTCGCACCTTTTTGCGTTTTTGGATTGAAAAACAGTTTTGTTTTGACTCTGGGGTGCTGATCCCGAATTTCGCACCTTTTTGCGCTAGGACGCGAATTTTACGAGTTTTAACGATTTAAAATTTTCTAACATGAAATTTGCGTTTTTGGATTGAAAAACAGTTTTGTTTTGACTCTGGGGTGCTGATCCCGAATTTCGCACCTTTTTGCGCTAGGACGCGAATTTTACGAGTTTTAACGATTTAAAATTTTCTAACATGAAATTAGAGTTTTTGGGTTGAAAAACAGTTTTGTTTTGACTCTGGGATGCTGATCCCGAATTTCGCACCTTTTGCGCTAGAACGCAAAGTTTACGAGTTTTAACGATTTAAAATTTTCTATGATGAAATGTGAGTTTTTTTGTTGAAAAACAGTTTTGTTTTGACCCTGGTGTGGTGATCCTGAATTTCGCACCTTTTTGCGCTAGGACGCCAAGTTTACGAGTTTTAACGATTTAAAATTTTCTATGATGAAATTTTAGTTTTTGGGTTAAAAACCAGTTTTGTTTTAACCCTGTAGTGGTGATCCCTAATTTCGCACCTTTTTGCGCTAGGACGCGAAGTTTACGAGTTTTAACGATTTAAAGTTTTCTAACATGAAATTAGAGTTTTTGGGTTGAAAAACAGTTTTGTTTTGACCCTGGTGTGGTGATCCCGAATTTCGCACCTTTTGCGCTAGGACGCGAATCTTACGAGTTTTAACGATTTAAAATTTTCTATGATGAAATTTGAGTTTTTGGGTTGAAAAACAATTTTGTTTTGACTCTGGGGTGGTGATCCCTAATTTCGCACCTTTTGCGCTAGAACGCGAAGCTTACGAGTTTTAACGATTTAAAGTTTTCTAACATGAAATTAGAGTTTTTGGGTTGAATAACAGTTTTGTTTTGACTCTGGGGTGCTGATCCCAAATTTCGCACCTTTTTGCGCTAGGACGCCAAGTTTACGAGTTTTAACGATTTAAAATTTTCTATGATGAAATTTGAGTTTTCGGGTTGAAAAACAGTTTTGTTTTGACTCTGGGGTGCTGATCCCGAATTTCGCACCTTTTGCGCTAGGACGCGAATTTTACGAGTTTTAACGATTTCAAATTTTCTAACATGAAATTTGAGTTTTTGATTTGAAAAACAGTTTTGTTTTGACCCTGTAGTGGTGATCCCGAATTTCGCACCTTTTTGCGCTAGGACGCCAAGTTTACGAGTTTTAACGATTTAAAATTTTCTATGATGAAATTTGAGTTTTCGGGTTGAAAAACAGTTTTGTTTTCACTCTGGGGTGCTGATCCCGAATTTCGCACCTTTTTGCGCTAGGACGCGAATTTTACGAGTTTTAACGATTTAAAATTTTCTAACATGAAATTAGAGTTTTTGGGTTGAAAAACAGTTTTGTTTTGACTCTGGGATGCTGATCCCGAATTTCGCGCCTTTTGCGCTAGAACGCAAAGTTTACGAGTTTTAACGATTTAAAATTTTCTATGATGAAATGTGAGTTTTTTTGTTGAAAAACTGTTTTGTTTTGACCCTGGTGTGGTGATCCTGAATTTCGCACCTTTTTGCGCTAGGACGCCAAGTTAACGAGTTTTAACGATTTAAAATTTTCTAACATGAAATTTGAGTTTTGTGTGGTGATGCCGAATTTCGCACCTGTTTGCGCTAGGTCGCCATGTTTACGAGTTTTAACGATTTAAAATTTTCTATGATGAAATTTGAGTTTTCGGGTTGAAAAACAGTTTTGTTTTGACTCTGGCGTGCTGATCCCGAATTTCGCACCTTTTGCGCTAGGACGCGAATTTTACGAGTTTTAACGATTTCAAATTTTCTAACATGAAATTTGAGTTTTTGGGTTGAAAAACAGTTTTGTTTTGACCCTGTAGTGGAGATCCCGAATTTCGCACCTTTTTGCGCTAGGACGCGAAGTTTACGAGTTTTAACGATTTAAAATTTTCTATGATGAAATTTGAGTTTTCGGGTTGAAAAACAGTTTTGTTTTGACTCTGGGGTGCTGATGCCGAATTTCGCACCTTTTTGCGCTAGGACGCGAATTTTACGAGTTTTAACGATTTCAAATTTTCTAACATGAAATTTGAGTTTTTGGGTTGAATAACAGTTTTGTTTTGACCCTGGTGTGGTGATCCCGAATTTCGCACCTTTTTGCGCTAGGACGCGAATTTTACGAGTTTTAACGATTTAAAATTTTCTAACATGAAATTTGCGTTTTTGGATTGAAAAACAGTTTTGTTTTGACTCTGGGGTGCTGATCCCGAATTTCGCACCTTTTTGCGCTAGGACGCGAATTTTACGAGTTTTAACGATTTCAAATTTTCTAACATGAAATTAGAGTTTTTGGGTTGAAAAACAGTTTTGTTTTGACTCTGGGATGCTGATCCCGAATTTTGCACCTTTTGCGCTAGAACGCAAAGTTTACGAGTTTTAACGATTTAAAATTTTCTATGATGAAATTTGAGTTTTTGGGTTGAAAAACAGTTTTGTTTTGACTCTGGGGTGGTGATCCCGAATTTCGCACCTTTTGCGCTAGGACGCGAATTTTACGAGTTTTAACGATTTACAATTTTCTAACATGAAATTTGAGTTTTTGGGCTGAAAAACAGTTTTGTTATGACCCTGGTATGGTGATCCCGAATTTCGCACCTTTTTGCGCCAGGACGCGAAGTTTACGAGTTTTAACGATTTAAAATTTTCTATGATGAAATTAGAGTTTTTGGGTTGAAAAACAGTTTTGTTTTGACTCTGGGGTGCTGATCCCGAATTTCGCACCTTTTGCGCTAGGACGCGAATATTACGAGTTTTAACGATTTCAAATTTTCTATGATGAAATTTGAGTTTTCGGGTTGAAAAACAGTTTTGTTTTGACCCTGGTGTGGTGATCCCGAATTTCGCACCTTTTGCGCTAGGACGCGAATTTTACGAGTTTTAACGATTTAAAATTTTCTATGATGAAATTTGAGTTTTTGGGTTGAAAAACAGTTTTGTTTTGACTCTGGGGTGGTGATCCCGAATTTCGCACCTTTTGCGCTAGAACGCGAAGCTTACGAGTTTTAACGATTTAATATTTTCTACGATGAAATGTGACTTTTTTTGTTGAAAAACAGTTTTGTTTTGACCCTGGTGTGGTGATCCCGAATTTCGCACCTTTTTGCGCTAGGACGCGAAACTTACGAATTTTAACGATTTAAAGTTTTCTAACATGAAATTAGAGTTTTTGGGTTGAATAACAGTTTTGTTTTGACTCTGGGGTGCTGATCCCGAATTTCGCACCTTTTTGCGCCAGGACGCGAAGTTTACGAGTTTTAACGATTTAAAATTTTCTATGATGAAATTTGAGTTTTTGGGTTGAAAAACAGTTTTGTTTTGACTCTGGGGTGGTGATCCCGAATTTCGCACCTTTTGCGCTAGGACGCGAATTTTACGAGTTTTAACGATTTACAATTTTCTAACATGAAATTTGAGTTTTTGGGCTGAAAAACAGTTTTGTTATGACCCTGGTATGGTGATCCCGAATTTCGCACCTTTTTGCGCCAGGACGCGAAGTTTACGAGTTTTAACGATTTAAAATTTTCTATGATGAAATTAGAGTTTTTGGGTTGAAAAACAGTTTTGTTTTGACTCTGGGGTGCTGATCCCGAATTTCGCACCTTTTGCGCTAGGACGCGAATATTACGAGTTTTAACGATTTCAAATTTTCTATGATGAAATTTGAGTTTTCGGGTTGAAAAACAGTTTTGTTTTGACTCTGGGGTGCTGATCCCGAATTTCGCACCTTTTGCGCTAGGACGCGAATTTTACGAGTTTTAACGATTTCAAATTTTCTAACATGAAATTTGAGCTTTTGGGTTGAAAAACAGTTTTGTTTTGACCCTGTAGTGGTGATCCCGAATTTCGCACCTTTTTGCGCTAGGACGCCAAGTTTACGAGTTTTAACGATTTAAAATTTTCTATGATGAAATTTGAGTTTTCGGGTTGAAAAACAGTTTTGTCTTGACTCTGGGGTGCTGATCCCGAGTTTCGCACCTTTTTGCGCTAGGACGCGAATTTTACGAGTTTTAACGATTTAAAATTTTCTAACATGAAATTAGAGTTTTTGGGTTGAAAAACAGTTTTGTTTTGACTCTGGGATGCTGATCCCGAATTTCGCACCTTTTGCGCTAGAACGCAAAGTTTACGAGTTTTAACGATTTAAAATTTTCTATGCTGAAATGTGAGTTTTTTTGTTGAAAAACAGTTTTGTTTTGACCCTGGTGTGGTGATCCTGAATTTCGCACCTTTTTGCGCTAGGACGCCAAGTTTACGAGTTTTAACGATTTAAAATTTTCTAACATGAAATTTGAGTTTTGTGTGGTGATGCCGAATTTCGCACCTGTTTGCGCTAGGTCGCCATGTTTACGAGTTTTAACGATTTAAAATTTTCTATGATGAAATTTGAGTTTTCGGGTTGAAAAACAGTTTTGTTTTGACTCTGGGGTGCTGATCCCGAATTTCGCACCTTTTGCGCTAGGACGCGAATTTTACGAGTTTTAACGATTTCAAATTTTCTAACATGAAATTTGAGTTTTTGGGTTGAAAAACAGTTTTGTTTTGACCCTGTAGTGGAGATCCCGAATTTCGCACCTTTTTGCGCTAGGACGCGAAGTTTACGAGTTTTAACGATTTAAAATTTTCTATGATGAAATTTGAGTTTTCGGGTTGAAAAACAGTTTTGTTTTGACTCTGGGGTGCTGATGCCGAATTTCGCACCTTTTTGCGCTAGGACGCGAATTTTACGAGTTTTAACGATTTCAAATTTTCTAACATGAAATTTGAGTTTTTGGGTTGAATAACAGTTTTGTTTTGACTCTGGGATGCTGATCCCGAATTTCGCACCTTTTTGCGCTAGGACGCGAATTTTACGAGTTTTAACGATTTCAAATTTTCTAACATGAAATTAGAGTTTTTGGGTTGAAAAACAGTTTTGTTTTGACTCTGGGATGCTGATCCCGAATTTCGCACCTTTTGCGCTAGAACGCAAAGTTTACGAGTTTTAACGATTTAAAATTTTCTATGCTGAAATGTGAGTTTTTTTGTTGAAAAACAGTTTTGTTTTGACCCTGGTGTGGTGATCCTGAATTTCGCACCTTTTTGCGCTAGGACGCCAAGTTTACGAGTTTTAACGATTTAAAATTTTCTAACATGAAATTTGAGTTTTGTGTGGTGATGCCGAATTTCGCACCTGTTTGCGCTAGGTCGCCATGTTTACGAGTTTTAACGATTTAAAATTTTCTATGATGAAATTTGAGTTTTCGGGTTGAAAAACAGTTTTGTTTTGACTCTGGGGTGCTGATCCCGAATTTCGCACCTTTTGCGCTAGGACGCGAATTTTACGAGTTTTAACGATTTCAAATTTTCTAACATGAAATTTGAGTTTTTGGGTTGAAAAACAGTTTTGTTTTGACCCTGGTGTGGTGATCCCGAATTTCGCACCTTTTTGCGCTAGGACGCGAATTTTACGAGTTTTAACGATTTAAAATTTTCTAACATGAAATTTGCGTTTTTGGATTGAAAAACAGTTTTGTTTTGACTCTGGGGTGCTGATCCCGAATTTCGCACCTTTTTGCGCTAGGACGCGAATTTTACGAGTTTTAACGATTTAAAATTTTCTAACATGAAATTTGCGTTTTTGGATTGAAAAACAGTTTTGTTTTGACTCTGGGGTGCTGATCCCGAATTTCGCACCTTTTTGCGCTAGGACGCGAATTTTACGAGTTTTAACGATTTAAAATTTTCTAACATGAAATTAGAGTTTTTGGGTTGAAAAACAGTTTTGTTTTGACTCTGGGATGCTGATCCCGAATTTCGCACCTTTTGCGCTAGAACGCAAAGTTTACGAGTTTTAACGATTTAAAATTTTCTATGATGAAATGTGAGTTTTTTTGTTGAAAAACAGTTTTGTTTTGACCCTGGTGTGGTGATCCTGAATTTCGCACCTTTTTGCGCTAGGACGCCAAGTTTACGAGTTTTAACGATTTAAAATTTTCTATGATGAAATTTTAGTTTTTGGGTTAAAAACCAGTTTTGTTTTAACCCTGTAGTGGTGATCCCTAATTTCGCACCTTTTTGCGCTAGGACGCGAAGTTTACGAGTTTTAACGATTTAAAGTTTTCTAACATGAAATTAGAGTTTTTGGGTTGAAAAACAGTTTTGTTTTGACCCTGGTGTGGTGATCCCGAATTTCGCACCTTTTGCGCTAGGACGCGAATCTTACGAGTTTTAACGATTTAAAATTTTCTATGATGAAATTTGAGTTTTTGGGTTGAAAAACAGTTTTGTTTTGACTCTGGGGTGGTGATCCCTAATTTCGCACCTTTTGCGCTAGAACGCGAAGCTTACGAGTTTTAACGATTTAAAGTTTTCTAACATGAAATTAGAGTTTTTGGGTTGAATAACAGTTTTGTTTTGACTCTGGGGTGCTGATCCCAAATTTCGCACCTTTTTGCGCTAGGACGCCAAGTTTACGAGTTTTAACGATTTAAAATTTTCTATGATGAAATTTGAGTTTTCGGGTTGAAAAACAGTTTTGTTTTGACTCTGGGGTGCTGATCCCGAATTTCGCACCTTTTGCGCTAGGACGCGAATTTTACGAGTTTTAACGATTTCAAATTTTCTAACATGAAATTTGAGTTTTTGATTTGAAAAACAGTTTTGTTTTGACCCTGTAGTGGTGATCCCGAATTTCGCACCTTTTTGCGCTAGGACGCCAAGTTTACGAGTTTTAACGATTTAAAATTTTCTATGATGAAATTTGAGTTTTCGGGTTGAAAAACAGTTTTGTTTTGACTCTGGGGTGCTGATCCCGAATTTCGCACCTTTTTGCGCTAGGACGCGAATTTTACGAGTTTTAACGATTTAAAATTTTCTAACATGAAATTAGAGTTTTTGGGTTGAAAAACAGTTTTGTTTTGACTCTGGGATGCTGATCCCGAATTTCGCACCTTTTGCGCTAGAACGCAAAGTTTACGAGTTTTAACGATTTAAAATTTTCTATGATGAAATGTGAGTTTTTTTGTTGAAAAACTGTTTTGTTTTGACCCTGGTGTGGTGATCCTGAATTTCGCACCTTTTTGCGCTAGGACGCCAAGTTTACGAGTTTTAACGATTTAAAATTTTCTAACATGAAATTTGAGTTTTGTGTGGTGATGCCGAATTTCGCACCTGTTTGCGCTAGGTCGCCATGTTTACGAGTTTTAACGATTTAAAATTTTCTATGATGAAATTTGAGTTTTCGGGTTGAAAAACAGTTTTGTTTTGACTCTGGGGTGCTGATCCCGAATTTCGCACCTTTTGCGCTAGGACGCGAATTTTACGAGTTTTAACGATTTCAAATTTTCTAACATGAAATTTGAGTTTTTGGGTTGAAAAACAGTTTTGTTTTGACCCTGTAGTGGAGATCCCGAATTTCGCACCTTTTTGCGCTAGGACGCGAAGTTTACGAGTTTTAACGATTTAAAATTTTCTATGATGAAATTTGAGTTTTCGGGTTGAAAAACAGTTTTGTTTTGACTCTGGGGTGCTGATGCCGAATTTCGCACCTTTTTGCGCTAGGACGCGAATTTTACGAGTTTTAACGATTTCAAATTTTCTAACATGAAATTTGAGTTTTTGGGTTGAATAACAGTTTTGTTTTGACCCTGGTGTGGTGATCCCGAATTTCGCACCTTTTTGCGCTAGGACGCGAATTTTACGAGTTTTAACGATTTAAAATTTTCTAACATGAAATTTGCGTTTTTGGATTGAAAAACAGTTTTGTTTTGACTCTGGGGTGCTGATCCCGAATTTCGCACCTTTTTGCGCTAGGACGCGAATTTTACGAGTTTTAACGATTTCAAATTTTCTAACATGAAATTAGAGTTTTTGGGTTGAAAAACAGTTTTGTTTTGACTCTGGGATGCTGATCCCGAATTTTGCACCTTTTGCGCTAGAACGCAAAGTTTACGAGTTTTAACGATTTAAAATTTTCTATGATGAAATTTGAGTTTTTGGGTTGAAAAACAGTTTTGTTTTGACTCTGGGGTGGTGATCCCGAATTTCGCACCTTTTGCGCTAGGACGCGAATTTTACGAGTTTTAACGATTTACAATTTTCTAACATGAAATTTGAGTTTTTGGGCTGAAAAACAGTTTTGTTATGACCCTGGTATGGTGATCCCGAATTTCGCACCTTTTTGCGCCAGGACGCGAAGTTTACGAGTTTTAACGATTTAAAATTTTCTATGATGAAATTAGAGTTTTTGGGTTGAAAAACAGTTTTGTTTTGACTCTGGGGTGCTGATCCCGAATTTCGCACCTTTTGCGCTAGGACGCGAATATTACGAGTTTTAACGATTTCAAATTTTCTATGATGAAATTTGAGTTTTCGGGTTGAAAAACAGTTTTGTTTTGACCCTGGTGTGGTGATCCCGAATTTCGCACCTTTTGCGCTAGGACGCGAATTTTACGAGTTTTAACGATTTAAAATTTTCTATGATGAAATTTGAGTTTTTGGGTTGAAAAACAGTTTTGTTTTGACTCTGGGGTGGTGATCCCGAATTTCGCACCTTTTGCGCTAGAACGCGAAGCTTACGAGTTTTAACGATTTAATATTTTCTACGATGAAATGTGACTTTTTTTTGTTGAAAAACAGTTTTGTTTTGACCCTGGTGTGGTGATCCCGAATTTCGCACCTTTTTGCGCTAGGACGCGAAGCTTACGAATTTTAACGATTTAAAGTTTTCTAACATGAAATTAGAGTTTTTGGGTTGAATAACAGTTTTGTTTTGACTCTGGGGTGCTGATCCCGAATTTCGCACCTTTTTGCGCCAGGACGCGAAGTTTACGAGTTTTAACGATTTAAAATTTTCTATGATGAAATTTGAGTTTTTGGGTTGAAAAACAGTTTTGTTTTGACTCTGGGGTGGTGATCCCGAATTTCGCACCTTTTGCGCTAGGACGCGAATTTTACGAGTTTTAACGATTTACAATTTTCTAACATGAAATTTGAGTTTTTGGGCTGAAAAACAGTTTTGTTATGACCCTGGTATGGTGATCCCGAATTTCGCACCTTTTTGCGCCAGGACGCGAAGTTTACGAGTTTTAACGATTTAAAATTTTCTATGATGAAATTAGAGTTTTTGGGTTGAAAAACAGTTTTGTTTTGACTCTGGGGTGCTGATCCCGAATTTCGCACCTTTTGCGCTAGGACGCGAATATTACGAGTTTTAACGATTTCAAATTTTCTATGATGAAATTTGAGTTTTCGGGTTGAAAAACAGTTTTGTTTTGACTCTGGGGTGCTGATCCCGAATTTCGCACCTTTTGCGCTAGGACGCGAATTTTACGAGTTTTAACGATTTCAAATTTTCTAACATGAAATTTGAGCTTTTGGGTTGAAAAACAGTTTTGTTTTGACCCTGTAGTGGTGATCCCGAATTTCGCACCTTTTTGCGCTAGGACGCCAAGTTTACGAGTTTTAACGATTTAAAATTTTCTATGATGAAATTTGAGTTTTCGGGTTGAAAAACAGTTTTGTTTTGACTCTGGGGTGCTGATCCCGAGTTTCGCACCTTTTTGCGCTAGGACGCGAATTTTACGAGTTTTAACGATTTAAAATTTTCTAACATGAAATTAGAGTTTTTGGGTTGAAAAACAGTTTTGTTTTGACTCTGGGATGCTGATCCCGAATTTCGCACCTTTTGCGCTAGAACGCAAAGTTTACGAGTTTTAACGATTTAAAATTTTCTATGCTGAAATGTGAGTTTTTTTGTTGAAAAACAGTTTTGTTTTGACCCTGGTGTGGTGATCCTGAATTTCGCACCTTTTTGCGCTAGGACGCCAAGTTTACGAGTTTTAACGATTTAAAATTTTCTAACATGAAATTTGAGTTTTGTGTGGTGATGCCGAATTTCGCACCTGTTTGCGCTAGGTCGCCATGTTTACGAGTTTTAACGATTTAAAATTTTCTATGATGAAATTTGAGTTTTCGGGTTGAAAAACAGTTTTGTTTTGACTCTGGGGTGCTGATCCCGAATTTCGCACCTTTTGCGCTAGGACGCGAATTTTACGAGTTTTAACGATTTCAAATTTTCTAACATGAAATTTGAGTTTTTGGGTTGAAAAACAGTTTTGTTTTGACCCTGTAGTGGAGATCCCGAATTTCGCACCTTTTTGCGCTAGGACGCGAAGTTTACGAGTTTTAACGATTTAAAATTTTCTATGATGAAATTTGAGTTTTCGGGTTGAAAAACAGTTTTGTTTTGACTCTGGGGTGCTGATGCCGAATTTCGCACCTTTTTGCGCTAGGACGCGAATTTTACGAGTTTTAACGATTTCAAATTTTCTAACATGAAATTTGAGTTTTTGGGTTGAATAACAGTTTTGTTTTGACTCTGGGATGCTGATCCCGAATTTCGCACCTTTTTGCGCTAGGACGCGAATTTTACGAGTTTTAACGATTTCAAATTTTCTAACATGAAATTAGAGTTTTTGGGTTGAAAAACAGTTTTGTTTTGACTCTGGGATGCTGATCCCGAATTTCGCACCTTTTGCGCTAGAACGCAAAGTTTACGAGTTTTAACGATTTAAAATTTTCTATGATGAAATGTGAGTTTTTTTGTTGAAAAACAGTTTTGTTTTGACCCTGGTGTGGTGATCCTGAATTTCGCACCTTTTTGCGCTAGGACGCCAAGTTTACGAGTTTTAACGATTTAAAATTTTCTATGATGAAATTTTAGTTTTTGGGTTAAAAACCAGTTTTGTTTTAACCCTGTAGTGGTGATCCCTAATTTCGCACCTTTTTGCGCTACTACGCGAAGTTTACGAGTTTTAACGATTTAAAGTTTTCTAACATGAAATTAGAGTTTTTGGGTTGAAAAACAGTTTTGTTTTGACCCTGGTGTGGTGATCCCGAATTTCGCACCTTTTGCGCTAGGACGCGAATTTTACGAGTTTTAACGATTTAAAATTTTCTATGATGAAATTTGAGTTTTTGGGTTGAAAAACAGTTTTGTTTTGACTCTGGGGTGGTGATCCCGAATTTCGCACCTTTTGCGCTAGAACGCGAAGCTTACGAGTTTTAACGATTTAATATTTTCTACGATGAAATGTGACTTTTTTTGTTGAAAAACAGTTTTGTTTTGACCCTGGTGTGGTGATCCCGAATTTCGCACCTTTTTGCGCTAGGACGCGAAGCTTACGAATTTTAACGATTTAAAGTTTTCTAACATGAAATTAGAGTTTTTGGGTTGAATAACAGTTTTGTTTTGACTCTGGGGTGCTGATCCCGAATTTCGCACCTTTTTGCGCTAGGACGCGAAGTTTACGAGTTTTAACGATTTAAAATTTTCTATGATGAAATTTGAGTTTTTGGGTTGAAAAACAGTTTTGTTTTGACTCTGGGGTGGTGATCCCGAATTTCGCACCTTTTGCGCTAGGACGCGAATTTTACGAGTTTTAACGATTTACAATTTTCTAACATGAAATTTGAGTTTTTGGGCTGAAAAACAGTTTTGTTATGACCCTGGTATGGTGATCCCGAATTTCGCACCTTTTTGCGCCAGGACGCGAAGTTTACGAGTTTTAACGATTTAAAATTTTCTATGATGAAATTAGAGTTTTTGGGTTGAAAAACAGTTTTGTTTTGACTCTGGGGTGCTGATCCCGAATTTCGCACCTTTTGCGCTAGGACGCGAATATTACGAGTTTTAACGATTTACAATTTTCTAACATGAAATTTGAGTTTTTGGGCTGAAAAACAGTTTTGTTTTGACCCTGGTGTGGTGATCCCGAATTTCGCACCTTTTTGCGCTAGGACGCCAAGTTTACGAGTTTTAACGATTTAAAATTTTCTAACATGAAATTAGAGTTTTTGGGTTGAAAAACAGTTTTGTTTTGACTCTGGGGTGCTGATCCCGAATTTCGCACCTTTTGCGCTAGGACGCGAATTTTACGAGTTTTAACGATTTCAAATTTTCTAACATGAAATTTGAGTTTTTGGGTTGAAAAACAGTTTTGTTTTGACCCTGTAGTGGTGATCCCGAATTTCGCACCTTTTTGCGCTAGGACGCGAAGTTTACGAGTTTTAACGATTTAAAATTTTCTATGATGAAATTTGAGTTTTCGGGTTGAAAAACAGTTTTGTTTTGACTCTGGGGTGCTGATGCCGAATTTCGCACCTTTTTGCGCTAGGACGCGAATTTTACGAGTTTTAACGATTTCAAATTTTCTAACATGAAATTTGAGTTTTTGGGTTGAATAACAGTTTTGTTTTGACCCTGGTGTGGTGATCCCGAATTTCGCACCTTTTTGCGCTAGGACGCGAATTTTACGAGTTTTAACGATTTAAAATTTTCTAACATGAAACTAGAGTTTTTGGGTTGAAAAACAGTTTTGTTTTGACTCTGGGGTGCTGATCCCGAATTTCGCACCTTTTTGCGCTAGGACGCGAATTTTACGAGTTTTAACGATTTAAAATTTTCTAACGTGAAATTTGAGTTTTGTGTGGTGATGCCGAATTTCGCACCTGTTTGCGCTAGGTCGCCAAGTTTACGAGTTTTAACGATTTAAAATTTTCTATGATGAAATTTGAGTTTTCGGGTTGAAAAACAGTTTTGTTTTGACTCTGGGGTGCTGATCCCGAATTTCGCACCTTTTTGCGCTAGGACGCGAATTTTACGAGTTTTAACGATTTAAAATTTTCTAACATGAAATTTGAGTTTTGTGTGGTGATCCCGAATTTCGCACCTTTTTGCGCTAGGACGCAAAGCTTACGAGTTTTAACGATTTAAAGTTTTCTAACATGAAATTAGAGTTTTTGGGTTGAAAAACAGTTTTGTTTTGACCCTGGGGTGGTGATCCCGAATTTCGCACCTTTTTGCGCTAGGACGCGAATTTTACGAGTTTTAACGATTTCAAATTTTCTAACATGAAATTTGAGTTTTTGGGTTTAAAAACAGTTTTGTTTTGAGCCTGTAGTGGTGATCCCGAATTTCGCACCTTTTTGCGCTAGGACGCGAATTTTACGAGTTTTAACGATTTAAAATTTTCTAACATGAAACTAGAGTTTTTGGGTTGAAAAACAGTTTTGTTTTGACTCTGGGGTGCTGATCCCGAATTTCGCACCATTTTGCGCTAGGACGCGAATTTTACGAGTTTTAACGATTTAAAATTTTCTAACATGAAATTTGAGTTTTGTGTGGTGATCCCGAATTTCGCACCTTTTTGCGCTAGGACGGCAAGTTTACGAGTTTTAACGATTTAAAGTTTTCTAACATGAAATTAAAGTTTTTGGGTTGAAAAACAGTTTTGCTTTGACCCTTGTGTGGTGATGCCGAATTTCGCACCTGTTTGCGCTAGGACGCGAATTTTAGGAGTTTTAACGATTTAAAATTTTCTATGATGAAATTTGAGTTTTTGGGTTGAATAACAGTTTTGTTTTGACCCTGGTGTGGTGATCCCGAATTTCGCACCTTTTTGCGCTAGGACGCGAATTTTACGAGTTTTAACGATTTCAAATTTTCTAACATGAAATTTGAGTTTTTGGGTTTAAAAACAGTTTTGTTTTGAGCCTGTAGTGGTGATCCCGAATTTCGCACCTTTTTGCGCTAGGACGCGAATTTTACGAGTTTTAACGATTTAAAATTTTTTAACATGAAACTAGAGTTTTTGGGTTGAAAAACAGTTTTGTTTTGACTCTGGGGTGCTGATCCCGAATTTCGCACCATTTTGCGCTAGGACGCGAATTTTACGAGTTTTAACGATTTAAAATTTTCTAACATGAAATTTGAGTTTTGTGTGGTGATCCCGAATTTCGCACCTTTTTGCGCTAGGGCGCCAAGTTTACGAGTTTTAACGATTTAAAGTTTTCTAACATGAAATTAGAGTTTTTGTGTTGAAAAACAGTTTTGTTTTGACCCTGTA
The DNA here is from genome assembly GCA_949716465.1 of Chalcosyrphus nemorum. Lineage (NCBI taxonomy): Eukaryota > Metazoa > Arthropoda > Insecta > Diptera > Syrphidae > Chalcosyrphus > Chalcosyrphus nemorum. Next base: position 253,162 of record CATIXX010000088.1, on the reverse strand, counting down.
ATGGTGATCCCGAATTTCGCACCTTTTTGCGCTAGGACGCGAATCTTAGGAGTTTTAACGATTTAAAATTTCCTATGATGAAATTTGAGTGTTCGGGTTGAAAAACAGTTTTGTTTTGACTCTGGGGTGCTGATCCCGAATTTCGCACCTTTTTGCGCTAGGACGCGAATTTTACGAGTTTTAACGATTTAAAATTTTCTAACATGAAATTTGAGTTTTGTGTGGTGATCCCGAATTTCGCCCCCTTTTGCGCTAGGACGCCAAGTTTACGAGTTTTAACGATTTAAAGTTTTCTAACATGAAATTAGAGTTTTTGGGTTGAAAAACAGTTTTGCTTTGACCCTTGTGTGGTGATGCCGAATTTCGCACCTGTTTGCGCTAGGACGCCAAGTTTACGAGTCTTAACGATTTAAAATGTTCTATGATGAAATTTGAGTTTTCGGGTTGAAAAACAATTTTGTTTTGACTCTATGGTGCTGATCCCGAATTTCGCACCTTTTTGCGCTAGGACGCGAATTTTACGAGTTTTAACGATTTAAAATTTTCTAACATGAAATTTGAGTTTTGTGTGGTGATCCCGAATTTCGCACCTTTTTGCGCTAGGACGCCAAGTTTACGAGTTTTAACGATTTAAAATTTTCTATGATGAAATTTGAGTTTTCGGGTTGAAAAACAGTTTTGTTTTGACTCTGGGGTGCTGATCCCGAATTTCGCACCTTTTTGCGCTAGGACGCGAATTTTACGAGTTTTAACGATTTAAAATTTTCTAACATGAAATTTGAGTTTTGTGTGGTGATCCCGAATTTCGCACCTTTTTGCGCTAGGACGCGAAGTTTACGAGTTTTAACGATTTAAAGTTTTCTAACATGAAATTAGAGTTTTTGGGTTGAAAAACAGTTTTGTTTTGACCCTGGGGTGGTGATCCCGAATTTCGCACCTTTTTGCGCTAGGACGCGAATTTTACGAGTTTTAACGATTTAAAATTTTCTAACATGAAATTTGAGTTTTGTGTGGTGATCCCGAATTTCGCACCCTTTTGCGCTAGGACGCCAAGTTTACGAGTTTTAACGATTTAAAGTTTTCTAACATGAAATTAGAGTTTTTGGGTTGAAAAACAGTTTTGCTTTGACCCTTGTGTGGTGATGCCGAATTTCGCACCTGTTTGTGCTAGGACGCCAAGTTTACGAGTCTTAACGATTTAAAATTTTCTATGATGAAATTTGAGTTTTCGGGTTGAAAAACAATTTTCTTTTGACTCTATGGTGCTGATCCCGAATTTCGCACCTTTTTGCGCTAGGACGCGAATTTTACGAGTTTTAACGATTTAAAATTTTCTAACATGAAATTTGAGTTTTGTGTGGTGATCCCGAATTTCGCACCTTTTTGCGCTAGGACGCCAAGTTTACGAGTTTTAACGATTTAAAGTTTTCTAACATGAAATTAGAGTTTTTGGGTTGAAAAACAGTTTTGTTTTGACCCTGTAATGGTGATCCCGAATTTCGCACCTTTTTGCGCTAGGACGCGAATTTTAGGAGTTTTAACGATTTAAAATTTTCTATGATGAAATTTGAGTTTTTGGGTTGAATGACAGTTTTGTTTTGACCCTGGTGTGGTGATCCCGAATTTCGCACCTTTTTGCGCTAGGACGCGAATTTTACGAGTTTTAACGATTTAAAATTTTCTAACATGAAACTAGAGTTTTTGGGTTGAAAAACAGTTTTGTTTTGACTCTGGGGTGCTGATCCCGAATTTCGCACCTTTTTGCGCTAGGACGCGAATTTTACGAGTTTTAACGATTTAAAATTTTCTAACATGAAATTTGAGTTTTGTGTGGTGATCCCGAATTTCCCACCTTTTTGCGCTAGGACGCCAAGTTTACGAGTTTTAACGATTTCAAATTTTCTAACATGAAATTTGAGTTTTTGGGTTGAATAACAGTTTTGTTTTGACCCTGGTGTGGTGATCCCGAATTTCGCACCTTTTTGCGCTAGGACGCGAATTTTACGAGTTTTAACGATTTAAAATTTTCTAACATGAAACTAGAGTTTTTGGGTTGAAAAACAGTTTTGTTTTGACTCTGGGGTGCTGATCCCGAATTTCGCACCTTTTTGCGCTAGGACGCGAATTTTACGAGTTTTAACGATTTAAAATTTTCTAACATGAAATTTGAGTTTTGTGTGGTGATGCCGAATTTCGCACCTGTTTGCGCTATGTCGCCAAGTTTACGAGTTTTAACGATTTAAAATTTTCTAACATGAAATTTGAGTTTTTGGGTTTAAAAACAGTTTTGTTTTGACCCTGTAGTGGTGATCCCGAATTTCGCACCTTTTTGCGCTAGGACGCGAATTTTACGAGTTTTAACGATTTAAAATTTTCTAACATGAAACTAGAGTTTTTGGGTTGAAAAACAGTTTTGTTTTGACTCTGGGGTGCTGATCCCGAATTTCGCAACTTTTTGCGCTAGGACGCGAATTTTACGAGTTTTAACGATTTAAAATTTTCTAACATGAAATTTGAGTTTTGTGTGGTGATCCCGAATTTCGCACCTTTTTGCGCTAGGACGCCAAGTTTACGAGTTTTAACGATTTCAAATTTTCTAACATGAAATTTGAGTTTTTGGGTTGAATAACAGTTTTGTTTTGACCCTGGTGTGGTGATCCCGAATTTCGCACCTTTTTGCGCTAGGACGCGAATTTTAGGAGTTTTAACGATTTAAAATTTTCTAACATGAAACTAGAGTTTTTGGGTTGAAAAACAGTTTTGTTTTGACTCTGGGGTGCTGATCCCGAATTTCGCACCTTTTTGCGCTAGGACGCGAATTTTACGAGTTTTAACGATTTAAAATTTTCTAACATGAAATTTGAGTTTTGTGTGGTGATGCCAAATTTCGCACCTGTTTGCGCTAGGTCGCCAAGTTTACGAGTTTTAACGATTTAAAATTTTCTATTATGAAATTTGAGTTTTCGGGTTGAAAAACAGTTTTGTTTTGACTCTGGGGTGGTGATCCCGAATTTCGCACCTTTTTGCGCTAGGACGCGAATTTTAGGAGTTTTAACGATTTAAAATTTTCTATGATGAAATTTGAGTTTTGTGTGGTGATCCCAAATTTCGCACCTTTTTGCGCTAGGACGCGAAGTTTACGAGTTTTAACGATTTAAAGTTTTCTAACATGAAATTAGAGTTTTTGGGTTGAAAAACAGTTTTGTTTTGACCCTGGGGTGGTGATCCCGAATTTCGCACCTTTTTGCGCTAGGACGCGAATTTTAGGAGTTTTAACGATTTAAAATTTTCTATGATGAAATTTGAGTTTTTGGGTTGAATAACAGTTTTGTTTTGACCCTGGTGTGGTGATCCCGAATTTCGCACCTTTTTGCGCTAGGACGCGAATTTTACGAGTTTTAACGATTTCAAATTTTCTAACATGAAATTTGAGTTTTTGGGTTTAAAAACAGTTTTGTTTTGAGCCTGTAGTGGTGATCCCGAATTTGGCACCTTTTTGCGCTAGGACGCGAATTTTACGAGTTTTAACGATTTAAAATTTTCTAACATGAAACTAGAGTTTTTGGGTTGAAAAACAGTTTTGTTTTGACTCTGGGGTGCTGATCCCGAATTTCGCACCTTTTTGCGCTAGGACGCGAATTTTACGAGTTTTAACGATTTAAAATTTTCTAACATGAAATTTGAGTTTGGTGTGGTGATCCCGAATTTCGCACCTTTTTGCGCTAGGGCGCCAAGTTTACGAGTTTTAACGATTTAAAGTTTTCTAACATGAAATTAGAGTTTTTGTGTTGAAAAACAGTTTTGTTTTGACCCTGTAATGGTGATCCCGAATTTCGCACCTTTTTGCGCTAGGACGCGAATTTTAGGAGTTTTAACGATTTAAAATTTTCTAACATGAAACTAGAGTTTTTGGGTTGAAAAACAGTTTTGTTTTGACTCTGGGGTGCTGATCCCGAATTTCGCACCTTTTTGCGCTAGGACGCGAATTTTACGAGTTTTAACGATTTAAAATTTTCTAACATGAAATTTGAGTTTTGTGTGGTGATGCCAAATTTCGCACCTGTTTGCGCTAGGTCGCCAAGTTTACGAGTTTTAACGATTTAAAATTTTCTATGATGAAATTTGAGTTTTCGGGTTGAAAAACAGTTTTGTTTTGACTCTGGGGTGCTGATCCCGAATTTCGCACCTTTTTGCGCTAGGACGCGAATTTTACGAGTTTTAACGATTTAAAATTTTCTAACATGAAATTTGAGTTTTGTGTGGTGATCCCGAATTTCGCACCTTTTTGCGCTAGGACGCGAAGTTTACGAGTTTTAACGATTTAAAGTTTTCTAACATGAAATTAGAGTTTTTGGGTTGAAAAACAGTTTTGTTTTGACCCTGGGGTGGTGATCCCGAATTTCGCACCTTTTTGCGCTAGGACGCGAATTTTAGGAGTTTTAACGATTTAAAATTTTCTATGATGAATTTTGAGTTTTTGGGTTGAATAACAGTTTTGTTTTGACCCTGGTGTGGTGATCCCGAATTTCGCACCTTTTTGCGCTAGGACGCGAATTTTACGAGTTTTAACGATTTCAAATTTTCTAACATGAAATTTGAGTTTTTGGGTTTAAAAACAGTTTTGTTTTGAGCCTGTAGTGGTGATCCCGAATTTCGCACCTTTTTGCGCTAGGACGAGAATTTTACGAGTTTTAACGATTTAAAATTTTCTAACATGAAACTAGAGTTTTTGGGTTGAAAAACAGTTTTGTTTTGACTCTGGGGTGCTGATCCCGAATTTCGCACCTTTTTGCGCTAGGACGCGAATTTTACGAGTTTTAACGATTTCAAATTTTCTAACATGAAATTTGAGTTTGGTGTGGTGATCCCGAATTTCGCACCTTTTTGCGCTAGGGCGCCAAGTTTACGAGTTTTAACGATTTAAAGTTTTCTAACATGAAATTAGAGTTTTTGTGTTGAAAAACAGTTTTGTTTTGACCCTGTAATGGTGATCCCGAATTTCGCACCTTTTTGCGCTAGGACGCGAATTTTACGAGTTTTAACGATTTAAAATTTTCTAACATGAAATTTGAGTTTTTGGGTTGAATAACAGTTTTGTTTTGACCCTGGTGTGGTGATCCCGAATTTCGCACCTTTTTGCGCTAGGACGCGAATTTTACGAGTTTTAACGATTTAAAATTTCCTATGATGATATTTGAGTTTTCGGGTTGAAAAACAGTTTTGTTTTGACTCTGGGGTGCTGATCCCGAATTTCGCACCTTTTTGCGCTAGGACGCGAATTTTACGAGTTTTAACGATTTAAAATTTTCTAACATGAAATTTGAGTTTTGTGTGGTGATCACGAATTTCGCACCCTTTTGCGCTAGGACGCCAAGTTTACGAGTTTTAACGATTTAAAGTGTTCTAACATGAAATTAGAGTTTTTGGGTTGAAAAACAGTTTTGCTTTGACCCTTGTGTGGTGATGCCGAATTTCGCACCTGTTTGCGCTAGGACGCCAAGTTTACGAGTCTTAACGATTTAAAATTTTCTATGATGAAATTTGAGTTTTCGGGTTGAAAAACAATTTTGTTTTGACTCTATGGTGCTGATCCCGAATTTCGCACCTTTTTGCGCTAGGACGCGAATTTTAGGAGTTTTAACGATTTAAAATTTTCTATGATGAAATTTGAGTTTTTGGGTTTAAAAACAGTTTTGTTTTGACCCTGGTGTGGTGATCCCGAATTTCGCACCTTTTTGCGCTAGGACGCGAATTTTACGAGTTTTAACGATTTCAAATTTTCTAACATGAAATTTGAGTTTTTGGGTTTAAAAACAGTTTTGTTTTGACCCTGAAGTGGTGATCCCGAATTTCGCACCTTTTTGCGCTAGGACGCGAATTTTACGAGTTTTAACGATTTAAAATTTTCTAACATGAAACTAGAGTTTTTGGGTTGAAAAACAGTTTTGTTTTGACTCTGGGGTGCTGATCCCGAATTTCGCACCTTTTTGGGCTAGGTCGCCAAGTTTACGAGTTTTAACGATTTAAAATTTTCTATGATGAAATTTGAGTTTTCGGGTTGAAAAACAGTTTTGTTTTGACTCTGGGGTGCTGATCCCGAATTTCGCACCTTTTTGCGCTAGGACGCGAATTTTACGAGTTTTAACGATTTAAAATTTTCTAACATGAAATTTGAGTTTTGTGTGGTGATCCCGAATTTCGCACCTTTTTGCGCTAGGACGCGAAGTTTACGAGTTTTAGCGATTTAAAGTTTTCTAACATGAAATTAGAGTTTTTGGGTTGAAAAACAGTTTTGTTTTGACCCTGGGGTGGTGATCCCGAATTTCGCACCTTTTTGCGCTAGGACGCGAATTTTAGGAGTTTTAACGATTTAAAATTTTCTATGATGAAATTTGAGTTTTTGGGTTGAATAACAGTTTTGTTTTGACCCTGGTGTGGTGATCCCGAATTTCGCACCTTTTTGCGCTAGGACGCGAATTTTACGAGTTTTAACGATTTCAAATTTTCTAACATGAAATTTGAGTTTTTGGGTTTAAAAACAGTTTTGTTTTGAGCCTGTAGTGGTGATCCCGAATTTCGCACCTTTTTGCGCTAGGACGCGAATTTTACGAGTTTTAACGATTTAAAATTTTCTAACATGAAACTAGAGTTTTTGGGTTGAAAAACAGTTTTGTTTTGACTCTGGGGTGCTGATCCCGAATTTCGCACCTTTTTGCGCTAGGACGCGAATTTTACGAGTTTTAACGATTTCAAATTTTCTAACATGAAATTTGAGTTTGGTGTGGTGATCCCGAATTTCGCACCTTTTTGCGCTAGGGCGCCAAGTTTACGAGTTTTAACGATTTAAAGTTTTCTAACATGAAATTAGAGTTTTTGTGTTGAAAAACAGTTTTGTTTTGACCCTGTAATGGTGATCCCGAATTTCGCACCTTTTTGCGCTAGGACGCGAATTTTACGAGTTTTAACGATTTAAAATTTTCTAACATGAAATTTGAGTTTTTGGGTTGAATAACAGTTTTGTTTTGACCCTGGTGTGGTGATCCCGAATTTCGCACCTTTTTGCGCTAGGACGCGAATTTTACGAGTTTTAACGATTTAAAATTTCCTATGATGAAATTTGAGTTTTCGGGTTGAAAAACAGTTTTGTTTTGACTCTGGGGTGCTGATCCCGAATTTCGCACCTTTTTGCGCTAGGACGCGAATTTTACGAGTTTTAACGATTTAAAATTTTCTAACATGAAATTTGAGTTTTGTGTGGTGATCACGAATTTCGCACCCTTTTGCGCTAGGACGCCAAGTTTACGAGTTTTAACGATTTAAAGTGTTCTAACATGAAATTAGAGTTTTTGGGTTGAAAAACAGTTTTGCTTTGACCCTTGTGTGGTGATGCCGAATTTCGCACCTGTTTGCGCTAGGACGCCAAGTTTACGAGTCTTAACGATTTAAAATTTTCTATGATGAAATTTGAGTTTTCGGGTTGAAAAACAATTTTGTTTTGACTCTATGGTGCTGATCCCGAATTTCGCACCTTTTTGCGCTAGGACGCGAATTTTAGGAGTTTTAACGATTTAAAATTTTCTAACATGAAATTTGAGTTTTTGGGTTTAAAAACAGTTTTGTTTTGACCCTGGTGTGGTGATCCCGAATTTCGCACCTTTTTGCGCTAGGACGCGAATTTTACGAGTTTTAACGATTTCAAATTTTCTAACATGAAATTTGAGTTTTTGGGTTTAAAAACAGTTTTGTTTTGACCCTGTAGTGGTGATCCCGAATTTCGCACCTTTTTGCGCTAGGACGCGAATTTTACGAGTTTTAACGATTTAAAATTTTCTAACATGAAACTAGAGTTTTTGGGTTGAAAAACAGTTTTGTTTTGACTCTGGGGTGCTGATCCCGAATTTCGCACCTTTTTGCGCTAGGTCGCCAAGTTTACGAGTTTTAACGATTTAAAATTTTCTATGATGAAATTTGAGTTTTCGGGTTGAAAAACAGTTTTGTTTTGACTCTGGGGTGCTGATCCCGAATTTCGCACCTTTTTGCGCTAGGACGCGAATTTTACGAGTTTTAACGATTTAAAATTTTCTAACATGAAATTTGAGTTTTGTGTGGTGATCCCGAATTTCGCACCTTTTTGCGCTAGGACGCGAAGTTTACGAGTTTTAACGATTTAAAGTTTTCTAACATGAAATTAGAGTTTTTGGGTTGAAAAACAGTTTTGTTTTGACCCTGGGGTGGTGATCCCGAATTTCGCACCTTTTTGCGCTAGGACGCGAATTTTAGGAGTTTTAACGATTTAAAATTTTCTATGATGAAATTTGAGTTTTTGGGTTGAATAACAGTTTTGTTTTGACCCTGGTGTGGTGATCCCGAATTTCGCACCTTTTTGCGCTAGGACGCGAATTTTACGAGTTTTAACGATTTCAAATTTTCTAACATGAAATTTGAGTTTTTGGGTTTAAAAACAGTTTTGTTTTGAGCCTGTAGTGGTGATCCCGAATTTCGCACCTTTTTGCGCTAGGACGCGAATTTTACGAGTTTTAACGATTTAAAATTTTCTAACATGAAACTAGAGTTTTTGGGTTGAAAAACAGTTTTGTTTTGACTCTGGGGTGCTGATCCCGAATTTCGCACCTTTTTGCGCTAGGACGCGAATTTTACGAGTTTTAACGATTTCAAATTTTCTAACATGAAATTTGAGTTTGGTGTGGTGATCCCGAATTTCGCACCTTTTTGCGCTAGGGCGCCAAGTTTACGAGTTTTAACGATTTAAAGTTTTCTAACATGAAATTAGAGTTTTTGTGTTGAAAAACAGTTTTGTTTTGACCCTGTAATGGTGATCCCGAATTTCGCACCTTTTTGCGCTAGGACGCGAATTTTACGAGTTTTAACGATTTAAAATTTTCTAACATGAAATTTGAGTTTTTGGGTTGAATAACAGTTTTGTTTTGACCCTGGTGTGGTGATCCCGAATTTCGCACCTTTTTGCGCTAGGACGCGAATTTTACGAGTTTTAACGATTTAAAATTTCCTATGATGAAATTTGAGTTTTCGGGTTGAAAAACAGTTTTGTTTTGACTCTGGGGTGCTGATCCCGAATTTCGCACCTTTTTGCGCTAGGACGCGAATTTTACGAGTTTTAACGATTTAAAATTTTCTAACATGAAATTTGAGTTTTGTGTGGTGATCACGAATTTCGCACCCTTTTGCGCTAGGACGCCAAGTTTACGAGTTTTAACGATTTAAAGTGTTCTAACATGAAATTAGAGTTTATGGGTTGAAAAACAGTTTTGCTTTGACCCTTGTGTGGTGATGCCGAATTTCGCACCTGTTTGCGCTAGGACGCCAAGTTTACGAGTCTTAACGATTTAAAATTTTCTATGATGAAATTTGAGTTTTCGGGTTGAAAAACAATTTTGTTTTGACTCTATGGTGCTGATCCCGAATTTCGCACCTTTTTGCGCTAGGACGCGAATTTTAGGAGTTTTAACGATTTAAAATTTTCTAACATGAAATTTGAGTTTTTGGGTTTAAAAACAGTTTTGTTTTGACCCTGGTGTGGTGATCCCGAATTTCGCACCTTTTTGCGCTAGGACGCGAATTTTACGAGTTTTAACGATTTCAAATTTTCTAACATGAAATTTGAGTTTTTGGGTTTAAAAACAGTTTTGTTTTGACCCTGTAGTGGTGATCCCGAATTTCGCACCTTTTTGCGCTAGGACGCGAATTTTACGAGTTTTAACGATTTAAAATTTTCTAACATGAAACTAGAGTTTTTGGGTTGAAAAACAGTTTTGTTTTGACTCTGGGGTGCTGATCCCGAATTTCGCACCTTTTTGCGCTAGGACGCGAATTTTACGAGTTTTAACGATTTAAAATTTTCTATGATGAAATTTGAGTTTTCGGGTTGAAAAACAGTTTTGTTTTGACTCTGGGGTGCTGATCCCGAATTTCGCACCTTTTTGCGCTAGGACGCGAATTTTACGAGTTTTAACGATTTCAAATTTTCTAACATGAAATTTGAGTTTTTGGGTTGAATAACAGTTTTGTTTTGACCCTGGTGTGGTGATCCCGAATTTCGCACCTTTTTGCGCTAGGACGCGAATTTTACGAGTTTTAACGATTTAAAATTTTCTAACATGAAACTAGAGTTGTTGGGTTGAAAAACAGTTTTGTTTTGACTCTGGGGTGCTGATCCCGAATTTCGCACCTTTTTGCGCTAGGACGCGAATTTTACGAGTTTTAACGATTTAAAATTTTCTAACATGAAATTTGAGTTTTGTGTGGTGATGCCGAATTTCGCACCTGTTTGCGCTAGGTCGCCAAGTTTACGAGTTTTAACGATTTAAAATTTTCTATGATGAAATTTGAGTTTTCGGGTTGAAAAACAGTTTTGTTTTGACTCTGGGGTGCTGATCCCGAATTTCGCACCTTTTTGCGCTAGGACGCGAATTTTACGAGTTTTAACGATTTAAAATTTTCTAACATGAAATTTGAGTTTTGTGTGGTGATCCCGAATTTCGCACCTTTTTGCGCTAGGACGCGAAGTTTACGAGTTTTAACGATTTAAAGTTTTCTAACATGAAATTAGAGTTTTTGGGTTGAAAAACAGTTTTGTTTTGACCCTGGGGTGGTGATCCCGAATTTCGCACCTTTTTGCGCTAGGACGCGAATTTTAGGAGTTTTAACGATTTAAAATTTTCTATGATGAAATTTGAGTTTTTGGGTTGAATAACAGTTTTGTTTTGACCCTGGTGTGGTGATCCCGAATTTCGCACCTTTTTGCGCTAGGACGCGAATTTTACGAGTTTTAACGATTTCAAATTTTCTAACATGAAATTTGAATTTTTGGGTTTAAAAACAGTTTTGTTTTGAGCCTGTAGTGGTGATCCCGAATTTCGCACCTTTTTGCGCTAGGACGCGAATTTTACGAGTCTTAACGATTTAAAGTTTTCTAACATGAAATTTGAATTTTGTGTGGTGATCCCGAATTTCGCACCTTTTTGCGCTAGGGCGCCAAGTTTACGAGTTTTAACGATTTAAAGTTTTCTAACATGAAATTAGAGTTTTTGGGTTGAAAAACAGTTTTGCTTTGACCCTTGTGTGGTGATGCCGAATTTCGCACCTGTTTGCGCTAGGACGCCAAGTTTACGAGTTTTAACGATTTAAAATTTTCTATGATGAAATTTGAGTTTTCGGGTTGAAAAACAGTTTTGTTTTGACTCTGGGGTGCTGATCCCGAATTTCGCACCTTTTTGCGCTAGGACGCGAATTTTACGAGTTTTAACGATTTAAAGTTTTCTAACATGGAATTAGAGTTTTTGGGTTGAAAAACAGTTTTGTTTTGACCCTGGTGCGGTGATCCCGAATTTCGCACCTTTTTGCGCTAGGACGCGAAGCTTACGAGTTTTAACGATTTAAAGTTTTCTAACATGAAATTAGAGTTTTTGGGTTGAAAAACAGTTTTGTTTTGACTCTGGGGTGCTGATCCCGAATTTCGCACCTTTTGCGCTAGGACGCGAATTTTACGAGTTTTAACGATTTCAAATTTTCTAACGTGAAATTTGAGTTTTTGGGTTGAATAACAGTTTTGTTTTGACCCTGGTGTGGTGATCCCGAATTTCGCACCTTTTTGCGCTAGGACGCGTTGTTTACGGGTTATAACGACCTAAAGTTTTCTAACATGAAATTAGAGTTTTTGGGTTGAAAAACAGTTTTGTTTTGACTCTGGGGTGCTGATCCCGAATTTCGCACCTTTTTGCGCTAGGACGCGAATTTTACGAGTTTTAACGATTTCAAATTTTCTAACATAAAATTTGAGTTTTGTGTGGTGATTCCGAATTTCGCACCCTTTTGCGCTAGGACGCCAAGTTTACGAGTTTTAACGATTTAAAGTTTTCTAACATGAAATTAGAGTTTTTGGGTTGAAAAACAGTTTTGCTTTGACCCTTGTGTGGTGATGCCGAATTTCGCACCTGTTTGCGCTAGGACGCCAAGTTTACGAGTCTTAACGATTTAAAATTTTCTATGATGAAATTTGAGTTTTCGGGTTGAAAAACAATTTTGTTTTGACTCTATGGTGCTGATCCCGAATTTCGCACCTTTTTGCGCTAGGACGCGAATTTTACGAGTTTTAACGATTTAACCCTTTCGACCCTGTTGGGACATATATGTCCCAACAAATGTTCAAAGAGCACTGAAGTTAAAACTATACGTCCGATTTGGGTGAATTAAGTCCCAGTCCGTAATTTGACATTTTCCACCACCCCTCGCCCCCTGCGGTAGTTTTTGATTTTTTTTTTTTACTAAAATACTTCGAATAATGCCTTTTACTGGTTGATGACGAAAATTTTAACTTTTGCTTAGAAATAACATTCCGGGTTGAAAGGGTTAAAATTTTCTAACATGAAATTTGAGTTTTGTGTGGTGATCCCGAATTTCGCACCTTTTTGCGCTAGGACGCCAAGTTTACGAGTTTTAACGATTTAAAGTTTTCTAACATGAAATTAGAGTTTTTGGGTTGAAAAACAGTTTTGCTTTGACCCTTGTGTGGTGATGCCGAATTTCGCACCTGTTTGCGCTAGGACGCCAAGTTTACGAGTTTTAACGATTTACAATTTTCTATGATGAAATTTGAGTTTTCGGGTTGAAAAACAGTTTTGTTTTGACTCTGGGGTGCTGATCCCGAATTTCGCACCTTTTTGCGCTAGGACGCGAATTTTACGAGTTTTAACGATTTAAAGTTTTCTAACATGAAATTAGAGTTTTTGGGTTTAAAAACAGTTTTGTTTTGACCCTGTAATGGTGATCCCGAATTTCGCACCTTTTTGGGCTAGGACGCGAAGCTTACGAGTTTTAACTATTTAAAGTTTTCTAACATGAAATTAGAGTTTTTGGGTTGAAAAACAGTTTTGTTTTGACTCTGGTCTGCTGATCCCAAATTTTGCACCTTTTGCGCTAGAACGCGAATTTTACGAGTTTTAACGATTTAAAATTTTCTATGATGAAATGTGAGTTTTTTTGTTTAAAAACAGTTTTGTTTTGACCCTGGTGTGGTGATCCTGAATTTCGCACCTTTTTGCGCTAGGACGCCAAGTTTACGAGTTTTAACGACTTAAAATTTTCTATGATGAAATTTTAGTTTTTGGGTTAAAAACCAGTTTTGTTTTGACCCTGTAGTGGTGATCCCGAATTTCGCACCTTTTTGCGCTAGGACGCGAAGTTTACGAGTTTTAACCATTTAAAATTTTCTAACATGAAATTTGGGTTTCGTGTGGTGATCCCGAATTTCGCACCTTTTTGGGCTAGAACGCGAAGCTTACGAGTTTTAACGATTTAAAGTTTTCTAACATGAAATTAGAGTTTTTGGGTTGAAAAACAGTTTTGTTTTGACTCTGGGGTGTTGATCCCGAATTTTGCACCTTTTGCGCTAGAACGCGAAGTTTACGAGTTTTAACGATTTAAAATTTTCTATGATGAAATTTGAGTTTTTGGGTTGAAAAACAGTTTTGCTTTGACCCTTGTGTGGTGATGCCGAATTTCGCACCTGTTTGCGCTAGAACGCCAAGTTTACGAGTTTTAACGATTTAAAATTTTCTATGATGAAATTTGAGTTTTCGGGTTGAAAAACAGTTTTGTTTTGACTCTGGGGTGCTGATCCCAAATTTCGCACCTTTTTGCGCTAAGACGCGAATTTTACGGGTTTTAACGATTTAAAATTTTCTAACATGAAATTTGAGTTTTGTGTGGTGATCCCGAATTTCGCACCTTTTTGCGCTAGGCCGATAAGTTTACGAGTTTTAACGATTTAAAGTTTTCTAACATGGAATTAGAGTTTTTGGGTTGAAAAACAGTTTTGTTTTGACCCTGGTGCGGTGATCCCGAATTTCGCACCTTTTTGCGCTAGGACGCGAAACTTACGAGTTTTAACGATTTAAAGTTTTCTAACATGAGATTAGAGTTTTTGGGTTGAAAAACAGTTTTGTTTTGACTCTGGGGTGCTGATCCCGAATTTCGCACCTTTTGCGCTAGGGCGCGAATTTTACGAGTTTTAACGATTTCAAATTTTCTAACATGAAATTTGAGTTTTTGGGTTGAATAACAGTTTTGTTTTGACCCTGGTGTGGTGATCCCGAATTTCGCACCTTTTTGCGCTAGGACGCGAATTTTACGAGTTTTAACGATTTAAAATTTTCTAACATGAAACTAGAGTTTTTGGGTTGAAAAACAGTTTTGTTTTGACTCTGGGGTGCTGATCCCGAATTTCGCACCTTTTTGCGCTAGGGCGCCAAGTTTACGAGTTTTAACGATTTAAAGTTTTCTAACATGAAATTAGAGTTTTTGTGTTGAAAAACAGTTTTGTTTTGACCCTGTAATGGTGATCCCGAATTTCGCACCTGTTTGCGCTAGAACGCCAAGTTTACGAGTTTTAACGATTTAAAATTTTCTATGATGAAATTTGAGTTTTCGGGTTGAAAAACAGTTTTGTTTTGACTCTGGGGTGCTGATCCCAAATTTCGCACCTTTTTGCGCTAGGACGCGAATTTTACGAGTTTTAACGATTTAAAATTTTCTAACATGAAATTTGAGTTTTGTGTGGTGATCCCGAATTTCGCACCCTTTTGCGCTAGGACGCCAAGTTTACGAGTTTTAACGATTTAAAGTTTTCTAACATGAAATTAGAGTTTTTGGGTTGAAAAACAGTTTTGTTTTGACTCTGGGGTGTTGATCCCGAATTTTGCACCTTTTGCGCTAGAACGCGAAGTTTACGAGTTTTAACGATTTAAAATTTTCTATGATGAAATTTGAGTTTTTGGGTTGAAAAACAGTTTTGCTTTGACCCTTGTGTGGTGATGCCGAATTTCGCACCTGTTTGCGCTAGAACGCCAAGTTTACGAGTTTTAACGATTTAAAATTTTCTATGATGAAATTTGAGTTTTCGGGTTGAAAAACAGTTTTGTTTTGACTCTGGGGTGCTGATCCCAAATTTCGCACCTTTTTGCGCTAAGACGCGAATTTTACGGGTTTTAACGATTTAAAATTTTCTAACATGAAATTTGAGTTTTGTGTGGTGATCCCGAATTTCGCACCTTTTTGCGCTAGGCCGATAAGTTTACGAGTTTTAACGATTTAAAGTTTTCTAACATGGAATTAGAGTTTTTGGGTTGAAAAACAGTTTTGTTTTGACCCTGGTGCGGTGATCCCGAATTTCGCACCTTTTTGCGCTAGGACGCGAAACTTACGAGTTTTAACGATTTAAAGTTTTCTAACATGAGATTAGAGTTTTTGGGTTGAAAAACAGTTTTGTTTTGACTCTGGGGTGCTGATCCCGAATTTCGCACCTTTTGCGCTAGGGCGCGAATTTTACGAGTTTTAACGATTTCAAATTTTCTAACATGAAATTTGAGTTTTTGGGTTGAATAACAGTTTTGTTTTGACCCTGGTGTGGTGATCCCGAATTTCGCACCTTTTTGCGCTAGGACGCGAATTTTACGAGTTTTAACGATTTAAAATTTTCTAACATGAAACTAGAGTTTTTGGGTTGAAAAACAGTTTTGTTTTGACTCTGGGGTGCTGATCCCGAATTTCGCACCTTTTTGCGCTAGGGCGCCAAGTTTACGAGTTTTAACGATTTAAAGTTTTCTAACATGAAATTAGAGTTTTTGTGTTGAAAAACAGTTTTGTTTTGACCCTGTAATGGTGATCCCGAATTTCGCACCTTTTTGCGCTAGGACGCGAATTTTAGGAGTTTTAACGATTTAAAATTTTCTATGATGAAATTTGAGTTTTCGGGTTGAAAAACAGTTTTGTTTTGACTCTGGGGTGCTGATCCCGAATTTCGCACCTTTTTGCGCTAGGACGCGAATTTTACGAGTTTTAACGATTTAAAATTTTCTAACATGAAATTTGAGTTTTGTGTGGTGATCCCGAATTTCGCACCCTTTTGCGCTAGGACGCCAAGTTTACGAGTTTTA
Organism: Chalcosyrphus nemorum; assembly: GCA_949716465.1. NCBI lineage: Eukaryota > Metazoa > Arthropoda > Insecta > Diptera > Syrphidae > Chalcosyrphus > Chalcosyrphus nemorum. Next base: position 237,191 of record CATIXX010000088.1, on the reverse strand, counting down.
ACGATTTAAAGTTTTCTAACATGAAATTAGAGTTTTTGGGTTGAAAAACAGTTTTGCTTTGACCCTTGTGTGGTGATGCCGAATTTCGCACCTGTTTGCGCTAGAACGCCAAGTTTACGAGTCTTAACGATTTAAAATTTTCTATGATGAAATTTGAGTTTTCGGGTTGAAAAACAATTTTGTTTTGACTCTATGGTGCTGATCCCGAATTTCGCACCTTTTTGCGCTAGGACGCGAATTTTACGAGTTTTAACGATTTAAAATTTTCTAACATGAAATTTGAGTTTTGTGTGGTGATCCCGAATTTCGCACCTTTTTGCGCTAGGACGCCAAGTTTACGAGTTTTAACGATTTAAAGCTTTCTAACATGGAATTAGAGTTTTTGGGTTGAAAAACAGTTTTGTTTTGACCCTGGTGCGGTGATCCCGAATTTCGCACCTTTTTGCGCTAGGACGCGAAGCTTACGAGTTTTAACGATTTAAAGTTTTCTAACATGAAATTAGAGTTTTTGGGTTGAAAAACAGTTTTGTTTTGACTCTGGGGTGCTGATCCCGAATTTCGCACCTTTTGCGCTAGGACGCGAATTTTACGAGTTTGACCGATTTCAAATTTTCTAACGTGAAATTTGAGTTTTTGGGTTGAATAACAGTTTTGTTTTGACCCTGGTGTGGTGATCCCGAATTTCGCACCTTTTTGCGCTAGGACGCGTTGTTTACGGGTTATAACGACCTAAAGTTTTCTAACATGAAATTAGAGTTTTTGGGTTGAAAAACAGTTTTGTTTTGACTCTGGGGTGCTGATCCCGAATTTCGCACCTTTTTGCGCTAGGACGCGAATTTTACGAGTTTTAACGATTTCAAATTTTCTAACATAAAATTTGAGTTTTGTGTGGTGATTCCGAATTTCGCACCCTTTTGCGCTAGGACGCCAAGTTTACGAGTTTTAACGATTTAAAGTTTTCTAACATGAAATTAGAGTTTTTGGGTTGAAAAACAGTTTTGCTTTGACCCTTGTGTGGTGATGCCGAATTTCGCACCTGTTTGCGCTAGGACGCCAAGTTTACGAGTCTTAACGATTTAAAATTTTCTATGATGAAATTTGAGTTTTCGGGTTGAAAAACAATTTTGTTTTGACTCTATGGTGCTGATCCCGAATTTCGCACCTTTTTGCGCTAGGACGCGAATTTTACGAGTTTTAACGATTTAACCCTTTCGACCCTGTTGGGACATATATGTCCCAACAAATGTTCAAAGAGCACTGAAGTTAAAACTATACGTCCGATTTGGGTGAATTAAGTCCCAGTCCGTAATTTGACATTTTCCACCACCCCTCGCCCCCTGCGGTAGTTTTTGATTTTTTTTTTTTACTAAAATACTTCGAATAATGCCTTTTACTGGTTGATGACGAAAATTTTAACTTTTGCTTAGAAATAACATTCCGGGTTGAAAGGGTTAAAATTTTCTAACATGAAATTTGAGTTTTGTGTGGTGATCCCGAATTTCGCACCTTTTTGCGCTAGGACGCCAAGTTTACGAGTTTTAACGATTTAAAATTTTCTATGATGAAATGTGAGTTTTTTTGTTTAAAAACAGTTTTGTTTTGACCCTGGTGTGGTGATCCTTAATTTCGCACCTTTTTGCGCTAGGACGCCAAGTTTACGAGTTTTAACGACTTAAAATTTTCTATGATGAAATTTTAGTTTTTGGGTTAAAAACCAGTTTTGTTTTGACCCTGTAGTGGTGATCCCGAATTTCGCACCTTTTTGCGCCAGGACGCGAAGTTTACGAGTTTTAACCATTTAAAATTTTCTAACATGAAATTTGGGTTTCGTGTGGTGATCCCGAATTTCGCACCTTTTTGGGCTAGAACGCGAAGCTTACGAGTTTTAACGATTTAAAGTTTTCTAACATGAAATTAGAGTTTTTGGGTTGAAAAACAGTTTTGTTTTGACTCTGGGGTGTTGATCCCGAATTTTGCACCTTTTGCGCTAGAACGCGAAGTTTACGAGTTTTAACGATTTAAAATTTTCTATGATGAAATTTGAGTTTTTGGGTTGAAAAACAGTTTTGCTTTGACCCTTGTGTGGTGATGCCGAATTTCGCACCTGTTTGCGCTAGAACGCCAAGTTTACGAGTTTTAACGATTTAAAATTTTCTATGATGAAATTTGAGTTTTCGGGTTGAAAAACAGTTTTGTTTTGACTCTGGGGTGCTGATCCCAAATTTCGCACCTTTTTGCGCTAAGACGCGAATTTTACGAGTTTTAACGATTTAAAATTTTCTAACATGAAATTTGAGTTTTGTGTGGTGATCCCGAATTTCGCACCTTTTTGCGCTAGGCCGATAAGTTTACGAGTTTTAACGATTTAAAGTTTTCTAACATGGAATTAGAGTTTTTGGGTTGAAAAACAGTTTTGTTTTGACCCTGGTGCGGTGATCCCGAATTTCGCACCTTTTTGCGCTAGGACGCGAAACTTACGAGTTTTAACGATTTAAAGTTTTCTAACATGAGATTAGAGTTTTTGGGTTGAAAAACAGTTTTGTTTTGACTCTGGGGTGCTGATCCCGAATTTCGCACCTTTTGCGCTAGGGCGCGAATTTTACGAGTTTTAACGATTTCAAATTTTCTAACATGAAATTTGAGTTTTTGGGTTGAATAACAGTTTTGTTTTGACCCTGGTGTGGTGATCCCGAATTTCGCACCTTTTTGCGCTAGGACGCGTTGTTTACGGGTTATAACGACCTAAAGTTTTCTAACATGAAATTAGAGTTTTTGGGTTGAAAAACAGTTTTGTTTTGACTCTGGGGTGCTGATCCCGAATTTCGCACCTTTTTGCGCTAGGACGCGAATTTTACGAGTTTTAACGATTTCAAATTTTCTAACATGAAATTTGAGTTTTTGGGTTGAATAACAGTTTTGTTTTGACCCTGGTGTGGTGATCCCGAATTTCGCACCTTTTTGCGCTAGGACGCGAATTTTACGAGTTTTAACGATTTAAAATTTTCTAACATGAAACTAGAGTTTTTGGGTTGAAAAACAGTTTTGTTTTGACTCTGGGGTGCTGATCCCGAATTTCGCACCTTTTTGCGCTAGGGCGCCAAGTTTACGAGTTTTAACGATTTAAAGTTTTCTAACATGAAATTAGAGTTTTTGTGTTGAAAAACAGTTTTGTTTTGACCCTGTAATGGTGATCCCGAATTTCGCACCTTTTTGCGCTAGGACGCGAATTTTAGGAGTTTTAACGATTTAAAATTTTCTATGATGAAATTTGAGTTTTCGGGTTGAAAAACAGTTTTGTTTTGACTCTGGGGTGCTGATCCCGAATTTCGCACCTTTTTGCGCTAGGACGCGAATTTTACGAGTTTTAACGATTTAAAATTTTCTAACATGAAATTTGAGTTTTGTGTGGTGATCCCGAATTTCGCACCCTTTTGCGCTAGGACGCCACGTTTACGAGTTTTAACGATTTAAAGTTTTCTAACATGAAATTAGAGTTTTTGGGTTGAAAAACAGTTTTGCTTTGACCCTTGTGTGGTGATGCCGAATTTCGCACCTGTTTGCGCTAGAACGCCAAGTTTACGAGTCTTAACGATTTAAAATTTTCTATGATGAAATTTGAGTTTTCGGGTTGAAAAACAATTTTGTTTTGACTCTATGGTGCTGATCCCGAATTTCGCACCTTTTTGCGCTAGGACGCGAATTTTACGAGTTTTAACGATTTAAAATTTTCTAACATGAAATTTGAGTTTTGTGTGGTGATCCCGAATTTCGCACCTTTTTGCGCTAGGACGCCAAGTTTACGAGTTTTAACGATTTAAAGTTTTCTAACATGAAATTAGAGTTTTTGGGTTGAAAAACAGTTTTGTTTTGACCCTGTAATGGTGATCCCGAATTTCGCACCTTTTTGCGCTAGGACGCGAATTTTAGGAGTTTTAACGATTTAAAATTTTCTATGATGAAATTTGAGTTTTTGGGTTGAATGACAGTTTTGTTTTGACCCTGGTGTGGTGATCCCGAATTTCGCACCTTTTTGCGCTAGGACGCGAATTTTACGAGTTTTAACGATTTAAAGTTTTCTAACATGAAATTTGAGTTTTTGGGTTTAAAAACAGTTTTGTTTTGACCCTGTAGTGGTGATCCCGAATTTCGCACCTTTTTGCGCTAGGACGCGAATTTTACGACTTTTAACGATTTAAAATTTTCTAACATGAAACTAGAGTTTTTGGGTTGAAAAACAGTTTTGTTTTGACTCTGGGGTGCTGATCCCGAATTTCGCACCTTTTTGCGCTAGGACGCGAGTTTTAGGAGTTTTAACGATTTAAAATTTTCTATGATGAAATTTGAGTTTTCGGGTTGAAAAACAGTTTTGTTTTGACTCTGGGGTGCTGATCCCGAATTTCGCACCTTTTTGCGCTAGGACGCGAATTTTACGAGTTTTAACGATTTAAAATTTTCTAACATGAAATTTGAGTTTTGTGTGGTGATCCCGAATTTCGCACCCTTTTGCGCTAGGACGCCACGTTTACGAGTTTTAACGATTTAAAGTTTTCTAACATGAAATTAGAGTTTTTGGGTTGAAAAACAGTTTTGCTTTGACCCTTGTGTGGTGATGCCGAATTTCGCACCTGTTTGCGCTAGGACGCCAAGTTTACGAGTCTTAACGATTTAAAATTTTCTATGATGAAATTTGAGTTTTCGGGTTGAAAAACAATTTTGTTTTGACTCTATGGTGCTGATCCCGAATTTCGCACCTTTTTGCGCTAGGACGCGAATTTTACGAGTTTTAACGATTTAACCCTTTCGACCCTGTTGGGACATATATGTCCCAACAAATGTTCAAAGAGCACTGAAGTTAAAACTATACGTCCGATTTGGGTGAATTAAGTCCCAGTCCGTAATTTGACATTTTCCACCACCCCTCGCCCCCTGCGGTAGTTTTTGATTTTTTTTTTTTACTAAAATACTTCGAATAATGCCTTTTACTGGTTGATGACGAAAATTTTAACTTTTGCTTAGAAATAACATTCCGGGTTGAAAGGGTTAAAATTTTCTAACATGAAATTTGAGTTTTGTGTGGTGATCCCGAATTTCGCACCTTTTTGCGCTAGGACGCCAAGTTTACGAGTTTTAACGATTTAAAATTTTCTATGATGAAATGTGAGTTTTTTTGTTTAAAAACAGTTTTGTTTTGACCCTGGTGTGGTGATCCTGAATTTCGCACCTTTTTGCGCTAGGACGCCAAGTTTACGAGTTTTAACGACTTAAAATTTTCTATGATGAAATTTTAGTTTTTGGGTTAAAAACCAGTTTTGTTTTGACCCTGTAGTGGTGATCCCGAATTTCGCACCTTTTTGCGCTAGGACGCGAAGTTTACGAGTTTTAACCATTTAAAATTTTCTAACATGAAATTTGGGTTTCGTGTGGTGATCCCGAATTTCGCACCTTTTTGGGCTAGAACGCGAAGCTTACGAGTTTTAACGATTTAAAGTTTTCTAACATGAAATTAGAGTTTTTGGGTTGAAAAACAGTTTTGTTTTGACTCTGGGGTGTTGATCCCGAATTTTGCACCTTTTGCGCTAGAACGCGAAGTTTACGAGTTTTAACGATTTAAAATTTTCTATGATGAAATTTGAGTTTTTGGGTTGAAAAACAGTTTTGCTTTGACCCTTGTGTGGTGATGCCGAATTTCGCACCTGTTTGCGCTAGAACGCCAAGTTTACGAGTTTTAACGATTTAAAATTTTCTATGATGAAATTTGAGTTTTCGGGTTGAAAAACAGTTTTGTTTTGACTCTGGGGTGCTGATCCCAAATTTCGCACCTTTTTGCGCTAAGACGCGAATTTTACGAGTTTTAACGATTTAAAATTTTCTAACATGAAATTTGAGTTTTGTGTGGTGATCCCGAATTTCGCACCTTTTTGCGCTAGGCCGATAAGTTTACGAGTTTTAACGATTTAAAGTTTTCTAACATGGAATTAGAGTTTTTGGGTTGAAAAACAGTTTTGTTTTGACCCTGGTGCGGTGATCCCGAATTTCGCACCTTTTTGCGCTAGGACGCGAAACTTACGAGTTTTAACGATTTAAAGTTTTCTAACATGAGATTAGAGTTTTTGGGTTGAAAAACAGTTTTGTTTTGACTCTGGGGTGCTGATCCCGAATTTCGCACCTTTTGCGCTAGGGCGCGAATTTTACGAGTTTTAACGATTTCAAATTTTCTAACATGAAATTTGAGTTTTTGGGTTGAATAACAGTTTTGTTTTGACCCTGGTGTGGTGATCCCGAATTTCGCACCTTTTTGCGCTAGGACGCGTTGTTTACGGGTTATAACGACCTAAAGTTTTCTAACATGAAATTAGAGTTTTTGGGTTGAAAAACAGTTTTGTTTTGACTCTGGGGTGCTGATCCCGAATTTCGCACCTTTTTGCGCTAGGACGCGAATTTTACGAGTTTTAACGATTTCAAATTTTCTAACATGAAATTTGAGTTTTTGGGTTGAATAACAGTTTTGTTTTGACCCTGGTGTGGTGATCCCGAATTTCGCACCTTTTTGCGCTAGGACGCGAATTTTACGAGTTTTAACGATTTAAAATTTTCTAACATGAAACTAGAGTTTTTGGGTTGAAAAACAGTTTTGTTTTGACTCTGGGGTGCTGATCCCGAATTTCGCACCTTTTTGCGCTAGGGCGCCAAGTTTACGAGTTTTAACGATTTAAAGTTTTCTAACATGAAATTAGAGTTTTTGTGTTGAAAAACAGTTTTGTTTTGACCCTGTAATGGTGATCCCGAATTTCGCACCTTTTTGCGCTAGGACGCGAATTTTAGGAGTTTTAACGATTTAAAATTTTCTATGATGAAATTTGAGTTTTCGGGTTGAAAAACAGTTTTGTTTTGACTCTGGGGTGCTGATCCCGAATTTCGCACCTTTTTGCGCTAGGACGCGAATTTTACGAGTTTTAACGATTTAAAATTTTCTAACATGAAATTTGAGTTTTGTGTGGTGATCCCGAATTTCGCACCCTTTTGCGCTAGGACGCCAAGTTTACGAGTTTTAACGATTTAAAGTTTTCTAACATGAAATTAGAGTTTTTGGGTTGAAAAACAGTTTTGCTTTGACCCTTGTGTGGTGATGCCGAATTTCGCACCTGTTTGCGCTAGAACGCCAAGTTTACGAGTCTTAACGATTTAAAATTTTCTATGATGAAATTTGAGTTTTCGGGTTGAAAAACAATTTTGTTTTGACTCTATGGTGCTGATCCCGAATTTCGCACCTTTTTGCGCTAGGACGCGAATTTTACGAGTTTTAACGATTTAAAATTTTCTAACATGAAATTTGAGTTTTGTGTGGTGATCCCGAATTTCGCACCTTTTTGCGCTAGGACGCCAAGTTGACGAGTTTTAACGATTTAAAGTTTTCTAACATGAAATTAGAGTTTTTGGGTTGAAAAACAGTTTTGTTTTGACCCTGTAATGGTGATCCCGAATTTCGCACCTTTTTGCGCTAGGACGCGAATTTTAGGAGTTTTAACGATTTAAAATTTTCTATGATGAAATTTGAGTTTTTGGGTTGAATGACAGTTTTGTTTTGACCCTGGTGTGGTGATCCCGAATTTCGCACCTTTTTGCGCTAGGACGCGAATTTTACGAGTTTTAACGATTTAAAGTTTTCTAACATGAAATTTGAGTTTTTGGGTTTAAAAACAGTTTTGTTTTGACCCTGTAGTGGTGATCCCGAATTTCGCACCTTTTTGCGCTAGGACGCGAATTTTACGACTTTTAACGATTTAAAATTTTCTAACATGAAACTAGAGTTTTTGGGTTGAAAAACAGTTTTGTTTTGACTCTGGGGTGCTGATCCCGAATTTCGCACCTTTTTGCGCTAGGACGCGAATTTTACGAGTTTTAACTTAAAATTTTCTAACATGAAATTTGAGTTTTGTGTGGTGATCCCGAATTTCGCACCTTTTTGCGCTAGGACGCCAAGTTTACGAGTTTTAACGATTTAAAGTTTTCTAACATGAAATTTGAGTTTTTGGGTTTAAAAACAGTTTTGTTTTGACCCTGTAGTGGTGATCCCGAATCTCGCACCTTTTTGCGCTAGGACGCGAATTTTACGAGTTTTAACGATTTAAAATTTTCTAACATGAAACTAGAGTTTTTGGGTTGAAAAACAGTTTTGTTTTGACTCTGTGGTGCTGATTCCGAATTTCGCACCTTTTTGCGCTAGGACGCGAATTTTACGAGTTTTAACGATTTAAAATTTTCTAACATGAAATTTGAGTTTTGTGTGGTGATCCCGAATTTCGCACCTTTTTGCGCTAGGACGCCAAGTTTACGAGTTTTAACGATTTAAAGTTTTCTAACATGAAATTAGAGTTTTTGGGTTGAAAAACAGTTTTGCTTTGACCCTTGTGTGGTGATGCCGAATTTCGCACCTGTTTGCGCTAGAACGCCAAGTTTACGAGTTTTAACGATTTAAAATTTTCTATGATGAAATTTGAGTTTTCGGGTTGAAAAACAGTTTTGTTTTGACTCTGGGGTGCTGATCCCGAATTTCGCACCTTTTTGCGCTAAGACGCGAATTTTACGAGTTTTAACGATTTAAAATTTTCTAACATGAAATTTGAGTTATGTGTGGTGATCCCGAATTTCGCACCTTTTTGCGCTAGGCCGATAAGTTTACGAGTTTTAACGATTTAAAGTTTTCTAACATGGAATTAGAGTTTTTGGGTTGAAAAACAGTTTTGTTTTGACCCTGGTGCGGTGATCCCGAATTTCGCACCTTTTTGCGCTAGGACGCGAAGCTTACGAGTTTTAACGATTTAAAGTTTTCTAACATGAGATTAGAGTTTTTGGGTTGAAAAACAGTTTTGTTTTGACTCTGGGGTGCTGATCCCGAATTTCGCACCTTTTGCGCTAGGACGCGAATTTTACGAGTTTTAACGATTTCAAATTTTCTAACATGAAATTTGAGTTTTTGGGTTGAATAACAGTTTTGTTTTGACCCTGGTGTGGTGATCCCGAATTTCGCACCTTTTTGCGCTAGGACGCGTTGTTTACGGGTTATAACGACCTAAAGTTTTCTAACATGAAATTAGAGTTTTTGGGTTGAAAAACAGTTTTGTTTTGACTCTGGGGTGCTGATCCCGAATTTCGCACCTTTTTGCGCTAGGACGCGAATTTTACGAGTTTTAACGATTTCAAATTTTCTAACATGAAATTTGAGTTTTTGGGTTGAATAACAGTTTTGTTTTGACCCTGGTGTGGTGATCCCGAATTTCGCACCTTTTTGCGCTAGGACGCGAATTTTACGAGTTTTAACGATTTAAAATTTTCTAACATGAAACTAGAGTTTTTGGGTTGAAAAACAGTTTTGTTTTGACTCTGGGGTGCTGATCCCGAATTTCGCACCTTTTTGCGCTAGGGCGCCAAGTTTACGAGTTTTAACGATTTAAAGTTTTCTAACATGAAATTAGAGTTTTTGTGTTGAAAAACAGTTTTGTTTTGACCCTGTAATGGTGATCCCGAATTTCGCACCTTTTTGCGCTAGGACGCGAATTTTAGGAGTTTTAACGATTTAAAATTTTCTATGATGAAATTTCAGTTTTCGGGTTGAAAAACAGTTTTGTTTTGACTCTGGGGTGCTGATCCCGAATTTCGCACCTTTTTGCGCTAGGACGCGAATTTTATGAGTTTTAACGATTTAAAATTTTCTAACATGAAATTTGAGTTTTGTGTGGTGATCCCGAATTTCGCACCCTTTTGCGCTAGGACGCCAAGTTTACGAGTTTTAACGATTTAAAGTTTTCTAACATGAAATTAGAGTTTTTGGGTTGAAAAACAGTTTTGCTTTGACCCTTGTGTGGTGATGCCGAATTTCGCACCTGTTTGCGCTAGGACGCCAAGTTTACGAGTCTTAACGATTTAAAATTTTCTATGATTAAATTTGAGTTTTCGGGTTGAAAAACAATTTTGTTTTGACTCTATGGTGCTGATCCCGAATTTCGCACCTTTTTGCGCTAGGACGCGAATTTTACGAGTTTTAACGATTTAAAATTTTCTAACATGAAATTTGAGGTTTGTGTGGTGATCCCGAATTTCGCACCTTTTTGCGCTAGGACGCCAAGTTTACGAGTTTTAACGATTTAAAGTTTTCTAACATGAAATTAGAGTTTTTGGGTTGAAAAACAGTTTTGTGTTGACCCTGTAATGGTGATCCCGAATTTCGCACCTTTTTGCGCTAGGACGCGAATTTTAGGAGTTTTAACGATTTAAAATTTTCTATGATGAAATTTGAGTTTTTGGGTTGAATGACAGTTTTGTTTTGACCCTGGTGTGGTGATCCCGAATTTCGCACCTTTTTGCGCTAGGACGCGAATTTTACGAGTTTTAACGATTTAAAGTTTTCTAACATGAAATTTGAGTTTTTGGGTTTAAAAACAGTTTTGTTTTGACCCTGTAGTGGTGATCCCGAATTTCGCACCTTTTTGCGCTAGGACGCGAATTTTACGAGTTTTAACGATTTAAAATTTTCTAACATGAAACTAGAGTTTTTGGGTTGAAAAACAGTTTTGTTTTGACTCTGGGGTGCTGATCCCGAATTTCGCACCTTTTTGCGCTAGGACGCGAATTTTACGAGTTTTAACTTAAAATTTTCTAACATGAAATTTGAGTTTTGTGTGGTGATCCCGAATTTCGCACCTTTTGCGCTAGAACGCGAATTTTACGAGTTTTAACGATTTAAAATTTTCTAACATGAAACTAGAGTTTTTGGGTTGAAAAACAGTTTTGTTTTGACTCTGTGGTGCTGATCCCGAATTTCGCACCTTTTTGCGCTAGGACGCGAATTTTACGAGTTTTAACGATTTAAAATTTTCTAACATGAAATTTGAGTTTTGTGTGGTGATCCCGAATTTCGCACCTTTTTGCGCTAGGACGCCAAGTTTACGAGTTTTAACGATTTAAAGTTTTCTAACATGAAATTAGAGTTTTTGGGTTGAAAAACAGTTTTGCTTTGACCCTTGTGTGGTGATGCCGAATTTCGCACCTGTTTGCGCTAGGACGCCAAGTTTCGAGTTTTAACGATTTAAAATTTTCTATGATGAAATTTGAGTTTTCGGGTTGAAAAACAGTTTTGTTTTGACTCTGGGGTGCTGATCCCGAATTTCGCACCTTTTTGCGCTAGGACGCGAATTTTACGAGTTTTAACGATTTAAAGTTTTCTAACATGAAATTAGAGTTTTTGGGTTGAAAAACAGTTTTGTTTTGACCCTGTAATGGTGATCCCGAATTTCGCACCTTTTTGGGCTAGGACGCGAAGCTTACGAGTTTTAACTGTTTAAAGTTTTCTAACATGAAATTTGAGTTTTCGGGTTGAAAAACAGTTTTGTTTTGACTCTGGTCTGCTGATTCCGAATTTTGCACCTTTTGCGCTAGAACGCGAATTTTACGAGTTTTAACGATTTAAAATTTTCTATGATGAAATGTGAGTTTTTTTGTTGAAAAACAGTTTTGTTTTGACCCTGGTGTGGTGATCCTGAATTTCGCACCTTTTTGCGCTAGGACGCCAAGTTTACGAGTTTTAACGATTTAAAATTTTCTATGATGAAATTTTAGTTTTTAGGTTAAAAACCAGTTTTGTTTTGACCCTGTAGTGGTGATCCCGAATTTCGCACCTTTTTGCGCTAGGACGCGAAGTTTACGAGTTTTAACGATTTAAAATTTTCTAACATGAAATTTGGGTTTTGTGTGGTGATCCCGAATTTCGCACCTTTTTGGGCTAGGACGCGAAGCTTACGAGTTTTAACGATTTAAAGTTTTCTAACATGAAATTAGAGTTTTTGGGTTGAAAAACAGTTTTGTTTTGACTCTGGGGTGTTGATCCCGAATTTTGCACCTTTTGCGCTAGAACGCGAAGTTTACGAGTTTTAACGATTTAAAATTTTCTATGATGAAATTTGAGTTTTTGGGTTGAAAAACAGTTTTGCTTCGACCCTGGTGTAGTGATCCCGAATTTCGCACCTGTTTGCGCTAGGCCGATAAGTTTACGAGTTTTAACGATTTAAAGTTTTCTAACATGGAATTAGAGTTTTTGGGTTGAAAAACAGTTTTGTTTTGACCCTGGTGCGGTGATCCCGAATTTCGCACCTTTTTGCGCTAGGACGCGAATCTTACGAGTTTTAACGATTTAAAGTTTTCTAACATGAGATTAGAGTTTTTGGGTTGAAAAACAGTTTTGTTTTGACTCTGGGGTGCTGATCCCGAATTTCGCACCTTTTGCGCTAGGACGCGAATTTTACGATATTTAACGATTTAAAATTTTCTAACATGAAATTTGAGTTTTGTGTGGTGATCCCGAATTTCGCACCCTTTTGCGCTAGGACGCCAAGTTTACGAGTTTTAACGATTTAAAGTGTTCTAACATGAAATTAGAGTTTTTGGGTTGAAAAACAGTTTTGCTTTGACCCTTGTGTGGTGATGCCGAATTTCGCACCTGTTTGCGCTAGGACGCCAAGTTTACGAGTCTTAACGATTTAAAATTTTCTATGATGAAATTTGAGTTTTCGGGTTGAAAAACAATTTTGTTTTGACTCTATGGTGCTGATCCCGAATTTCGCACCTTTTTGCGCTAGGACGCGAATTTTACGAGTTTTAACGATTTAAAATTTTCTAACATGAAATTTGAGTTTTGTGTGGTGATCCCGAATTTCGCACCTTTTTGCGCTAGGACGCCAAGTTTACGAGTTTTAACGATTTAAAGTTTTCTAACATGAAATTAGAGTTTTTGGGTTGAAAAACAGTTTTGTTTTGACCCTGTAATGGTGATCCCGAATTTCGCACCTTTTTGCGCTAGGACGCGAATTTTAGGAGTTCTAACGATTTAAAATTTTCTATGATGAAATTTGAGTTTTTGGGTTGAATGACAGTTTTGTTTTGACCCTGGTGTGGTGATCCCGAATTTCGCACCTTTTTGCGCTAGGACGCGAATTTTACGAGTTTTAACGATTTAAAGTTTTCTAACATGAAATTTGAGTTTTTGGGTTTAAAAACAGTTTTGTTTTGACCCTGTAGTGGTGATCCCGAATTTCGCACCTTTTTGCGCTAGGACGCGAATTTTACGAGTTTTAACGATTTAAAATTTTCTAACATGAAACTAGAGTTTTTGGGTTGAAAAACAGTTTTGTTTTGACTCTGGGGTGCTGATCCCGAATTTCGCACCTTTTTGCGCTAGGACGCGAATTTTACGAGTTTTAACGATTTAAAATTTTCTAACATGAAATTTGAGTTTTGTGTGGTGATCCCGAATTTCGCACCTTTTTGCGCTAGGACGCCAAGTTTACGAGTTTTAACGATTTAAAGTTTTCTAACATGAAATTTGAGTTTTTGGGTTTAAAAACAGTTTTGTTTTGACCCTGTAGTGGTGATCCCGAATTTCGCACCTTTTTGCGCTAGGACGCGAATTTTACGAGTTTTAACGATTTAAAATTTTCTAACATGAAACTAGAGTTTTTGGGTTGAAAAACAGTTTTGTTTTGACTCTGTGGTGCTGATCCCGAATTTCGCACCTTTTTGCGCTAGGACGCGAATTTTACGAGTTTTAACGATTTAAAATTTTCTAACATGAAATTTGAGTTTTGTGTGGTGATCCCGAATTTCGCACCTTTTTGCGCTAGGACGGCAAGTTTACGAGTTTTAACGATTTAAAGTTTTCTAACATGAAATTAGAGTTTTTGGGTTGAAAAACAGTTTTGCTTTGACCCTTGTGTGGTGATGCCGAATTTCGCACCTGTTTGCGCTAGGACGCCAAGTTTACGAGTTTTAACGATTTAAAATTTTCTATGATGAAATTTGAGTTTTCGGGTTGAAAAACAGTTTTGTTTTGACTCTGGGGTGCTGATCCCGAATTTCGCACCTTTTTGCGCTAGGACGCGAATTTTACGAGTTTTAACGATTTAAAGTTTTCTAACATGAAATTAGAGTTTTTGGGTTGAAAAACAGTTTTGTTTTGACCCTGTAATGGTGATCCCGAATTTCGCACCTTTTTGGGCTAGGACGCGAAGCTTACGAGTTTTAACTATTTAAAGTTTTCTAACATGAAATTTGAGTTTTCGGGTTGAAAAACAGTTTTGTTTTGACTCTGGTCTGCTGATCCCGAATTTTGCACCTTTTGCGCTAGAACGCGAATTTTACGAGTTTTAACGATTTAAAATTTTCTATGATGAAATGTGAGTTTTTTTGTTGAAAAACAGTTTTGTTTTGACCCTGGTGTGGTGATCCTGAATTTCGCACCTTTTTGCGCTAGGACGCCAAGTTTACGAGTTTTAACGATTTAAAATTTTCTATGATGAAATTTTAGTTTTTAGGTTAAAAACCAGTTTTGTTTTGACCCTGTAGTGGTGATCCCGAATTTCGCACCTTTTTGCGCTAGGACGCGAAGCTTACGAGTTTTAACGATTTAAAGTTTTCTAACATGAAATTAGAGTTTTTGGGTTGAAAAACAGTTTTGTTTTGACTCTGGGGTGTTGATCCCGAATTTTGCACCTTTTGCGCTAGAACGCGAAGTTTACGAGTTTTAACGATATAAAATTTTCTATGATGAAATTTGAGTTTTTGGGTTGAAAAACAGTTTTGCTTTGACCCTGGTGTAGTGATCCCGAATTTCGCACCTGTTTGCGCTAGGCCGATAAGTTTACGAGTTTTAACGATTTAAAGTTTTCTAACATGGAATTAGAGTTTTTGGGTTGAAAAACAGTTTTGTTTTGACCCTGGTGCGGTGATCCCGAATTTCGCACCTTTTTGCGCTAGGACGCGAAGCTTACGAGTTTTAACGATTTAAAGTTTTCTAACATGAAATTTGAGTTTTTGGGTTGAAAAACAGTTTTGTTTTGACTCTGGGGTGCTGATCCCGAATTTCGCACCTTTTGCGCTAGGACGCGAATTTTACGATATTTAACGATTTAAAATTTTCTAACATGAAATTTGAGTTTTGTGTGGTGATCCCGAATTTCGCACCTTTTTGCGCTAGGACGTCAAGTTTACGAGTTTTAACGATTTAAAGTTTTCTAACATGAAATTAGAGTTTTTGGGTTGAAAAACAGTTTTGTTTTGACCCTGTAATGGTGATCCCGAATTTCGCACCTTTTTGCGCTAGGACGCGAATTTTACGAGTTTTAACGATTTAAAATTTTCTATGATGAAATTTGAGTTTTCGGGTTGAAAAACAGTTTTGTTTTGACTCTGGGGTGCTGATCCCGAATTTCGCACCTTTTTGCGCTTGGACGCGAATTTTACGAGTTTTAACGATTTAAAATTTTCTAACATGAAATTTGAGTTTTTGGGTTGAATAACAGTTTTGTTTTGACCCTGGTGTGGTGATCCCGAATTTCGCACCTTTTTGCGCTAGGACGCGTTGTTTACGGGTTATAACGATTTAAAGTTTTCTAACATGAAATTAGAGTTTTTGGGTTGAAAAACAGTTTTGTTTTGACTCTGGGGTGCTGATCCCGAATTTTGCACCTTTTGCGCTAGAACGCGAAGTTTACGAGTTTTAACGATTTAAAATTTTCTATGATGAAATGTGAGTTTTTTTGTTGAAAAACAGTTTTGTTTTGACCCTGGTGTGGTGATCCTGAATTTCGCACCTTTTTGCGCTAGGACGCCAAGTTTACGAGTTTTAACGATTTAAAATTTTCTATGATGAAATTTTAGTTTTTGGGTTAAAAACCAGTTTTGTTTTGACCCTGTAGTGGTGATCCCGAATTTCGCACCTTTTTGCGCTAGGACGCGAAGTTTACGAGTTTTAACGATTTAAAGTTTTCTAACATGAAATTAGAGTTTTTGGGTTGAAAAACAGTTTTGTTTTGACTCTGGGATGCTGATCCCGAATTTCGCACCTTTTGCGCTAGGACGCGAATTTTACGAGTTTTAACGATTTAAAATTTTCTAACATGAAATTTGAGTTTTTGGGTTGAAAAACAGTTTTGTTTTGACTCTGGGGTGCTGATCCCGAATTTCGCACCTTTTTGCGCTAGGACGCGAATTTTACGAGTTTTAACGATTTAAAATTTTCTAACATGAAATTTGAGTTTTGTGTGGTGATCCCGAATTTCGCACCTTTTTGCGCTAGGACGCGAATTTTGCGAGTTTTAACGATTTAAAATTTTCTAATATGAAATTTAAGTTTTTGGGCTGAAAAACAGTTTTGTTTTAACCCTGGTGTGGTGATCCCGAACTTCGCACCTTTTTGCGCTAGGACGCCAAGTTTACGAGTTTTAACGATTTAAAGTTTTCTAACGTGAAATTAGAGTTTTTGGATTGAATAACAGTTTTGTTTTGACCCTGGTGTGGTGATCCCGAATTTCGCACCTATTGCGCTAGGACGCGAATTTTAGGAGTTTTAACGATTTAAAATTTTCTATGATGAAATTTGAGTTTTTGGGTTGAATAACAGTTTTGTTTTGACCCTGGTGTGGTGATCCCGAATTTCGCACCTTTTGCGCTAGGACGCGAATTTTACGAGTTTTAACGATTTAAAATTTTCTAACATGATCCCGAATTTCGCACCTTTTGCGCTAGGACGCGAATTTTACGAGTTTTAACGATTTAAAATTTTCTAACATGAAATTAGAGTTTTTGGGTTGAAAAACAGTTTTGTTTTGACTCTGGGATGCTGATCCCGAATTTCGCACCTTTTGCGCTAGGACGCGAATTTTACGAGTTTTAACGATTTACAATTTTCTAACATGAAATTTGAGTTTTTGGGCTGAAAAACAGTTTTGTTTTGACCCTGGTGTGGTGATCCCGAATTTCGCACCTTTTTGCGCTAGGA
Organism: Chalcosyrphus nemorum; assembly: GCA_949716465.1. Taxonomy (NCBI): domain Eukaryota; kingdom Metazoa; phylum Arthropoda; class Insecta; order Diptera; family Syrphidae; genus Chalcosyrphus; species Chalcosyrphus nemorum. The sequence goes on along the minus strand of CATIXX010000088.1, from coordinate 220,366 downwards.
CGCCAAGTTTACGAGTTTTAACGATTTAAAACTTTCTAACATGAAATTAGAGTTTTTGGGTTGAAAAACAGTTTTGCTTTGACCCTTGTGTGGTGATGCCGAATTTCGCACCTGTTTGCGCTAGGACGCCAAGTTTACGAGTTTTAACGATTTAAAATTTTCTATGATGAAATTTGAGTTTTCGGGTTGAAAATCAGTTTTGTTTTGACTCTGTGGTGCTGATCCCGAATTTCGCACCTTTTTGCGCTAGGACGCGAATTTTACGAGTTTTAACGATTTAAAGTTTTCTAACATGAAATTAGAGTTTTTGGGTTGAAAAACAGTTTTGTTTTGACCCTGTAATGGTGATCCCGAATTTCGCACCTTTTTGCGCTAGGACGCGAATTTTAGGAGTTCTAACGATTTAAAATTTTCTATGATGAAATTTGAGTTTTTGGGTTGAATGACAGTTTTGTTTTGACCCTGGTGTGGTGATCCCGAATTTCGCACCTTTTTGCGCTAGGACGCGTTGTTTACGGGTTATAACGATTTAAAGTTTTCTAACATGAAATTAGAGTTTTTGGGTTGAAAAACAGTTTTGTTTTGACTCTGGGGTGCTGATCCCGAATTTTGCACCTTTTGCGCTAGAACGCGAAGTTTACGAGTTTTAACGATTTAAAATTTTCTATGATGAAATGTGAGTTTTTTTGTTGAAAAACAGTTTTGTTTTGACCCTGGTGTGGTGATCCTGAATTTCGCACCTTTTTGCGCTAGGACGCCAAGTTTACGAGTTTTAACGATTTAAAATTTTCTATGATGAAATTTTAGTTTTTGGGTTAAAAACCAGTTTTGTTTTGACCCTGTAGTGGTGATCCCGAATTTCGCACCTTTTTGCGCTAGGACGCGAAGTTTACGAGTTTTAACGATTTAAAATTTTCTATGATGAAATTTTAGTTTTTGGGTTAAAAACCAGTTTTGTTTTGACCCTGTAGTGGTGATCCCGAATTTCGCACCTTTTTGCGCTAGGACGCGAAGTTTACGAGTTTTAACGATTTAAAATTTTCTAACATGAAATTTGGGTTTTGTGTGGTGATCCCGAATTTCGCACCTTTTTGGGCTAGGACGCGAAGCTTACGAGTTTTAACGATTTAAAGTCTTCTAACATGAAATTAGAGTTTTTGGGTTGAAAAACAGTTTTGTTTTGACTCTGGTCTGCTGATCCCGAATTTTGCACCTTTTGCGCTAGAACGCGAATTTTACGAGTTTTAACGATTTAAAATTTTCCATGATGAAATGTGAGTTTTTTTGTTGAAAAACAGTTTTGCTTTGACCCTGGTGTGGTGATCCCGAATTTCGCACCTTTTTGCGCTAGGACGCCAAGTTTACGAGTTTTAACGATTTAAAATTTTCTATGATGAAATTTTAGTTTTTGGGTTAAAAACCAGTTTTGTTTTGACCCTGTAGTGGTGATCCCGAATTTCGCACCTTTTTGCGCTAGGACGCGAAGTTTACGAGTTTTAACGATTTAAAATTTTCTAACATGAAATTTGGGTTTTGTGTGGTGATCCCGAATTTCGCACCTTTTTGGGCTAGGACGCGAAGCTTACGAGTTTTAACGATTTAAAGTTTTCTAACATGAAATTAGAGTTTTTGGGTTGAAAAACAGTTTTGTTTTGACTCTGGGGTGTTGATCCCGAATTTTGCACCTTTTGCGCTAGAACGCGAAGTTTACGAGTTTTAACGATTTAAAATTTTCTATGATGAAATTTGAGTTTTTGGGTTGAAAACAGTTTTGCTTTGACCCTGGTGTGGTGATCCCGAATTTCGCACCTGTTTGCGCTAGGCCGATAAGTTTACGAGTTTTAACGATTTAAAGTCTTCTAACATGAAATTAGAGTTTTTGGGTTGAAAAACAGTTTTGTTTTGACTCTGGTCTGCTGATCCCGAATTTTGCACCTTTTGCGCTAGAACGCGAATTTTACGAGTTTTAACGATTTAAAATTTTCTATGATGAAATGTGAGTTTTTTTGTTGAAAAACAGTTTTGCTTTGACTCTGGTGTGGTGATCCCGAATTTCGCACCTTTTTGCGCTAGGACGCCAAGTTTACGAGTTTTAACGATTTAAGATTTTCTATGATGAAATTTTAGTTTTTGGGTTAAAAACCAGTTTTGTTTTGACCCTGTAGTGGTGATCCCGAATTTCGCACCTTTTTGCGCTAGGACGCGAAGTTTACGAGTTTTAACGATTTAAAATTTTCTAACATGAAATTTGGGTTTTGTGTGGTGATCCCGAATTTCGCACCTTTTTGGGCTAGGACGCGAAGCTTACGAGTTTTAACGATTTAAAGTTTTCTAACATGAAATTAGAGTTTTTGGGTTGAAAAACAGTTTTGTTTTGACTCTGGGGTGTTGATCCCGAATTTTGCACCTTTTGCGCTAGAACGCGAAGTTTACGAGTTTTAACGATTTAAAATTTTCTATGATGAAATTTGAGTTTTTGGGTTGAAAAACAGTTTTGCTTTGACCCTGGTGTGGTGATCCCGAATTTCGCACCTGTTTGCGCTAGGCCGATAAGTTTACGAGTTTTAACGATTTAAAGTTTTCTAACATGGAATTAGAGTTTTTGGGTTGAAAAACAGTTTTGTTTTGACCCTGGTGCGGTGATCCCGAATTTCGCACCTTTTTGCGCTAGGACGCGAAGCTTACGAGTTTTAACGATTTAAAGTTTTCTAACATGAGATTAGAGTTTTTGGGTTGAAAAACAGTTTTGTTTTGACTCTGGGGTGCTGATCCCGAATTTCGCACCTTTTGCGCTAGGACGCGAATTTTACGATATTTAACGATTTAAAATTTTCTAACATGAAATTTGAGTTTTGTGTGGTGATCCCGAATTTCGCACCTTTTTGCGCTAGGACGCCAAGTTTACGAGTTTTAACGATTTAAAGTTTTCTAACATGAAAGATATAGATATAGAATTCCGTGTACTATCGAGACTCAAAAATTAATTTCCTGAATACAGGGTGCAAATCTTCTGTGGCATTAAATAGGTGATGTGATAGTTTTATTATTTATAATTTTTTTTTTTTTTGCTTAGAATGGTCACTACAGCGTTTGATGCAAATAGATTAAAACCAATTTGGTTATGGCGTTATTTTTCGGCACTAGCACTTGGTGTTTGGCATCATCCAAAATTGATGCATTTTTCAATCTGCCGCCGAATTTTATGAGCTTGGTTTTTTCATCAAAAAACGGTGCCAGTGATGCTATGCTAGAGCCTTTAGGCACATCTGCACCTCTCTGCAGGGAACGGTAGTCATCTGAAAATGCATGACTTTGAATATTTACCCAACTAAAATATGTGCCACGTTGAAGCTCTTCCACTGTTAGCTGGCCTCCGTTTCTAAGTGACTTATGCTTTCTACAATCGGAAACAGTATGCCAATATTTTTTGTAGTAAATAGAAGGATTTTCTATTTCAATTAAATTTTCATTTCCAACTATTGATGCTGTTAACACGGACCTGGTTTTACGCCGTTCTGGAATGTCTTCTGGAACAACATACTGCATGGCCTCCCATAATTTGCCATCCTCTGTGAGAAAGTTTGGGCCATTAAACCAGAGTGGTGTCTTAAGAAGCGTCTGAAGGTCTACTCCTCTGGACACCATATCAGCAGGATTACCGCTCCCCTTTATAAAGCTCCTTTGCTGTATACCCGTGTTTGCTTGGATCTTCGCAACTCTATTTGCAACATAAGTCTCCCATGTATAGGATGGTGATCTTATCCATGCTAGTACGGTGGTAGAATTGGTGTAATAACACACCTTCTTAATCTTGCACGTCAACACCTGCAGCAACCTTGATACTAACTCAACCATGAGAACAGCACCTTGCAACTCTAGTCGGGCTATAGATGTTGCTTTAAGGGGAGCAATTCTCGATTTTGAGCATAGCAGTTGTGAATGCATGTTCCCCTTGTCATCAACCGATCGGAGATATACGAACGACCCAAAGGCATTCAGACTGCTGTCCGAAAATGCGTGCAATTCAATATCGCTGCGGGGACGGGACGCATAACGTGGAATGCTAAGCTCCTTTAACATGGAAAATTGCTTTAAGTAATGAATCCATTTATTGGCTTGCTCTTCGGGAAGTTGGTCATCCCAAGACGATTTTGTTTTCCATAATTCCTGCAAAAACAGCTTTCCAAGAACTATTGCAGGCCCAAATGGATCAAACAACTTGGCAAGATCAGCGATTCGTACTCTTTCATGAAATTAGCGTATGAGGCCTTAAGCTCTTCATTATTTTCTAATTTCTTTCCAATGACAGAAATCGCTTTGTGGCCATTTGACGAGATTCTCCTAAGAACATGTTTGGATCCTCCTTCAATGGCAGGCGTACTACGAACCGTCCATTTGCGTCTTGTTTCGTATTTTCTTTGAAATGTTTCTCACATTCGTGCTCTTCTTTGCTCATTGTAGTTACAGGAACATCATGGCATTCTGTTTCCCAGAATCGCCTTACCAGCTTATCCAATGATGTTAAAGTTGGTCTTGTTGCGACGTGCGAATGATGTTGTTCAACGCTTGTAGAGGCGCTTCCTGTTGCTATCCACCCAAGTCTCGTGTTGCGTAGAACTGGCAGATTCGAAGCTAAGCGTATCTCTCCCTGAAGACACAGATCGTAGAAGATTTCAGCGCCTATAAGCATGTCAATACTTTGATTCTCGTTGAGACATGGGCCCGCCAGTTGAATTCCAGGTGGGATAGTCCAGTTTCTGTCACTGGAGTCCATTATTGGCTGATAATTCGTTATTTTAGGCAAAATTACGGCGTTAATTGTTGCAGAAAATGGTGAAAACCTTGATTTAAATTTTATGGCTTGGAGTCTTAATTTTCGATTTCTTTGCCCTTCTGGATTGTTGATTGCTGCAACAGTTTGTTAAGCTGCGCTGTTAGCAGCAATCTCTTGTTGTCAAATCTATCCACGAGTGTTTGCCAGGCGGCCTCATGATTGCTGTCTGTAGCCTGGAAATGCTGTATAAGACTGTGTGCCTCTCCGGATACGTTTGCTCGGAGGTAAAATAACTTTTGCGAATTAATATAACTTCAATCGAACTGTGGAAGTTCTATTTTTGGCAACTTTATCATTGGATTTGTCACTATCGCTGTGCTTTGTGGCGCGGACTGGTGCTCATAAAAATTAAGCAGGACTGCTTCAACTTGTTCCTTCATGTTGAAATATACTTCTATGTCCTTAGCAGACACTCGCTCCTCCATTTTTCGGTATGACATCGATATTTCGTCCAAATTCTGCTCAATTGTACGTGCTTTTAATTGGCAGAATTGTACGCTTCTCCCCAGCGTCAACTCACTTGCACACTTCTCCAATGAACCTTTCATGATGCTGAAAAGCACTCGAAGCCTCTCGTCTCAATTCATTGTGGTCTTCGTTGTCGATGCATTCCCTTCATTGGGAAAGGAATCTTCTCTCCTTCTGGACAGTTGTGGTAATAGTGGTGGGAGTTGCGTGGGTTTCTTTGGAATGGCACCTTGCTGTTCAATTATTTCGGCTCTGATTTGTGCTGCGCCTATTTCCGCCGTTGGTTTGGACACTTCCTGCAAACTTACGCACCGCTTCGTAAAAGTCCTTTTTGAAATATGGATGGTCCAGTTGGTCCGCAAATTTTCCCATCCTTTCCCTAGTTGCGAGAAATTCGACAAATTTCTTTGCCCACAAAATCCTGGTTAAGCCGCGAAATAAACTGAAGTATTGTTCTCCTCAGCCATTAGTAATTATTTTTTTGTTTACACTTCTAAACACTTTTGCACAACGCACTGATCACTTTGCCTTTTTTTTATATATTTTTCGCTAACTAAACTATCTAAGTTGTGTCCTGTCACGGTCGCCAAATGTTTTGATAATAATAAGACACAATTGAACGAGAAAAAACTTTGATAATAATAAGACACAATTGAACGAGAAAAAACTAGGAACTTTATCATATACAAATTTTATTCTTACTGTATAAGGGGTCTGACTGACCGAGGGCGTAACTCTTTCCTTCGGTAAATTACCCATCATCTGTTCTATAGACCTTGGATTTGATCGAAAAGACCTTATGCAATTGGAAACTATTTGACGAGACATCCTGCCAACACATAAGATCCAATATTTTTGTCTTGAAATTGCGATGAGAGTCCGAGGCGCTGCGTACATATGCGTTTGATGCAAATAGATTAAAACCAATTTGGTTATGGCGTTATTTTTCGGCACTAGCACTTGGTGTTTGGCATCATCCAAAATTGATGCATTTTTCAATCTGCCGCCGACTTTTATGAGCTTGGTTTTTTCATCAAAAAACGGTGCCAGTGATGCTATGCTAGAGCCTTTAGGCACATCTGCACCTCTCTGCAGGGAACGGTAGTCATCTGAAAATGCATGACTTTGAATATTTACCCAACTAAAATATGTGCCACGTTGAAGCTCTTCCACTGTTAGCTGGCCTCCGTTTCTAAGTGACTTATGCTTTCTACAATTACTATAAAATCGGAAACAATATGCCAATATTTTTTGTAGTAAATAGAAGGAATTTCTATTTCAATTAAATTTTCATTTTCAACTATTGATGCTGTTAACACGGACCTGGTTTTACGCCGTTCTGGAATGTCTTCTGGAACAACATACTGCATGGCCTCCCATAATTTGCCATCCTCTGTGAGAAAGTTTGGGCCATTAAACCAGAGTGGTGTCTTAAGAAGCGTCTGAAGGTCTACTCCTCTGGACACCATATCAGCAGGATTACCGCTCCCCTTTATAAAGCTCCTTTGCTGTATACCCGTGTTTGCTTGGATCTTCGCAACTCTATTTGCAACATAAGTCTCCCATGTGTAGGATGGTGATCTTATCCATGCTAGTACGGTGGTAGAATTGGTGTAATAACACACCTTCTTAATCTTGCACGTCAACACCTGCAGCAACCTTGATACTAACTCAACCATGAGAACAGCACCTTGCAACTCTAGTCGGGCTATAGATGTTGCTTTAAGGGGAGCAATTCTCGATTTTGAGCATAGCAGTTGTGAATGCATGTTCCCCTTGTCATCAACCGATCGGAGATATACGCACGACCCAAAGGCATTCAGACTGCTGTCCGAAAATGCGTGCAATTCAATATCGCTGCGGGGACGGGACGCATAACGTGGAATGCTAAGCTCCTTTAACATGGAAAATTGCTTTAAGTAATGAATCCATTTATTGGCTTGCTCTTCGGGAAGTTGGTCATCCCAAGACGATTTTGTTTTCCATAATTCCTGCAAAAACAGCTTTCCAAGAACTATTGCAGGCCCAAATGGATCAAACAACTTGGCAAGATCAGCGATTCGTACTCTTTCATGAAATTAGCGTATGAGGCCTTAAGCTCTTCATTATTTTCTAATTTCTTTCCAATGACAGAAATCGCTTTGTGTCCATTTGACGAGATTCTCCTAAGAACATGTTTGGATCCTCCTTCAATGGCAGGCGTACTACGAACCGTCCATTTGCGTCTTGTTTCGTATTTTCTTTGAAATGTTTCTCACATTCGTGCTCTTCTTTGCTCATTGTAGTTACAGGAACATCATGGCATTCTGTTTCCCAGAATCGCCTTACCAGCTTATCCAATGATGTTAAAGTTGGTCTTGTGGCGACGTGCGAATGATGTTGTTCAACGCTTGTAGAGGCGCTTCCTGTTGCTATCCACCCAAGTCTCGTGTTGCGTAGAACTGGCAGATTCGAAGCTAAGCGTATCTCTCCCTGAAGACACAGATCGTAGAAGATTTCAGCGCCTATAAGCATGTCAATACTTTGATTCTCGTTGAGACATGGGCCCACCAGTTGAATTCCAGGTGGGATAGTCCAGTTTCTGTCACTGGAGTCCATTCTTGGCTGATAATTCGTTATTTTAGGCAAAATTACGGCGTTAATTGTTGCAGAAAATGGTGAAAACCTTGATTTAAATTTTATGGCTTGGAGTCTTAATTTTCGATTTCTTTGCCCCGATTTCCAGGGACTGCTCGAAGAGATCTCGGCTTTCCTTATCCAACTTCTGGAGCATCAAGTGAACAATTATGGGGTCCCAATTGTCTATATTGTATCCCATATTGGTTATGGTTTGTACCCCATATTGGACTTTCCTTGCTGACGTCATGAAACCTTCTTAAAACCGCTGCTGTGCTCTTCTGGATTGTTGATTGCTGCAACAGTTTGTTAAGCTGCGCTGTTAGCAGCAATCTCTTGTTGTCAAATCTATCCACGAGTGTTTGCCAGACGGCCTCATGATTGCTGTCTGTAGCCTGGAAATGCTGTATGAGACTGTGTGCCTCTCCGGATACGTTTGCTCGGAGGTAAAATAATTTTTTCGAATTAATATAACTTCAATCGAACTGTGGAAGTTCTATTTTTGGCAACTTTATCATTGGATTTGTCACTATCGCTGTGCTTTGTGGCGTGGACTGGTGCTCATAAAAATTAAGCAGGACTGCTTCAACTTGTTCCTTCATGTTGAAATATACTTCTATGTCCTTAGCAGACACTCGCTCCTCCATTTTTCGGTATGACATCGATATTTCGTCCTAATTCTGCTCAATTGTACGTGCTTTTAATTGGCAGAATTGTACGCTTCTCCCCAGCGTCAACTCACTTGCACACTTCTCCAATGAACCTTTCATGATGCTGAAAAGCACTCGAAGCCTCTCGTCTCAATTCATTGTGGTCTTCGTTGTCGATGCATTCCCTTCATTGGGAAAGGAATCTTCTCTCCTTCTGGACAGTTGTGGTAATAGTGGTGGGAGTTGCGTGGGTTTCTTTGGAATGGCACCTTGCTGTTCAATTATTTCGGCTCTGATTTGTGCTGCGCCTATTTCCGCCGTTGGTTTGGACACTTCCTGCAAACTTACGCACCGCTTCGTAATAGTCCTTTTTGAAATATGGATGGTCCAGTTGGTCCGCAAATTTTCCCATCCTTTCCCTAGTTGCGAGAAATTCGACAAATTTCTTTGCCCACAAAATCCTGGTTAAGCCGCGAAATAAACTGAAGTATTGTTCTCCTCAGCCATTAGTAATTATTTTTTTGTTTACACTTCTAAACACTTTTGCACAACGCACTGATCACTTTGCCTTTTTTTTATATATTTTTCGCTAACTAAACTATCTAAGTTCTGTCCTGTCACGGTCGCCAAATGTTTTGATAATAATAAGACACAATTGAACGAGAAAAAACTAGGAACTTTATCATATACAAATTTTATTCTTACTGTATAAGGGGTCTGACTGACCGAGGGCGTAACTCTTTCCTTCGGTAAATTACCCATCATCTGTTCTATAGACCTTGGATTTGATCGAAAAGACCTTATGCAATTGGAAACTATTTGACGAGACATCCTGCCAACACATAAGATCCAATATTTTTGTCTTGAAATTGCGATGAGAGTCCGAGGCGCTGCGTACATATGCGTTTGATGCAAATAGATTAAAACCAATTTGGTTATGGCGTTATTTTTCGGCACTAGCACTTGGTGTTTGGCATCATCCAAAATTGATGCATTTTTCAATCTGCCGCCGACTTTTATGAGCTTGGTTTTTTCATCAAAAAACGGTGCCAGTGATGCTATGCTAGAGCCTTTAGGCACATCTGCACCTCTCTGCAGGGAACGGTAGTCATCTGAAAATGCATGACTTTGAATATTTACCCAACTAAAATATGTGCCACGTTGAAGCTCTTCCACTGTTAGCTGGCCTCCGTTTCTAAGTGACTTATGCTTTCTACAATTACTATAAAATCGGAAACAATATGCCAATATTTTTTGTAGTAAATAGAAGGAATTTCTATTTCAATTAAATTTACATTTTCAACTATTGATGCTGTTAACACGGACCTGGTTTTACGCCGTTCTGGAATGTCTTCTGGAACAACATACTGCATGGCCTCCCATAATTTGCCATCCTCTGTGAGAAAGTTTGGGCCATTAAACCAGAGTGGTGTCTTAAGAAGCGTCTGAAGGTCTACTCCTCTGGACACCATATCAGCAGGATTACCGCTCCCCTTTATAAAGCTCCTTTGCTGTATACCCGTGTTTGCTTGGATCTTCGCAACTCTATTTGCAACATAAGTCTCCCATGTGTAGGATGGTGATCTTATCCATGCTAGTACGGTGGTAGAATTGGTGTAATAACACACCTTCTTAATCTTGCACGTCAACACCTGCAGCAACCTTGATACTAACTCAACCATGAGAACAGCACCTTGCAACTCTAGTCGGGCTATAGATGTTGCTTTAAGGGGAGCAATTCTCGATTTTGAGCATAGCAGTTGTGAATGCATGTTCCCCTTGTCATCAACCGATCGGAGATATACGCACGACCCAAAGGCATTCAGACTGCTGTCCGAAAATGCGTGCAATTCAATATCGCTGCGGGGACGGGACGCATAACGTGGAATGCTAAGCTCCTTTAACATGGAAAATTGCTTTAAGTAATGAATCCATTTATTGGCTTGCTCTTCGGGAAGTTGGTCATCCCAAGACGATTTTGTTTTCCATAATTCCTGCAAAAACAGCTTTCCAAGAACTATTGCAGGCCCAAATGGATCAAACAACTTGGCAAGATCAGCGATTCGTACTCTTTCATGAAATTAGCGTATGAGGCCTTAAGCTCTTCATTATTTTCTAATTTCTTTCCAATGACAGAAATCGCTTTGTGTCCATTTGACGAGATTCTCCTAAGAACATGTTTGGATCCTCCTTCAATGGCAGGCGTACTACGAACCGTCCATTTGCGTCTTGTTTCGTATTTTCTTTGAAATGTTTCTCACATTCGTGCTCTTCTTTGCTCATTGTAGTTACAGGAACATCATGGCATTCTGTTTCCCAGAATCGCCTTACCAGCTTATCCAATGATGTTAAAGTTGGTCTTGTGGCGACGTGCGAATGATGTTGTTCAACGCTTGTAGAGGCGCTTCCTGTTGCTATCCACCCAAGTCTCGTGTTGCGTAGAACTGGCAGATTCGAAGCTAAGCGTATCTCTCCCTGAAGACACAGATCGTAGAAGATTTCAGCGCCTATAAGCATGTCAATACTTTGATTCTCGTTGAGACATGGGCCCACCAGTTGAATTCCAGGTGGGATAGTCCAGTTTCTGTCACTGGAGTCCATTCTTGGCTGATAATTCGTTATTTTAGGCAAAATTACGGCGTTAATTGTTGCAGAAAATGGTGAAAACCTTGATTTAAATTTTATGGCTTGGAGTCTTAATTTTCGATTTCTTTGCCCCGATTTCCAGGGACTGCTCGAAGAGATCTCGGCTTTCCTTATCCAACTTCTGGAGCATCAAGTGAACAATTATGGGGTCCCAATTGTCTATATTGTATCCCATATTGGTTATGGTTTGTACCCCATATTGGACTTTCCTTGCTGACGTCATGAAACCTTCTTAAAACCGCTGCTGTGCTCTTCTGGATTGTTGATTGCTGCAACAGTTTGTTAAGCTGCGCTGTTAGCAGCAATCTCTTGTTGTCAAATCTATCCACGAGTGTTTGAGAGACGGCCTCATGATTGCTGTCTGTAGCCTGGAAATGCTGTATGAGACTGTGTGCCTCTCCGGATACGTTTGCTCGGAGGTAAAATAATTTTTTCGAATTAATATAACTTCAATCGAACTGTGGAAGTTCTATTTTTGGCAACTTTATCATTGGATTTGTCACTATCGCTGTGCTTTGTGGCGCGGACTGGTGCTCATAAAAATTAAGCAGGACTGCTTCAACTTGTTCCTTCATGTTGAAATATACTTCTATGTCCTTAGCAGACACTCGCTCCTCCATTTTTCGGTATGACATCGATATTTCGTCCTAATTCTGCTCAATTGTACGTGCTTTTAATTGGCAGAATTGTACGCTTCTCCCCAGCGTCAACTCACTTGCACACTTCTCCAATGAACCTTTCATGATGCTGAAAAGCACTCGAAGCCTCTCGTCTCAATTCATTGTGGTCTTCGTCGTCGATGCATTCCCTTCATTGGGAAAGGAATCTTCTCTCCTTCTGGACAGTTGTGGTAATAGTGGTGGGAGTTGCGTGGGTTTCTTTGGAATGGCACCTTGCTGTTCAATTATTTCGGCTCTGATTTGTGCTGCGCCTATTTCCGCCGTTGGTTTGGACACTTCCTGCAAACTTACGCACCGCTTCGTAATAGTCCTTTTTGAAATATGGATGGTCCAGTTGGTCCGCAAATTTTCCCATCCTTTCCCTAGTTGCGAGAAATTCGACAAATTTCTTTGCCCACAAAATCCTGGTTAAGCCGCGAAATAAACTGAAGTATTGTTCTCCTCAGCCATTAGTAATTATTTTTTTGTTTACACTTCTAAACACTTTTGCACAACGCACTGATCACTTTGCCTTTTTTTTATATATTTTTCGCTAACTAAACTATCTAAGTTCTGTCCTGTCACGGTCGCCAAATGTTTTGATAATAATAAGACACAATTGAACGAAAAAAAACTTTGATAATAATAAGACACAATTGAACGAGAAAAAACTAGGAACTTTATCATATACAAATTTTATTCTTACTGTATAAGGGGTCTGACTGACCGAGGGCGTAACTCTTTCCTTCGGTAAATTACCCATCATCTGTTCTATAGACCTTGGATTTGATTGAAAAGACCTTATGCAATTGGAAACTATTTGACGAGACATCCTGCCAACACATAAGATCCAATATTTTTGTCTTGAAATTGCGATGAGAGTCCGAGGCGCTGCGTACATATGCGTTTGATGCAAATAGATTAAAACCAATTTGGTTATGGCGTTATTTTTCGGCACTAGCACTTGGTGTTTGGCATCATCCAAAATTGATGCATTTTTCAATCTGCCGCCGACTTTTATGAGCTTGGTTTTTTCATCAAAAAACGGTGCCAGTGATGCTATGCTAGAGCCTTTAGGCACATCTGCACCTCTCTGCAGGGAACGGTAGTCATCTGAAAATGCATGACTTTGAATATTTACCCAACTAAAATATGTGCCACGTTGAAGCTCTTCCACTGTTAGCTGGCCTCCGTTTCTAAGTGACTTATGCTTTCTACAATTACTATAAAATCGGAAACAATATGCCAATATTTTTTGTAGTAAATAGAAGGAATTTCTATTTCAATTAAATTTTCATTTTCAACTATTGATGCTGTTAACACGGACCTGGTTTTACGCCGTTCTGGAATGTCTTCTGGAACAACATACTGCATGGCCTCCCATAATTTGCCATCCTCTGTGAGAAAGTTTGGGCCATTAAACCAGAGTGGTGTCTTAAGAAGCGTCTGAAGGTCTACTCCTCTGGACACCATATCAGCAGGATTACCGCTCCCCTTTATAAAGCTCCTTTGCTGTATACCCGTGTTTGCTGGGGTCTTCGCAACTCTATTTGCAACATAAGTCTCCCATGTGTAGGATGGTGATCTTATCCATGCTAGTACGGTGGTAGAATTGGTGTAATAACACACCTTCTTAATCTTGCACGTCAACACCTGCAGCAACCTTGATACTAACTCAACCATGAGAACAGCACCTTGCAACTCTAGTCGGGCTATAGATGTTGCTTTAAGGGGAGCAATTCTCGATTTTGAGCATAGCAGTTGTGAATGCATGTTCCCCTTGTCATCAACCGATCGGAGATATACGCACGACCCAAAGGCATTCAGACTGCTGTCCGAAAATGCGTGCAATTCAATATCGCTGCGGGGACGGGACGCATAACGTGGAATGCTAAGCTCCTTTAACATGGAAAATTGCTTTAAGTAATGAATCCATTTATTGGCTTGCTCTTCGGGAAGTTGGTCATCCCAAGACGATTTTGTTTTCCATAATTCCTGCAAAAACAGCTTTCCAAGAACTATTGCAGGCCCAAATGGATCAAACAACTTGGCAAGATCAGCGATTCGTACTCTTTCATGAAATTAGCGTATGAGGCCTTAAGCTCTTCATTATTTTCTAATTTCTTTCCAATGACAGAAATCGCTTTGTGTCCATTTGACGAGATTCTCCTAAGAACATGTTTGGATCCTCCTTCAATGGCAGGCGTACTACGAACCGTCCATTTGCGTCTTGTTTCGTATTTTCTTTGAAATGTTTCTCACATTCGTGCTCTTCTTTGCTCATTGTAGTTACAGGAACATCATGGCATTCTGTTTCCCAGAATCGCCTTACCAGCTTATCCAATGATGTTAAAGTTGGTCTTGTGGCGACGTGCGAATGATGTTGTTCAACGCTTGTAGAGGCGCTTCCTGTTGCTATCCACCCAAGTCTCGTGTTGCGTAGAACTGGCAGATTCGAAGCTAAGCGTATCTCTCCCTGAAGACACAGATCGTAGAAGATTTCAGCGCCTATAAGCATGTCAATACTTTGATTCTCGTTGAGACATGGGCCCACCAGTTGAATTCCAGGTGGGATAGTCCAGTTTCTGTCACTGGAGTCCATTCTTGGCTGATAATTCGTTATTTTAGGCAAAATTACGGCGTTAATTGTTGCAGAAAATGGTGAAAACCTTGATTTAAATTTTATGGCTTGGAGTCTTAATTTTCGATTTCTTTGCCCCGATTTCCAGGGACTGCTCGAAGAGATCTCGGCTTTCCTTATCCAACTTCTGGAGCATCAAGTGAACAATTATGGGGTCCCAATTGTCTATATTGTATCCCATATTGGTTATGGTTTGTACCCCATATTGGACTTTCCTTGCTGACGTCATGAAACCTTCTTAAAACCGCTGCTGTGCTCTTCTGGATTGTTGATTGCTGCAACAGTTTGTTAAGCTGCGCTGTTAGCAGCAATCTCTTGTTGTCAAATCTATCCACGAGTGTTTGAGAGACGGCCTCATGATTGCTGTCTGTAGCCTGGAAATGCTGTATGAGACTGTGTGCCTCTCCGGATACGTTTGCTCGGAGGTAAAATAATTTTTTCGAATTAATATAACTTCAATCGAACTGTGGAAGTTCTATTTTTGGCAACTTTATCATTGGATTTGTCACTATCGCTGTGCTTTGTGGCGCGGACTGGTGCTCATAAAAATTAAGCAGGACTGCTTCAACTTGTTCCTTCATGTTGAAATATACTTCTATGTCCTTAGCAGACACTCGCTCCTCCATTTTTCGGTATGACATCGATATTTCGTCCTAATTCTGCTCAATTGTACGTGCTTTTAATTGGCAGAATTGTACGCTTCTCCCCAGCGTCAACTCACTTGCACACTTCTCCAATGAACCTTTCATGATGCTGAAAAGCACTCGAAGCCTCTCGTCTCAATTCATTGTGGTCTTCGTCGTCGATGCATTCCCTTCATTGGGAAAGGAATCTTCTCTCCTTCTGGACAGTTGTGGTAATAGTGGTGGGAGTTGCGTGGGTTTCTTTGGAATGGCACCTTGCTGTTCAATTATTTCGGCTCTGATTTGTGCTGCGCCTATTTCCGCCGTTGGTTTGGACACTTCCTGCAAACTTACGCACCGCTTCGTAATAGTCCTTTTTGAAATATGGATGGTCCAGTTGGTCCGCAAATTTTCCCATCCTTTCCCTAGTTGCGAGAAATTCGACAAATTTCTTTGCCCACAAAATCCTGGTTAAGCCGCGAAATAAACTGAAGTATTGTTCTCCTCAGCCATTAGTAATTATTTTTTTGTTTACACTTCTAAACACTTTTGCACAACGCACTGATCACTTTGCCTTTTTTTTATATATTTTTCGCTAACTAAACTATCTAAGTTCTGTCCTGTCACGGTCGCCAAATGTTTTGATAATAATAAGACACAATTGAACGAAAAAAAACTTTGATAATAATAAGACACAATTGAACGAGAAAAAACTAGGAACTTTATCATATACAAATTTTATTCTTACTGTATAAGGGGTCTGACTGACCGAGGGCGTAACTCTTTCCTTCGGTAAATTACCCATCATCTGTTCTATAGACCTTGGATTTGATTGAAAAGACCTTATGCAATTGGAAACTATTTGACGAGACATCCTGCCAACACATAAGATCCAATATTTTTGTCTTGAAATTGCGATGAGAGTCCGAGGCGCTGCGTACATATGCGTTTGATGCAAATAGATTAAAACCAATTTGGTTATGGCGTTATTTTTCGGCACTAGCACTTGGTGTTTGGCATCATCCAAAATTGATGCATTTTTCAATCTGCCGCCGACTTTTATGAGCTTGGTTTTTTCATCAAAAAACGGTGCCAGTGATGCTATGCTAGAGCCTTTAGGCACATCTGCACCTCTCTGCAGGGAACGGTAGTCATCTGAAAATGCATGACTTTGAATATTTACCCAACTAAAATATGTGCCACGTTGAAGCTCTTCCACTGTTAGCTGGCCTCCGTTTCTAAGTGACTTATGCTTTCTACAATTACTATAAAATCGGAAACAATATGCCAATATTTTTTGTAGTAAATAGAAGGAATTTCTATTTCAATTAAATTTTCATTTTCAACTATTGATGCTGTTAACACGGACCTGGTTTTACGCCGTTCTGGAATGTCTTCTGGAACAACATACTGCATGGCCTCCCATAATTTGCCATCCTCTGTGAGAAAGTTTGGGCCATTAAACCAGAGTGGTGTCTTAAGAAGCGTCTGAAGGTCTACTCCTCTGGACACCATATCAGCAGGATTACCGCTCCCCTTTATAAAGCTCCTTTGCTGTATACCCGTGTTTGCTGGGGTCTTCGCAACTCTATTTGCAACATAAGTCTCCCATGTGTAGGATGGTGATCTTATCCATGCTAGTACGGTGGTAGAATTGGTGTAATAACACACCTTCTTAATCTTGCACGTCAACACCTGCAGCAACCTTGATACTAACTCAACCATGAGAACAGCACCTTGCAACTCTAGTCGGGCTATAGATGTTGCTTTAAGGGGAGCAATTCTCGATTTTGAGCATAGCAGTTGTGAATGCATGTTCCCCTTGTCATCAACCGATCGGAGATATACGCACGACCCAAAGGCATTCAGACTGCTGTCCGAAAATGCGTGCAATTCAATATCGCTGCGGGGACGGGACGCATAACGTGGAATGCTAAGCTCCTTTAACATGGAAAATTGCTTTAAGTAATGAATCCATTTATTGGCTTGCTCTTCGGGAAGTTGGTCATCCCAAGACGATTTTGTTTTCCATAATTCCTGCAAAAACAGCTTTCCAAGAACTATTGCAGGCCCAAATGGATCAAACAACTTGGCAAGATCAGCGATTCGTACTCTTTCATGAAATTAGCGTATGAGGCCTTAAGCTCTTCATTATTTTCTAATTTCTTTCCAATGACAGAAATCGCTTTGTGTCCATTTGACGAGATTCTCCTAAGAACATGTTTGGATCCTCCTTCAATGGCAGGCGTACTACGAACCGTCCATTTGCGTCTTGTTTCGTATTTTCTTTGAAATGTTTCTCACATTCGTGCTCTTCTTTGCTCATTGTAGTTACAGGAACATCATGGCATTCTGTTTCCCAGAATCGCCTTACCAGCTTATCCAATGATGTTAAAGTTGGTCTTGTGGCGACGTGCGAATGATGTTGTTCAACGCTTGTAGAGGCGCTTCCTGTTGCTATCCACCCAAGTCTCGTGTTGCGTAGAACTGGCAGATTCGAAGCTAAGCGTATCTCTCCCTGAAGACACAGATCGTAGAAGATTTCAGCGCCTATAAGCATGTCAATACTTTGATTCTCGTTGAGACATGGGCCCACCAGTTGAATTCCAGGTGGGATAGTCCAGTTTCTGTCACTGGAGTCCATTCTTGGCTGATAATTCGTTATTTTAGGCAAAATTACGGCGTTAATTGTTGCAGAAAATGGTGAAAACCTTGATTTAAATTTTATGGCTTGGAGTCTTAATTTTCGATTTCTTTGCCCCGATTTCCAGGGACTGCTCGAAGAGATCTCGGCTTTCCTTATCCAACTTCTGGAGCATCAAGTGAACAATTATGGGGTCCCAATTGTCTATATTGTATCCCATATTGGTTATGGTTTGTACCCCATATTGGACTTTCCTTGCTGACGTCATGAAACCTTCTTAAAACCGCTGCTGTGCTCTTCTGGATTGTTGATTGCTGCAACAGTTTGTTAAGCTGCGCTGTTAGCAGCAATCTCTTGTTGTCAAATCTATCCACGAGTGTTTGCCAGACGGCCTCATGATTGCTGTCTGTAGCCTGGAAATGCTGTATGAGACTGTGTGCCTCTCCGGATACGTTTGCTCGGAGGTAAAATAACTTTTGCGAATTAATATAACTTCAATCGAACTGTGAAAGTTCTATTTTTGGCAACTTTATCATTGGATTTGTCACTATCGCTGTGCTTTGTGGCGCGGACTGGTGCTCATAAAAATTAAGCAGGACTGCTTCAACTTGTTCCTTCATGTTGAAATATACTTCTATGTCCTTAGCAGACACTCGCTCCTCCATTTTTCGACATCGATATTTCGTCCTAATTCCGCTCAATTGTACGTGCTTTTAATTGGCAGAATTGTACGCTTCTCCCCAGCGTCAACTCACTTGCACACTTTGTGATGAACATGGTTGAGGCTCTCTAAGAGAATGGGTTGCACGCCTAGCTATGCTCTTGCTAGCTCGAAGGTTTGGGGTAGGTTCTTCTTCTCCCGATGACCTCTCACCACACAAATTAGTTTTGCGTGCAAGGAAATTTATGAAAACAAAAAAAACGAAATATAGTACATTGCGAACCTGTCAGAAAAAAAACCAAAAAAAAATTTAACCAAAAAAACTATAATCTCCTTTCAATAGAACGAAAGATGTTCCACGTTCTCTTTTACCCACCCATCCATGTACAAAAAAAAGAATATTGTATATGCTGCCCCTTAATCCGTACACTACCACCTTACATGACCTTATGAAATCAAACGCAAACTTTGATTATTTACCACATTTTAGAATTCAATTTATTCAACGAAAATGAATATTTTAAAGAAATCAAATACATCATACAAAGGATTAACATGTTCCTTTAAACTTAATAAGATTTAACAACAAGAATTGAAAAAAAATTGAAAGATTAAGAGAGTATTTGATTATCGCTATCATTCATTGATCGCCTCCTAATAACCCTGATGACGTCATCATTTGATTAAGAGTGTTAAGCACTTTACTGCTCTTTACGCTTACTAACTTTATATCAAATTACTAATTTTTCTCTTCTCTTACTCTTCCCTATTCTCTTCAAATAGTTTTATTAGATTAAGATATACTATTAAGATTATATAAGATAAATTATGCTAGATTAAAGTTTTATTATGTTTATGTTTTTATATAAATGCACAATCTTAATAGAAAAGTAAATCGAATACAAAGATGAGAGACAATCACAAAACGACAAACCACATGTAATATATGTATGTATATTCTCTGCGGGAATCCCTTGATGCTTCGATGATAGACGATCGATGTGGAGGAGCAGGAGCGTGCAGATCTTTCACTTCGTTTAGTCCGCGTGTTTAGGTAAAGTTTTTTTTTTTTTTTTGTATCATCAAAGTCTTTACGCACGTGTAGCACATTTTGTCTAGTTTTTTTTTCCTTTTTTTTTCTTTAGATAATGACGTTTAATTTTGTAAAGTACATATTTATATAGTTATGCTTTTAGATTTAAAAAATACTAATTCAGGGCTTTTTTTTATATGTTCAGTTTTTTTTTTTTTTTTTCTCTAGATAACGACGTTCAATTCACTTTTGTAAAGTACATATTTATTTAGTTATACTTTTAGATTTAAAGAATACTATTTCAGGGCTTTTTGTATATGTTCAGTTTTTTTTTTCTTTTCAGGTAGGTAAGTGTATGTAGGTATACGTAGTTTAGGCAATATTGATGGTATTGACTTTACTTTTAAGGACTTTTATACTTTTATTTTTACCACTTTTTATAAAATTTTAAGTTTTTAGATAACTAAGTTTTAGGCACAGTATATGTAGGTAGGTATTTCAAGTACTTATAGAAGATAATACGAAAAGAGATAAAGGAAACTTCTTACATAGTTTGCCAAGCAGAAACGTCCACACTCGTGGGAGGTCGAAACGAAAAAGCGCGATTTTTCAAACCACGCTGATAGCTTACCGCAGGGAGAGTTCGGGGACTTTTTTTTTTCTCGCTTGATTGGCAGCGATTTCCGGGACGCGCATCGTTTTATGTACTAAAATCGTTGGTAAAGATAGGCTGATGGAATTCCACATTGGATGCGTTTTAAAAGTCGTTACAAGGAAATTTCTTAAGCTCACCCTCACAAAACAGATATCATCGCGCCTTGAAAGCGGTAGATGGTATCTGAAAAGGGTTTAGTTCACTGTCGAAGATCTTTAGCGTGATAAGTACCGATTGTCTTTCCAGATAAATTTTCTATAATATAGTAACAGGTACCAACTTTTTCTTTTATTCGTCCTTTCCGAAATACTGGAGAAAGCTTCGCATTGAAATTCCTAGTTGCATCGCTTTGTGAAAAATTCCTGTAAAAGATTTCTTGACCTATTTTGTAAGTTAATGGTTTTGCTCTTAGGTTGTAAGATTTCTCATTAATTTCAAATGCCTTCTTAATATTTTCCCTAATGATGCTACGAATGATTGCTGTTTCCTCATGCCTTGGCAAATTAGCGCACGGTTCAGCTAAAGATTGCAAGTTCCGAAGGACTTTATATTCAGATCCATGGTTTAACATATGTTGACCAAAAACTACAAAATATGGACTAAACTTAAGAGTTTGATGAATCGAATTCCTTAGGGCACAATTTATACTACTCAAATGCATATCCCACTCCCTTTGGTCAGACTTCACATAGGCTCTCAACGCTGCATTTATAGAGCGATTAACGCGCTCACTAGCGTTTGATTGCGGAGAGTGAACTGCTGTGCATTGGTGGTTTATTCCTAAATTAGTAAGAAATGACTCAAACAAATTCGACTTAAATTGGCTTCCATTGTCGGTAAAAAAAATCCAAAACCATGACTATCAACGCATTGTTTGGCGTCAAAATCCTCGTGACGAGATTCAACACTATCGGCTACGAACCGTCACTTACGGAACTGCATCAGCTCCATTTTTATCGGTTCGCGTATTACTGCAACTCGCAGAAGATTATAAGTCAGAGTACCCTAACGCATCTCGAATTCTTCTTCATGACGTCTACGTCGACGACGTTATGACAGGTGCAAGCTCTATCGCAGAGTTGCTAGATTTGCAGTCAGAACTAGTCGCGTTGCTATCGGAAGCTGGTCTCCAACTTCGGAAATGGAGCTCCAACTGTTTGGCTTTGCTCGCGAAAAAGCAACCTGAAGACTGCGAATATTCCTTCGTCGATCCCGAACACTCACAGTCCTTTGTTAAGGTCTTGGGAATGTTCTGGAATCCTGCCGCAGACGTGTTCTCCTATAGAATGGTTCAATCTAACTCATGTGTCTCGATAACAAGAAGAACGCTGCTATCTGAAATTGCTCGGATCTTTGATCCCCTCGGATTCCTTGCTCCGTCGGTAGCTTTGTTTAAGATGATGTTTCAGCAACTCTGGTCTTCTGAACTGAAACTAGGCTGGGATGATCCTCTGCCTCCTGCTATAGCTGATCAATGGATGCTCTATCGCGAACAACTCTCATCTTTCGGGCAAATTCAAGTTCCGCGAAATGTGTTCCCCTCCGGAGGAGACATACAGCTTCACGGTTTCTCTGATGCTTCCTCGCTCGCTTACGCTGCTGTCGTTTATGCGCGCTCTAAAACTATTACTGGTGATATTTCCATAACCATTGTTGCAGCTAAAACTAAAGTGGCCCCAATTAAAACTGTCTCTATCCCTCGCCTCGAACTTTGTGGTGCGTTGTTGCTTGCTCGGTTGTTGACTCTTGTAAAAATGTCGTTAAATGCTAAAATCGTACAAACATTCGCGTGGTGCGACTCCGAAATCGTGCTGCATTGGTTGTCATCACCCCCTCGCCGCTGGACAACCTTTATAGGTAACCGAACAGCAGCCATTCTCGAAAAAATACCCAGATACTCGTGGGGTTATGTTCCGTCAGAGTCGAACCCGGCTGACTGTGCGTCGCGTGGTGTACTCCCCTTTAATCTCATCAATCATTGCCTTTGGTGGAACGGTCCATCGTAGCTGGAATTGGATGATGAACATTGGCCCAAATCAAAACTTTCAGTGAACTTGTTCGAAAATGAAAATGAGGCTGTTAAAAAGGAAGAAAAACAAATACCAAGGCATGTACTTGTCACGTCGTTTGATGGGCATGTCTTGGAAAAATTAATAAAGAGCGTCTCTTCGTGGTACCAGTTGCAACGGATAGTCGCACATTGTCTACGGTTCGCTTCAGAGTGTCGTAATCCCATGTCGACTCGAATTCATCGTGGCTTAAATTACGCGGAAATTAACGGTGCAAGGATAGTAATCTTAAAATTCGTACAATCCAATGAGTTCGCAGACGATATCGAGAATCTACGTACAAAAAACCAACTCCCTTCAAAATCAAAACTCTTGAGGTACTCGGCGTTTTTGGACAATGAGGGACTGTTACGCGTGGGTGGACGCATAAAGCAAGCTAGTGTTTCTTTTAATATAAAACATCCTATAATTCTTCCTAAAACTAATCTGATTTCTTCACTCATAATAACAGACATTCATCAGCGATATTTACATGCAGGAGTATCTGAAACTTTTGCTTTCGTTCGGCAGCAATATTGGATTATGGGGAGCAGAAATCTTATTCGACAGATCATCCACAGATGTAAACAGTGCTTCATGCAGCGCAAACTCACTACCCAACAGATCATGGGTGATCTACCTTCACATCGTATCCAACCGAGTAGACCATTCATAAATACTGGGTGCGATTATGCTGGTCCGATTAACATCAAATTATCCCGTTGTCGTAAGCCAAAGATGTCCAAGGCCTACATTGCGCTCTTCGTCTGCATGTCTACGAAAGCCATACATTTGGAGCTGGTGAGTGACCTCACCACTGAAGCCTTTATCGCCGCTCTACGCAGATTCGTTTCGCGTCGTGGGAAATGTAGCAACATTTATAGCGACAACGGGACAAACTTCCACGGAGCTCGTCGATGTCTCACCGAAATGCACAAATTGGTGATGACACGAGCCTACAACGATACAATCGCTGCCGCACTTGCCAAGGATGGCATTGAGTGGCACTTCATCCCTCCTTCAGCGCCACACTTTGGTGGATTGTGGGAGGCTGGCGTAAAGTCCGTCAAACTGCACTTACGCCGTGTTGTTGGGAATTCAGTTTTAACGTTCGAAGAATTGTCTACTGTCCTTTGTCAAATAGAAGCTGTATTAAATTCTCGTCCTCTATGTTCCATGTCTGACTCTGATTTGAATCCACTAACTCCCGCTCATTTTCTTATAGGTGAACCATTCACAGCTGTTCCTGAGCCCAATCATTTAGACACCGCTCCAAGTCGTCTGTCGCATTGGAACCATATCCAGAGTATTATCCAAGGATTCTGGAAAAGGTGGCATATGGAATACTTGACAACACTGCAAGAAAGACCTAAATGGCAACACCGAACTACCAACATCAAACCCGGAGATTTAGTGGTGGTTAAAGAACCCAACATGCCGCCTACCAAATGGTTACTTGGCAGAGTCGAAAGTGTGAAGCCAGGAGCAGATAAACAAGTTCGAGTCGCTGTAGTGAGAACTACTTCAGGAACATTCCTCCGCCCCATCGCCAAGCTTGCTCCCTTACCAGCGTCCTGAAACTCGTTCCAGGGGGGCCGGGATGTTTGAAACTAAACGACCTACATCATATTTATTCATCATTGTTATTTATAATAGTTCGTATTTCTTAACGCCTTCAACCTTAATTGTTATTCTATGTTTTCACTTTACCTCAATGCATTTCTTAGAGCTTAAATTCATGTTCTTAATCTATTCTCTATAATCTATATCACTTAAACTTAATCAGTTCTCTGTAACATTTACTTATCTCACGGCGAATTCGCCGCTTTAATATAAGCTCGTGCAGCTTTGCAGCAACAATTGCATTGCGTGTGTGAAACTTGTGGGTGAGCAATTGTTATATTGTGCGTAGAGATCTTGCTCTCGCCCACTTGGATCTCGTTCGTTGAAGGCATTAGATCGGCTAAGTATAAATCATATTTGTATTAACTTGCTAGTACTTAGTAGAATAAACTATATTGATAATTGATATATATATATAATTGCACATTTCCAATATCGTTCTTTTCTTTTCGGTGTGATTAATCATTGATATATATATTCTCCAACATATTTATTGGTCCTTCGGTAGCCGAATTATTTTATTATTTTATGAAAAAACTCTTTCCCAATTGAACTGCATGTGCATGGTATAATTATATACATATACTAGCTGACCCGGGCAAACGTTGTTTTGCCTTCAAAGCCTAAACATACAAACCAAGTCAAAAAAAGTTTGTAAATGGGAAAAAAGAAGCAACGAAGGCATGTTTTGTGTGTGGAAATATTAATTTTTTATTCAATGAAAAATGCTGAATGACGCATCTATTGCAATGCATTTGTGTACACGACATTTTTGGTTCTACCATCGGGAGCATAGATGAACAAATTTGATGGCTTGCCAACGCGGGAACAGGCCACATAAAGTTGTCCGTGTGAAAAGCATGGATTCTCCAAATTGATGCCGCAAACTTGCAATGTCTGCCCTTGGGCCTTGCAGTAGGAATGAATCCGCAACGCTGTCGAACTTGTTCGTCATCATCTCCCATGAAGTAGATTTGCAGAAATTTGTGCTCTGCGTCTGGAAGTGGCAGAAGTGAGCCAGCATGGTGGTAGATTTGGCCTTGTACTTTGAACGTCGGCATGAAGTTGGCACGTACGATTTGTGTTGCGCCGAATGATGTCATTTGAAAACATGCATTGTACTTGCGGATGTTGGTGAGGAAATGCTTAGATTCGTCAGTTGTACCAGCCAGCAACGTTTGCAATGGTTCAGGTGGTGCTTGCAACGACGGTAATTGCACTTTACCACTTGAGCAGCACATGCCAGGTGGTTCGTTTTTGAATTTCAAGGCGTTGCAGTACCGACACACTTTGTCCATTGGTCCGATTTGTACGAAAGGATGTGCGCTATAATCAATGTCGTAGCGGTAATCGAACGCAATGCGGTCCAAAGAAATGGGTGGCTGTCGTGCTCTTGTGGCTCGTGCACGATCTTGCAAGCGCCGAGCGGCAGTTTCCTGATCAGTTTCGGCAGCTCGTGCGCGCGCAGATCGAGATCGATCGCGTGCATTTCGCGCGGCAGTTTCTTGGTCAGTTTCGGCAGCTCGTGCGCGCGAAGTTTGCAGTCGATTACGCTCGCGTCTGCTTTCTTGTTCGGATTGTGATGGCAGTTCTAGAGGACGATTGGCATCACTCACATTGGCTCTTTGATGCGATCTTATTTCTCGTTGCACTTGCAAACGCTGTGTTCGTTGCTCTTCCGATTTCTGAGCTCGATGTTGTCGAACATCATTTGCATTGCGCGTGCGCCGTCCGAATGAATGATGTTTTGCTTTGCGTGGCATGGTAAGAACCTCATGAATTCCGAGCAACGTTTTGCGACGACGGACGCTTAAGAAATGAAATGATAAAGAATGAGAAAAAGAAAGAAATGAGAAAGAAATGAGAAAAACTCACGCAAAACATAAAGAATGCGAAAAAGAAAGAAATGAGAAAGAAATGAGAAAAACTCACGCTTGAAATTCAAATCGATTGGACTTTTTTTCACTGACTCGAAAAACTCACGTTTGAGCTTGAAATTCAAATCGAGTGGACTTTTGTTCACTGACTCGAAAAACTCACGCTTGAAATCCTAGTTTAATACGGCACTAAGAAGTTTAAAAACAGACCTTTAGACGAAGGGAAACAATCGAGAGAAAAGAAAGAGTTCCTACCGAACGGGGCCGAATACGGTGGAATGAATGCTAAAGAGGAAGGGAGGGAGATGTTCACGGCACGGCTTACTCGGAATTAAAAAGAAAACAGCAAACGCTGTGTTCGTTGGAAGGGGGCGTAACACCTAGAATAAAAAAGAATAGATGAAATAAGTGTATGACGCATTATTTCTACGTACCTGTTTAACTATCCACAGCCTTAATTTAAATAAAGCTGGTTGCCGTGGGTTAATCTCTACCATCCTAAAATATAAAAATTGTATAATAAATATTTGTATAATATAGAATAAAAGCTTAATGGATTTCACTTACCTTGCATTACGTTGTATTGTTAAATTGCTAAATTATTTGTCAACATAAATCAACAGCTGATCACGTAACACCCAATAGCCACATTTACTACGACGCTTTAAACATTACCCAGTAAGAACACCTTGTGATCAACCTAAATAAACTCGTTTTTTTTTTTCTGTTAAAATAAATAATAATTTTTTTTTATTTGTTGAATTTACTAAATTCAAGGCCGTCAGAATGTTAAGTCCATGTAGATTTAGATAAAGATTAAAGCAAATATGTAATTATGTCAATCTACGTAGGTTGCCGAGATAAAAATATTTTTCAAAAGGGGGCGTAACCCCGCCCATTTTTCCAAAAATTTATACTCTCTAAAACTTTCTCCTGGCCGACACGAATAAGCCCTGAAAGTTTCATGAAGATCGGGTACGCCGTGTGAGAGGAGTAGTCTTACAAACTATTTCTGTACACAGACAGATTTTCATTTTTATATATATAGATATTTATAGACACATTTGATTTCGGTCGGAAAACCGCGTGTGTGAATTTATGCGTTTGGCGGGAATAGATGAAAAGCGCCTTTGCTTTCGTATATACATATGTTCATTTAATATTCCCACGTTGCGGATTTACTTTTTGATTATAGTGACTCTTCTATAATTTATTAAGGTGTTTCTGCGCGTTTAAATTAGCATCTCACCTGCGAATTTTCATTGATCCTTTCGTGTTCTATAAATTTATTAAAATGAATGCCTTAAAACAAAGACGCGGTTATGCAAAAGGTTGCTTGACACGTGCGGTAGATTTCGTTGCATCTATAGAACAATCGACTACAATCGAGATGCTCGAAATTCGATTAAGCAGAGTGGTAGAAGCATGGTCAGAATTTTCATCGCTGCACAATGAAATATTGCAGCATCTGGAAGACGCTGAGTTAGGTGAATTCGAAAGTGACTTTGGTGCATACGAAGAAAAATATTTTGTGGCACACTCGGGATTAAAAAAGGCCATTCGCGATAGACAATCTACTGCTCAGGCCGAACCTGAGGATTCGATCTTAAAAACTCTTGCTGATCAGCAAGCCGCGCTCTTAAAGAATTTAGATTCTTCGGGAAACACGTGTTCGTCATTAAATCTGCCTCCTATTGTTGTGCCGCCATTTTCCGGTAGTTATAAGGATTGGCCATCCTTCAAAGGTTTATTTCTGGGTGCAGTGGACACAAAAGCAAATCTTACCTCGACCCAGAAATTTCATTATCTGAAATCTTTTTTGCGTGACGATGCGGCTAATCTCATCAAGCATATTTCTATTTCGGATGCAAACTACATTGAAGCATGGGATAGGCTCGATAAACGCTATGACCGGGTGAATTTAATTGTGCAATCGTTCGTACAAACATTTCTTTCACTTCCTACAATGTCTGCTCCAAACGTACAAATGCTCAGAAAGGTTACAGACGGTGCGGATGAAGTGATTCGTGGACTTAACGCATTGGATAGGAATGGTAGGGATCCGTGGTTAATTTATATATTGTTAGCCAAGCTTGACAGTGACACAAAACAAGCGTGGGCAGAAGAAATCGGGTCTCGTGATGATTGTTCTATAGACGATTTTTTTGATTTCCTTGAACGGCGATGTGATGCACTCGAATCATGCCAAACCCTTAATCGTTCTTCCACATCTCGGGGAAAACAGTCGGTTCAGATTCGTTCCCATTTAGCCAAAGCGTCGGACAATAATCTGCAGTGTGTCATGTGTAAGGGTGACTACGCCCTATCCCAGTGCAACCAATTCCTAGAGCAAGACATTACTGCTCGTCGTAATTTCGTCAAAGTAAAATCGGTATGTTTCAATTGCCTTCGGACGGGTCATTCGTCGTACAAATGTCGGTCATCGTTTCGCTGTCGAGTTTGTAAATCTCGTCACCACTCTCTGGTTCATCAAGATAATTTAAAAGATGTTCCCTCTTCTTTATCGTCGCAAAATTCAAGTCCTGCTTCTGTGTTACCTTCAACTTCACGCACTGCTTCGCACCAACTTCATACTCCTGTGACCCCTTCCACATCCGCAGCGTCTCCATTGCTTAATAACCATTCGGTTGACTGTAGCGTTCGAAAGCAAACTATTTTGCCAACCATTCTTGCTAAGGTTGCCGATTATCGGGGACAGCTGATTGATTGTCGAGTTCTCTTGGACACAGGATCGCAATCTTCGTTTATAGCTGAGTCATTTGCACAAAGGCTAGCTCTTCCTAGAAAGCGCTCTCGTATTCCCATCATGGGATTATCATCCAAAGAAGCTGGATTTACAAAAGGATACGTATCCATCCAACTTTTCTCTCGCTATAATTCTACTCACTTATCGGTCGATGTACTCGTTCTTGGTAAATTGACGTCGAATTTACCATCCAAATCCTTTAATGCATCGACATTGGAACATGTTCGGAAGTTGGATCTAGCGGACCCATACTTCAACGTATCCAGTGCTATTGATGTGCTCTTGGGAGCCGACAAGGTCTGGAATATTCTTAACACAGAACAAATACATGAGCTTGAAGGCAATCCCATAGCCTTCAACACATCGTTTGGTTGGGTTATATCAGGAGAACTGTTGGACCCAAATACTCGCAATCTGGAAATCTCTTCGTTCCATTCAACTCTTGACGTGGACGGTCTGTTGCAGCGGTTCTGGGAACTGGAAGAAGTTTCCACTCGTCACGTCAATGATAATCTCAATGATCCAGCTGAACAACACTTCCAAAAAACAGTTTCGCGCTCTCCAGACGGAAAATATGTCGTTTCTCTGCCGTTTAAAACCCCCTCACCAACTTTCGGAGATACCTTGCAGTCCGCAGTTTCGCGTCTACAATGGAACGTCGGTTTTGCAGTAACCCTAACCTACACCGATTGTACTCTCAATTCATGCAAGAGTATCTTGACCTTGGTCACATGCAACTCATTCCTCGCGGTGAAATACACTCTGATCGGTGATTTAATTGGAGTGTGTTTGCGTTTCCGGCAACATCAATTTGTTTTCACGGCCGATATCGTCAAAATGTTCCGACAAATATGGATCCGTGAGCAAGACGCTGACTATCAACGCATTGTTTGGCGTCAAAATCCTCGTGACGAGATTCAACACTATCGGCTACGAACCGTCACTTACGGAACTGCATCAGCTCCATTTTTATCGGTTCGCGTATTACTGCAACTCGCAGAAGATTATAAGTCAGAGTACCCTAACGCATCTCGAATTCTTCTCCATGACGTCTACGTCGACGACGTTATGACAGGTGCAAGCTCTATCGCAGAGTTGCTAGATTTGCAGTCAGAACTAGTCGCGTTGCTATCGGAAGCTGGTCTCCAACTTCGGAAATGGAGCTCCAACTGTTTGGCTTTGCTCGCGAAAAAGCAACCTGAAGACTGCGAATATTCCTTCGTCGATCCCGAACACTCACAGTCCTTTGTTAAGGTCTTGGGAATGCTCTGGAATCCTGCCGCAGACGTGTTCTCCTATAGAATGGTTCAATCTAACTCATGTGTCTCGATAACAAGAAGAACGCTGCTATCTGAAATTGCTCGGATCTTTGATCCCCTCGGATTCCTTGCTCCGTCGGTAGTTTTGTTTAAGATGATGTTTCAGCAACTCTGGTCTTCTGAACTGAAACTAGTCTGGGATTATCCTCTGCCTCCTGCTATAGCTGATCAATGGATGCTCTATCGCGAACAACTCTCATCTTTCGGGCAAATTCAAGTTCCGCGAAATGTGTTCCCCTCCGGAGGAGACATACAGCTTCACGGTTTCTCTGATGCTTCCTCGCTCGCTTACGCTGCTGTCGTTTATGCGCGCTCTAAAACTATTACTGGTGATATTTCCATAACCATTGTTGCAGCTAAAACTAAAGTGGCCCCAATTAAAACTGTCTCTATCCCTCGCCTCGAACTTTGTGGTGCGTTGTTGCTTGCTCGGTTGTTGACTCTTGTAAAAATGTCGTTAAATGCTAAAATCGTACAAACATTCGCGTGGTGCGACTCCGAAATCGTGCTGCATTGGTTGTCATCACCCCCTCGCCGCTGGACAACCTTTATAGGTAACCGAACAGCAGCCATTCTCGAAAAAATATCCAGATACTCGTGGGGTTATGTTCCGTCAGAGTCGAACCCGGCTGACTGTGCGTCGCGTGGTGTACTCCCCTTTAATCTCATCAATCATTGCCTTTGGTGGAACGGTCCATCGTGGCTGGAATTGGATGATGAACATTGGCCCAAATCAAAACTTTCAGTGAACTTGTTCGAAAATGAAAATGAGGCTGTTAAAAAGGAAGAAAAACAAATACCAAGGCATGTACTTGTCACGTCGTTTGATGGGCATGTCTTGGAAAAATTAATAAAGACCGTCTCTTCGTGGTACCAGTTGCAACGGATAGTCGCACATTGTCTACGGTTCGCTTCAGAGTGTCGTAATCCCATGTCGACTCGAATTCATCGTGGCTTAAATTACGCGGAAATTAACGGTGCAAGGATAGTAATCTTAAAATTCGTACAATCCAATGAGTTCGCAGACGATATCGAGAATCTACGTACAAAAAACCAACTCCCTTCAAAATCAAAACTCTTGAGGTACTCGGCGTTTTTGGACAATGAGGGACTGTTACGCGTGGGTGGACGCATAAAGCAAGCTAGTGTTTCTTTTAATATAAAACATCCTATAATTCTTCCTAAAACTAATCTGATTTCTTCACTCATAATAACAGACATTCATCAGCGATATTTACATGCAGGAGTATCTGAAACTTTTGCTTTCGTTCGGCAGCAATATTGGATTATGGGGAGCAGAAATCTTATTCGACAGATCATCCACAGATGTAAACAGTGCTTCATGCAGCGCAAACTCACTACCCAACAGATCATGGGTGATCTACCTTCACATCGTATCCAACCGAGTAGACCATTCATAAATACTGGGTGCGATTATGCTGGTCCGATTAACATCAAATTATCCCGTTGTCGTAAGCCAAAGATGTCCAAGGCCTACATTGCGCTCTTCGTCTGCATGTCTACGAAAGCCATACATTTGGAGCTGGTGAGTGACCTCACCACTGAAGCCTTTATCGCCGCTCTACACAGATTCGTTTCTCGTCGTGGGAAATGTAGCAACATTTATAGCGACAACGGGACAAACTTCCACGGAGCTCGTCGATGTCTCACCGAAATGCACAAATTGGTGATGACACGAGCCTACAACGATACAATCGCTGCCGCACTTGCCAAGGATGGCATTGAGTGGCACTTCATCCCTCCTTCAGCGCCACACTTTGGTGGATTGTGGGAGGCTGGCGTAAAGTCCGTCAAACTGCACTTACGCCGTGTTGTTGGGAATTCAGTTTTAACGTTCGAAGAATTGTCTACTGTCCTTTGTCAAATAGAAGCTGTATTAAATTCTCGTCCTCTATGTTCCATGTCTGACTCTGATTTGAATCCACTAACTCCCGCTCATTTTCTTATAGGTGAACCATTCACAGCTGTTCCTGAGCCCAATCATTTAGACACCGCTCCAAGTCGTCTGTCGCATTGGAACCATATCCAGAGTATTATCCAAGGATTCTGGAAAAGGTGGTTTATAGAATACTTGACAACACTGCAAGAAAGACCTAAATGGCAACACCGAACTACCAACATCAAACCCGGAGATTTAGTGGTGGTTAAAGAACACAACATGCCGCCTACCAAATGGTTACTTGGCAGAGTCGAAAGTGTGAACCCAGGAGCAGATAAACAAGTTCGAGTCGCTGTAGTGAGAACTACTTCAGGAACATTCCTCCGCCCCATCGCCAAGCTTGCTCCCTTACCAGCGTCCTGAAACTCGTTCCAGGGGGGCCGGGATGTTTGAAACTAAACGACCTACATCATATTTATTCATCATTGTTATTTATAATAGTTCGTATTTCTTAACGCCTTCAATCTTAATTGTTATTCTATGTTTTCACTTTACCTCAATGCATTTCTTAGAGCTTAAATTCATGTTCTTAATCTATTCTCTATAATCTATATCACTTAAACTTAATCAGTTCTCTGTAACATTTACTTATCTCACGGCGAATTCGCCGCTTTAATATAAGCTCGTGCAGCTTTGCAGCAACAATTGCATTGCGTGTGCGAAACTTGTGGGTGAGCAATTGTTATATTGTGCGTAGAGATCTTGCTCTCGCCCACTTGGATCTCGTTCGTTGAAGGCATTAGATCGGCTAAGTATAAATCATATTTGTATTAACTTGCTAGTACTTAGTAGAATAAACTATATTGATAATTGATATATATATATAATTGCACATTTCCAATATCGTTCTTTTCTTTTCGGTTTGATTAATCATTGATATATATATTCTCCAACATATTTATTGGGCCTTCGGTAGCCGAATTATTTTATTATTTTATGAAAAAACTCTTTCCCAATTGAACTGCATGTGCATGGTATAATTTTTTTATATACATATATATTTATAGACACATTTGATTTCGGTCGGAAAACCGCATGTGTGAATTTATGCGTTTGGCGGGAATAGATGAAAAGCGCCTTTGCTTTCGTATATACATATGTTCATTTAATATTCCCACGTTGCGGATTTACTTTTTGATTATAGTGACTCTTCTATAATTTATTAAGGTGTTTCTGCGCGTTTAAATTAGCATCTCACCTGCGAATTTTCATTGATCCTTTCGTGTTCTATAAATTTATTAAAATGAATGCCTTAAAACAAAGACGCGGTTATGCAAAAGGTTGCTTGACACGTGCGGTAGATTTCGTTGCATCTATAGAACAATCGACTACAATCGAGATGCTCGAAATTCGATTAAGCAGAGTGGTAGAAGCATGGTCAGAATTTTCATCGCTGCACAATGAAATATTGCAGCATCTGGAAGACGCTGAGTTAGGTGAATTCGAAAGTGACTTTGGTGCATACGAAGAAAAATATTTTGTGGCACACTCGGGATTAAAAAAGGCCATTCGCGATAGACAATCTACTGCTCAGGCCGAACCTGAGGATTCGATCTTAAAAACTCTTGCTGATCAGCAAGCCGCGCTCTTAAAGAATTTAGATTCTTCGGGAAACACGTGTTCGTCATTAAATCTGCCTCCTATTGTTGTGCCGCCATTTTCCGGTAGTTATAAGGATTGGCCATCCTTCAAAGGTTTATTTCTGGGTGCAGTGGACACAAAAGCAAATCTTACCTCGACCCAGAAATTTCATTAAATCTTTTTTTGCGTGACGATGCGGCTAATCTCATCAAGCATATTTCTATTTCGGATGCAAACTACATTGAAGCATGGGATAGGCTCGATAAACGCTATGACCGGGTGAATTTAATTGTGCAATCGTTCGTACAAACATTTCTTTCACTTCCTACAATGTCTGCTCCAAACGTACAAACGCTCAGAAAGGTTACAGACGGTGCGGATGAAGTGATTCGTGGACTTAACGCATTGGATAGGAATGGTAGGGATCCGTGGTTAATTTATATATTGTTAGCCAAGCTTGACAGTGACACAAAACACGCGTGGGCAGAAGAAATCGGGTCTCGTGATGATTGTTCTATAGACGATTTTCTTGATTTCCTTGAACGGCGATGTGATGCACTCGAATCATGCCAAACCCTTAATCGTTCTTCCACATCTCGGGGAAAACAGTCGGTTCAGATTCGTTCCCATTTAGCCAAAGCGTCGGACAATAATCTGCAGTGTGTCATGTGTAAGGGTGACTACGCCCTATCCCAGTGCAACCAATTCCTAGAGCAAGACATTACTGCTCGTCGTAATTTCGTCAAAGTAAAATCGGTATGTTTCAATTGCCTTCGGACGGGTCATTCGTCGGACAAATGTCGGTCATCGTTTCGCTGTCGAGTTTGTAAATCTCGTCACCACTCTCTGGTTCATCAAGATAATTTAAAAGATGTTCCCTCTTCTTTATCGTCGCAAAATTCAAGTCCTGCTTCTGTGTTACCTTCAACTTCACGCACTGCTTCGCACCAACTTCATACTCCTGTGACCCCTTCCACATCCGCAGCGTCTCCATTGCTTAATAACCATTCGGTTGACTGTAGCGTTCGAAAGCAAACTATTTTGCCAACCATTCTTGCTAAGGTTGCCGATTATCGGGGACAGCTGATTGATTGTCGAGTTCTCTTGGACACAGGATCGCAATCTTCGTTTATAGCTGAGTCATTTGCACAAAGGCTAGCTCTTCCTAGAAAGCGCTCTCGTATTCCCATCATGGGATTATCATCCAAAGAAGCTGGATTTACAAAAGGATGCGTATCCATCCAACTTTTCTCTCGCTATAATTCTACTCACTTATCGGTCGATGTACTCCTTCTTGGTAAATTGACGTCGAATTTACCATCCAAATCCTTTAATGCATCGACATTGGAACATGTTCGGAAGTTGGATCTAGCGGACCCATACTTCAACGTATCCAGTGCTATTGATGTGCTCTTGGGAGCCGACAAGGTCTGGAATATTCTCAACACAGAACAAATACATGAGCTTGAAGGCAATCCCATAGCCTTCAACACATCGTTTGGTTGGGTTATATCAGGAGAACTGTTGGACCCAAATACTCGCAATCTGGAAATCTCTTCGTTCCATTCAACTCTTGACGTGGACGGTCTGTTGCAGCGGTTCTGGGAACTGGAAGAAGTTTCCACTCGTCACGTCAATGATAATCTCAATGATCCAGCTGAACAACACTTCCAAAAAACAGTTTCGCGCTCTCCAGACGGAAAATATGTCGTTTCTCTGCCGTTTAAAACCCCCTCACCAACTTTCGGAGATACCTTGCAGTCCGCGGTTTCGCGTCTACATTCAATGGAACGTCGGTTTCGCAGTAACCCTAACCTACACCGATTGTACTCTCAATTCATGCAAGAGTATCTTGACCTTGGTCACATGCAACTCATTCCTCGCGGTGAAATACACTCTGACACCTCAAAGCAGTTTTACCTTCCCCATCACGCGGTATTAAAAGCAGACAGTTCGACAACAAAATTACATGTTGTATTCGATGGTTCGGTAAAAGACTCAAAGGGGCAATCGTTAAATAGCCAACTCTTGATCGGTCCGCCTATTCAACGTGATTTAATTGGAGTGTGTTTGCGTTTCCGGCAACATCAATTTGTTTTCACGGCCGATATCGTCAAAATGTTCCGACAAATATGGATCCGTGAGCAAGACGCTGACTATCAACGCATTGTTTGGCGTCAAAATCCTCGTGACGAGATTCAACACTATCGGCTACGAACCGTCACTTACGGAACTGCATCAGCTCCATTTTTATCGGTTCGCGTATTACTGCAACTCGCAGAAGATTATAAGTCAGAGTACCCTAACGCATCTCGAATTCTTCTCCATGACGTCTACGTCGACGACGTTATGACAGGTGCAAGCTCTATCGCAGAGTTGCTAGATTTGCAGTCAGAACTAGTCGCGTTGCTATCGGAAGCTGGTCTCCAACTTCGGAAATGGAGCTCCAACTGTTTGGCTTTGCTCGCGAAAAAGCAACCTGAAGACTGCGAATATTCCTTCGTCGATCCCGAACACTCACAGTCCTTTGTTAAGGTCTTGGGAATGTTCTGGAATCCTGCCGCAGACGTGTTCTCCTATAGAATGGTTCAATCTAACTCATGTGTCTCGATAACAAGAAGAACGCTGCTATCTGAAATTGCTCGGATCTTTGATCCCCTCGGATTCCTTGCTCCGTCGGTAGTTTTGTTTAAGATGATGTTTCAGCAACTCTGGTCTTCTGAACTGAAACTAGTCTGGGATGATCCTCTGCCTCCTGCTATAGCTGATCAATGGATGCTCTATCGCGAACAACTCTCATCTTTCGGGCAAATTCAAGTTCCGCGAAATGTGTTCCCCTCCGGAGGAGACATACAGCTTCACGGTTTCTCTGATGCTTCCTCGCTCGCTTACGCTGCTGTCGTTTATGCGCGCTCTAAAACTATTACTGGTGATATTTCCATAACCATTGTCGCAGCTAAAACTAAAGTGGCCCCAATTAAAACTATCTCTATCCCTCGCCTCGAACTTTGTGGTGCGTTGTTGCTTGCTCGGTTGTTGACTCTTGTAAAAATGTCGTTAAATGCTAAAATCGTACAAACATTCGCGTGGTGCGACTCCGAAATCGTGCTGCATTGGTTGTCATCACCCCCTCGCCGCTGGACAACCTTTATAGGTAACCGAACAGCAGCCATTCTCGAAAAAATATCCAGATACTCGTGGGGTTATGTTCCGTCAGAGTCGAACCCGGCTGACTGTGCGTCGCGTGGTGTACTCCCCTTTAATCTCATCAATCATTGCCTTTGGTGGAACGGTCCATCGTGGCTGGAATTGGATGATGAACATTGGCCCAAATCAAAACTTTCAGTGAACTTGTTCGAAAATGAAAATGAGGCTGTTAAAAAGGAAGAAAAACAAATACCAAGGCATGTACTTGTCACGTCGTTTGATGGGCATGTCTTGGAAAAATTAATAAAGAGCGTCTCTTCGTGGTACCAGTTGCAACGGATAGTCGCACATTGTCTACGGTTCGCTTCAGAGTGTCGTAATCCCATGTCGACTCGAATTCATCGTGGCTTAAATTACGCGGAAATTAACGGTGCAAGGATAGTAATCTTAAAATTCGTACAATCCAATGAGTTCGCAGACGATATCGAGAATCTACGTACAAAAAACCAACTCCCTTCAAAATCAAAACTCTTGAGGTACTCGGCGTTTTTGGACAATGAGGGACTGTTACGCGTGGGTGGACGCATAAAGCAAGCTAGTGTTTCTTTTAATATAAAACATCCTATAATTCTTCCTAAAACTAATCTGATTTCTTCACTCATAATAACAGACATTCATCAGCGATATTTACATGCAGGAGTATCTGAAACTTTTGCTTTCGTTCGGCAGCAATATTGGATTATGGGGAGCAGAAATCTTTTTCGACAGATCATCCACAGATGTAAACAGTGCTTCATGCAGCGCAAACTCACTACCCAACAGATCATGGGTGATCTACCTTCACATCGTATCCAACCGAGTAGACCATTCATAAATACTGGGTGCGATTATGCTGGTCCGATTAACATCAAATTATCCCGTTGTCGTAAGCCAAAGATGTCCAAGGCCTACATTGCGCTCTTCGTCTGCATGTCTACGAAAGCCATACATTTGGAGCTGGTGAGTGACCTCACCACTGAAGCCTTTATCGCCGCTCTACGCAGATTCGTTTCTCGTCGTGGGAAATGTAGCAACATTTATAGCGACAACGGGACAAACTTCCACGGAGCTCGTCGATGTCTCACCGAAATGCACAAATTGGTGATGACACGAGCCTACAACGATACAATCGCTGCCGCACTTGCCAAGGATGACATTGAGTGGCACTTCATCCCTCCTTCAGCGCCACACTTTGGTGGATTGTGGGAGGCTGGCGTAAAGTCCGTCAAACTGCACTTACGCCGTGTTGTTGGGAATTCAGTTTTAACGTTCGAAGAATTGTCTACTGTCCTTTGTCAAATAGAAGCTGTATTAAATTCTCGTCCTCTATGTTCCATGTCTGACTCTGATTTGAATCCACTAACTCCCGCTCATTTTCTTATAGGTGAACCATTCACAGCTGTTCCTGAGCCCAATCATTTAGACACCGCTCCAAGTCGTCTGTCGCATTGGAACCATATCCAGAGTATTATCCAAGGATTCTGGAAAAGGTGGCATATGGAATACTTGACAACACTGCAAGAAAGACCTAAATGGCAACACCGAACTACCAACATCAAACCCGGAGATTTAGTGGTGGTTAAAGAACCCAACATGCCGCCTACCAAATGGTTACTTGGCAGAGTCGAAAGTGTGAACCCAGGAGCAGATAAACAAGTTCGAGTCGCTGTAGTGAGAACTACTTCAGGAACATTCCTCCGCCCCATCGCCAAGCTTGCTCCCTTACCAGCGTCCTGAAACTCGTTCCAGGGGGGCCGGGATGTTTGAAACTAAACGACCTACATCATATTTATTCATCATTGTTATTTATAATAGTTCGTATTTCTTAACGCCTTCAATCTTAATTGTTATTCTATGTTTTCACTTTACCTCAATGCATTTCTTAGAGCTTAAATTCATGTTCTTAATCTATTCTCTATAATCTATATCACTTAAACTTAATCAGTTCTCTGTAACATTTACTTATCTCACGGCGAATTCGCCGCTTTAATATAAGCTCGTGCAGCTTTGCAGCAACAATTGCATTGCGTGTGCGAAACTTGTGGGTGAGCAATTGTTATATTGTGCGTAGAGATCTTGCTCTCGCCCACTTGGATCTCGTTCGTTGAAGGCATTAGATCGGCTAAGTATAAATCATATTTGTATTAACTTGCTAGTACTTAGTAGAATAAACTATATTGATAATTGATATATATATATAATTGCACATTTCCAATATCGTTCTTTTCTTTTCGATGTGATTAATCATTGATATATATATTCTCCAACATATTTATTGGTCCTTCGGTAGCCGAATTATTTTATTATTTTATGAAAAAACTCTTTCCCAATTGAACTGCATGTGCATGGTATAATTTTTTTATATACATATATATTTATAGACACATTTGATTTCGGTCGGAAAACCGCGTGTGTGAATTTATGCGTTTGGCGGGAATAGATGAAAAGCGCCTTTGCTTTCGTATATACATATGTTCATTTAATATTCCCACGTTGCGGATTTACTTTTTGATTATAGTGACTCTTCTATAATTTATTAAGGTGTTTCTGCGCGTTTAAATTAGCATCTCACCTGCGAATTTTCATTGATCCTTTCGTGTTCTATAAATTTATTAAAATGAATGCCTTAAAACAAAGACGCGGTTATGCAAAAGGTTGCTTGACACGTGCGGTAGATTTCGTTGCATCTATAGAACAATCGACTACAATCGAGATGCTCGAAATTCGATTAAGCAGAGTGGTAGAAGCATGGTCAGAATTTTCATCGCTGCACAATGAAATATTGCAGCATCTGGAAGACGCTGAGTTAGGTGAATTCGAAAGTGACTTTGGTGCATACGAAGAAAAATATTTTGTGGCACACTCGGGATTAAAAAAGGCCATTCGCGATAGACAATCTACTGCTCAGGCCGAACCTGAGGATTCGATCTTAAAAATTCTTGCTGATCAGCAAGCCGCGCTCTTAAAGAATTTAGATTCTTCGGGAAACACGTGTTCGTCATTAAATCTGCCTCCTATTGTTGTGCCGCCATTTTCCGGTAGTTATAAGGATTGGCCATCCTTCAAAGGTTTATTTCTGGGTGCAGTGGACACAAAAGCAAATCTTACTTCGACCCAGAAATTTCATTATCTGAAATCTTTTTTGCGTGACGATGCGGCTAATCTCATCAAGCATATTTCTATTTCGGATGCAAACTACATTGAAGCATGGGATAGGCTCGATAAACGCTATGACCGGGTGAATTTAATTGTGCAATCGTTCGTACAAACATTTCTTTCACTTCCTACAATGTCTGCTCCAAACGTACAAACGCTCAGAAAGGTTACAGACGGTGCGGATGAAGTGATTCGTGGACTTAACGCATTGGATAGGAATGGTAGGGATCCGTGGTTAATTTATATATTGTTAGCCAAGCTTGACAGTGACACAAAACACGCGTGGGCAGAAGAAATCGGGTCTCGTGATGATTGTTCTATAGACGATTTTCTTGATTTCCTTGAACGGCGATGTGATGCACTCGAATCATGCCAAACCCTTAATCGTTCTTCCACATCTCGGGGAAAACAGTCGGTTCAGATTCGTTCCCATTTAGCCAAAGCGTCGGACAATAATCTGCAGTGTGTCATGTGTAAGGGTGACTACGCCCTATCCCAGTGCAACCAATTCCTAGAGCAAGACATTACTGCTCGTCGTAATTTCGTCAAAGTAAAATCGGTATGTTTCAATTGCCTTCGGACGGGTCATTCGTCGTACAAATGTCGGTCATCGTTTCGCTGTCGAGTTTGTAAATCTCGTCACCACTCTCTGGTTCATCAAGATAATTTAAAAGATGTTCCCTCTTCTTTATCGTCGCAAAATTCAAGTCCTGCTTCTGTGTTACCTTCAACTTCACGCACTGCTTCGCACCAACTTCATACTCCTGTGACCCCTTCCACATCCGCAGCGTCTCCATTGCTTAATAACCATTCGGTTGACTGTAGCGTTCGAAAGCAAAACTATTTTGCCAACCATTCTTGCTAAGGTTGCCGATTATCGGGGACAGCTGATTGATTGTCGAGTTCTCTTGGACACAGGATCGCAATCTTCGTTTATAGCTGAGTCATTTGCACAAAGGCTAGCTCTTCCTAGAAAGCGCTCTCGTATTCCCATCATGGGATTATCATCCAAAGAAGCTGGATTTACAAAAGGATGCGTATCCATCCAACTTTTCTCTCGCTATAATTCTACTCACTTATCGGTCGATGTACTCGTTCTTGGTAAATTGACGTCGAATTTACCATCCAAATCCTTTAATGCATCGACATTGGAACATGTTCGGAAGTTGGATCTAGCGGACCCATACTTCAACGTATCCAGTGCTATTGATGTGCTCTTGGGAGCCGACAAGGTCTGGAATATTCTCAACACAGAACAAATACATGAGCTTGAAGGCAATTCCATAGCCTTCAACACATCGTTTGGTTGGGTTATATCAGGAGAACTGTTGGACCCAAATACTCGCAATCTGGAAATCTCTTCGTTCCATTCAACTCTTGACGTGGACGGTCTGTTGCAGCGGTTCTGGGAACTGGAAGAAGTTTCCACTCGTCACGTCAATGATAATCTCAATGATCCAGCTGAACAACACTTCCAAAAAACAGTTTCGCGCTCTCCAGACGGAAAATATGTCGTTTCTCTGCCGTTTAAAACCCCCTCACCAACTTTCGGAGATACCTTGCAGTCCGCGGTTTCGCGTCTACATTCAATGGAACGTCGGTTTCGCAGTAACCCTAACCTACACCGATTGTACTCTCAATTCATGCAAGAGTATCTTGACCTTGGTCACATGCAACTCATTCCTCGCGGTGAAATACACTCTGACACCTCAAAGCAGTTTTACCTTCCCCATCACGCGGTATTAAAAGCAGACAGTTCGACAACAAAATTACGTGTTGTATTCGATGGTTCGGTAAAAGACTCAAAGGGGCAATCGTTAAATAGCCAACTCTTGATCGGTCCGCCTATTCAACGTGATTTAATTGGAGTGTGTTTGCGTTTCCGGCAACATCAATTTGTTTTCACGGCCGATATCGTCAAAATGTTCCGACAAATATGGATCCGTGAGCAAGACGCTGACTATCAACGCATTGTTTGGCGTCAAAATCCTCGTGACGAGATTCAACACTATCGGCTACGAACCGTCACTTACGGAACTGCATCAGCTCCATTTTTATCGGTTCGCGTATTACTGCAACTCGCAGAAGATTATAAGTCAGAGTACCCTAACGAATCTCGAATTCTTCTCCATGACGTCTACGTCGACGACGTTATGACAGGTGCAAGCTCTATCGCAGAGTTGCTAGATTTGCAGTCAGAACTAGTCGCGTTGCTATCGGAAGCTGGTCCAACTTCGGAAATGGAGCTCCAACTGTTTGGCTTTGCTCGCGAAAAAGCAACCTGAAGACTGCGAATATTCCTTCGTCGATCCCGAACACTCACAGTCCTTTGTTAAGGTCTTGGGAATGTTCTGGAATCCTGCCGCAGACGTGTTCTCCTATAGAATGGTTCAATCTAACTCATGTGTCTCGATAACAAGAAGAACGCTGCTATCTGAAATTGCTCGGATCTTTGATCCCCTCGGATTCCTTGCTCCGTCGGTAGTTTTGTTTAAGATGATGTTTCAGCAACTCTGGTCTTCTGAACTGAAACTAGGCTGGGATGATCCTCTGCCTCCTGCTATAGCTGATCAATGGATGCTCTATCGCGAACAACTCTCATCTTTCGGGCAAATTCAAGTTCCGCGAAATGTGTTCCCCTCCGGAGGAGACATACAGCTTCACAGTTTCTCTGATGCTTCCTCGCTCGCTTACGCTGCTGTCGTTTATGCGCGCTCTAAAACTATTACTGGTGATATTTCCATAACCATTGTCGCAGCTAAAACTAAAGTGGCCCCAATTAAAACTGTCTCTATCCCTCGCCTCGAACTTTGTGGTGCGTTGTTGCTTGCTCGGTTGTTGACTCTTGTAAAAATGTCGTTAAATGCTAAAATCGTACAAACATTCGCGTGGTGCGACTCCGAAATCGTGCTGCATTGGTTGTCATCACCCCCTCGCCGCTGGACAACCTTTATAGGTAACCGAACAGCAGCCATTCTCGAAAAAATACCCAGATACTCGTGGGGTTATGTTCCGTCAGAGTCGAACCCGGCTGACTGTGCGTCGCGTGGTGTACTCCCCTTTAATCTCATCAATCATTGCCTTTGGTGGAACGGTCCATCGTGGCTGGAATTGGATGATGAACATTGGCCCAAATCAAAACTTTCAGTGAACTTGTTCGAAAATGAAAATGAGGCTGTTAAAAAGGAAGAAAAACAAATACCAAGGCATGTACTTGTCACGTCGTTTGATGGGCATGTCTTGGAAAAATTAATAAAGAGCGTCTCTTCGTGGTACCAGTTGCAACGGATAGTCGCACATTGTCTACGGTTCGCTTCAGAGTGTCGTAATCCCATGTCGACTCGAATTCATCGTGGCTTAAATTACGCGGAAATTAACGGTGCAAGGATAGTAATCTTAAAATTCGTACAATCCAATGAGTTCGCAGACGATATCGAGAATCTACGTACAAAAAACCAACTCCCTTCAAAATCAAAACTCTTGAGGTACTCGGCGTTTTTGGACAATGAGGGACTGTTACGCGTGGGTGGACGCATAAAGCAAGCTAGTGTTTCTTTTAATATAAAACATCCTATAATTCTTCCTAAAACTAATCTGATTTCTTCACTCATAATAACAGACATTCATCAGCGATATTTACATGCAGGAGTATCTGAAACTTTTGCTTTCGTTCGGCAGCAATATTGGATTATGGGGAGCAGAAATCTTATTCGACAGATCATCCACAGATGTAAACAGTGCTTCATGCAGCGCAAACTCACTACCCAACAGATCATGGGTGATCTACCTTCACATCGTATCCAACCGAGTAGACCATTCATAAATACTGGGTGCGATTATGCTGGTCCGATTAACATCAAATTATCCCGTTGTCGTAAGCCAAAGATGTCCAAGGCCTACATTGCGCTCTTCGTCTGCATGTCTACGAAAGCCATACATTTGGAGCTGGTGAGTGACCTCACCACTGAAGCCTTTATCGCCGCTCTACGCAGATTCGTTTCTCGTCGTGGGAAATGTAGCAACATTTATAGCGACAAGGGGACAAACTTCCACGGAGCTCGTCGATGTCTCACCGAAATGCACAAATTGGTGATGACACGAGCCTACAACGATACAATCGCTGCCGCACTTGCCAAGGATGGCATTGAGTGGCACTTCATCCCTCCTTCAGCGCCACACTTTGGTGGATTGTGGGAGGCTGGCGTAAAGTCCGTCAAACTGCACTTACGCCGTGTTGTTGGGAATTCAGTTTTAACGTTCGAAGAATTGTCTACTGTCCTTTGTCAAATAGAAGCTGTATTAAATTCTCGTCCTCTATGTTCCATGTCTGACTCTGATTTGAATCCACTAACTCCCGCTCATTTTCTTATAGGTGAACCATTCACAGCTGTTCCTGAGCCCAATCATTTAGACACCGCTCCAAGTCGTCTGTCGCATTGGAACCATATCCAGAGTATTATCCAAGGATTCTGGAAAAGGTGGCATATGGAATACTTGACAACACTGCAAGAAAGACCTAAATGGCAACACCGAACTACCAACATCAAACCCGGAGATTTAGTGGTGGTTAAAGAACCCAACATGCCGCCTACCAAATGGTTACTTGGCAGAGTCGAAAGTGTGAACCCAGGAGCAGATAAACAAGTTCGAGTCGCTGTAGTGAGAACTACTTCAGGAACATTCCTCCGCCCCATCGCCAAGCTTGCTCCCTTACCAGCGTCCTGAAACTCGTTCCAGGGGGGCCGGGATGTTTGAAACTAAACGACCTACATCATATTTATTCATCATTGTTATTTATAATAGTTCGTATTTCTTAACGCCTTCAATCTTAATTGTTATTCTATGTT
Organism: Chalcosyrphus nemorum; assembly: GCA_949716465.1. Lineage (NCBI taxonomy): Eukaryota > Metazoa > Arthropoda > Insecta > Diptera > Syrphidae > Chalcosyrphus > Chalcosyrphus nemorum. The sequence continues at coordinate 175,872 of CATIXX010000088.1, read as the reverse complement.
TTCACTTTACCTCAATGCATTTCTTAGAGCTTAAATTCATGTTCTTAATCTATTCTCTATAATCTATATCACTTAAACTTAATCAGTTCTCTGTAACATTTACTTATCTCACGGCGAATTCGCCGCTTTAATATAAGCTCGTGCAGCTTTGCAGCAACAATTGCATTGCGTGTGCGAAACTTGTGGGTGAGCAATTGTTATATTGTGCGTAGAGATCTTGCTCTCGCCCACTTGGATCTCGTTCGTTGAAGGCATTAGATCGGCTAAGTATAAATCATATTTGTATTAACTTGCTAGTACTTAGTAGAATAAACTATATTGATAATTGATATATATATATAACTAGCTGACCCGGGCAAACGTTGTTTTGCCTTCAAAGCCTAAACATACAAACCAAGTCAAAAAAAGTTTGTAAATGGGAAAAAAGAAGCAACGAAGGCATGTTTTGTGTGTGGAAATATTAATTTTTTATTCAATGAAAAATGCTGAATGACGCATCTATTGCAATGCATTTGTGTACACGACATTTTTGGTTCTACCATCGGGAGCATAGATGAACAAATTTGATGGCTTGCCAACGCGGGAACAGGCCACATAAAGTTGTCCGTGTGAAAAGCATGGATTCTCCAAATTGATGCCGCAAACTTGCAATGTCTGCCCTTGGGCCTTGCAGTAGGAATGAATCCGCAACGCTGTCGAACTTGTTCGTCATCATCTCCCATGAAGTAGATTTGCAGAAATTTGTGCTCTGCGTCTGGAAGTGGCAGAAGTGAGCCAGCATGGTGGTAGATTTGGCCTTGTACTTTGAACGTCGGCATGAAGTTGGCACGTACGATTTGTGTTGCGCCGAATGATGTCATTTGAAAACATGCATTGTACTTGCGGATGTTGGTGAGGAAATGCTTAGATTCGTCAGTTGTACCAGCCAGCAACGTTTGCAATGGTTCAGGTGGTGCTTGCAACGACGGTAATTGCACTTTACCACTTGAGCAGCACATGCCAGGTGGTTCGTTTTTGAATTTCAAGGCGTTGCAGTACCGACACACTTTGTCCATTGGTCCGATTTGTACGAAAGGATGTGCGCTATAATCAATGTCGTAGCGGTAATCGAACGCAATGCGGTCCAAAGAAATGGGTGGCTGTCGTGCTCTTGTGGCTCGTGCACGATCTTGCAAGCGCCGAGCGGCAGTTTCCTGATCAGTTTCGGCAGCTCGTGCGCGCGCAGATCGAGATCGATCGCGTGCATTTCGCGCGGCAGTTTCTTGGTCAGTTTCGGCAGCTCGTGCGCGCGAAGTTTGCAGTCGATTACGCTCGCGTCTGCTTTCTTGTTCGGATTGTGATGGCAGTTCTAGAGGACGATTGGCATCACTCACATTGGCTCTTTGATGCGATCTTATTTCTCGTTGCACTTGCAAACGCTGTGTTCGTTGCTCTTCCGATTCCTGAGCTCGATGTTGTCGAACATCATTTGCATTGCGCGTGCGCCGTCCGAATGAATGATGTTTTGCTTTGCGTGGCATGGTAAGAACCTCATGAATTCCGAGCAACGTTTTGCGACGACGGACGCTTAAGAAATGAAATGATAAAGAATGAGAAAAAGAAAGAAATGAGAAAGAAATGAGAAAAACTCACGCAAAACATAAAGAATGCGAAAAAGAAAGAAATGAGAAAGAAATGAGAAAAACTCACGCTTGAAATTCAAAACGATTGGACTTTTTTTCACTGACTCGAAAAACTCACGTTTGAGCTTGAAATTCAAATCGAATCGAAATTCACGCTTGAAATCCTAGTTTAATACGGCACTAAGAAGTTTAAAAACAGACCTTTAGACGAAGGGAAACAATCGAGAGAAAAGAAAGAGTTCCTACCGAACGGGGCCGAATACGGTGGAATGAATGCTAAAGAGGAAGGGAGGGAGATGTTCACGGCACGGCTTACTCGGAATTAAAAAGAAAACAGCAAACGCTGTGTTCGTTGGAAGGGGGCGTAACACCTAGAATAAAAAAGAATAGATGAAATAAGTGTATGACGCATTATTTCTACGTACCTGTTTAACTATCCACAGCCTTAATTTTAATAAAGCTGGTTGCCGTGGGTTAATCTCTACCATCCTAAAATATAAAAATTGTATAATAAATATTTGTATAATATAGAATAAAAGCTTAATGGATTTCACTTACCTTGCATTACGTTGTATTGTTAAATTGCTAAATCATTTGTCAACATAAATCAACAGCTGATCACGTAACACCCAATAGCCACATTTACTACGACGCTTTAAACATTACCCAGTAAGAACACCTTGTGATCAACCTAAATAAACTCGTATTTTTTTTTCTGTTAAAATAAATAATAATTTTTTTTTATTTGTTGAATTTACTAAATTCAAGGCCGGCAGAATGTTAAGTCCATGTAGATTTAGATAAAGATTAAAGCAAATATGTAATTATGTCAATCTACGTAGGTTGCCGAGATAAAAATATTTTTCAAAAGGGGGCGTAACCCCGCCCATTTTTCCAAAAATTTATACTCTCTAAAACTTTCTCCTGGCCGACACGAATAAGCCCTGAAAGTTTCATGAAGATCGGGTACGCCGTGTGAGAGGAGTAGTCTTACAAACTATTTCTGTACACAGACAGATTTTCATTTTTATATATATAGATTGCACATTTCCAATATCGTTCTTTTCTTTTCGGTGTGATTAATCATTGATATATATATTCTCCAACATATTTATTGGTCCTTCGGTGGCCGAATTATTTTATTATTTTATGAAAAAACTCTTTCCCAATTGAACTGCATGTGCATGGTATAATTTTTTTATATACATATATATTTATAGACACATTTGATTTCGGTCGGAAAACCGCGTGTGTGAATTTATGCGTTTGGCGGGAATAGATGAAAAGCGCCTTTGCTTTCGTATATACATATGTTCATTTAATATTCCCACGTTGCGGATTTACTTTTTGATTATAGTGACTCTTCTATAATTTATTAAGGTGTTTCTGCGCGTTTAAATTAGCATCTCACCTGCGAATTTTCATTGATCCTTTCGTGTTCTATAAATTTATTAAAATGAATGCCTTAAAACAAAGACGCGGTTATGCAAAAGGTTGCTTGACACGTGCGGTAGATTTCGTTGCATCTATAGAACAATCGACTACAATCGAGATGCTCGAAATTCGATTAAGCAGAGTGGTAGAAGCATGGTCAGAATTTTCATCGCTGCACAATGAAATATTGCAGCATCTGGAAGACGCTGAGTTAGGTGAATTCGAAAGTGACTTTGGTGCATACGAAGAAAAATATTTTGTGGCACACTCGGGATTAAAAAAGGCCATTCGCGCTAGACAATCTACTGCTCAGGCCGAACCTGAGGATTCGATCTTAAAAACTCTTGCTGATCAGCAAGCCGCGCTCTTAAAGAATTTAGATTCTTCGGGAAACACGTGTTCGTCATTAAATCTGCCTCCTATTGTTGTGCCGCCATTTTCCGGTAGTTATAAGGATTGGCCATCCTTCAAAGGTTTATTTCTGGGTGCAGTGGACACAAAAGCAAATCTTACCTCGACCCAGAAATTTCATTATCTGAAATCTTTTTTGCTTGACGATGCGGCTAATCTCATCAAGCATATTTCTATTTCGGATGCAAACTACATTGAAGCATGGGATAGGCTCGATAAACGCTATGACCGGGTGAATTTAATTGTGCAATCGTTCGTACAAACATTTCTTTCACTTCCTACAATGTCTGCTCCAAACGTACAAACGCTCAGAAAGGTTACAGACGGTGCGGATGAAGTGATTCGTGGACTTAACGCATTGGATAGGAATGGTAGGGATCCGTGGTTAATTTATATATTGTTAGCCAAGCTTGACAGTGACACAAAACACGCGTGGGCAGAAGAAATCGGGTCTCGTGATGATTGTTCTATAGACGATTTTCTTGATTTCCTTGAACGGCGATGTGATGCACTCGAATCATGCCAAACCCTTAATCGTTCTTCCACATCTCGGGGAAAACAGTCGGTTCAGATTCGTTCCCATTTAGCCAAAGCGTCGGACAATAATCTGCAGTGTGTCATGTGTAAGGGTGACTACGCCCTATCCCAGTGCAACCAATTCCTAGAGCAAGACATTACTGCTCGTCGTAATTTCGTCAAAGTAAAATCGGTATGTTTCAATTGCCTTCGGACGGGTCATTCGTCGTACAAATGTCGGTCATCGTTTCGCTGTCGAGTTTGTAAATCTCGTCACCACTCTCTGGTTCATCAAGATAATTTAAAAGATGTTCCCTCGTCTTTATCGTCGCAAAATTCAAGTCCTGCTTCTGTGTTACCTTCAACTTCACGCACTGCTTCGCACCAACTTCATATTCCTGTGACCCCTTCCACATCCGCAGCGTCTCCATTGCTTAATAACCATTCGGTTGACTGTAGCGTTCGAAAGCAAACTATTTTGCCAACCATTCTTGCTAAGGTTGCCGATTATCGGGGACAGCTGATTGATTGTCGAGTTCTCTTGGACACAGGATCGCAATCTTCGTTTATAGCTGAGTCATTTGCACAAAGGCTAGCTCTTCCTAGAAAGCGCTCTCGTATTCCCATCATGGGATTATCATCCAACGAAGCTGGATTTACAAAAGGATGCGTATCCATCCAACTTTTCTCTCGCTATAATTCTACTCACTTATCGGTCGATGTACTCCTTCTTGGTAAATTGACGTCGAATTTACCATCCAAATCCTTTAATGCATCGACATTGGAACATGTTCGGAAGTTGGATCTAGCGGACCCATACTTCAACGTATCCAGTGCTATTGTTGTGCTCTTGGGAGCCGACAAGGTCTGGAATATTCTCAACACAGAACAAATACATGAGCTTGAAGGAAAATCCCATAGCCTTCAACACATCGTTTGGTTGGGTTATATCAGGAGAACTGTTGGACCCAAATACTCGCAATCTGGAAATCTCTTCGTTCCATTCAACTCTTGACGTGGACGGTCTGTTGCAGCGGTTCTGGGAACTGGAAGAAGTTTCCACTCGTCACGTCAATGATAATCTCAATGATCCAGCTGAACAACACTTCCAAAAAACAGTTTCGCGCTCTCCAGACGGAAAATATGTCGTTTCTCTGCCGTTTAAAACCCCCTCACCAACTTTCGGAGATACCTTGCAGTCCGCGGTTTCGCGTCTACATTCAATGGAACGTCGGTTTCGCAGTAACCCTAACCTACACCGATTGTACTCTCAATTCATGCAAGAGTATCTTGACCTTGGTCACATGCAACTCATTCCTCGCGGTGAAATACACTCTGACACCTCAAAGCAGTTTTACCTTCCCCATCACGCGGTATTAAAAGCAGACAGTTCGACAACAAAATTACGTGTTGTGTTCGATGGTTCGGTAAAAGACTCAAAGGGGCAATCGTTAAATAGCCAACTCTTGATCGGTCCGCCTATTCAACGTGATTTAATTGGAGTGTGTTTGCGTTTCCGGCAACATCAATTTGTTTTCACGGCCGATATCGTCAAAATGTTCCGACAAATATGGATCCGTGAGCAAGACGCTGACTATCAACGCATTGTTTGGCGTCAAAATCCTCGTGACGAGATTCAACACTATCGGCTACGAACCGTCACTTACGGAACTGCATCAGCTCCATTTTTATCGGTTCGCGTATTACTGCAACTCGCAGAAGATTATAAGTCAGAGTACCCTAACGCATCTCGAATTCTTCTCCATGACGTCTACGTCGACGACGTTATGACAGGTGCAAGCTCTATCGCAGAGTTGCTAGATTTGCAGTCAGAACTAGTCGCGTTGCTATCGGAAGCTGGTCTCCAACTTCGGAAATGGAGCTCCAACTGTTTGGCTTTGCTCGCGAAAAAGCAACCTGAAGACTGCGAATATTCCTTCGTCGATCCCGAACACTCACAGTCCTTTGTTAAGGTCTTGGGAATGTTCTGGAATCCTGCCGCAGACGTGTTCTCCTATAGAATGGTTCAATCTAACTCATGTGTCTCGATAACAAGAAGAACGCTGCTATCTGAAATTGCTCGGATCTTTGATCCCCTCGGATTCCTTGCTCCGTCGGTAGTTTTGTTTAAGATGATGTTTCAGCAACTCTGGTCTTCTGAACTGAAACTAGGCTGGGATGATCCTCTGCCTCCTGCTATAGCTGATCAATGGATGCTCTATCGCGAACAACTCTCATCTTTCGGGCAAATTCAAGTTCCGCGAAATGTGTTCCCCTCCGGAGGAGACATACAGCTTCACGGTTTCTCTGATGCTTCCTCGCTCGCTTACGCTGCTGTCGTTTATGCGCGCTCTAAAACTATTACTGGTGATATTTCCATAACCATTGTCGCAGCTAAAACTAAAGTGGCCCCAATTAAAACTGTCTCTATCCCTCGCCTCGAACTTTGTGGTGCGTTGTTGCTTGCTCGGTTGTTGACTCTTGTAAAAATGTCGTTAAATGCTAAAATCGTACAAACATTCGCGTGGTGCGACTCCGAAATCGTGCTGCATTAGTTGTCATCACCCCCTCGCCGCTGGACAACCTTTATAGGTAACCGAACAGCAGCCATTCTCGAAAAAATACCCAGATACTCGTGGGGTTATGTTCCGTCAGAGTCGAACCCGGCTGACTGTGCGTCGCGTGGTGTACTCCCCTTTAATCTCATCAATCATTGCCTTTGGTGGAACGGTCCATCGTGGCTGGAATTGGATGATGAACATTGGCCCAAATCAAAACTTTCAGTGAACTTGTTCGAAAATGAAAATGAGGCTGTTAAAAAGGAAGAAAAACAAATACCAAGGCATGTACTTGTCACGTCGTTTGATGGGCATGTCTTGGAAAAATTAATAAAGACCGTCTCTTCGTGGTACCAGTTGCAACGGATAGTCGCACATTGTCTACGGTTCGCTTCAGAGTGTCGTAATCCCATGTCGACTCGAATTCATCGTGGCTTAAATTACGCGGAAATTAACGGTGCAAGGATAGTAATCTTAAAATTCGTACAATCCAATGAGTTCGCAGACGATATCGAGAATCTACGTACAAAAAACCAACTCCCTTCAAAATCAAAACTCTTGAGGTACTCGGCGTTTTTGGACAATGAGGGACTGTTATGCGTGGGTGGACGCATAAAGCAAGCTAGTGTTTCTTTTAATATAAAACATCCTATAATTCTTCCTAAAACTAATCTGATTTCTTCACTCATAATAACAGACATTCATCAGCGATATTTACATGCAGGAGTATCTGAAACTTTTGCTTTCGTTCGGCAGCAATATTGGATTATGGGGAGCAGAAATCTTATTCGACAGATCATCCACAGATGTAAACAGTGCTTCATGCAGCGCAAACTCACTACCCAACAGATCATGGGTGATCTACCTTCACATCGTATCCAACCGAGTAGACCATTCATAAATACTGGGTGCGATTATGCTGGTCCGATTAACATCAAATTATCCCGTTGTCGTAAGCCAAAGATGTCCAAGGCCTACATTGCGCTCTTCGTCTGCATGTCTACGAAAGCCATACATTTGGAGCTGGTGAGTGACCTCACCACTGAAGCCTTTATCGCCGCTCTACGCAGATTCGTTTCTCGTCGTGGGAAATGTAGCAACATTTATAGCGACAACGGGACAAACTTCCACGGAGCTCGTCGATGTCTCACCGAAATGCACAAATTGGTGATGACACGAGCCTACAACGATACAATCGCTGCCGCACTTGCCAAGGATGGCATTGAGTGGCACTTCATCCCTCCTTCAGCACCACACTTTGGTGGATTGTGGGAGGCTGGCGTAAAGTCCGTCAAACTGCACTTACGCCATGTTGTTGGGAATTCAGTTTTAACGTTCGAAGAATTGTCTACTGTCCTTTGTCAAATAGAAGCTGTATTAAATTCTCGTCCTCTATGTTCCATGTCTGACTCTGATTTGAATCCACTAACTCCCGCTCATTTTCTTATAGGTGAACCATTCACAGCTGTTCCTGAGCCCAATCATTTAGACACCGCTCCAAGTCGTCTGTCGCATTGGAACCATATCCAGAGTATTATCCAAGGATTCTGGAAAAGGTGGCATATGGAATACTTGACAACACTGCAAGAAAGACCTAAATGGCAACACCGAACTACCAACATCAAACCCGGAGATTTAGTGGTGGTTAAAGAACCCAACATGCCGCCTACCAAATGGTTACTTGGCAGAGTCGAAAGTGTGAACCCAGGAGCAGATAAACAAGTTCGAGTCGCTGTAGTGAGAACTACTTCAGGAACATTCCTCCGCCCCATCGCCAAGCTTGCTCCCTTACCAGCGTCCTGAAACTCGTTCCAGGGGGGCCGGGATGTTTGAAACTAAACGACCTACATCATATTTATTCATCATTGTTATTTATAATAGTTCGTATTTCTTAACGCCTTCAATCTTAATTGTTATTCTATGTTTTCACTTTACCTCAATGCATTTCTTAGAGCTTAAATTCATGTTCTTAATCTATTCTCTATAATCTATATCGCTTAAACTTAATCAGTTCTCTGTAACATTTACTTATCTCACGGCGAATTCGCCGCTTTAATATAAGCTCGTGCAGCTTTGCAGCAACAATTGCATTGCGTGTGCGAAACTTGTGGGTGAGCAATTGTTATATTGTGCGTAGAGATCTTGCTCTCGCCCACTTGGATCTCGTTCGTTGAAGGCATTAGATCGGCTAAGTATAAATCATATTTGTATTAACTTGCTAGTACTTAGTAGAATAAACTATATTGATAATTGATATATATATATAATTGCACATTTCCAATATCGTTCTTTTCTTTTCGGTGTGATTAATCATTGATATATATATTCTCCAACATATTTATTGGTCCTTCGGTAGCCGAATTATTTTATTATTTTATGAAAAAACTCTTTCCCAATTGAACTGCATGTGCATGGTATAATTTTTTTTATATACATATATATTTATAGACACATTTGATTTCGGTCGGAAAACCGCGTGTGTGAATTTATGCGTTTGGCGGGAATAGATGAAAAGCGCCTTTGCTTTCGTATATACATATGTTCATTTAATATTCCCACGTTGCGGATTTACTTTTTGATTATAGTGACTCTTCTATAATTTATTAAGGTGTTTCTGCGCGTTTAAATTAGCATCTCACCTGCGAATTTTCATTGATCCTTTCGTGTTCTATAAATTTATTAAAATGAATGCCTTAAAACAAAGACGCGGTTATGCAAAAGGTTGCTTGACACGTGCGGTAGATTTCGTTGCATCTATAGAACAATCGACTACAATCGAGATGCTCGAAATTCGATTAAGCAGAGTGGTAGAAGCATGGTCAGAATTTTCATCGCTGCACAATGAAATATTGCAGCATCTGGAAGACGCTGAGTTAGGTGAATTCGAAAGTGACTTTGGTGCATACGAAGAAAAATATTTTGTGGCACACTCGGGATTAAAAAAGGCCATTCGCGATAGACATGCAGTGGACACAAAAGCAAATCTTACCTCGACCCAGAAATTTCATTATCTGAAATCTTTTTTGCGTGACGATGCGGCTAATCTCATCAAGCATATTTCTATTTCGGATGCAAACTACATTGAAGCATGGGATAGGCTCGATAAACGCTATGACCGGGTGAATTTAATTGTGCAATCGTTCGTACAAACATTTCTTTCACTTCCTACAATGTCTGCTCCAAACGTACAAACGCTCAGAAAGGTTACAGACGGTGCGGATGAAGTGATTCGTGGACTTAACGCATTGGATAGGAATGGTAGGGATCCGTGGTTAATTTATATATTGTTAGCCAAGCTTGACAGTGACACAAAACACGCGTGGGCAGAAGAAATCGGGTCTCGTGATGATTGTTCTATAGACGATTTTCTTGATTTCCTTGAACGGCGATGTGATGCACTCGAATCATGCCAAACCCTTAATCGTTCTTCCACATCTCGGGGAAAACAGTCGGTTCAGATTCGTTCCCATTTAGCCAAAGCGTCGGACAATAATCTGCAGTGTGTCATGTGTAAGGGTGACTACGCCCTATCCCAGTGCAACCAATTCCTAGAGCAAGACATTACTGCTCGTCGTAATTTCGTCAAAGTAAAATCGGTATGTTTCAATTGCCTTCGGACGGGTCATTCGTCGTACAAATGTCGGTCATCGTTTCGCTGTCGAGTTTGTAAATCTCGTCACCACTCTCTGGTTCATCAAGATAATTTAAAAGATGTTCCCTCTTCTTTATCGTCGCAAAATTCAAGTCCTGCTTCTGTGTTACCTTCAACTTCACGCACTGCTTCGCACCAACTTCATACTCCTGTGACCCCTTCCACATCCGCAGCGTCTCCATTGCTTAATAACCATTCGGTTGACTGTAGCGTTCGAAAGCAAACTATTTTGCCAACCATTCTTGCTAAGGTTGCCGATTATCGGGGACAGCTGATTGATTGTCGAGTTCTCTTGGACACAGGATCGCAATCTTCGTTTATAGCTGAGTCATTTGCACAAAGGCTAGCTCTTCCTAGAAAGCGCTCTCGTATTCCCATCATGGGATTATCATCCAAAGAAGCTGGATTTACAAAAGGATGCGTATCCATCCAACTTTTCTCTCGCTATAATTCTACTCACTTATCGGTCGATGTACTCGTTCTTGGTAAATTGACGTCGAATTTACCATCCAAATCCTTTAATGCATCGACATTGGAACATGTTCGGAAGTTGGATCTAGCGGACCCATACTTCAACGTATCCAGTGCTATTGATGTGCTCTTGGGAGCCGACAAGGTCTGGAATATTCTCAACACAGAACAAATACATGAGCTTGAAGGCAATCCCATAGCCTTCAACACATCGTTTGGTTGGGTTATATCAGGAGAACTGTTGGACCCAAATACTCGCTATCTGGAAATCTCTTCGTTCCATTCAACTCTTGACGTGGACGGTCTGTTGCAGCGGTTCTGGGAACTGGAAGAAGTTTCCACTCGTCACGTCAATGATAATCTCAATGATCCAGCTGAACAACACTTCCAAAAAACAGTTTCGCGCTCTCCAGACGGAAAATATGTCGTTTCTCTGCCGTTTAAAACCCCCTCACCAACTTTCGGAGATACCTTGCAGTCCGCGGTTTCGCGTCTACATTCAATGGAACGTCGGTTTCGCAGTAACCCTAACCTACACCGATTGTACTCTCAATTCATGCAAGAGTATCTTGACCTTGGTCACATGCAACTCATTCCTCGCGGTGAAATACACTCTGACACCTCAAAGCAGTTTTACCTTCCCCATCACGCGGTATTAAAAGCAGACAGTTCGACAACAAAATTACGTGTTGTATTCGATGGTTCGGTAAAAGACTCAAAGGGGCAATCGTTAAATAGCCAACTCTTGATCGGTCCGCCTATTCAACGTGATTTAATTGGAGTGTGTTTGCGTTTCCGGCAACATCAATTTGTTTTCACGGCCGATATCGTCAAAATGTTCCGACAAATATGGATCCGTGAGCAAGACGCTGACTATCAACGCATTGTTTGGCGTCAAAATCCTCGTGACAAGATTCAACACTATCGGCTACGAACCGTCACTTACGGAACTGCATCAGCTCCATTTTTATCGGTTCGCGTATTACTGCAACTCGCAGAAGATTATAAGTCAGAGTACCCTAACGAATCTCGAATTATTCTCCATGACGTCTACGTCGACGACGTTATGACAGGTGCAAGCTCTATCGCAGAGTTGCTAGATTTGCAGTCAGAACTAGTCGCGTTGCTATCGGAAGCTGGTCTCCAACTTCAGAAATGGAGCTCCAACTGTTTGGCTTTGGTCGCGAAAAAGCAACCTGAAGACTGCGAATATTCCTTCGTCGATCCCGAACACTCACAGTCCTTTGTTAAGGTCTTGGGAATGTTCTGGAATCCTGCCGCAGACGTGTTCTCCTATAGAATGGTTCAATCTAACTCATGTGTCTCGATAACAAGAAGAACGCTGCTATCTGAAATTGCTCGGATCTTTGATCCCCTCGGATTCCTTGCTCCGTCGGTAGTTTTGTTTAAGATGATGTTTCAGCAACTCTGGTCTTCTGAACTGAAACTAGGCTGGGATGATCCTCTGCCTCCTGCTATAGCTGATCAATGGATGCTCTATCGCGAACAACTCTCATCTTTCGGGCAAATTCAAGTTCCGCGAAATGTGTTCCCCTCCGGAGGAGACATACAGCTTCACGGTTTCTCTGATGCTTCCTCGCTCGCTTACGCTGCTGTCGTTTATGCGCGCTCTAAAACTATTACTGGTGATATTTCCATAACCATTGTCGCAGCTAAAACTAAAGTGGCCCCAATTAAAACTGTCTCTATCCCTCGCCTCGAACTTTGTGGTGCGTTGTTGCTTGCTCGGTTGTTGACTCTTGTAAAAATGTCGTTAAATGCTAAAATCGTACAAACATTTGCGTGGTGCGACTCCGAAATCGTGCTGCATTGGTTGTCATCACCCCCTCGCCGCTGGACAACCTTTATAGGTAACCGAACAGCAGCCATTCTCGAAAAAATACCCAGACACTCGTGGGGTTATGTTCCGTCAGAGTCGAACCCGGCTGTCTGTGCGTCGCGTGGTGTACTCCCCTTTAATCTCATCAATCATTGCCTTTGGTGGAACGGTCCATCGTGGCTGGAATTGGATGATGAACATTGGCCCAAATCAAAACTTTCAGTGAACTTGTTCGAAAATGAAAATGAGGCTGTTAAAAAGGAAGAAAAACAAATACCAAGGCATGTACTTGTCACGTCGTTTGATGGGCATGTCTTGGAAAAATTAATAAAGAGCGTCTCTTCGTGGTACCAGTTGCAACGGATAGTCGCACATTGTTTACGGTTCGCTTCAGAGTGTCGTAATCCCATGTCGACTCGAATTCATCGTGGCTTAAATTACGCGGAAATTAACGGTGCAAGGATAGTAATCTTAAAATTCGTACAATCCAATGAGTTCGCAGACGATATCGAGAATCTACGTACAAAAAACCAACTCCCTTCAAAATCAAAACTCTTGAGGTACTCGGCGTTTTTGGACAATGAGGGACTGTTACGCGTGGGTGGACGCATAAAGCAAGCTAGTGTTTCTTTTAATATAAAACATCCTATAATTCTTCCTAAAACTAATCTGATTTCTTCACTCATAATAACAGACATTCATCAGCGATATTTACATGCAGGAGTATCTGAAACTTTTGCTTTCGTTCGGCAGCAATATTGGATTATGGGGAGCAGAAATCTTATTCGACAGATCATCCACAGATGTAAACAGTGCTTCATGCAGCGCAAACTCACTACCCAACAGATCATGGGTGATCTACCTTCACATCGTATCCAACCGAGTAGACCATTCATAAATACTGGGTGCGATTATGCTGGTCCGATTAACATCAAATTATCCCGTTGTCGTAAGCCAAAGATGTCCAAGGCCTACATTGCGCTCTTCGTCTGCATGTCTACGAAAGCCATACATTTGGAGCTGGTGAGTGACCTCACCACTGAAGCCTTTATCGCCGCTCTACGCAGATTCGTTTCTCGTCGTGGGAAATGTAGCAACATTTATAGCGACAACGGGACAAACTTCCACGGAGCTCGTCGATGTCTCACCGAAATGCACAAATTGGTGATGACACGAGCCTACAACGATACAATCGCTGCCGCACTTGCCAAGGATGGCATTGAGTGGCACTTCATCCCTCCTTCAGCACCACACTTTGGTGGATTGTGGGAGGCTGGCGTAAAGTCCGTCAAACTGCACTTACGCCATGTTGTTGGGAATTCAGTTTTAACGTTCGAAGAATTGTCTACTGTCCTTTGTCAAATAGAAGCTGTATTAAATTCTCGTCCTCTATGTTCCATGTCTGACTCTGATTTGAATCCACTAACTCCCGCTCATTTTCTTATAGGTGAACCATTCACAGCTGTTCCTGAGCCCAATCATTTAGACACCGCTCCAAGTCGTCTGTCGCATTGGAACCATATCCAGAGTATTATCCAAGGATTCTGGAAAAGGTGGCATATGGAATACTTGACAACACTGCAAGAAAGACCTAAATGGCAACACCGAACTACCAACATCAAACCCGGAGATTTAGTGGTGGTTAAAGAACCCAACATGCCGCCTACCAAATGGTTACTTGGCAGAGTCGAAAGTGTGAACCCAGGAGCAGATAAACAAGTTCGAGTCGCTGTAGTGAGAACTACTTCAGGAACATTCCTCCGCCCCATCGCCAAGCTTGCTCCCTTACCAGCGTCCTGAAACTCGTTCCAGGGGGGCCGGGATGTTTGAAACTAAACGACCTACATCATATTTATTCATCATTGTTATTTATAATAGTTCGTATTTCTTAACGCCTTCAATCTTAATTGTTATTCTATGTTTTCACTTTACCTCAATGCATTTCTTAGAGCTTAAATTCATGTTCTTAATCTATTCTCTATAATCTATATCACTTAAACTTAATCAGTTCTCTGTAACATTTACTTATCTCACGGCGAATTCGCCGCTTTAATATAAGCTCGTGCAGCTTTGCAGCAACAATTGCATTGCGTGTGCGAAACTTGTGGGTGAGCAATTGTTATATTGTGCGTAGAGATCTTGCTCTCGCCCACTTGGATCTCGTTCGTTGAAGGCATTAGATCGGCTAAGTATAAATCATATTTGTATTAACTTGCTAGTACTTAGTAGAATAAACTATATTGATAATTGATATATATATATAATTGCACATTTCCAATATCGTTCTTTTCTTTTCGGTGTGATTAATCATTGATATATATATTCTCCAACATATTTATTGGTCCTTCGGTAGCCGAATTATTTTATTATTTTATGAAAAAACTCTTTCCCAATTGAACTGCATGTGCATGGTATAATTATATACATATATATTTATAGACACATTTGATTTCGGTCGGAAAACCGCGTGTGTGAATTTATGCGTTTGGCGGGAATAGATGAAAAGCGCCTTTGCTTTCGTATATACATATGTTCATTTAATATTCCCACGTTGCGGATTTACTTTTTGATTATAGTGACTCTTCTATAATTTATTAAGGTGTTTCTTAAATTAGCATCTCACCTGCGAATTTTCATTGATCCTTTCGTGTTCTATAAATTTATTAAAATGAATGCCTTAAAACAAAGACGCGGTTATGCAAAAGGTTGCTTGACACGTGCGGTAGATTTCGTTGCATCTATAGAACAATCGACTACAATCGAGATGCTCGAAATTCGATTAAGCAGAGTGGTAGAAGCATGGTCAGAATTTTCATCGCTGCACAATGAAATATTGCAGCATCTGGAAGACGCTGAGTTAGGTGAATTCGAAAGTGACTTTGGTGCATACGAAGAAAAATATTTTGTGGCACACTCGGGATTAAAAAAGGCCATTCGCGATAGACAATCTACTGCTCAGGCCGAACCTGAGGATTCGATCTTAAAAACTCTTGCTGATCAGCAAGCCGCGCTCTTAAAGAATTTAGATTCTTCGGGAAACACGTGTTCGTCATTAAATCTGCCTCCTATTGTTGTGCCGCCATTTTCCGGTAGTTATAAGGATTGGCCATCCTTCAAAGGTTTATTTCTGGGTGCAGTGGACACAAAAGCAAATCTTACCTCGACCCAGAAATTTCATTATCTGAAATCTTTTTTGCGTGACGATGCGGCTAATCTCATCAAGCATATTTCTATTTCGGATGCAAACTACATTGAAGCATGGGATAGGCTCGATAAACGCTATGACCGGGTGAATTTAATTGTGCAATCGTTCGTACAAACATTTCTTTCACTTCCTACAATGTCTGCTCCAAACGTACAAACGCTCAGAAAGGTTACAGACGGTGCGGATGAAGTGATTCGTGGACTTAACGCATTGGATAGGAATGGTAGGGATCCGTGGTTAATTTATATATTGTTAGCCAAGCTTGACAGTGACACAAAACACGCGTGGGCAGAAGAAATCGGGTCTCGTGATGATTGTTCTATAGACGATTTTCTTGATTTCCTTGAACGGCGATGTGATGCACTCGAATCATGCCAAACCCTTAATCGTTCTTCCACATCTCGGGGAAAACAGTCGGTTCAGATTCGTTCCCATTTAGCCAAAGCGTCGGACAATAATCTGCAGTGTGTCATGTGTAAGGGTGACTACGCCCTATCCCAGTGCAACCAATTCCTAGAGCAAGACATTACTGCTCGTCGTAATTTCGTCAAAGTAAAATCGGTATGTTTCAATTGCCTTCGGACGGGTCATTCGTCGTACAAATGTCGGTCATCGTTTCGCTGTCGAGTTTGTAAATCTCGTCACCACTCTCTGGTTCATCAAGATAATTTAAAAGATGTTCCCTCTTCTTTATCGTCGCAAAATTCAAGTCCTGCTTCTGTGTTACCTTCAACTTCACGCACTGCTTCGCACCAACTTCATACTCCTGTGACCCCTTCCACATCCGCAGCGTCTCCATTGCTTAATAACCATTCGGTTGACTGTAGCGTTCGAAAGCAAACTATTTTGCCAACCATTCTTGCTAAGGTTGCCGATTATCGGGGACAGCTGATTGATTGTCGAGTTCTCTTGGACACAGGATCGCAATCTTCGTTTATAGCTGAGTCATTTGCACAAAGGCTAGCTCTTCCTAGAAAGCGCTCTCGTATTCCCATCATGGGATTATCATCCAAAGAAGCTGGATTTACAAAAGGATGCGTATCCATCCAACTTTTCTCTCGCTATAATTCTACTCACTTATCGGTCGATGTACTCGTTCTTGGTAAATTGACGTCGAATTTACCATCCAAATCCTTTAATGCATCGACATTGGAACATGTTCGGAAGTTGGATCTAGCGGACCCATACTTCAACGTATCCAGTGCTTTTGATGTGCTCTTGGGAGCCGACAAGGTCTGGAATATTCTCAACACAGAACAAATACATGAGCTTGAAGGCAATCCCATAGCCTTCAACACATCGTTTGGTTGGGTTATATCAGGAGAACTGTTGGACCCAAATACTCGCAATCTGGAAATCTCTTCGTTCCATTCAACTCTTGACGTGGACGGTCTGTTGCAGCGGTTCTGGGAACTGGAAGAAGTTTCCACTCGTCACGTCAATGATAATCTCAATGATCCAGCTGAACAACACTTCCAAAAAACAGTTTCGCGCTCTCCAGACGGAAAATATGTCGTTTCTCTGCCGTTTAAAACCCCCTCACCAACTTTCGGAGATACCTTGCAGTCCGCGGTTTCGCGTCTACATTCAATGGAACGTCGGTTTCGCAGTAACCCTAACCTACACCGATTGTACTCTCAATTCATGCAAGAGTATCTTGACCTTGGTCACATGCAACTCATTCCTCGCGGTGAAATACACTCTGACACCTCAAAGCAGTTTTACCTTCCCCATCACGCGGTATTAAAAGCAGACAGTTCGACAACAAAATTACGTGTTGTGTTCGATGGTTCGGTAAAAGACTCAAAGGGGCAATCGTTAAATAGCCAACTCTTGATCGGTCCGCCTATTCAACGTGATTTAATTGGAGTGTGTTTGCGTTTCCGGCAACATCAATTTGTTTTCACGGCCGATATCGTCAAAATGTTCCGACAAATATGGATCCGTGAGCAAGACGCTGACTATCAACGCATTGTTTGGCGTCAAAATCCTCGTGACGAGATTCAACACTATCGGCTACGAACCGTCACTTACGGAACTGCATCAGCTCCATTTTTATCGGTTCGCGTATTACTGCAACTCGCAGAAGATTATAAGTCAGAGTACCCTAACGCATCTCGAATTCTTCTCCATGACGTCTACGTCGACGACGTTATGACAGGTGCAAGCTCTATCGCAGAGTTGCTAGATTTGCAGTCAGAACTAGTCGCGTTGCTATCGGAAGCTGGTCTCCAACTTCGGAAATGGACCTCCAACTGTTTGGCTTTGCTCGCGAAAAAGCAACCTGAAGACTGCGAATATTCCTTCGTCGATCCCGAACACTCACAGTCCTTTGTTAAGGTCTTGGGAATGTTCTGGAATCCTGCCGCAGACGTGTTCTCCTATAGAATGGTTCAATCTAACTCATGTGTCTCGATAACAAGAAGAACGCTGCTATCTGAAATTGCTCGGATCTTTGATCCCCTCGGATTCCTTGCTCCGTCGGTAGTTTTGTTTAAGATGATGTTTCAGCAACTCTGGTCTTCTGAACTGAAACTAGGCTGGGATGATCCTCTGCCTCCTGCTATAGCTGATCAATGGATGCTCTATCGCGAACAACTCTCATCTTTCGGGCAAATTCAAGTTCCGCGAAATGTGTTCCCCTCCGGAGGAGACATACAGCTTCACGGTTTCTCTGATGCTTCCTCGCTCGCTTACGCTGCTGTCGTTTATGCGCGCTCTAAAACTATTACTGGTGATATTTCCATAACCATTGTCGCAGCTAAAACTAAAGTGGCCCCAATTAAAACTGTCTCTATCCCTCGCCTCGAACTTTGTGGTGCGTTGTTGCTTGCTCGGTTGTTGACTCTTGTAAAAATGTCGTTAAATGCTAAAATCGTACAAACATTCGCGTGGTGCGACTCCGAAATCGTGCTGCATTGGTTGTCATCACCCCCTCGCCGCTGGACAACCTTTATAGGTAACCGAACAGCAGCCATTCTCGAAAAAATACCCTGATACTCATGGGGTTATGTTCCGTCAGAGTCGAACCCGGCTGACTGTGCGTCGCGTGGTGTACTCCCCTTTAATCTCATCAATCATTGCCTTTGGTGGAACGGTCCATCGTGGCTGGAATTGGATGATGAACATTGGCCCAAATCAAAACTTTCAGTGAACTTGTTCGAAAATGAAAATGAGGCTGTTAAAAAGGAAGAAAAACAAATACCAAGGCATGTACTTGTCACGTCGTTTGATGGGCATGTCTTGGAAAAATTAATAAAGAGCGTCTCTTCGTGGTACCAGTTGCAACGGATAGTCGCACATTGTCTACGGTTCGCTTCAGAGTGTCGTAATCCCATGTCGACTCGAATTCATCGTGGCTTAAATTACGCGGAAATTAACGGTGCAAGGATAGTAATCTTAAAATTCGTACAATCCAATGAGTTCGCAGACGATATCGAGAATCTACGTACAAAAAACCAACTCCCTTCAAAATCAAAACTCTTGAGGTACTCGGCGTTTTTGGACAATGAGGGACTGTTACGCGTGGGTGGACGCATAAAGCAAGCTAGTGTTTCTTTTAATATAAAACATCCTATAATTCTTCCTAAAACTAATCTGATTTCTTCACTCATAATAACAGACATTCATCAGCGATATTTACATGCAGGAGTATCTGAAACTTTTGCTTTCGTTCGGCAGCAATATTGGATTATGGGGAGCAGAAATCTTATTCGACAGATCATCCACAGATGTAAACAGTGCTTCATGCAGCGCAAACTCACTACCCAACAGATCATGGGTGATCTACCTTCACATCGTATCCAACCGAGTAGACCATTCATAAATACTGGGTGCGATTATGCTGGTCCGATTAACATCAAATTATCCCGTTGTCGTAAGCCAAAGATGTCCAAGGCCTACATTGCGCTCTTCGTCTGCATGTCTACGAAAGCCATACATTTGGAGCTGGTGAGTGACCTCACCACTGAAGCCTTTATCGCCGCTCTACGCAGATTCGTTTCTCGTCGTGGGAAATGTAGCAACATTTATAGCGACAACGGGACAAACTTCCACGGAGCTCGTCGATGTCTCACCGAAATGCACAAATTGGTGATGACACGAGCCTACAACGATACAATCGCTGCCGCACTTGCCAAGGATGGCATTGAGTGGCACTTCATCCCTCCTTCAGCGCCACACTTTGGTGGATTGTGGGAGGCTGGCGTAAAGTCCGTCAAACTGCACTTACGCCGTGTTGTTGCGAATTCAGTTTTAACGTTCGAAGAATTGTCTACTGTCCTTTGTCAAATAGAAGCTGTATTAAATTCTCGTCCTCTATGTTCCATGTCTGACTCTGATTTGAATCCACTAACTCCCGCTTATTTTCTTATAGGCGAACCATTCACAGCTGTTCCTGAGCCCAATCATTTAGACACCGCTCCAAGTCGTCTGTCGCATTGGAACCATATCCAGAGTATTATCCAAGGATTCTGGAAAAGGTGGCATATGGAATACTTGACAACACTGCAAGAAAGACCTAAATGGCAACACCGAACTACCAACATCAAACCCGGAGATTTAGTGGTGGTTAAAGAACCCAACATGCCGCCTACCAAATGGTTACTTGGCAGAGTCGAAAGTGTGAACCCAGGAGCAGATAAACAAGTTCGAGTCGCTGTAGTGAGAACTACTTCAGGAACATTCCTCCGCCCCATCGCCAAGCTTGCTCCCTTACCAGCGTCCTGAAACTCGTTCCAGGGGGGCCGGGATGTTTGAAACTAAACGACCTACATCATATTTATTCATCATTGTTATTTATAATAGTTCGTATTTCTTAACGCCTTCAATCTTAATTGTTATTCTATGTTTTCACTTTACCTCAATGCATTTCTTAGAGCTTAAATTCATGTTCTTAATCTATTCTCTATAATCTATATCACTTAAACTTAATCAGTTCTCTGTAACATTTACTTATCTCACGGCGAATTCGCCGCTTTAATATAAGCTCGTGCAGCTTTGCAGCAACAATTGCATTGCGTGTGCGAAACTTGTGGGTGAGCAATTGTTATATTGTGCGTAGAGATCTTGCTCTCGCCCACTTGGATCTCGTTCGTTGAAGGCATTAGATCGGCTAAGTATAAATCATATTTGTATTAACTTGCTAGTACTTAGTAGAATAAACTATATTGATAATTGATATATATATATAATTGCACATTTCCAATATCGTTCTTTTCTTTTCGGTGTGATTAATCTTTGATATATATATTCTCCAACATATTTATTGGTCCTTCGGTAGCCGAATTATTTTATTATTTTATGAAAAAACTCTTTCCCAATTGAACTGCATGTGCATGGTATAATTTTTTTATATACATATATATTTATAGACACATTTGATTTCGGTCGGAAAACCGCGTGTGTGAATTTATGCGTTTGGCGGGAATAGATGAAAAGCGCCTTTGCTTTCGTATATACATATGTTCATTTAATATTCCCACGTTGCGGATTTACTTTTTGATTATAGTGACTCTTCTATAATTTATTAAGGTGTTTCTGCGCGTTTAAATTAGCATCTCACCTGCGAATTTTCATTGATCCTTTCGTGTTCTATAAATTTATTAAAATGAATGCCTTAAAACAAAGACGCGGTTATGCAAAAGGTTGCTTGACACGTGCGGTAGATTTCGTTGCATCTATAGAACAATCGACTACAATCGAGATGCTCGAAATTCGATTAAGCAGAATGGTCAGAATTTTCATCGCTGCACAATGAAATATTGCAGCATCTGGAAGACGCTGAGTTAGGTGAATTCGAAAGTGACTTTGGTGAATACGAAGAAAAATATTTTGTGGCACACTCGGGATTAAAAAAGGCCATTCGCGATAGACAATCTACTGCTCAGGCCGAACCTGAGGATTCGATCTTAAAAACTCTTGTTGATCAGGAAGCCGCGCTCTTAAAGAATTTAGATTCTTCGGGAAACACGTGTTCGTCATTAAATCTGCCTCCTATTGTTGTGCCGCCATTTTCCGGTAGTTATAAGGATTGGCCATCCTTCAAAGGTTTATTTCTGGGTGCAGTGGACACAAAAGCAAATCTTACCTCGACCCAGAAATTTCATTATCTGAAATCTTTTTTGCGTGACGATGCGGCTAATCTCATCAAGCATATTTCTATTTCGGATGCAAACTACATTGAAGCATGGGATAGGCTCGATAAACGCTATGACCGGGTGAATTTAATTGTGCAATCGTTCGTACAAACATTTCTTTCACTTCCTACAATGTCTGCTCCAAACGTACAAACGCTCAGAAAGGTTACAGACGGTGCGGATGAAGTGATTCGTGGACTTAACGCATTGGATAGGAATGGTAGGGATCCGTGGTTAATTTATATATTGTTAGCCAAGCTTGACAGTGACACAAAACACGCGTGGGCAGAAGAAATCGGGTCTCGTGATGATTGTTCTATAGACGATTTTCTTGATTTCCTTGAACGGCGATGTGATGCACTCGAATCATGCCAAACCTTTAATCGTTCTTCCACATCTCGGGGAAAACAGTCGGTTCAGATTCGTTCCCATTTAGCCAAAGCGTCGGACAATAATCTGCAGTGTGTCATGTGTAAGGGTGACTACGCCCTATCCCAGTGCAACCAATTCCTAGAGCAAGACATTACTGCTCGTCGTAATTTCGTCAAAGTAAAATCGGTATGTTTCAATTGCCTTCGGACGGGTCATTCGTCGTACAAATGTCGGTCATCGTTTCGCTGTCGAGTTTGTAAATCTCGTCACCACTCTCTGGTTCATCAAGATAATTTAAAAGATGTTCCCTCTTCTTTATCGTCGCAAAATTCAAGTCCTGCTTCTGTGTTACCTTCAACTTCACGCACTGCTTCGCACCAACTTCATACTCCTGTGACCCCTTCCACATCCGCAGCGTCTCCATTGCTTAATAACCATTCGGTTGACTGTAGCGTTCGAAAGCAAACTATTTTGCCAACCATTCTTGCTAAGGTTGCCGATTATCGGGGACAGCTGATTGATTGTCGAGTTCTCTTGGACACAGGATCGCAATCTTCGTTTATAGCTGAGTCATTTGCACAAAGGCTAGCTCTTCCTAGAAAGCGCTCTCGTATTCCCATCATGGGATTATCATCCAAAGAAGCTGGACTTACAAAAGGATGCGTATCCATCCAACTTTTCTCTCGCTATAATTCTACTCACTTATCGGTCGATGTACTCGTTCTTGGTAAATTGACGTCGAATTTACCATCCAAATCCTTTAATGCATCGACATTGGAACATGTTCGGAAGTTGGATCTAGCGGACCCATACTTCAACGTATCCAGTGCTATTGATGTGCTCTTGGGAGCCGACAAGGTCTGGAATATTCTCAACACAGAACAAATACATGAGCTTGAAGGCAATCCCATAGCCTTCAACACATCGTTTGGTTGGGTTATATCAGGAGAACTGTTGGACCCAAATACTCGCAATCTGGAAATCTCTTCGTTCCATTCAACTCTTGACGTGGACGGTCTGTTGCAGCGGTTCTGGGAACTGGAAGAAGTTTCCACTCGTCACGTCAATGATAATCTCAATGATCCAGCTGAACAACACTTCCAAAAAACAGTTTCGCGCTCTCCAGACGGAAAATATGTCGTTTCTCTGCCGTTTAAAACCCCCTCACCAACTTTCGGAGATACCTTGCAGTCCGCGGTTTCGCGTCTACATTCAATGGAACGTCGGTTTCGCAGTAACCCTAACCTACACCGATTGTACTCTCAATTCATGCAAGAGTATCTTGACCTTGGTCACATGCAACTCATTCCTCGCGGTGAAATACACTCTGACACCTCAAAGCAGTTTTACCTTCCCCATCACGCGGTATTAAAAGCAGACAGTTCGACAACAAAATTACGTGTTGTGTTCGATGGTTCGGTAAAAGACTCAAAGGGGCAATCGTTAAATAGCCAACTCTTGATCGGTCCGCCTATTCAACGTGATTTAATTGGAGTGTGTTTGCGTTTCCGGCAACATCAATTTGTTTTCACGGCCGATATCGTCAAAATGTTCCGACAAATACGCATTGTTTGGCGTCAAAATCCTCGTGACGAGATTCAACACTATCGGCTACGAACCGTCACTTATGGAGCTGATGCACCATTTTTATCGGTTCGCGTATTACTGCAACTCGCAGAAGATTATAAGTCAGAGTACCCTAACGCATCTCGAATTCTTCTCCATGACGTCTACGTCGACGACGTTATGACAGGTGCAAGCTCTATCGCAGAGTTGCTAGATTTGCAGTCAGAACTAGTCGCGTTGCTATCGGAAGCTGGTCTCCAACTTCGGAAATGGAGCTCCAACTGTTTGGCTTTGCTCGCGAAAAAGCAACCTGAAGACTGCGAATATTCCTTCGTCGATCCCGAACACTCACAGTCCTTTGTTAAGGTCTTGGGAATGTTCTGGAATCCTGCCGCAGACGTGTTCTCCTATAGAATGGTTCAATCTAACTCATGTGTCTCGATAACAAGAAGAACGCTGCTATCTGAAATTGCTCGGATCTTTGATCCCCTCGGATTCCTTGCTCCGTCGGTAGTTTTGTTTAAGATGATGTTTCAGCAACTCTGGTCTTCTGAACTGAAACTAGGCTGGGATGATCCTCTGCCTCCTGCTATAGCTGATCAATGGATGCTCTATCGCGAACAACTCTCATCTTTCGGGCAAATTCAAGTTCCGCGAAATGTGTTCCCCTCCGGAGGAGACATACAGCTTCACGGTTTCTCTGATGCTTCCTCGCTCGCTTACGCTGCTGTCGTTTATGCGCGCTCTAAAACTATTACTGGTGATATTTCCATAACCATTGTCGCAGCTAAAACTAAAGTGGCCCCAATTAAAACTGTCTCTATCCCTCGCCTCGAACTTTGTGGTGCGTTGTTGCTTGCTCGGTTGTTGACTCTTGTAAAAATGTCGTTAAATGCTAAAATCGTACAAACATTCGCGTGGTGCGACTCCGAAATCGTGCTGCATTGGTTGTCATCACCCCCTCGCCGCTGGACAACCTTTATAGTTAACCGAACAGCAGCCATTCTCGAAAAAATACCCAGATACTCGTGGGGTTATGTTCCGTCAGAGTCGAACCCGGCTGACTGTGCGTCGCGTGGTGTACTCCCCTTTAATCTCATCAATCATTGCCTTTGGTGGAACGGTCCATCGTGGCTGGAATTGGATGATGAACATTGGCCCAAATCAAAACTTTCAGTTAACTTGTTCGAAAATGAAAATGAGGCTGTTAAAAAGGAAGAAAAACAAATACCAAGGCATGTACGTGTCACGTCGTTTGATGGGCATGTCTTGGAAAAATTAATAAAGAGCGTCTCTTCGTGGTACCAGTTGCAACGGATAGTCGCACATTGTCTACGGTTCGCTTCAGAGTGTCGTAATCCCATGTCGACTCGAATTCATCGTGGCTTAAATTACGCGGAAATTAACGGTGCAAGGATAGTAATCTTAAAATTCGTACAATCCAATGAGTTCGCAGACGATATCGAGAATCTACGTACAAAAAACCAACTCCCTTCAAAATCAAAACTCTTGAGGTACTCGGCGTTTTTGGACAATGAGGGACTGTTACGCGTGGGTGGACGCATAAAGCAAGCTAGTGTTTCTTTTAATATAAAACATCCTATAATTCTTCCTAAAACTAATCTGATTTCTTCACTCATAATAACAGACATTCATCAGCGATATTTACATGCAGGAGTATCTGAAACTTTTGCTTTCGTTCGGCAGCAATATTGGATTATGGGGAGCAGAAATCTTATTCGACAGATCATCCACAGATGTAAACAGTGCTTCATGCAGCGCAAACTCACTACCCAACAGATCATGGGTGATCTACCTTTACATCGTATCCAACCGAGTAGACCATTCATAAATACTGGGTGCGATTATGCTGGTCCGATTAACATCAAATTATCCCGTTGTCGTAAGCCAAAGATGTCCAAGGCCTACATTGCGCTCTTCGTCTGCATGTCTACGAAAGCCATACATTTGGAGCTGGTGAGTGACCTCACCACTGAAGCCTTTATCGCCGCTCTACGCAGATTCGTTTCTCGTCGTGGGAAATGTAGCAACATTTATAGCGACAACGGGACAAACTTCCACGGAGCTCGTCGATGTCTCACCGAAATGCACAAATTGGTGATGACACGAGCCTACAACGATACAATCGCTGCCGCACTTGCCAAGGATGGCATTGAGTGGCACTTCATCCCTCCTTCAGCGCCACACTTTGGTGGATTGTGGGAGGCTGGCGTAAAGTCCGTCAAACTGCACTTACGCCGTGTTGTTGGGAATTCAGTTTTAACGTTCGAAGAATTGTCTACTGTCCTTTGTCAAATAGAAGCTGTATTAAATTCTCGTCCTCTATGTTCCATGTCTGACTCTGATTTGAATCCACTAACTCCCGCTCATTTTCTTATAGGTGAACCATTCACAGCTGTTCCTGAGCCCAATCATTTAGACACCGCTCCAAGTCGTCTGTCGCATTGGAACCATATCCAGAGTATTATCCAAGGATTCTGGAAAAGGTGGCATATGGAATACTTGACAACACTGCAAGAAAGACCTAAATGGCAACACCGAACTACCAACATCAAACCCGGAGATTTAGTGGTGGTTAAAGAACCCAACATGCCGCCTACCAAATGGTTACTTGGCAGAGTCGAAAGTGTGAACCCAGGAGCAGATAAACAAGTTCGAGTCGCTGTAGTGAGAACTACTTCAGGAACATTCCTCCGCCCCATCGCCAAGCTTGCTCCCTTACCAGCGTCCTGAAACTCGTTCCAGGGGGGCCGGGATGTTTGAAACTAAACGACCTACATCATATTTATTCATCATTGTTATTTATAATAGTTCGTATTTCTTAACGCCTTCAATCTTAATTGTTATTCTATGTTTTCACTTTACCTCAATGCATTTCTTAGAGCTTAAATTCATGTTCTTAATCTATTCTCTATAATCTATATCACTTAAACTTAATCAGTTCTCTGTAACATTTACTTATCTCACGGCGAATTCGCCGCTTTAATATAAGCTCGTGCAGCTTTGCAGCAACAATTGCATTGCGTGTGCGAAACTTGTGGGTGAGCAATTGTTATATTGTGCGTAGAGATCTTGCTCTCGCCCACTTGGATCTCGTTCGTTGAAGGCATTAGATCGGCTAAGTATAAATCATATTTGTATTAACTTGCTAGTACTTAGTAGAATAAACTATATTGATAATTGATATATATATATAATTGCACATTTCCAATATCGTTCTTTTCTTTTCGGTGTGATTAATCATTGATATATATATTCTCCAACATATTTATTGGTCCTTCGGTAGCCGAATTATTTTATTATTTTATGAAAAAACTCTTTCCCAATTGAACTGCATGTGCATGGTATAATTTTTTTATATACATATATATTTATAGACACATTTGATTTCGGTCGGAAAACCGCGTGTGTGAAT
This sequence comes from Chalcosyrphus nemorum, assembly GCA_949716465.1. Classification (NCBI taxonomy): domain Eukaryota; kingdom Metazoa; phylum Arthropoda; class Insecta; order Diptera; family Syrphidae; genus Chalcosyrphus; species Chalcosyrphus nemorum. Next base: position 148,652 of record CATIXX010000088.1, on the reverse strand, counting down.
TTATGCGTTTGGCGGGAATAGATGAAAAGCGCCTTTGCTTTCGTATATACATATGTTCATTTTATATTCCCACGTTGCGGATTTACTTTTTGATTATAGTGACTCTTCTATAATTTATTAAGGTGTTTCTGCGCGTTTAAATTAGCATCTCACCTGCGAATTTTCATTGATCCTTTCGTGTTCTATAAATTTATTAAAATGAATGCCTTAAAACAAAGACGCGGTTATGCAAAAGGTTGCTTGACACGTGCGGTAGATGTCGTTGCATCTATAGAACAATCGACTACAATCGAGATGCTCGAAATTCGATTAAGCAGAGTGGTAGAAGCATGGTCAGAATTTTCATCGCTGCACAATGAAATATTGCAGCATCTGGAAGACCTTGAGTTAGGTGAATTCGAAAGTGACTTTGGTGCATACGAAGAAAAATATTTTGTGGCACACTCGGGATTAAAAAAGGCCATTCGCGATAGACAATCTACTGCTCAGGCCGAACCTGAGGATTCGATCTTAAAAACTCTTGCTGATCAGCAAGCCGCGCTCTTAAAGAATTTAGATTCTTCGGGAAACACGTGTTCGTCATTAAATCTGCCTCCTATTGTTGTGCCGCCATTTTCCGGTAGTTATAAGGATTGGCCATCCTTCAAAGGTTTATTTCTGGGTGCAGTGGACACAAAAGCAAATCTTACCTCGACCCAGAAATTTCATTATCTGAAATCTTTTTTGCGTGACGATGCGGCTAATCTCATCAAGCATATTTCTATTTCGGATGCAAACTACATTGAAGCATGGGATAGGCTCGATAAACGCTATGACCGGGTGAATTTAATTGTGCAATCGTTCGTACAAACATTTCTTTCACTTCCTACAATGTCTGCTCCAAACGTACAAACGCTCAGAAAGGTTACAGACGGTGCGGATGAAGTGATTCGTGGACTTAACGCATTGGATAGGAATGGTAGGGATCCGTGGTTAATTTATATATTGTTAGCCAAGCTTGACAGTGACACAAAACACGCGTGGGCAGAAGAAATCGGGTCTCGTGATGATTGTTCTATAGACGCTTTTCTTGATTTCCTTGAACGGCGATGTGATGCACTCGAATCATGCCAAACCCTTAATCGTTCTTCCACATCTCGGGGAAAACAGTCGGTTCAGATTCGTTCCCATTTAGCCAAAGCGTCGGACAATAATCTGCAGTGTGTCATGTGTAAGGGTGACTACGCCCTATCCCAGTGCAACCAATTCCTAGAGCAAGACATTACTGCTCGTCGTAATTTCGTCAAAGTAAAATCGGTATGTTTCAATTGCCTTCGGACGGGTCATTCGTCGTACAAATGTCGGTCATCGTTTCGCTGTCGAGTTTGTAAATCTCGTCACCACTCTCTGGTTCATCAAGATAATTTAAAAGATGTTCCCTCTTCTTTATCGTCGCAAAATTCAAGTCCTGCTTCTGTGTTACCTTCAACTTCACGCACTGCTTCGCACCAACTTCATACTCCTGTGACCCCTTCCACATCCGCAGCGTCTCCATTGCTTAATAACCATTCGGTTGACTGTAGCGTTCGAAAGCAAACTATTTTGCCAACCATTCTTGCTAAGGTTGCCGATTATCGGGGACAGCTGATTGATTGTCGAGTTCTCTTGGACACAGGATCGCAATCTTCGTTTATAGCTGAGTCATTTGCACAAAGGCTAGCTCTTCCTAGAAAGCGCTCTCGTATTCCCATCATGGGATTATCATCCAAAGAAGCTGGATTTACAAAAGGATGCGTATCCATCCAACTTTTCTCTCGCTATAATTCTACTCACTTATCGGTCGATGTACTCGTTCTTGGTAAATTGACGTCGAATTTACCATCCAAATCCTTTAATGCATCGACATTGGAACATGTTCGGAAGTTGGATCTAGGGGACCCATACTTCAACGTATCCAGTGCTATTGATGTGCTCTTGGGAGCCGACAAGGTGTGGAATATTCTCAACACAGAACAAATACATGAGCTTGAAGGCAATCCCATAGCCTTCAACACATCGTTTGGTTGGGTTATATCAGGAGAACTGTTGGACCCAAATACTCGCAATCTGGAAATCTCTTCGTTCCATTCAACTCTTGACGTGGACGGTCTGTTGCAGCGGTTCTGGGAACTGGAAGAAGTTTCCACTCGTCACGTCAATGATAATCTCAATGATCCAGCTGAACAACACTTCCAAAAAACAGTTTCGCGCTCTCCAGACGGAAAATATGTCGTTTCTCTGCCGTTTAAAACCCCCTCACCAACTTTCGGAGATACCTTGCAGTCCGCGGTTTCGCGTCTACATTCAATGGAACGTCGGTTTCGCAGTAACCCTAACCTACACCGATTGTACTCTCAATTCATGCAAGAGTATCTTGACCTTGGTCACATGCAACTCATTCCTCGCGGTGAAATACACTCTGACACCTCAAAGCAGTTTTACCTTCCCCATCACGCGGTATTAAAAGCAGACAGTTCGACAACAAAATTACGTGTTGTATTCGATGGTTCGGTAAAAGACTCAAAGGGGCAATCGTTAAATAGCCAACTCTTGATCGGTCCGCCTATTCAACGTGATTTAATTGGAGTGTGTTTGCGTTTCCGGCAACATCAATTTGTTTTCACGGCCGATATCGTCAAAATGTTCCGACAAATATGGATCCGTGAGCAAGACGCTGACTATCAACGCATTGTTTGGCGTCAAAATCCTCGTGACGAGATTCAACACTATCGGCTACGAACCGTCACTTACGGAACTGCATCAGCTCCATTTTTATCGGTTCGCGTATTACTGCAACTCGCAGAAGATTATAAGTCAGAGTACCCTAACGCATCTCGAATTCTTCTCCATGACGTCTACGTCGACGACGTTATGACAGGTGCAAGCTCTATCGCAGAGTTGCTAGATTTGCAGTCAGAACTAGTCGCGTTGCTATCGGAAGCTGGTCTCCAACTTCGGAAATGGAGCTCCAACTGTTTGGCTTTGCTCGCGAAAAAGCAACCTGAAGACTGCGAATATTCCTTCGTCGATCCCGAACACTCACAGTCCTTTGTTAAGGTCTTGGGAATGTTCTGGAATCCTGCCGCAGACGTGTTCTCCTATAGAATGGTTCAATCTAACTCATGTGTCTCGATAACAAGAAGAACGCTGCTATCTGAAATTGCTCGGATCTTTGATCCCCTCGGATTCCTTGCTCCGTCGGTAGTTTTGTTTAAGATGATGTTTCAGCAACTCTGGTCTTCTGAACTGAAACTAGGCTGGGATGATCCTCTGCCTCCTGCTATAGCTGATCAATGGATGCTCTATCGCGAACAACTCTCATCTTTCGGGCAAATTCAAGTTCCGCGAAATGTGTTCCCCTCCGGAGGAGACATACAGCTTCACGGTTTCTCTGATGCTTCCTCGCTCGCTTACGCTGCTGTCGTTTATGCGCGCTCTAAAACTATTACTGGTGATATTTCCATAACCATTGTCGCAGCTAAAACTAAAGTGGCCCCAATTAAAACTGTCTCTATCCCTCGCCTCGAACTTCGTGGTGCGTTGTTGCTTGCTCGGTTGTTGACTCTTGTAAAAATGTCGTTAAATGCTAAAATCGTACAAAACATTCGCGTGGTGCGACTCCGAAATCGTGCTGCATTGGTTGTCATCACCCCCTCGCCGCTGGACAACCTTTATAGGTAACCGAACAGCAGCCATTCTCGAAAAAATACCCAGATACTCGTGGGGTTATGTTCCGTCAGAGTCGAACCCGGCTGACTGTGCGTCGCGTGGTGTACTCCCCTTTAATCTCATCAATCATTGCCTTTGGTGGAACGGTCCATCGTGGCTGGAATTGGATGATGAACATTGGCCCAAATCAAAACTTTCAGTGAACTTGTTCGAAAATGAAAATGAGGCTGTTAAAAAGGAAGAAAAACAAATACCAAGGCATGTACTTGTCACGTCGTTTGATGGGCATGTCTTGGAAAAATTAATAAAGAGCGTCTCTTCGTGGTACCAGTTGCAACGGATAGTCGCACATTGTCTACGGTTCGCTTCAGAGTGTCGTAATCCCATGTCGACTCGAATTCATCGTGGCTTAAATTACGCGGAAATTAACGGTGCAAGGATAGTAATCTTAAAATTCGTACAATCCAATGAGTTCGCAGACGATATCGAGAATCTACGTACAAAAAACCAACTCCCTTCAAAATCAAAACTCTTGAGGTACTCGGCGTTTTTGGACAATGAGGGACTGTTACGCGTGGGTGGACGCATAAAGCAAGCTAGTGTTTCTTTTAATATAAAACATCCTATAATTCTTCCTAAAACTAATCTGATTTCTTCACTCATAATAACAGACATTCATCAGCGATATTTACATGCAGGAGTATCTGAAACTTTTGCTTTCGTTCGGCAGCAATATTGGATTATGGGGAGCAGAAATCTTATTCGACAGATCATCCACAGATGTAAACAGTGCTTCATGCAGCGCAAACTCACTACCCAACAGATCATGGGTGATCTACCTTCACATCGTATCCAACCGAGTAGACCATTCATAAATACTGGGTGCGATTATGCTGGTCCGATTAACATCAAATTATCCCGTTGTCGTAAGCCAAAGATGTCCAAGGCCTACATTGCGCTCTTCGTCTGCATGTCTACGAAAGCCATACATTTGGAGCTGGTGAGTGACCTCACCACTGAAGCCTTTATCGCCGCTCTACGCAGATTCGTTTCTCGTCGTGGGAAATGTAGCAACATTTATAGCGACAAGGGGACAAACTTCCACGGAGCTCGTCGATGTCTCACCGAAATGCACAAATTGGTGATGACACGAGCCTACAACGATACAATCGCTGCCGCACTTGCCAAGGATGGCATTGAGTGGCACTTCATCCCTCCTTCAGCGCCACACTTTGGTGGATTGTGGGAGGCTGGCGTAAAGTCCGTCAAACTGCACTTACGCCGTGTTGTTGGGAATTCAGTTTTAACGTTCGAAGAATTGTCTACTGTCCTTTGTCAAATAGAAGCTGTATTAAATTCTCGTCCTGCGCTAGGACGCCAAGTTTACGAGTTTTAACGATTTAAAGTTTTCTAACATGAAATTAGAGTTTTTGGGTTGAAAAACAGTTTTGCTTTGACCCTTGTGTGGTGATGCCGAATTTCGCACCTGTTTGCGCTAGGACGCCAAGTTTACGAGTTTTAACGATTTAAAATTTTCTATGATGAAATTTGAGTTTTCGGGTTGAAAAACAGTTTTGTTTTGACTCTGGGGTGCTGATCCCGAATTTCGCACCTTTTTGCGCTAGGACGCGAATTTTACGAGTTTTAACGATTTAAAGTTTTCTAACATGAAATTAGAGTTTTTGGGTTGAAAAACAGTTTTGTTTTGACCCTGTAATGGTGATCCCGAATTTCGCACCTTTTTGGGCTAGGACGCGAAGCTTACGAGTTTTAACTATTTAAAGTTTTCTAACATGAAATTTGAGTTTTCGGGTTGAAAAACAGTTTTGTTTTGACTCTGGTCTGCTGATCCCGAATTTTGCACCTTTTGCGCTAGAACGCGAATTTTACGAGTTTTAACGATTTAAAATTTTCTATGATGAAATGTAAGTTTTTTTGTTGAAAAACAGTTTTGTTTTGACCCTGGTGTGGTGATCCTGAATTTCGCACCTTTTTGCGCTAGGACGCCAAGTTTACGAGTTTTAACGATTTAAAGTTTTCTCACATGAAATTAGAGTTTTTGGGTTGAAAAACAGTTTTGTTTTGACCATGTAATGGTGATCCCGAATTTCGCACCTTTTTGCGCTAGGACGCGAATTTTAGGAGTTTTAACGATTTAAAATTTTCTATGATGAAATTTGAGTTTTTGGGTTGAATGACAGTTTTGTTTTGACCCTGGTGTGGTGATCCCGAATTTCACACCTTTTTGCACTAGGACGCGAATTTTACGAGTTTTAACGATTTCAAATTTTCTTACATGAAATTTGAGTTTTTGGGTTTAAAAACACTTTTGTTTTGACCCTGTAGTGGTGATCCCGAATTTCGCACCTTTTTGCGCTAGGACGCGAATTTTACGAGTTTTAACGATTTAAAATTTTCTAACATGAAACTAGAGTTCTTGGGTTGAAAAACAGTTTTGTTTTGACTCTGGGGTGCTGATCCCGAATTTCGCACCTTTTTGCGCTAGGACGCGAATTTTACGAGTTTTAACGATTTACAATTTTCTAACATGAAATTTGAGTTTTTGATCTGAAAAACAGTTTTGTTTTGACCCTGGTGTGGTGATCACGAATTTCGCACCTTTTTGCGCTAGGACGCGAATTTTACGAGTTTTAAAGATTTAAAATTTTCTAACATTAAATTTGAGTTTTTGGGCTGAAAAACAGTTTTGCTTTGACCCTGGTGTGGTGATCTCGAATTTTCGAGTTATAACGACCTAAAGTTTTCTAACATGAAATTAGAGTTTTTGGGTTGAAAAACAGTTTTGTTTTGACTCTGGGGTGCTGATCCCGAATTTTGCACCTTTTGCGCTAGAACGCAAAGCTTACGAGTTTTAACGATTTAAAATTTTCTATGATGAAATGTGAGTTTTTTTGTTGAAAAACAGTTTTGTTTTGACCCTGGTGTGGTGATCTCGAATTTCGCACCTTTTTGCGCTAGGACGCGTTGCTTACGAGTTATAACGACCTAAAGTTTTCTAACATGAAATTAGAGTTTTTGGGTTGAAAAACTGTTTTGTTTTGACTCTGGGGTGCTGATCCCGAATTTTGCACCTTTTGCGCTAGAACGCAAAGCTTACGAGTTTTAACGATTTAAAATTTTCTATGATGAAATGTGAGTTTTTTTGTTGAAAAACAGTTTGGTTTTGACCCTGGTGTGGTGATCCTGAATTTCGCACCTTTTTGCGCTAGGACGCCAAGTTTACGAGTTTTAACGATTTAAAATTTTCTATGATGAAATTTTAGTTTTTGGGTTAAAAACCAGTTTTGTTTTGACCCTGTAGTGGTGATCCCTAATTTCGCACCTTTTGCGCTAGGACACGAATTTTACGAGTTTTAACGATTTACAATTTTCTAACATGAAATTTGAGTTTTGTTTTTGCGCTAGGACGCGAATTTTGCGAGTTTTAAAGATTTAAAATTTTCTAACATGAAATTTGAGTTTTTGGGCTGAAAAACAGTTTTGTGTTGACCCTGGTGTGGTGATCCCGAATTTCGCACCTTTTTGCGCTAGGACGCGTTGTTTACGAGTCATAACGACCTAAAGTTTTCTAACATGAAATTAGAGTTTTTGGGTTGAATAACAGTTTTGTTTTGACTCTGGGGTGCTGATCCCGAATTTCGCACCTTTTGCGCTAGGACGCGAATTTTACGAGTTTTAACGATTTCAAATTTTCTAATATGAAATTTGAGTTTTTGGGTTGAATAACAGTTTTGTTTTGACCCTGGTGTGGTGATCCCGAATTTCGCACCTTTTTGCGCTAGGACGCCAAGTTTACGAGTTTTAACGATTTAAAATTTTCTATGATGAAATTTGAGTTTTTGGGTTGAAAAACAGTTTTGTTTTGACCCTGGGGTGGTGATCCCGAATTTCGCACCTTTTGCGCTAGGACGCGAATTTTACGAGTTTAAAGATTTAAAATTTTCTAACATTAAATTTGAGTTTTTGGGCTGAAAACCAGTTTTGCTTTGACCCTGGTGTGGTGATCTCGAATTTCGCACCTTTTTGCGCTAGGACGCGTTGTTTACGAGTTATAACGACCTAAAGTTTTCTAACATGAAATTAGAGTTTTTGGGTTGAAAAACAGTTTTGTTTTGACTCTGGGGTGCTGATCCCGAATTTTGCACCTTTTGCGCTAGAACGCAAAGCTTACGAGTTTTAACGATTTAAAATTTTCTATGATGAAATGTGAGTTTTTTTTGTTGAAAAACAGTTTTGTTTTGACCCTGTAGTGGTGATCCCTAATTTCGCACCTTTTGCGCTAGGACACGAATTTTACGAGTTTTAACGATTTACAATTTTCTAACATGAAATTTGAGTTTTGTGTGGTGATCCCGAATTTCGCACGTTTTTGCGCTAGGACGCGAATTTTGCGAGTTTTAAAGATTTAAAATTTTCTAACATGAAATTTGAGTTTTTGGGCTGAAAAACAGTTTTGTTTTGACCCTGGTGTGGTGATCCCGAATTTCGCACCTTTTTGCGCTAGGACGCGTTGTTTACGAGTCATAACGACCTAAAGTTTTCTAACATGAAATTAGAGTTTTTGGGTTGAATAACAGTTTTGTTTCGACTCTGGGGTGCTGATCCCGAATTTCGCACCTTTTGCGCTAGGACGCGAATTTTACGAGTTTTAACGATTTCAAATTTTCTAACATGAAATTTGAGTTTTTGGGTTGAATAACAGTTTTGTTTTGACCCTGGTGTGGTGATCCCGAATTTCGCACCTTTTTGCGCTAGGACGCCAAGTTTACGAGTTTTAACGATTTAAAATTTTCTATGATGAAATTTGAGTTTTTGGGTTGAAAAACAGTTTTGTTTTGACCCTGGGGTGGTGATCCCGAATTTCGCACCTTTTGCGCTAGGACGCGAATTTTACGAGTTTAAAGATTTAAAATTTTCTAACATTAAATTTGAGTTTTTGGGCTGAAAACCAGTTTTGCTTTGACCCTGGTGTGGTGATCTCGAATTTCGCACCTTTTTGCGCTAGGACGCGTTGTTTACGAGTTATAACGACCTAAAGTTTTCTAACATGAAATTAGAGTTTTTGGGTTGAAAAACAGTTTTGTTTTGACTCTGGGGTGCTGATCCCGAATTTTGCACCTTTTGCGCTAGAACGCAAAGTTTACGAGTTTTAACGATTTAAAATTTTCTATGATGAAATGTGACTTTTTTTGTTGAAAAACAGTTTTGTTTTGACCCTGGTGTGGTGATCCCGAATTTCGCACCTTTTTGCGCTAGGACGCCAAGTTTCCGAGTTTTAACGATTTAAAATTTTCTATGATGAAATTTGAGTTTTTGGGTTAAAAACCAGTTTTGTTTTGACCCTGTAGTGGTGATCCCGAATTTCGCACCTTTTTGAGCTAGGACGCGAAGTTTACGAGTTTTAACGATTTAAAGTTTTCTAACATGAAATTTGCGTTTTTGGATTGAAAAACAGTTTTGTTTTGACTCTGGGATGCTGATCCCGAATTTCGCACCTTTTGCGCTAGGACGCGAATCTTACGAGTTTTAACGATTTAAAATTTTCTAACATGAAATTTGCGTTTTTGGATTGAAAAACAGTTTTGTTTTGACTCTGGGGTGCTGATCCCGAATTTCGCACCTTTTTGCGCTAGGACGCGAATTTTACGAGTTTTAACGATTTAAAATTTTCTAACATGAAATTAGAGTTTTTGGGTTGAAAAACAGTTTTGTTTTGACTCTGGGATGCTGATCCCGAATTTCGCACCTTTTGCGCTAGAACGCAAAGTTTACGAGTTTTAACGATTTAAAATTTTCTATGATGAAATGTGAGTTTTTTTGTTGAAAAACAGTTTTGTTTTGACCCTGGTGTGGTGATCCTGAATTTCGCACCTTTTTGCGCTAGGACGCCAAGTTTACGAGTTTTAACGATTTAAAATTTTCTATGATGAAATTTTAGTTTTTGGGTTAAAAACCAGTTTTGTTTTAACCCTGTAGTGGTGATCCCTAATTTCGCACCTTTTTGCGCTAGGACGCGAAGTTTACGAGTTTTAACGATTTAAAGTTTTCTAACATGAAATTAGAGTTTTTGGGTTGAAAAACAGTTTTGTTTTGACCCTGGTGTGGTGATCCCGAATTTCGCACCTTTTTGCGCTAGGACGCGAATTTTACGAGTTTTAACGATTTAAAATTTTCTAACATGAAATTTGAGTTTTGTGTGGTGATCCCGAATTTCGCACCTTTTTGCGCTAGGACGCCAAGTTTACGAGTTTTAACGATTTAAAATTTTCTATGATGAAATTTGAGTTTTTGGGTTGAAAAACAGTTTTGTTTTGACTCTGGGGTGGTGATCCCGAATTTCGCACCTTTTGCGCTAGAACGCGAAGCTTACGAGTTTTAACGATTTAATATTTTCTACGATGAAATGTGACTTTTTTTGTTGAAAAACAGTTTTGTTTTGACCCTGGTGTGGTGATCCCGAATTTCGCACCTTTTTGCGCTAGGACGCGAAGCTTACGAATTTTAACGATTTAAAGTTTTCTAACATGAAATTAGAGTTTTTGGGTTGAATAACAGTTTTGTTTTGACTCTGGGGTGCTGATCCCGAATTTCGCACCTTTTTGCGCCAGGACGCGAAGTTTACGAGTTTTAACGATTTAAAATTTTCTATGATGAAATTTGAGTTTTTGGGTTGAAAAACAGTTTTGTTTTGACTCTGGGGTGGTGATCCCGAATTTCGCACCTTTTGCGCTAGGACGCGAATTTTACGAGTTTTAACGATTTACAATTTTCTAACATGAAATTTGAGTTTTTGGGCTGAAAAACAGTTTTGTTATGACCCTGGTATATTGATCCCGAATTTCGCACCTTTTTGCGCCAGGACGCGAAGTTTACGAGTTTTAACGATTTAAAATTTTCTATAATGAAATTAGAGTTTTTGGGTTGAAAAACAGTTTTGTTTTGACTCTGGGGTGCTGATCCCGAATTTCGCACCTTTTGCGCTAGGACGCGAATATTACGAGTTTTAACGATTTCAAATTTTCTAACATGAAATTTGAGTTTTTGGGCTGAAAAACAGTTTTGTTTTGACCCTGGTGTGGTGATCCCGAATTTCGCACCTTTTTGCGCTAGGACGCCAAGTTTACGAGTTTTAACGATTTAAAATTTTCTAACATGAAATTTGAGTTTTTGGGTTGAAAAACAGTTTTGTTTTGACTCTGGGGTGCTGATCCCGAATTTCGCACCTTTTTGCGCTAGGACGCGAAGTTTACGAGTTTTAACGATTTAAAATTTTCTATGATGAAATTTTAGTTTTTGGGTTAAAAACCAGTTTTGTTTTGACCCTGTAGTGGTGATCCCTAATTTCGCACCTTTTGCGCTAGTGCACGAATTTTACGAGTTTTAACGATTTACAATTTTCTAACATGAAATTTGAGTTTTGTGTGGTGATCCCGAATTTCGCACGTTTTTGCGCTAGGACGCGAATTTTGCGAGTTTTAAAGATTTAAAATTTTCTAACATGAAATTTGAGTTTTTGGGCTGAAAAACAGTTTTGTTTTGACCCTGGTGTGGTGATCCCGAATTTCGCACCTTTTTGCGCTAGGACGCGTTGTTTACGAGTCATAACCACCTAAAGTTTTCTAACATGAAATTAGAGTTTTTGGGTTGAATAACAGTTTTGTTTCGACTCTGGGGTGCTGATCCCGAATTTCGCACCTTTTGCGCTAGGACGCGAATTTTACGAGTTTTAACGATTTCAAATTTTCTAACATGAAATTTGAGTTTTTGGGTTGAATAACAGTTTTGTTTTGACCCTGGTGTGGTGATCCCGAATTTCGCACCCTTTTGCGCTAGGACGCCAAGTTTACGAGTTTTAACGATTTAAAATTTTCTATGATGAAATTTGAGTTTTTGGGTTGAAAAACAGTTTTGTTTTGACCCTGGGGTGGTGATCCCGAATTTCGCACCTTTTGCGCTAGGACGCGAATTTTACGAGTTTAAAGATTTAAAATTTTTTAACATTAAATTTGAGTTTTTGGGCTAAAAACCAGTTTTGCTTTCACCCTGGTGTGGTGATCTCGAATTTCGCACCTTTTTGCGCTAGGACGCGTTGTTTACGAGTTATAACGACCTAAAGTTTTCTAACATGAAATTAGAGTTTTTGGGTTGAAAAACAGTTTTGTTTTGACTCTGGGGTGCTGATCCCGAATTTTGCACCTTTTGCGCTAGAACGCAAAGTTTACGAGTTTTAACGATTTAGAATTTTCTATGATGAAATGTGACTTTTTTTGTTGAAAAACAGTTTTGTTTTGACCCTGGTGTGGTGATCCCGAATTTCGCACCTTTTTGCGCTAGGACGCCAAGTTTCCGAGTTTTAACGATTTAAAATTTTCTATGATGAAATTTGAGTTTTTGGGTTAAAAACCAGTTTTGTTTTGACCCTGTAGTGGTGATCCCGAATTTCGCACCTTTTTGAGCTAGGACGCGAAGTTTACGAGTTTTAACGATTTAAAGTTTTCTAACATGAAATTTGCGTTTTTGGATTGAAAAACAGTTTTGTTTTGACTCTGGGATGCTGATCCCGAATTTCGCACCTTTTGCGCTAGGACGCGAATCTTACGAGTTTTAACGATTTAAAATTTTCTAACATGAAATTTGCGTTTTTGGATTGAAAAACAGTTTTGTTTTGACTCTGGGGTGCTGATCCCGAATTTCGCACCTTTTTGCGCTAGGACGCGAATTTTACGAGTTTTAACGATTTAAAATTTTCTAATATGAAATTAGAGTTTTTGGGTTGAAAAACAGTTTTGTTTTGACTCTGGGATGCTGATCCCGAATTTCGCACCTTTTGCGCTAGAACGCAAAGTTTACGAGTTTTAACGATTTAAAATTTTCTATGATGAAATGTGAGTTTTTTTGTTGAAAAACAGTTTTGTTTTGACCCTGGTGTGGTGATCCTGAATTTCGCACCTTTTTGCGCTAGGACGCCAAGTTTACGAGTTTTAACGATTTAAAATTTTCTATGATGAAATTTTAGTTTTTGGGTTAAAAACCAGTTTTGTTTTAACCCTGTAGTGGTGATCCCTAATTTCGCACCTTTTTGCGCTAGGACGCGAAGTTTACGAGTTTTAACGATTTAAAGTTTTCTAACATGAAATTAGAGTTTTTGGGTTGAAAAACAGTTTTGTTTTGACCCTGGTGTGGTGATCCCGAATTTCGCACCTTTTTGCGCTAGGACGCGAATTTTACGAGTTTTAACGATTTAAAATTTTCTAACATGAAATTTGAGTTTTGTGTGGTGATCCCGAATTTCGCACCTTTTTGCGCTAGGACGCCAAGTTTACGAGTTTTAACGATTTAAAATTTTCTATGATGAAATTTGAGTTTTTGGGTTGAAAAACAGTTTTGTTTTGACTCTGGGGTGGTGATCCCGAATTTCGCACCTTTTGCGCTAGAACGCGAAGCTTACGAGTTTTAACGATTTAATATTTTCTACGATGAAATGTGACTTTTTTTGTTGAAAAACAGTTTTGTTTTGACCCTGGTGTGGTGATCCCGAATTTCGCACCTTTTTGCGCTAGGACGCGAAGCTTACGAATTTTAACGATTTAAAGTTTTCTAACATGAAATTAGAGTTTTTGGGTTGAATAACAGTTTTGTTTTGACTCTGGGGTGCTGATCCCGAATTTCGCACCTTTTTGCGCCAGGACGCGAAGTTTACGAGTTTTAACGATTTAAAATTTTCTATGATGAAATTTGAGTTTTTGGGTTGAAAAACAGTTTTGTTTTGACTCTGGGGTGGTGATCCCGAATTTCGCACCTTTTGCGCTAGGACGCGAATTTTACGAGTTTTAACGATTTACAATTTTCTAACATGAAATTTGAGTTTTTGGGCTGAAAAACAGTTTTGTTATGACCCTGGTATATTGATCCCGAATTTCGCACCTTTTTGCGCCAGGACGCGAAGTTTACGAGTTTTAACGATTTAAAATTTTCTATGATGAAATTAGAGTTTTTGGGTTGAAAAACAGTTTTGTTTTGACTCTGGGGTGCTGATCCCGAATTTCGCACCTTTTGCGCTAGGACGCGAATATTACGAGTTTTAACGATTTCAAATTTTCTAACATGAAATTTGAGTTTTTGGGCTGAAAAACAGTTTTGTTTTGACCCTGGTGTGGTGATCCCGAATTTCGCACCTTTTTGCGCTAGGACGCCAAGTTTACGAGTTTTAACGATTTAAAATTTTCTAACATGAAATTTGAGTTTTTGGGTTGAAAAACAGTTTTGTTTTGACTCTGGGGTGCTGATCCCGAATTTCGCACCTTTTTGCGCTAGGACGCGAAGTTTACGAGTTATAACGACCTAAAGTTTTCTAACATGAAATTTGAGTTTTCGGGTTGAAAAACAGTTTTGTTTTGACTCTGGGGTGCTGATGCCGAATTTCGCACCTTTTTGCGCTAGGACGCGAATTTTACGAGTTTTAACGATTTCAAATTTTCTAACATGAAATTTGAGTTTTTGGGTTGAATAACAGTTTTGTTTTGACCCTGGTGTGGTGATCCCGAATTTCGCACCTTTTTGCGCTAGGACGCGAATTTTACGAGTTTTAACGATTTAAAATTTTCTAACATGAAACTAGAGTTTTTGGGTTGAAAAACAGTTTTGTTTTGACTCTGGGGTGCTGATCCCGAATTTCGCACCTTTTTGCGCTAGGACGCGAATTTTACGAGTTTTAACGATTTAAAATTTTCTAACATGAAATTTGAGTTTTGTGTGGTGATGCCGAATTTCGCACCTGTTTGCGCTAGGTCGCCAAGTTTACGAGTTTTAACGATTTAAAATTTTCTATGATGAAATTTGAGTTTTCGGGTTGAAAAACAGTTTTGTTTTGACTCTGGGGTGCTGATCCCGAATTTCGCACCTTTTGCGCTAGGACGCGAATTTTACGAGTTTTAACGATTTCAAATTTTCTAACATGAAATTTGAGTTTTTGGGTTGAAAAACAGTTTTGTTTTGACCCTGTAGTGGTGATCCCGAATTTCGCACCTTTTTGCGCTAGGACGCGAAGTTTACGAGTTTTAACGATTTAAAATTTTCTATGATGAAATTTGAGTTTTCGGGTTGAAAAACAGTTTTGTTTTGACTCTGGGGTGCTGATGCCGAATTTCGCACCTTTTTGCGCTAGGACGCGAATTTTACGAGTTTTAACGATTTAAAATTTTCTAACATGAAATTTGAGTTTTTGGGTTGAATAACAGTTTTGTTTTGACCCTGGTGTGGTGATCCCGAATTTCGCACCTTTTTGCGCTAGGACGCGAATTTTACGAGTTTTAACGATTTAAAATTTTCTAACATGAAACTAGAGTTTTTGGGTTGAAAAACAGTTTTGTTTTGACTCTGGGGTGGTGATCCCGAATTTCGCACCTTTTGCGCTAGGACGCGAATTTTACGAGTTTTAACGATTTACAATTTTCTAACATGAAATTTGAGTTTTTGGGCTGAAAAACAGTTTTGTTATGACCCTGGCATATTGATCCCGAATTTCGCACCTTTTTGCGCCAGGACGCGAAGTTTACGAGTTTTAACGATTTAAAATTTTCTATGATGAAATTAGAGTTTTTGGGTTGAAAAACAGTTTTGTTTTGACTCTGGGGTGCTGATCCCGAATTTCGCACCTTTTGCGCTAGGACGCGAATATTACGAGTTTTAACGATTTCAAATTTTCTAACATGAAATTTGAGTTTTTGGGCTGAAAAACAGTTTTGTTTTGACCCTGGTGTGGTGATCCCGAATTTCGCACCTTTTTGCGCTAGGACGCCAAGTTTACGAGTTTTAACGATTTAAAATTTTCTAACATGAAATTTGAGTTTTTGGGTTGAAAAACAGTTTTGTTTTGACTCTGGGGTGCTGATCCCGAATTTCGCACCTTTTTGCGCTAGGACGCGAAGTTTACGAGTTTTAACGATTTAAAGTTTTCTATGATGAAATTTTAGTTTTTGGGTTAAAATCCAGTTTTGTTTTGACCCTGTAGTGGTGATCCCTAATTTCGCACCTTTTGCGCTAGTACACGAATTTTACGAGTTTTAACGATTTACAATTTTCTAACATGAAATTTGAGTTTTGTGTGGTGATCCCGAATTTCGCACGTTTTTGCGCTAGGACGCGAATTTTGCGAGTTTTAAAGATTTAAAATTTTCTAACATGAAATTTGAGTTTTTGGGCTGAAAAACAGTTTTGTTTTGACCCTGGTGTGGTGATCCCGAATTTCGCACCTTTTTGCGCTAGGACGCGTTGTTTACGAGTCATAACGACCTAAAGTTTTCTAACATGAAATTAGAGTTTTTGGGTTGAATAACAGTTTTGTTTCGACTCTGGGGTGCTGATCCCGAATTTCGCACCTTTTGCGCTAGGACGCGAATTTTACGAGTTTTAACGATTTCAAATTTTCTAACATGAAATTTGAGTTTTTGGGTTGAATAACAGTTTTGTTTTGACCCTGGTGTGGTGATCCCGAATTTCGCACCCTTTTGCGCTAGGACGCCAAGTTTACGAGTTTTAACGATTTAAAATTTTCTATGATGAAATTTGAGTTTTTGGGTTGAAAAACAGTTTTGTTTTGACCCTGGGGTGGTGATCCCGAATTTCGCACCTTTTGCGCTAGGACGCGAATTTTACGAGTTTAAAGATTTAAAATTTTCTAACATTAAATTTGAGTTTTGTGTGGTGATCCCGAATTTCGCACCTTTTTGCGCTAGGACGCCAAGTTTACGAGTTTTAACGATTTAAAGTTTTCTAACATGAAATTAGAGTTTTTGGGTTGAAAAACAGTTTTGTTTTGACCCTGTAATGGTGATCCCGAATTTCGCACCTTTTTGCGCTAGGACGCGAATTTTACGAGTTTTAACGATTTAAAATTTTCTATGATGAAATTTGAGTTTTCGGGTTGAAAAACAGTTTTGTTTTGACTCTGGGGTGCTGATCCCGAATTTCGCACCTTTTTGCGCTTGGACGCGAATTTTACGAGTTTTAACGATTTAAAATTTTCTAACATGAAATTTGAGTTTTTGGGCTGAAAAACAGTTTTGTTTTGACCCTGGTGTGGTGATCCCGAATTTCGCACCTTTTTGCGCTAGGACGCGTTGTTTACGAGTAATAACGACCTAAAGTTTTCTAACATGAAATTAGAGTTTTTGGGTTGAATAACAGTTTTGTTTCGACTCTGGGGTGCTGATCCCGAATTTCGCACCTTTTGCGCTAGGACGCGAATTTTACGAGTTTTAACGATTTCAAATTTTCTAACATGAAATTTGAGTTTTTGGGTTGAATAACAGTTTTGTTTTGACCCTGGTGTGGTGATCCCGAATTTCGCACCCTTTTGCGCTAGGACGCCAAGTTTACGAGTTTTAACGATTTAAAATTTTCTATGATGAAATTTGAGTTTTTGGGTTGAAAAACAGTTTTGTTTTGACCCTGGGGTGGTGATCCCGAATTTCGCACCTTTTGCGCTAGGACGCGAATTTTACGAGTTTAAAGATTTAAAATTTTCTAACATTAAATTTGAGTTTTTGGGCTGAAAACCAGTTTTGCTTTGACCCTGGTGTGGTGATCTCGAATTTCGCACCTTTTTGCGCTAGGACGCGAAGTTTACGAGTTATAACGACCTAAAGTTTTCTAACATGAAATTAGAGTTTTTGGGTTGAAAAACAGTTTTGTTTTGACTCTGGGGTGCTGATCCCGAATTTTGCACCTTTTGCGCTAGAACGCAAAGTTTACGAGTTTTAACGATTTAAAATTTTCTATGATGAAATGTGACTTTTTTTTGTTGAAAAACAGTTTTGTTTTGACCCTGGTGTGGTGATCCCGAATTTCGCACCTTTTTGCGCTAGGACGCCAAGTTTCCGAGTTTTAACGATTTAAAATTTTCTATGATGAAATTTGAGTTTTTGGGTTAAAAACCAGTTTTGTTTTGACCCTGTAGTGGTGATCCCGAATTTCGCACCTTTTTGAGCTAGGACGCGAAGTTTACGAGTTTTAACGATTTAAAGTTTTCTAACATGAAATTTGCGTTTTTGGATTGAAAAACAGTTTTGTTTTGACTCTGGGATGCTGATCCCGAATTTCGCACCTTTTGCGCTAGGACGCGAATCTTACGAGTTTTAACGATTTAAAATTTTCTAACATGAAATTTGCGTTTTTGGATTGAAAAACAGTTTTGTTTTGACTCTGGGGTGCTGATCCCGAATTTCGCACCTTTTTGCGCTAGGACGCGAATTTTACGAGTTTTAACGATTTAAAATTTTCTAATATGAAATTAGAGTTTTTGGGTTGAAAAACAGTTTTGTTTTGACTCTGGGATGCTGATCCCGAATTTCGCACCTTTTGCGCTAGAACGCAAAGTTTACGAGTTTTAACGATTTAAAATTTTCTATGATGAAATGTGAGTTTTTTTGTTGAAAAACAGTTTTGTTTTGACCCTGGTGTGGTGATCCTGAATTTCGCACCTTTTTGCGCTAGGACGCCAAGTTTACGAGTTTTAACGATTTAAAATTTTCTATGATGAAATTTTAGTTTTTGGGTTAAAAACCAGTTTTGTTTTAACCCTGTAGTGGTGATCCCTAATTTCGCACCTTTTTGCGCTAGGACGCGAAGTTTACGAGTTTTAACGATTTAAAGTTTTCTAACATGAAATTAGAGTTTTTGGGTTGAAAAACAGTTTTGTTTTGACCCTGGTGTGGTGATCCCGAATTTCGCACCTTTTTGCGCTAGGACGCGAATTTTACGAGTTTTAACGATTTAAAATTTTCTAACATGAAATTTGAGTTTTGTGTGGTGATCCCGAATTTCGCACCTTTTTGCGCTAGGACGCCAAGTTTACGAGTTTTAACGATTTAAAATTTTCTATGATGAAATTTGAGTTTTTGGGTTGAAAAACAGTTTTGTTTTGACTCTGGGGTGGTGATCCCGAATTTCGCACCTTTTGCGCTAGAACGCGAAGCTTACGAGTTTTAACGATTTAATATTTTCTACGATGAAATGTGACTTTTTTTGTTGAAAAACAGTTTTGTTTTGACCCTGGTGTGGTGATCCCGAATTTCGCACCTTTTTGCGCTAGGACGCGAAGCTTACGAATTTTAACGATTTAAAGTTTTCTAACATGAAATTAGAGTTTTTGGGTTGAATAACAGTTTTGTTTTGACTCTGGGGTGCTGATCCCGAATTTCGCACCTTTTTGCGCCAGGACGCGAAGTTTACGAGTTTTAACGATTTAAAATTTTCTATGATGAAATTTGAGTTTTTGGGTTGAAAAACAGTTTTGTTTTGACTCTGGGGTGGTGATCCCGAATTTCGCACCTTTTGCGCTAGGACGCGAATTTTACGAGTTTTAACGATTTACAATTTTCTAACATGAAATTTGAGTTTTTGGGCTGAAAAACAGTTTTGTTATGACCCTGGTATATTGATCCCGAATTTCGCACCTTTTTGCGCCAGGACGCGAAGTTTACGAGTTTTAACGATTTAAAATTTTCTATGATGAAATTAGAGTTTTTGGGTTGAAAAACAGTTTTGTTTTGACTCTGGGGTGCTGATCCCGAATTTCGCACCTTTTGCGCTAGGACGCGAATATTACGAGTTTTAACGATTTCAAATTTTCTAACATGAAATTTGAGTTTTTGGGCTGAAAAACAGTTTTGTTTTGACCCTGATGTGGTGATCCCGAATTTCGCACCTTTTTGCGCTAGGACGCCAAGTTTACGAGTTTTAACGATTTAAAATTTTCTAACATGAAATTTGAGTTTTTGGGTTGAAAAACAGTTTTGTTTTGACTCTGGGGTGCTGATCCCGAATTTCGCACCTTTTTGCGCTAGGACGCGAAGTTTACGAGTTTTAACGATTTAAAATTTTCTATGATGAAATTTGAGTTTTCGGGTTGAAAAACAGTTTTGTTTTGACTCTGGGGTGCTGATGCCGAATTTCGCACCTTTTTGCGCTAGGACGCGAATTTTACGAGTTTTAACGATTTCAAATTTTCTAACATGAAATTTGAGTTTTTGGGTTGAATAACAGTTTTGTTTTGACCCTGGTGTGGTGATCCCGAATTTCGCACCTTTTTGCGCTAGGACGCGAATTTTACGAGTTTTAACGATTTAAAATTTTCTAACATGAAACTAGAGTTTTTGGGTTGAAAAACAGTTTTGTTTTGACTCTGGGGTGCTGATCCCGAATTTCGCACCTTTTTGCGCTAGGACGCGAATTTTACGAGTTTTAACGATTTAAAATTTTCTAACATGAAATTTGAGTTTTGTGTGGTGATGCCGAATTTCGCACCTGTTTGCGCTAGGTCGCCAAGTTTACGAGTTTTAACGATTTAAAATTTTCTATGATGAAATTTGAGTTTTCGGGTTGAAAAACAGTTTTGTTTTGACTCTGGGGTGCTGATCCCGAATTTCGCACCTTTTGCGCTAGGACGCGAATTTTACGAGTTTTAACGATTTCAAATTTTCTAACATGAAATTTGAGTTTTTGGGTTGAAAAACAGTTTTGTTTTGACCCTGTAGTGGTGATCCCGAATTTCGCACCTTTTTGCGCTAGGACGCGAAGTTTACGAGTTTTAACGATTAACGATTTAAAATTTTCTATTATGAAATTTGAGTTTTCGGGTTGAAAAACAGTTTTGTTTTGACTCTGGGGTGCTGATGCCGAATTTCGCACCTTTTTGCGCTAGGACGCGAATTTTACGAGTTTTAACGATTTAAAATTTTCTAACATGAAATTTGAGTTTTTGGGTTGAATAACAGTTTTGTTTTGACCCTGGTGTGGTGATCCCGAATTTCGCACCTTTTTGCGCTAGGACGCGAATTTTACGAGTTTTAACGATTTAAAATTTTCTAACATGAAACTAGAGTTTTTGGGTTGAAAAACAGTTTTGTTTTGACTCTGGGGTGGTGATCCCGAATTTCGCACCTTTTGCGCTAGGACGCGAATTTTACGAGTTCTAACGATTTACAATTTTCTAACATGAAATTTGAGTTTTTGGGCTGAAAAACAGTTTTTTTATGACCCTGGTATATTGATCCCGAATTTCGCACCTTTTTGCGCCAGGACGCGAAGTTTACGAGTTTTAACGATTTAAAATTTTCTATGATGAAATTAGAGTTTTTGGGTTGAAAAACAGTTTTGTTTTGACTCTGGGGTGCTGATCCCGAATTTCGCACCTTTTGCGCTAGGACGCGAATATTACGAGTTTTAACGATTTCAAATTTTCTAACATGAAATTTGAGTTTTTGGGCTGAAAAACAGTTTTGTTTTGACCCTGGTGTGGTGATCCCGAATTTCGCACCTTTTTGCGCTAGGACGCCAAGTTTACGAGTTTTAACGATTTAAAATTTTCTAACATGAAATTTGAGTTTTTGGGTTGAAAAACAGTTTTGTTTTGACTCTGGGGTGCTGATCCCGAATTTCGCACCTTTTTGCGCTAGGACGCGAAGTTTACGAGTTTTAACGATTTAAAATTTTCTATGATGAAATTTTAGTTTTTGGGTTAAAAACCAGTTTTGTTTTGACCCTGTAGTGGTGATCCCTAATTTCGCACCTTTTGCGCTAGTGCACGAATTTTACGAGTTTTAACGATTTACAATTTTCTAACATGAAATTTGAGTTTTGTGTGGTGATCCCGAATTTCGCACGTTTTTGCGCTAGGACGCGAATTTTGCGAGTTTTAAAGATTTAAAATTTTCTAACATGAAATTTGAGTTTTTGGGCTGAAAAACAGTTTTGTTTTGACCCTGGTGTGGTGATCCCGAATTTCGCACCTTTTTGCGCTAGGACGCGTTGTTTACGAGTCATAACGACCTAAAGTTTTCTAACATGAAATTAGAGTTTTTGGGTTGAATAACAGTTTTGTTTCGACTCTGGGGTGCTGATCCCGAATTTCGCACCTTTTGCGCTAGGACGCGAATTTTACGAGTTTTAACGATTTCAAATTTTCTAACATGAAATTTGAGTTTTTGGGTTGAATAACAGTTTTGTTTTGACCCTGGTGTGGTGATCCCGAATTTCGCACCCTTTTGCGCTAGGACGCCAAGTTTACGAGTTTTAACGATTTAAAATTTTCTATGATGAAATTTGAGTTTTTGGGTTGAAAAACAGTTTTGTTTTGACCCTGGGGTGGTGATCCCGAATTTCGCACCTTTTGCGCTAGGACGCGAATTTTACGAGTTTAAAGATTTAAAATTTTCTAACATTAAATTTGAGTTTTTGGGCTGAAAACCAGTTTTGCTTTGACCCTGGTGTGGTGATCTCGAATTTCGCACCTTTTTGCGCTAGGACGCGTTGTTTACGAGTTATAACGACCTAAAGTTTTCTAACATGAAATTAGAGTTTTTGGGTTGAAAAACAGTTTTGTTTTGACTCTGGGGTGCTGATCCCGAATTTTGCACCTTTTGCGCTAGAACGCAAAGTTTACGAGTTTTAACGATTTAAAATTTTCTATGATGAAATGTGACTTTTTTTTGTTGAAAAACAGTTTTGTTTTGACCCTGGTGTGGTGATCCCGAATTTCGCACCTTTTTGCGCTAGGACGCCAAGTTTCCGAGTTTTAACGATTTAAAATTTTCTATGATGAAATTTGAGTTTTTGGGTTAAAAACCAGTTTTGTTTTGACCCTGTAGTGGTGATCCCGAATTTCGCACCTTTTTGAGCTAGGACGCGAAGTTTACGAGTTTTAACGATTTAAAGTTTTCTAACATGAAATTTGCGTTTTTGGATTGAAAAACAGTTTTGTTTTGACTCTGGGATGCTGATCCCGAATTTCGCACCTTTTGCGCTAGGACGCGAATCTTACGAGTTTTAACGATTTAAAATTTTCTAACATGAAATTTGCGTTTTTGGATTGAAAAACAGTTTTGTTTTGACTCTGGGGTGCTGATCCCGAATTTCGCACCTTTTTGCGCTAGGACGCGAATTTTACGAGTTTTAACGATTTAAAATTTTCTATGATGAAATTTGAGTTTTTGGGTTGAAAAACAGTTTTGTTTTGACTCTGGGATGCTGATCCCGAATTTCGCACCTTTTGCGCTAGAACGCAAAGTTTACGAGTTTTAACGATTTAAAATTTTCTATGATGAAATGTGAGTTTTTTTGTTGAAAAACAGTTTTGTTTTGACCCTGGTGTGGTGATCCTGAATTTCGCACCTTTTTGCGCTAGGACGCCAAGTTTACGAGTTTTAACGATTTAAAATTTTCTATGATGAAATTTTAGTTTTTGGGTTAAAAACCAGTTTTGTTTTAACCCTGTAGTGGTGATCCCTAATTTCGCACCTTTTTGCGCTAGGACGCGAAGTTTACGAGTTTTAACGATTTAAAGTTTTCTAACATGAAATTAGAGTTTTTGGGTTGAAAAACAGTTTTGTTTTGACCCTGGTGTGGTGATCCCGAATTTCGCACCTTTTTGCGCTAGGACGCGAATTTTACGAGTTTTAACGATTTAAAATTTTCTAACATGAAATTTGAGTTTTGTGTGGTGATCCCGAATTTCGCACCTTTTTGCGCTAGGACGCCAAGTTTACGAGTTTTAACGATTTAAAATTTTCTATGATGAAATTTGAGTTTTTGGGTTGAAAAACAGTTTTGTTTTGACTCTGGGGTGGTGATCCCGAGTTTCGCACCTTTTGCGCTAGAACGCGAAGCTTACGAGTTTTAACGATTTAATATTTTCTACGATGAAATGTGACTTTTTTTGTTGAAAAACAGTTTTGTTTTGACCCTGGTGTGGTGATCCCGAATTTCGCACCTTTTTGCGCTAGGACGCGAAGCTTACGAATTTTAACGATTTAAAGTTTTCTAACATGAAATTAGAGTTTTTGGGTTGAATAACAGTTTTGTTTTGACTCTGGGGTGCTGATCCCGAATTTCGCACCTTTTTGCGCCAGGACGCGAAGTTTACGAGTTTTAACGATTTAAAATTTTCTATGATGAAATTTGAGTTTTTGGGTTGAAAAACAGTTTTGTTTTGACTCTGGGGTGGTGATCCCGAATTTCGCACCTTTTGCGCTAGGACGCGAATTTTACGAGTTTTAACGATTTACAATTTTCTAACATGAAATTTGAGTTTTTGGGCTGAAAAACAGTTTTGTTATGACCCTGGTATATTGATCCCGAATTTCGCACCTTTTTGCGCCAGGACGCGAAGTTTACGAGTTTTAACGATTTAAAATTTTCTATGATGAAATTAGAGTTTTTGGGTTGAAAAACAGTTTTGTTTTGACTCTGGGGTGCTGATCCCGAATTTCGCACCTTTTGCGCTAGGACGCGAATATTACGAGTTTTAACGATTTCAAATTTTCTAACATGAAATTTGAGTTTTTGGGCTGAAAAACAGTTTTGTTTTGACCCTGGTGTGGTGATCCCGAATTTCGCACCTTTTTGCGCTAGGACGCCAAGTTTACGAGTTTTAACGATTTAAAATTTTCTAACATGAAATTTGAGTTTTTGGGTTGAAAAACAGTTTTGTTTTGACTCTGGGGTGCTGATCCCGAATTTCGCACCTTTTTGCGCTAGGACGCGAAGTTTACGAGTTTTAACGATTTAAAATTTTCTATGATGAAATTTGAGTTTTCGGGTTGAAAAACAGTTTTGTTTTGACTCTGGGGTGCTGATGCCGAATTTCGCACCTTTTTGCGCTAGGACGCGAATTTTACGAGTTTTAACGATTTCAAATTTTCTAACATGAAATTTGAGTTTTTGGGTTGAATAACAGTTTTGTTTTGACCCTGGTGTGGTGATCCCGAATTTCGCACCTTTTTGCGCTAGGACGCGAATTTTACGAGTTTTAACGATTTAAAATTTTCTAACATGAAACTAGAGTTTTTGGGTTGAAAAACAGTTTTGTTTTGACTCTGGGGTGCTGATCCCGAATTTCGCACCTTTTTGCGCTAGGACGCGAATTTTACGAGTTTTAACGATTTAAAATTTTCTAACATGAAATTTGAGTTTTGTGTGGTGATGCCGAATTTCGCACCTGTTTGCGCTAGGTCGCCAAGTTTACGAGTTTTAACGATTTAAAATTTTCTATGATGAAATTTGAGTTTTCGGGTTGAAAAACAGTTTTGTTTTGACTCTGGGGTGCTGATGCCGAATTTCGCACCTTTTTGCGCTAGGACGCGAATTTTACGAGTTTTAACGATTTCAAATTTTCTAACATGAAATTTGAGTTTTTGGGTTGAATAACAGTTTTGTTTTGACCCTGGTGTGGTGATCCCGAATTTCGCACCTTTTTGCGCTAGGACGCGAATTTTACGAGTTTTAACGATTTCAAATTTTCTAACATGAAACTAGAGTTTTTGGGTTGAAAAACAGTTTTGTTTTGACTCTGGGGTGGTGATCCCGAATTTCGCACCTTTTGCGCTAGGACGCGAATTTTACGAGTTTTAACGATTTACAATTTTCTAACATGAAATTTGAGTTTTTGGGCTGAAAAACAGTTTTGTTTTGACTCTGGGGTGCTGATCCCGAATTTCGCACCTTTTGCGCTAGGACGCGAATTTTACGAGTTTTAAACGATTTCAAATTTTCTAACATGAAATTTGAGTTTTTGGGTTGAAAAACAGTTTTGTTTTGACCCTGGTGTGGTGATCCCGAATTTCGCACCTTTTTGCGCTAGGACGCGAAGTTTACGAGTTTTAACGATTTAAAATTTTCTATGATGAAATTTGAGTTTTCGGGTTGAAAAACAGTTTTGTTTTGACTCTGGGGTGGTGATCCCGAATTTCGCACCTTTTGCGCTAGGACGCGAATTTTACGAGTTTTAACGATTTACAATTTTCTAACATGAAATTTGAGTTTTTGGGCTGAAAAACAGTTTTGTTTTGACTCTGGGGTGCTGATCCCGAATTTCGCACCTTTTGCGCTAGGACGCGAATTTTACGAGTTTTAACGATTTCAAATTTTCTAACATGAAATTTGAGTTTTTGGGTTGAATAACAGTTTTGTTTTGACCCTGGTGTGGTGATCCCGAATTTCGCACCTTTTTGCGCTAGGACGCGAAGTTTACGAGTTTTAACGATTTAAAATTTTCTATGATGAAATTTGAGTTTTCGGGTTGAAAAACAGTTTTGTTTTGACTCTGGGGTGCTGATGCCGAATTTCGCACCTTTTTGCGCTAGGACGCGAATTTTACGAGTTTTAACGATTTAAAATTTTCTAACATGAAATTTGAGTTTTTGGGTTGAATAACAGTTTTGTTTTGACCCTGGTGTGGTGATCCCGAATTTCGCACCTTTTTGCGCTAGGACGCGAATTTTACGAGTTTTAACGATTTAAAATTTTCTAACATGAAACTAGAGTTTTTGGGTTGAAAAACAGTTTTGTTTTGACTCTGGGGTGGTGATCCCGAATTTCGCACCTTTTGCGCTAGGACGCGAATTTTACGAGTTTTAACGATTTACAATTTTCTTACATGAAATTTGAGTTTTTGGGCTGAAAAACAGTTTTGTTATGACCCTGGTATATTGATCCCGAATTTCGCACCTTTTTGCGCCAGGACGCGAAGTTTACGAGTTTTAACGATTTAAAATTTTCTATGATGAAATTAGAGTTTTTGGGTTGAAAAACAGTTTTGTTTTGACTCTGGGGTGCTGATCCCGAATTTCGCACCTTTTTGCGCTAGGACGCGAATTTTACGAGTTTTAACGATTTAAAATTTTCTAACATGAAATTTGAGTTTTTGGGTTGAATAACAGTTTTGTTTTGACCCTGGTGTGGTGATCCCGAATTTCGCACCTTTTTGCGCTAGGACGCGAATTTTACGAGTTTTAACGATTTAAAATTTTCTAACATGAAACTAGAGTTTTTGGGTTGAAAAACAGTTTTGTTTTGACTCTGGGGTGGTGATCCCGAATTTCGCACCTTTTTGCGCTAGGACGCGAAGTTTACGAGTTTTAACGATTTAAAATTTTCTATGATGAAATTTGAGTTTTCGGGTTGAAAAACAGTTTTGTTTTGACTCTGGGGTGCTGATGCCGAATTTCGCACCTTTTTGCGCTAGGACGCGAATTTTACGAGTTTTAACGATTTAAAATTTTCTATGATGAAATTTGAGTTTTTGGGTTGAAAAACAGTTTTGTTTTGACTCTGGGGTGGTGATCCCGAATTTCGCACCTTTTGCGCTAGGACGCGAATTTTACGAGTTTTAACGATTTACAATTTTCTAACATGAAATTTGAGTTTTTGGGCTGAAAAACAGTTTTGTTATGACCCTGGTATATTGATCCCGAATTTCGCACCTTTTTGCGCCAGGACGCGAAGTTTACGAGTTTTAACGATTTAAAATTTTCTATGATGAAATTAGAGTTTTTGGGTGGAAAAACAGTTTTGTTTTGACTCTGGGGTGCTGATCCCGAATTTCGCACCTTTTGCGCTAGGACGCGAATATTACGAGTTTTAACGATTTCAAATTTTCTAACATGAAATTTGAGTTTTTGGGCTGAAAAACAGTTTTGTTTTGACCCTGGTGTGGTGATCCCGAATTTCGCACCTTTTTGCGCTAGGACGCCAAGTTTACGAGTTTTAACGATTTAAAATTTTCTAACATGAAATTTGAGTTTTTGGGTTGAAAAACAGTTTTGTTTTGACTCTGGGGTGCTGATCCCGAATTTCGCACCTTTTTGCGCTAGGACGCGAAGTTTACGAGTTTTAACGATTTAAAATTTTCTATGATGAAATTTGAGTTTTCGGGTTGAAAAACAGTTTTGTTTTGACTCTGGGGTGCTGATGCCGAATTTCGCACCTTTTTGCGCTAGGACGCGAATTTTACGAGTTTTAACGATTTCAAATTTTCTAACATGAAATTTGAGTTTTTGGGTTGAATAACAGTTTTGTTTTGACCCTGGTGTGGTGATCCCGAATTTCGCACCTTTTTGCGCTAGGACGCGAATTTTACGAGTTTTAACGATTTAAAATTTTCTAACATGAAACTAGAGTTTTTGGGTTGAAAAACAGTTTTGTTTTGACTCTGGGGTGCTGATCCCGAATTTCGCACCTTTTTGCGCTAGGACGCGAATTTTACGAGTTTTAACGATTTAAAATTTTCTAACATGAAATTTGAGTTTTGTGTGGTGATGCCGAATTTCGCACCTGTTTGCGCTAGGTCGCCAAGTTTACGAGTTTTAACGATTTAAAATTTTCTATGATGAAATTTGAGTTTTCGGGTTGAAAAACAGTTTTGTTTTGACTCTGGGGTGCTGATCCCGAATTTCGCACCTTTTGCGCTAGGACGCGAATTTTACGAGTTTTAACGATTTAAAATTTTCTATGATGAAATTTGAGTTTTCGGGTTGAAAAACAGTTTTGTTTTGACTCTGGGGTGCTGATGCCGAATTTCGCACCTTTTTGCGCTAGGACGCGAATTTTACGAGTTTTAACGATTTAAAATTTTCTAACATGAAATTTGAGTTTTTGGGTTGAATAACAGTTTTGTTTTGACCCTGGTTGTGGTGATCCCGAATTTCGCACCTTTTTGCGCTAGGACGCGAATTTTACGAGTTTTAACGATTTAAAATTTTCTAACATGAAACTAGAGTTTTTGGGTTGAAAAACAGTTTTGTTTTGACTCTGGGGTGGTGATCCCGAATTTCGCACCTTTTGCGCTAGGACGCGAATTTTACGAGTTTTAACGATTTACAATTTTCTAACATGAAATTTGAGTTTTTGGGCTGAAAAACAGTTTTGTTATGACCCTGGTATATTGATCCCGAATTTCGCACCTTTTTGCGCCAGGACGCGAAGTTTACGAGTTTTAACGATTAAAATTTTCTATGATGAAATTAGAGTTTCTTGGGTTGAAAAACAGTTTTGTTTTGACTCTGGGGTGCTGATCCCGAATTTCGCACCTTTTGCGCTAGGACGCGAATATTACGAGTTTTAACGATTTCAAATTTTCTAACATGAAATTTGAGTTTTTGGGCTGAAAAACAGTTTTGTTTTGACCCTGGTGTGGTGATCCCGAATTTCGCACCTTTTTGCGCTAGGACGCCAAGTTTACGAGTTTTAACGATTTAAAATTTTCTAACATGAAATTTGAGTTTTTTGGGTTGAAAAACAGTTTTGTTTTGACTCTGGGGTGCTGATCCGAATTTCGCACCTTTTTGCGCTAGGACGCGAAGTTTACGAGTTTTAACGATTTAAAATTTTTCTATGATGAAATTTTAGTTTTTGGGTTAAAAACCAGTTTTGTTTTGACCCTGTAGTGGTGATCCCTAATTTCGCACCTTTTGCGCTAGTGCACGAATTTACGAGTTTTAACGATTTACAATTTTCTAACATGAAATTTGAGTTTTGTGTGGTGATCCCGAATTTCGCACGTTTTTGCGCTAGGACGCGAATTTTGCGAGTTTTAAAGATTTAAAATTTTCTAACATGAAATTTGAGTTTTTGGGCTGAAAAACAGTTTTGTTTTGACCCTGGTGTGGTGATCCCGAATTTCGCACCTTTTTGCGCTAGGACGCGTTGTTTACGAGTCATAACGACCTAAAGTTTTCTAACATGAAATCAGAGTTTTTGGGTTGAATAACAGTTTTGTTTCGACTCTGGGGTGCTGATCCCGAATTTCGCACCTTTTGCGCTAGGACGCGAATTTTACGAGTTTTAACGATTTAAAATTTTCTAACATGAAATTTGAGTTTTGTGTGGTGATGCCGAATTTCGCACCTGTTTGCGCTAGGTCGCCAAGTTTACGAGTTTTAACGATTTAAAATTTTCTATGATGAAATTTGAGTTTTCGGGTTGAAAAACAGTTTTGTTTTGACTCTGGGGTGCTGATCCCGAATTTCGCACCTTTTGCGCTAGGACGCGAATTTTACGAGTTTTAACGATTTAAAATTTTCTATGATGAAATTTGAGTTTTCGGGTTGAAAAACAGTTTTGTTTTGACTCTGGGGTGCTGATGCCGAATTTCGCACCTTTTTGCGCTAGGACGCGAATTTTACGAGTTTTAACGATTTAAAATTTTCTAACATGAAATTTGAGTTTTTGGGTTGAATAACAGTTTTGTTTTGACCCTGGTGTGGTGATCCCGAATTTCGCACCTTTTTTGCGCTAGGACGCGAATTTTACGAGTTTTAACGATTTAAAATTTTCTAACATGAAACTAGAGTTTTTGGGTTGAAAAACAGTTTTGTTTTGACTCTGGGGTGGTGATCCCGAATTTCGCACCTTTTGCGCTAGGACGCGAATTTTACGAGTTTTAAACGATTTACAATTTTCTAACATGAAATTTGAGTTTTTGGGCTGAAAAACAGTTTTGTTATGACCCTGGTATATTGATCCCGAATTTCGCACCTTTTTGCGCCAGGACGCGAAGTTTACGAGTTTTAACGATTTAAAATTTTCTATGATGAAATTAGAGTTTTTGGGTTGAAAAACAGTTTTGTTTTGACTCTGGGGTGCTGATCCCGAATTTCGCACCTTTTGCGCTAGGACGCGAATATTACGAGTTTTAACGATTTCAAATTTTCTAACATGAAATTTGAGTTTTTGGGCTGAAAAACAGTTTTGTTTTGACCCTGGTGTGGTGATCCCGAATTTCGCACCTTTTTGCGCTAGGACGCCAAGTTTACGAGTTTTAACGATTTAAAATTTTCTAACATGAAATTTGAGTTTTTGGGTTGAAAAACAGTTTTGTTTTGACTCTGGGGTGCTGATCCCGAATTTCGCACCTTTTTGCGCTAGGACGCGAAGTTTACGAGTTTTAACGATTTAAAATTTTCTATGATGAAATTTTAGTTTTTGGGTTAAAAACCAGTTTTGTTTTGACCCTGTAGTGGTGATCCCTAATTTCGCACCTTTTGCGCTAGTGCACGAATTTTACGAGTTTTAACGATTTACAATTTTCTAACATGAAATTTGAGTTTTGTGTGGTGATCCCGAATTTCGCACGTTTTTGCGCTAGGACGCGAATTTTGCGAGTTTTAAAGATTTAAAATTTTCTAACATGAAATTTGAGTTTTTGGGCTGAAAAACAGTTTTGTTTTGACCCTGGTGTGGTGATCCCGAATTTCGCACCTTTTTGCGCTAGGACGCGTTGTTTACGAGTCATAACGACCTAAAGTTTTCTAACATGAAATCAGAGTTTTTGGGTTGAATAACAGTTTTGTTTCGACTCTGGGGTGCTGATCCCGAATTTCGCACCTTTTGCGCTAGGACGCGAATTTTACGAGTTTTAACGATTTCAAATTTTCTAACATGAAATTTGAGTTTTTGGGTTGAATAACAGTTTTGTTTTGACCCTGGTGTGGTGATCCCGAATTTCGCACCCTTTTGCGCTAGGACGCCAAGTTTACGAGTTTTAACGATTTAAAATTTTCTATGATGAAATTTGAGTTTTTGGGTTGAAAAACAGTTTTGTTTTGACCCTGGGGTGGTGATCCCGAATTTCGCACCTTTTGCGCTAGGACGCGAATTTTACGAGTTTAAAGATTTAAAATTTTCTAACATTAAATTTGAGTTTTTGGGCTGAAAACCAGTTTTGCTTTGACCCTGGTGTGGTGATCTCGAATTTCGCACCTTTTTGCGCTAGGACGCGTTGTTTACGAGTTATAACGACCTAAAGTTTTCTAACATGAAATTAGAGTTTTTGGGTTGAAAAACAGTTTTGTTTTGACTCTGGGGTGCTGATCCCGAATTTTGCACCTTTTGCGCTAGAACGCAAAGTTTACGAGTTTTAACGATTTAAAATTTTCTATGATGAAATGTGACTTTTTTTGTTGAAAAACAGTTTTGTTTTGACCCTGGTGTGGTGATCCCGAATTTCGCACCTTTTTGCGCTAGGACGCCAAGTTTCCGAGTTTTAACGATTTAAAATTTTCTATGATGAAATTTGAGTTTTTGGGTTAAAAACCAGTTTTGTTTTGACCCTGTAGTGTTGATCCCGAATTTCGCACCTTTTTGAGCTAGGACGCGAAGTTTACGAGTTTTAACGATTTAAAGTTTTCTAACATGAAATTTGCGTTTTTGGATTGAAAAACAGTTTTGTTTTGACTCTGGGATGCTGATCCCGAATTTCGCACCTTTTGCGCTAGGACGCGAATCTTACGAGTTTTAACGATTTAAAATTTTCTAACATGAAATTTGCGTTTTTGGATTGAAAAACAGTTTTGTTTTGACTCTGGGGTGCTGATCCCGAATTTCGCACCTTTTTGCGCTAGGACGCGAATTTTACGAGTTTTAACGATTTAAAATTTTCTAATATGAAATTAGAGTTTTTGGGTTGAAAAACAGTTTTGTTTTGACTCTGGGATGCTGATCCCGAATTTCGCACCTTTTGCGCTAGAACGCAAAGTTTACGAGTTTTAACGATTTAAAATTTTCTATGATGAAATGTGAGTTTTTTTGTTGAAAAACAGTTTTGTTTTGACCCTGGTGTGGTGATCCTGAATTTCGCACCTTTTTGCGCTAGGACGCCAAGTTTACGAGTTTTAACGATTTAAAATTTTCTATGATGAAATTTTAGTTTTTGGGTTAAAAACCAGTTTTGTTTTAACCCTGTAGTGGTGATCCCTAATTTCGCACCTTTTTGCGCTAGGACGCGAAGTTTACGAGTTTTAACGATTTAAAGTTTTCTAACATGAAATTAGAGTTTTTGGGTTGAAAAACAGTTTTGTTTTGACCCTGGTGTGGTGATCCCGAATTTCGCACCTTTTTGCGCTAGGACGCGAATTTTACGAGTTTTAACGATTTAAAATTTTCTAACATGAAATTTGAGTTTTGTGTGGTGATCCCGAATTTCGCACCTTTTTGCGCTAGGACGCCAAGTTTACGAGTTTTAACGATTTAAAATTTTCTATGATGAAATTTGAGTTTTTGGGTTGAAAAACAGTTTTGTTTTGACTCTGGGGTGGTGATCCCGAATTTCGCACCTTTTGCGCTAGAACGCGAAGCTTACGAGTTTTAACGATTTAATATTTTCTACGATGAAATGTGACTTTTTTTGTTGAAAAACAGTTTTGTTTTGACCCTGGTGTGGTGATCCCGAATTTCGCACCTTTTTGCGCTAGGACGCGAAGCTTACGAATTTTAACGATTTAAAGTTTTCTAACATGAAATTAGAGTTTTTGGGTTGAATAACAGTTTTGTTTTGACTCTGGGGTGCTGATCCCGAATTTCGCACCTTTTTGCGCCAGGACGCGAAGTTTACGAGTTTTAACGATTTAAAATTTTCTATGATGAAATTTGAGTTTTTGGGTTGAAAAACAGTTTTGTTTTGACTCTGGGGTGGTGATCCCGAATTTCGCACCTTTTGCGCTAGGACGCGAATTTTACGAGTTTTAACGATTTACAATTTTCTAGCATGAAATTTGAGTTTTTGGGCTGAAAAACAGTTTTGTTATGACCCTGGTATATTGATCCCGAATTTCGCACCTTTTTGCGCCAGGACGCGAAGTTTACGAGTTTTAACGATTTAAAATTTTCTATGATGAAATTAGAGTTTTTGGGTTGAAAAACAGTTTTGTTTTGACTCTGGGGTGCTGATCCCGAATTTCGCACCTTTTTGCGCTAGGACGCGAATTTTACGAGTTTTAACGATTTAAAATTTTCTAATATGAAATTAGAGTTTTTGGGTTGAAAAACAGTTTTGTTTTGACTCTGGGATGCTGATCCCGAATCTCGCACCTTTTGCGCTAGAACGCAAAGTTTACGAGTTTTAACGATTTAAAATTTTCTATGATGAAATGTGAGTTTTTTTGTTGAAAAACAGTTTTGTTTTGACCCTGGTGTGGTGATCCTGAATTTCGCACCTTTTTGCGCTAGGACGCCAAGTTTACGAGTTTTAACGATTTAAAATTTTCTATGATGAAATTTTAGTTTTTGGGTTAAAAACCAGTTTTGTTTTAACCCTGTAGTGGTGATCCCTAATTTCGCACCTTTTTGCGCTAGGACGCGAAGTTTACGAGTTTTAACGATTTAAAGTTTTCTAACATGAAACTAGAGTTTTTGGGTTGAAAAACAGTTTTGTTTTGACCCTGGTGTGGTGATCCCGAATTTCGCACCTTTTTGCGCTAGGACGCGAATTTTACGAGTTTTAACGATTTAAAATTTTCTAACATGAAATTTGAGTTTTGTGTGGTGATCCCGAATTTCGCACCTTTTTGCGCTAGGACGCCAAGTTTACGAGTTTTAACGATTTAAAATTTTCTATGATGAAATTTGAGTTTTTGGGTTGAAAAACAGTTTTGTTTTGACTCTGGGGTGGTGATCCCGAATTTCGCACCTTTTGCGCTAGAACGCGAAGCTTACGAGTTTTAACGATTTAATATTTTCTACGATGAAATGTGACTTTTTTTGTTGAAAAACAGTTTTGTTTTGACCCTGGTGTGGTGATCCCGAATTTCGCACCTTTTTGCGCTAGGACGCGAAGCTTACGAATTTTAACGATTTAAAGTTTTCTAACATGAAATTAGAGTTTTTGGGTTGAATAACAGTTTTGTTTTGACTCTGGGGTGCTGATCCCGAATTTCGCACCTTTTTGCGCCAGGACGCGAAGTTTACGAGTTTTAACGATTTAAAATTTTCTATGATGAAATTTGAGTTTTTGGGTTGAAAAACAGTTTTGTTTTGACTCTGGGGTGGTGATCCCGAATTTCGCACCTTTTGCGCTAGGACGCGAATTTTACGAGTTTTAACGATTTACAATTTTCTAACATGAAATTTGAGTTTTTGGGCTGAAAAACAGTTTTGTTATGACCCTGGTATATTGATCCCGAATTTCGCACCTTTTTGCGCCAGGACGCGAAGTTTACGAGTTTTAACGATTTAAAATTTTCTATGATGAAATTAGAGTTTTTGGGTTGAAAAACAGTTTTGTTTTGACTCTGGGGTGCTGATCCCGAATTTCGCACCTTTTGCGCTAGGACGCGAATATTACGAGTTTTAACGATTTCAAATTTTCTAACATGAAATTTGAGTTTTTGGGCTGAAAAACAGTTTTGTTTTGACCCTGGTGTGGTGATCCCGAATTTCGCACCTTTTTGCGCTAGGACGCCAAGTTTACGAGTTTTAACGATTTAAAATTTTCTAACATGAAATTTGAGTTTTTGGGTTGAAAAACAGTTTTGTTTTGACTCTGGGGTGCTGATCCCGAATTTCGCACCTTTTTGCGCTAGGACGCGAAGTTTACGAGTTTTAACGATTTAAAATTTTCTATGATGAAATTTGAGTTTTCGGGTTGAAAAACAGTTTTGTTTTGACTCTGGGGTGCTGATGCCGAATTTCGCACCTTTTTGCGCTAGGACGCGAATTTTACGAGTTTTAACGATTTCAAATTTTCTAACATGAAATTTGAGTTTTTGGGTTGAATAACAGTTTTGTTTTGACCCTGGTGTGGTGATCCCGAATTTCGCACCTTTTTGCGCTAGGACGCGAATTTTACGAGTTTTAACGATTTAAAATTTTCTAACATGAAACTAGAGTTTTTGGGTTGAAAAACAGTTTTGTTTTGACTCTGGGGTGCTGATCCCGAATTTCGCACCTTTTTGCGCTAGGACGCGAATTTTACGAGTTTTAACGATTTAAAATTTTCTAACATGAAATTTGAGTTTTGTGTGGTGATGCCGAATTTCGCACCTGTTTGCGCTAGGTCGCCAAGTTTACGAGTTTTAACGATTTAAAATTTTCTATGATGAAATTTGAGTTTTCGGGTTGAAAAACAGTTTTGTTTTGACTCTGGGGTGCTGATCCCGAATTTCGCACCTTTTGCGCTAGGACGCGAATTTTACGAGTTTTAACGATTTCAAATTTTCTAACATGAAATTTGAGTTTTTGGGTTGAAAAACAGTTTTGTTTTGACCCTGTAGTGGTGATCCCGAATTTCGCACCTTTTTGCGCTAGGACGCGAAGTTTACGAGTTTTAACGATTTAAAATTTTCTATGATGAAATTTGAGTTTTCGGGTTGAAAAACAGTTTTGTTTTGACTCTGGGGTGCTGATGCCGAATTTCGCACCTTTTTGCGCTAGGACGCGAATTTTACGAGTTTTAACGATTTAAAATTTTCTAACATGAAATTTGAGTTTTTGGGTTGAATAACAGTTTTGTTTTGACCCTGGTGTGGTGATCCCGAATTTCGCACCTTTTTGCGCTAGGACGCGAATTTTACGAGTTTTAACGATTTAAAATTTTCTAACATGAAACTAGAGTTTTTGGGTTGAAAAACAGTTTTGTTTTGACTCTGGGGTGGTGATCCCGAATTTCGCACCTTTTGCGCTAGGACGCGAATTTTACGAGTTTTAACGATTTACAATTTTCTAACATGAAATTTGAGTTTTTGGGCTGAAAAACAGTTTTGTTATGACCCTGGTATATTGATCCCGAATTTCGCACCTTTTTGCGCCAGGACGCGAAGTTTACGAGTTTTAACGATTTAAAATTTTCTATGATGAAATTAGAGTTTTTGGGTTGAAAAACAGTTTCGTTTTGACTCTGGGGTGCTGATCCCGAATTTCGCACCTTTTGCGCTAGGACGCGAATATTACGAGTTTTAACGATTTCAAATTTTCTAACATGAAATTTGAGTTTTTGGGCTGAAAAACAGTTTTGTTTTGACCCTGGTGTGGTGATCCCGAATTTCGCACCTTTTTGCGCTAGGACGCCAAGTTTACGAGTTTTAACGATTTAAAATTTTCTAACATGAAATTTGAGTTTTTGGGTTGAAAAACAGTTTTGTTTTGACTCTGGGGTGCTGATCCCGAATTTCGCACCTTTTTGCGCTAGGACGCGAAGTTTACGAGTTTTAACGATTTAAAATTTTCTATGATGAAATTTTAGTTTTTGGGTTAAAAACCAGTTTTGTTTTGACCCTGTAGTGGTGATCCCTAATTTCGCACCTTTTTGCGCTAGGACGCGTTGTTTACGAGTCATAACGACCTAAAGTTTTCTAACATGAAATTAGAGTTTTTGGGTTGAATAACAGTTTTGTTTCGACTCTGGGGTGCTGATCCCGAATTTCGCACCTTTTGCGCTAGGACGCGAATTTTACGAGTTTTAACGATTTCAAATTTTCTACGATGAAATTTGAGTTTTTGGGTTGAATAACAGTTTTGTTTTGACCCTGGTGTGGTGATCCCGAATTTCGCACCTTTTTGCGCTAGGACGCGTTGTTTACGAGTCATAACGACCTAAAGTTTTCTAACATGAAATTAGAGTTTTTGGGTTGAATAACAGTTTTGTTTCGACTCTGGGGTGCTGATCCCGAATTTCGCACCTTTTGCGCTAGGACGCGAATTTTACGAGTTTTAACGATTTCAAATTTTCTAACATGAAATTTGAGTTTTTGGGTTGAATAACAGTTTTGTTTTGACCCTGGTGTGGTGATCCCGAATTTCGCACCCTTTTGCGCTAGGACGCCAAGTTTACGAGTTTTAACGATTTAAAATTTTCTATGATGAAATTTGAGTTTTTGGGTTGAAAAACAGTTTTGTTTTGACCCTGGGGTGGTGATCCCGAATTTCGCACCTTTTGCGCTAGGACGCGAATTTTACGAGTTTAAAGATTTAAAATTTTCTAACATTAAATTTGAGTTTTTGGGCTGAAAACCAGTTTTGCTTTGACCCTGGTGTGGTGATCTCGAATTTCGCACCTTTTTGCGCTAGGACGCGTTGTTTACGAGTTATAACGACCTAAAGTTTTCTAACATGAAATTAGAGTTTTTGGGTTGAAAAACAGTTTTGTTTTGACTCTGGGGTGCTGATCCCGAATTTTGCACCTTTTGCGCTAGAACGCAAAGTTTACGAGTTTTAACGATTTAAAATTTTCTATGATGAAATGTGACTTTTTTTGTTGAAAAACAGTTTTGTTTTGACCCTGGTGTGGTGATCCCGAATTTCGCACCTTTTTGCGCTAGGACGCCAAGTTTCCGAGTTTTAACGATTTAAAATTTTCTATGATGAAATTTGAGTTTTTGGGTTAAAAACCAGTTTTGTTTTGACCCTGTAGTGGTGATCCCGAATTTCGCACCTTTTTGAGCTAGGACGCGAAGTTTACGAGTTTTAACGATTTAAAGTTTTCTAACATGAAATTTGCGTTTTTGGATTGAAAAACAGTTTTGTTTTGACTCTGGGATGCTGATCCCGAATTTCGCACCTTTTGCGCTAGGACGCGAATTTTACGAGTTTTAACGATTTAAAATTTTCTAATATGAAATTAGAGTTTTTGGGTTGAAAAACAGTTTTGTTTTGACTCTGGGATGCTGATCCCGAATTTCGCACCTTTTGCGCTAGAACGCAAAGTTTACGAGTTTTAACGATTTAAAATTTTCTATGATGAAATGTGAGTTTTTTTGTTGAAAAACAGTTTTGTTTTGACCCTGGTGTGGTGATCCTGAATTTGGCACCTTTTTGCGCTAGGACGCCAAGTTTACGAGTTTTAACGATTTAAAATTTTCTATGATGAAATTTTAGTTTTTGGGTTAAAAACCAGTTTTGTTTTAACCCTGTAGTGGTGATCCCTAATTTCGCACCTTTTTGCGCTAGGACGCGAAGTTTACGAGTTTTAACGATTTAAAGTTTTCTAACATGAAATTAGAGTTTTTGGGTTGAAAAACAGTTTTGTTTTGACCCTGGTGTGGTGATCCCGAATTTCGCACCTTTTTGCGCTAGGACGCGAATTTTACGAGTTTTAACGATTTAAAATTTTCTAACATGAAATTTGAGTTTTGTGTGGTGATCCCGAATTTCGCACCTTTTTGCGCTAGGAAGCCAAGTTTACGAGTTTTAACGATTTAAAATTTTCTATGATGAAATTTGAGTTTTTGGGTTGAAAAACAGTTTTGTTTTGACTCTGGGGTGGTGATCCCGAATTTCGCACCTTTTGCGCTAGAACGCGAAGCTTACGAGTTTTAACGATTTAATATTTTCTACGATGAAATGTGACTTTTTTTGTTGAAAAACAGTTTTGTTTTGACCCTGGTGTGGTGATCCCGAATTTCGCACCTTTTTGCGCTAGGACGCGAAGCTTACGAATTTTAACGATTTAAAGTTTTCTAACATGAAATTAGAGTTTTTGGGTTGAATAACAGTTTTGTTTTGACTCTGGGGTGCTGATCCCGAATTTCGCACCTTTTTGCGCCAGGACGCGAAGTTTACGAGTTTTAACGATTTAAAATTTTCTATGATGAAATTTGAGTTTTTGGGTTGAAAAACAGTTTTGTTTTGACTCTGGGGTGGTGATCCCGAATTTCGCACCTTTTGCGCTAGGACGCGAATTTTACGAGTTTTAACGATTTACAATTTTCTAACATGAAATTTGAGTTTTTGGGCTGAAAAACAGTTTTGTTATGACCCTGGTATATTGATCCCGAATTTCGCACCTTTTTGCGCCAGGACGCGAATTTTACGAGTTTTAACGATTTAAAATTTTCTATGATGAAATTAGAGTTTTTGGGTTGAAAAACAGTTTTGTTTTGACTCTGGGGTGCTGATCCCGAATTTCGCACCTTTTGCGCTAGGACGCGGATATTACGAGTTTTAACGATTTCAAATTTTCTAACATGAAATTTGAGTTTTTGGGCTGAAAAACAGTTTTGTTTTGACCCTGGTGTGGTGATCCCGAATTTCGCACCTTTTTGCGCTAGGACGCCAAGTTTACGAGTTTTAACGATTTCAAATTTTCTAACATGAAATTTGAGTTTTTGGGTTGAAAAACAGTTTTGTTTTGACTCTGGGGTGGTGATCCCGAATTTCGCACCTTTTGCGCTAGAACGCGAAGCTTACGAGTTTTAACGATTTAATATTTTCTACGATGAAATGTGACTTTTTTTGTTGAAAAACAGTTTTGTTTTGACCCTGGTGTGGTGATCCCGAATTTCGCACCTTTTTGCGCTAGGACGCGAAGCTTACGAATTTTAACGATTTAAAGTTTTCTAACATGAAATTAGAGTTTTTGGGTTGAATAACAGTTTTGTTTTGACTCTGGGGTGCTGATCCCGAATTTCGCACCTTTTTGCGCCAGGACGCGAAGTTTACGAGTTTTAACGATTTAAAATTTTCTATGATGAAATTTGAGTTTTTGGGTTGAAAAACAGTTTTGTTTTGACTCTGGGGTGGTGATCCCGAATTTCGCACCTTTTGCGCTAGGACGCGAATTTTACGAGTTTTAACGATTTACAATTTTCTAACATGAAATTTGAGTTTTTGGGCTGAAAAACAGTTTTGTTATGACCCTGGTATATTGATCCCGAATTTCGCACCTTTTTGCGCCAGGACGCGAATTTTACGAGTTTTAACGATTTAAAATTTTCTATGATGAAATTAGAGTTTTTGGGTTGAAAAACAGTTTTGTTTTGACTCTGGGGTGCTGATCCCGAATTTCGCACCTTTTGCGCTAGGACGCGGATATTACGAGTTTTAACGATTTCAAATTTTCTAACATGAAATTTGAGTTTTTGGGCTGAAAAACAGTTTTGTTTTGACCCTGGTGTGGTGATCCCGAATTTCGCACCTTTTTGCGCTAGGACGCCAAGTTTACGAGTTTTAACGATTTAAAATTTTCTAAAATGAAATTTGAGTTTTTGGGTTGAAAAACAGTTTTGTTTTGACTCTGGGGTGCTGATCCCGAATTTCGCACCTTTTTGCGCTAGGACGCGAAGTTTACGAGTTTTAACGATTTAAAATTTTCTATGATGAAATTTGAGTTTTCGGGTTGAAAAACAGTTTTGTTTTGACTCTGGGGTGCTGATGCCGAATTTCGCACCTTTTTGCGCTAGGACGCGAATTTTACGAGTTTTAACGATTTCAAATTTTCTAACATGAAATTTGAGTTTTTGGGTTGAATAACAGTTTTGTTTTGACCCTGGTGTGGTGATCCCGAATTTCGCACCTTTTTGCGCTAGGACGCGAATTTTACGAGTTTTAACGATTTAAAATTTTCTAACATGAAACTAGAGTTTTTGGGTTGAAAAACAGTTTTGTTTTGACTCTGGGGTGCTGATCCCGAATTTCGCACCTTTTTGCGCTAGGACGCGAATTTTACGAGTTTTAACGATTTAAAATTTTCTAACATGAAATTTGAGTTTTGTGTGGTGATGCCGAATTTCGCACCTGTTTGCGCTAGGTCGCCAAGTTTACGAGTTTTAACGATTTAAAATTTTCTATGATGAAATTTGAGTTTTCGGGTTGAAAAACAGTTTTGTTTTGACTCTGGGGTGCTGATCCCGAATTTCGCACCTTTTGCGCTAGGACGCGAATTTTACGAGTTTTAACGATTTCAAATTTTCTAACATGAAATTTGAGTTTTTGGGTTGAAAAACAGTTTTGTTTTGACCCTGTAGTGGTGATCCCGAATTTCGCACCTTTTTGCGCTAGGACGCGAAGTTTACGAGTTTTAACGATTTAAAATTTTCTATGATGAAATTTGAGTTTTCGGGTTGAAAAACAGTTTTGTTTTGACTCTGGGGTGCTGATGCCGAACTTCGCACCTTTTTGCGCTAGGACGCGAATTTTACGAGTTTTAACGATTTAAAATTTTCTAACATGAAATTTGAGTTTTTGGGTTGAATAACATCTTTGTTTTGACCCTGGTGTGGTGATCCCGAATTTCGCACCTTTTTGCGCTAGGACGCGAATTTTACGAGTTTTAACGATTTAAAATTTTTTAACATGAAACTAGAGTTTTTGGGTTGAAAAACAGTTTTGTTTTGACTCTGGGGTGGTGATCCCGAATTTCGCACCTTTTGCGCTAGGACGCGAATTTTACGAGTTTTAACGATTTACAATTTTCTAACATGAAATTTGAGTTTTTGGGCTGAAAAACAGTTTTGTTATGACCCTGGTATATTGATCCCGAATTTCGCACCTTTTTGCGCCAGGACGCGAAGTTTACGAGTTTTAACGATTTAAAATTTTCTATGATGAAATTAGAGTTTTTGGGTTGAAAAACAGTTTTGTTTTGACTCTGGGGTGCTGATCCCGAATTTCGCACCTTTTGCGCTAGGACGCGAATATTACGAGTTTTAACGATTTCAAATTTTCTAACATGAAATTTGAGTTTTTGGGCTGAAAAACAGTTTTGTTTTGACCCTGGTGTGGTGATCCCGAATTTCGCACCTTTTTGCGCTAGGACGCCAAGTTTACGAGTTTTAACGATTTAAAATTTTCTAACATGAAATTTGAGTTTTTGGGTTGAAAAACAGTTTTGTTTTGACTCTGGGGTGCTGATCCCGAATTTCGCACCTTTTTGCGCTAGGACGCGAAGTTTACGAGTTTTAACGATTTAAAATTTTCTATGATGAAATTTTAGTTTTTGGGTTAAAAACCAGTTTTGTTTTGACCCTGTAGTGGTGATCCCTAATTTCGCACCTTTTGCGCTAGTGCACGAATTTTACGAGTTTTAACGATTTACAATTTTCTAACATGAAATTTGAGTTTTGTGTGGTGATCCCGAATTTCGCACGTTTTTGCGCTAGGACGCGAATTTTGCGAGTTTTAAAGATTTAAAATTTTCTAACATGAAATTTGAGTTTTTGGGCTGAAAAACAGTTTTGTTTTGACCCTGGTGTGGTGATCCCGAATTTCGCACCTTTTTGCGCTAGGACGCGTTGTTTACGAGTCATAACGACCTAAAGTTTTCTAACATGAAATTAGAGTTTTTGGGTTGAATAACAGTTTTGTTTCGACTCTGGGGTGCTGATCCCGAATTTCGCACCTTTTGCGCTAGGACGCGAATTTTACGAGTTTTAACGATTTCAAATTTTCTAACATGAAATTTGAGTTTTTGGGTTGAATAACAGTTTTGTTTTGACCCTGGTGTGGTGATCCCGAATTTCGCACCCTTTTGCGCTAGGACGCCAAGTTTACGAGTTTTAACGATTTAAAATTTTCTATGATGAAATTTGAGTTTTTGGGTTGAAAAACAGTTTTGTTTTGACCCTGGGGTGGTGATCCCGAATTTCGCACCTTTTGCGCTAGGACGCGAATTTTACGAGTTTAAAGATTTAAAATTTTCTAACATTAAATTTGAGTTTTTGGGCTGAAAACCAGTTTTGCTTTGACCCTGGTGTGGTGATCTCGAATTTCGCACCTTTTTGCGCTAGGACGCGTTGTTTACGAGTTATAACGACCTAAAGTTTTCTAACATGAAATTAGAGTTTTTGGGTTGAAAAACAGTTTTGTTTTGACTCTGGGGTGCTGATCCCGAATTTTGCACCTTTTGCGCTAGAACGCAAAGTTTACGAGTTTTAACGATTTAAAATTTTCTATGATGAAATGTGACTTTTTTTGTTGAAAAACAGTTTTGTTTTGACCCTGGTGTGGTGATCCCGAATTTCGCACCTTTTTGCGCTAGGACGCCAAGTTTCCGAGTTTTAACGATTTAAAATTTTCTATGATGAAATTTGAGTTTTTGGGTTAAAAACCAGTTTTGTTTTGACCCTCTAGTGGTGATCCCGAATTTCGCACCTTTTTGAGCTAGAACGCAAAGTTTACGAGTTTTAACGATTTAAAGTTTTCTAACATGAAATTAGAGTTTTTGGGTTGAAAAACAGTTTTGTTTTGACCCTGGTGTGGTGATCCCGAATTTCGCACCTTTTTGCGCTAGGACGCGAATTTTACGAGTTTTAACGATTTAAAATTTTCTAACATGAAATTTGAGTTTTGTGTGGTGATCCCGAATTTCGCACCTTTTTGCGCTAGGACGCCAAGTTTACGAGTTTTAACGATTTAAAATTTTCTATGATGAAATTTGAGTTTTTGGGTTGAAAAACAGTTTTGTTTTGACTCTGGGGTGGTGATCCCGAATTTCGCACCTTTTGCGCTAGAACGCGAAGCTTACGAGTTTTAACGATTTAATATTTTCTACGATGAAATGTGACTTTTTTTGTTG
This sequence comes from Chalcosyrphus nemorum, assembly GCA_949716465.1. Taxonomy (NCBI): domain Eukaryota; kingdom Metazoa; phylum Arthropoda; class Insecta; order Diptera; family Syrphidae; genus Chalcosyrphus; species Chalcosyrphus nemorum. The sequence goes on along the minus strand of CATIXX010000088.1, from coordinate 105,109 downwards.
AAAAACAGTTTTGTTTTGACCCTGGTGTGGTGATCCCGAATTTCGCACCTTTTTGCGCTAGGACGCGAAGCTTACGAATTTTAACGATTTAAAGTTTTCTAACATGAAATTAGAGTTTTTGGGTTGAATAACAGTTTTGTTTTGACTCTGGGGTGCTGATCCCGAATTTCGCACCTTTTTGCGCCAGGACGCGAAGTTTACGAGTTTTAACGATTTAAAATTTTCTATGATGAAATTTGAGTTTTTGGGTTGAAAAACAGTTTTGTTTTGACTCTGGGGTGGTGATCCCGAATTTCGCACCTTTTGCGCTAGGACGCGAATTTTACGAGTTTTAACGATTTACAATTTTCTAACATGAAATTTGAGTTTTTGGGCTGAAAAACAGTTTTGTTATGACCCTGGTATATTGATCCCGAATTTCGCACCTTTTTGCGCCAGGACGCGAAGTTTACGAGTTTTAACGATTTAAAATTTTCTATGATGAAATTAGAGTTTTTGGGTTGAAAAACAGTTTTGTTTTGACTCTGGGGTGCTGATCCCGAATTTCGCACCTTTTGCGCTAGGACGCGAATATTACGAGTTTTAACGATTTCAAATTTTCTAACATGAAATTTGAGTTTTTGGGCTGAAAAACAATTTTGTTTTGACCCTGGTGTGGTGATCCCGAATTTCGCACCTTTTTGCGCTAGGACGCGAAGTTTACGAGTTTTAACGATTTAAAATTTTCTATGATGAAATTTTAGTTTTTGGGTTAAAAACCAGTTTTGTTTTGACCCTGTAGTGGTGATCCCTAATTTCGCACCTTTTGCGCTAGTGCACGAATTTTACGAGTTTTAACGATTTACAATTTTCTAACATGAAATTTGAGTTTTGTGTGGTGATCCCGAATTTCGCACGTTTTTGCGCTAGGACGCGAATTTTGCGAGTTTTAAAGATTTAAAATTTTCTAACATGAAATTTGAGTTTTTGGGCTGAAAAACAGTTTTGTTTTGACCCTGGTGTGGTGATCCCGAATTTCGCACCTTTTTGCGCTAGGACGCGTTGTTTACGAGTCATAACGACCTAAAGTTTTCTAACATGAAATTAGAGTTTTTGGGTTGAATAACAGTTTTGTTTCGACTCTGGGGTGCTGATCCCGAATTTCGCACCTTTTGCGCTAGGACGCGAATTTTACGAGTTTTAACGATTTCAAATTTTCTAACATGAAATTTGAGTTTTTGGGTTGAATAACAGTTTTGTTTTGACCCTGGTGTGGTGATCCCGAATTTCGCACCCTTTTGCGCTAGGACGCCAAGTTTACGAGTTTTAACGATTTAAAATTTTCTATGATGAAATTTGAGTTTTTGGGTTGAAAAACAGTTTTGTTTTGACCCTGGGGTGGTGATCCCGAATTTCGCACCTTTTGCGCTAGGACGCGAATTTTACGAGTTTAAAGATTTAAAATTTTCTAACATTAAATTTGAGTTTTTGGGCTGAAAACCAGTTTTGCTTTGACCCTGGTGTGGTGATCTCGAATTTCGCACCTTTTTGCGCTAGGACGCGTTGTTTACGAGTTATAACGACCTAAAGTTTTCTAACATGAAATTAGAGTTTTTGGGTTGAAAAACAGTTTTGTTTTGACTCTGGGGTGCTGATCCCGAATTTTGCACCTTTTGCGCTAGAACGCAAAGTTTACGAGTTTTAACGATTTAAAATTTTCTATGATGAAATGTGACTTTTTTTGTTGAAAAACAGTTTTGTTTTGACCCTGGTGTGGTGATCCCGAATTTCGCACCTTTTTGCGCTAGGACGCCAAGTTTCCGAGTTTTAACGATTTAAAATTTTCTATGATGAAATTTGAGTTTTTGGGTTAAAAACCAGTTTTGTTTTGACCCTGTAGTGGTGATCCCGAATTTCGCACCTTTTTGAGCTAGGACGCGAAGTTTACGAGTTTTAACGATTTAAAGTTTTCTAACATGAAATTTGCGTTTTTGGATTGAAAAACAGTTTTGTTTTGACTCTGGGATGCTGATCCCGAATTTCGCACCTTTTGCGCTAGGACGCGAATCTTACGAGTTTTAACGATTTAAAATTTTCTAACATGAAATTTGCGTTTTTGGATTGAAAAACAGTTTTGTTTTGACTCTGGGGTGCTGATCCCGAATTTCGCACCTTTTTGCGCTAGGACGCGAATTTTACGAGTTTTAACGATTTAAAATTTTCTAATATGAAATTAGAGTTTTTGGGTTGAAAAACAGTTTTGTTTTGACTCTGGGATGCTGATCCCGAATTTCGCACCTTTTGCGCTAGAACGCAAAGTTTACGAGTTTTAACGATTTAAAATTTTCTATGATGAAATGTGAGTTTTTTTGTTGAAAAACAGTTTTGTTTTGACCCTGGTGTGGTGATCCTGAATTTCGCACCTTTTTGCGCTAGGACGCCAAGTTTACGAGTTTTAACGATTTAAAATTTTCTATGATGAAATTTTAGTTTTTGGGTTAAAAACCAGTTTTGTTTTAACCCTGTAGTGGTGATCCCTAATTTCGCACCTTTTTGCGCTAGGACGCGAGTTTACGAGTTTTAACGATTTAAAGTTTTCTAACATGAAATTAGAGTTTTTGGGTTGAAAAACAGTTTTGTTTTGACCCTGGTGTGGTGATCCCGAATTTCGCACCTTTTTGCGCTAGGACGCGAATTTTACGAGTTTTAACGATTTAAAATTTTCTAACATGAAATTTGAGTTTTGTGTGGTGATCCCGAATTTCGCACCTTTTTGCGCTAGGACGCCAAGTTTACGAGTTTTAACGATTTAAAATTTTCTATGATGAAATTTGAGTTTTTGGGTTGAAAAACAGTTTTGTTTTGACTCTGGGGTGGTGATCCCGAATTTCGCACCTTTTGCGCTAGAACGCGAAGCTTACGAGTTTTAACGATTTAATATTTTCTACGATGAAATGTGACTTTTTTTGTTGAAAAACAGTTTTGTTTTGACCCTGGTGTGGTGATCCCGAATTTCGCACCTTTTTGCGCTAGGACGCGAAGCTTACGAATTTTAACGATTTAAAGTTTTCTAACATGAAATTAGAGTTTTTGGGTTGAATAACAGTTTTGTTTTGACTCTGGGGTGCTGATCCCGAATTTCGCACCTTTTTGCGCCAGGACGCGAAGTTTACGAGTTTTAACGATTTAAAATTTTCTATGATGAAATTTGAGTTTTTGGGTTGAAAAACAGTTTTGTTTTGACTCTGGGGTGGTGATCCCGAATTTCGCACCTTTTGCGCTAGGACGCGAATTTTACGAGTTTTAACGATTTACAATTTTCTAACATGAAATTTGAGTTTTTGGGCTGAAAAACAGTTTTGTTATGACCCTGGTATATTGATCCCGAATTTCGCACCTTTTTGCGCCAGGACGCGAAGTTTACGAGTTTTAACGATTTAAAATTTTCTATGATGAAATTAGAGTTTTTGGGTTGAAAAACAGTTTTGTTTTGACTCTGGGGTGCTGATCCCGAATTTCGCACCTTTTGCGCTAGGACGCGAATATTACGAGTTTTAACGATTTCAAATTTTCTAACATGAAATTTGAGTTTTTGGGCTGAAAAACAGTTTTGTTTTGACCCTGGTGTGGTGATCCCGAATTTCGCACCTTTTTGCGCTAGGACGCCAAGTTTACGAGTTTTAACGATTTAAAATTTTCTAACATGAAATTTGAGTTTTTGGGTTGAAAAACAGTTTTGTTTTGACTCTGGGGTGCTGATCCCGAATTTCGCACCTTTTTGCGCTAGGACGCGAAGTTTACGAGTTTTAACGATTTAAAATTTTCTATGATGAAATTTGAGTTTTCGGGTTGAAAAACAGTTTTGTTTTGACTCTGGGGTGCTGATGCCGAATTTCGCACCTTTTTGCGCTAGGACGCGAATTTTACGAGTTTTAACGATTTCAAATTTTCTAACATGAAATTTGAGTTTTTGGGTTGAATAACAGTTTTGTTTTGACCCTGGTGTGGTGATCCCGAATTTCGCACCTTTTTGCGCTAGGACGCGAATTTTACGAGTTTTAACGATTTAAAATTTTCTAACATGAAACTAGAGTTTTTGGGTTGAAAAACAGTTTTGTTTTGACTCTGGGGTGCTGATCCCGAATTTCGCACCTTTTTGCGCTAGGACGCGAATTTTACGAGTTTTAACGATTTAAAATTTTCTAACATGAAATTTGAGTTTTGTGTGGTGATGCCGAATTTCGCACCTGTTTGCGCTAGGTCGCCAAGTTTACGAGTTTTAACGATTTAAAATTTTCTATGATGAAATTTGAGTTTTCGGGTTGAAAAACAGTTTTGTTTTGACTCTGGGGTGCTGATCCCGAATTTCGCACCTTTTTGCGCCAGGACGCGAAGTTTACGAGTTTTAACGATTTAAAATTTTCTATGATGAAATTTGAGTTTTTGGGTTGAAAAACAGTTTTGTTTTGACTCTGGGGTGGTGATCCCGAATTTCGCACCTTTTGCGCTAGGACGCGAATTTTACGAGTTTTAACGATTTACAATTTTCTAACATGAAATTTGAGTTTTTGGGCTGAAAAACAGTTTTGTTATGACCCTGGTATATTGATCCCGAATTTCGCACCTTTTTGCGCCAGGACGCGAAGTTTACGAGTTTTAACGATTTAAAATTTTCTATGATGAAATTAGAGTTTTTGGGTTGAAAAACAGTTTTGTTTTGACTCTGGGGTGCTGATCCCGAATTTCGCACCTTTTGCGCTAGGACGCGAATATTACGAGTTTTAACGATTTCAAATTTTCTAACATGAAATTTGAGTTTTTGGGCTGAAAAACAATTTTGTTTTGACCCTGGTGTGGTGATCCCGAATTTCGCACCTTTTTGCGCTAGGACGCGAAGTTTACGAGTTTTAACGATTTAAAATTTTCTATGATGAAATTTTAGTTTTTGGGTTAAAAACCAGTTTTGTTTTGACCCTGTAGTGGTGATCCCTAATTTCGCACCTTTTGCGCTAGTGCACGAATTTTACGAGTTTTAACGATTTACAATTTTCTAACATGAAATTTGAGTTTTGTGTGGTGATCCCGAATTTCGCACGTTTTTGCGCTAGGACGCGAATTTTGCGAGTTTTAAAGATTTAAAATTTTCTAACATGAAATTTGAGTTTTTGGGCTGAAAAACAGTTTTGTTTTGACCCTGGTGTGGTGATCCCGAATTTCGCACCTTTTTGCGCTAGGACGCGTTGTTTACGAGTCATAACGACCTAAAGTTTTCTAACATGAAATTAGAGTTTTTGGGTTGAATAACAGTTTTGTTTCGACTCTGGGGTGCTGATCCCGAATTTCGCACCTTTTGCGCTAGGACGCGAATTTTACGAGTTTTAACGATTTCAAATTTTCTAACATGAAATTTGAGTTTTTGGGTTGAATAACAGTTTTGTTTTGACCCTGGTGTGGTGATCCCGAATTTCGCACCCTTTTGCGCTAGGACGCCAAGTTTACGAGTTTTAACGATTTAAAATTTTCTATGATGAAATTTGAGTTTTTGGGTTGAAAAACAGTTTTGTTTTGACCCTGGGGTGGTGATCCCGAATTTCGCACCTTTTGCGCTAGGACGCGAATTTTACGAGTTTAAAGATTTAAAATTTTCTAACATTAAATTTGAGTTTTTGGGCTGAAAACCAGTTTTGCTTTGACCCTGGTGTGGTGATCTCGAATTTCGCACCTTTTTGCGCTAGGACGCGTTGTTTACGAGTTATAACGACCTAAAGTTTTCTAACATGAAATTAGAGTTTTTGGGTTGAAAAACAGTTTTGTTTTGACTCTGGGGTGCTGATCCCGAATTTTGCACCTTTTGCGCTAGAACGCAAAGTTTACGAGTTTTAACGATTTAAAATTTTCTATGATGAAATGTGACTTTTTTTGTTGAAAAACAGTTTTGTTTTGACCCTGGTGTGGTGATCCCGAATTTCGCACCTTTTTGCGCTAGGACGCCAAGTTTCCGAGTTTTAACGATTTAAAATTTTCCATGATGAAATTTGAGTTTTTGGGTTAAAAACCAGTTTTGTTTTGACCCTGTAGTGGTGATCCCGAATTTCGCACCTTTTTGAGCTAGGACGCGAAGTTTACGAGTTTTAACGATTTAAAGTTTTCTAACATGAAATTTGCGTTTTTGGATTGAAAAACAGTTTTGTTTTGACTCTGGGATGCTGATCCCGAATTTCGCACCTTTTGCGCTAGGACGCGAATCTTACGAGTTTTAACGATTTAAAATTTTCTAACATGAAATTTGCGTTTTTGGATTGAAAAACAGTTTTGTTTTGACTCTGGGGTGCTGATCCCGAATTTCGCACCTTTTTGCGCTAGGACGCGAATTTTACGAGTTTTAACGATTTAAAATTTTCTAATATGAAATTAGAGTTTTTGGGTTGAAAAACAGTTTTGTTTTGACTCTGGGATGCTGATCCCGAATTTCGCACCTTTTGCGCTAGAACGCAAAGTTTACGAGTTTTAACGATTTAAAATTTTCTATGATGAAATGTGAGTTTTTTTGTTGAAAAACAGTTTTGTTTTGACCCTGGTGTGGTGATCCTGAATTTCGCACCTTTTTGCGCTAGGACGCCAAGTTTACGAGTTTTAACGATTTAAAATTTTCTATGATGAAATTTTAGTTTTTGGGTTAAAAACCAGTTTTGTTTTAACCCTGTAGTGGTGATCCCTAATTTCGCACCTTTTTGCGCTAGGACGCGAGTTTACGAGTTTTAACGATTTAAAGTTTTCTAACATGAAATTAGAGTTTTTGGGTTGAAAAACAGTTTTGTTTTGACCCTGGTGTGGTGATCCCGAATTTCGCACCTTTTTGCGCTAGGACGCGAATTTTACGAGTTTTAACGATTTAAAATTTTCTAACATGAAATTTGAGTTTTGTGTGGTGATCCCGAATTTCGCACCTTTTTGCGCTAGGACGCCAAGTTTACGAGTTTTAACGATTTAAAATTTTCTATGATGAAATTTGAGTTTTTGGGTTGAAAAACAGTTTTGTTTTGACTCTGGGGTGGTGATCCCGAATTTCGCACCTTTTGCGCTAGAACGCGAAGCTTACGAGTTTTAACGATTTAATATTTTCTACGATGAAATGTGACTTTTTTTGTTGAAAAACAGTTTTGTTTTGACCCTGGTGTGGTGATCCCGAATTTCGCACCTTTTTGCGCTAGGACGCGAAGCTTACGAATTTTAACGATTTAAAGTTTTCTAACATGAAATTAGAGTTTTTGGGTTGAATAACAGTTTTGTTTTGACTCTGGGGTGCTGATCCCGAATTTCGCACCTTTTTGCGCCAGGACGCGAAGTTTACGAGTTTTAACGATTTAAAATTTTCTATGATGAAATTTGAGTTTTTGGGTTGAAAAACAGTTTTGTTTTGACTCTGGGGTGGTGATCCCGAATTTCGCACCTTTTGCGCTAGGACGCGAATTTTACGAGTTTTAACGATTTACAATTTTCTAACATGAAATTTGAGTTTTTGGGCTGAAAAACAGTTTTGTTATGACCCTGGTATATTGATCCCGAATTTCGCACCTTTTTGCGCCAGGACGCGAAGTTTACGAGTTTTAACGATTTAAAATTTTCTATGATGAAATTAGAGTTTTTGGGTTGAAAAACAGTTTTGTTTTGACTCTGGGGTGCTGATCCCGAATTTCGCACCTTTTGCGCTAGGACGCGAATATTACGAGTTTTAACGATTTCAAATTTTCTAACATGAAATTTGAGTTTTTGGGCTGAAAAACAGTTTTGTTTTGACCCTGGTGTGGTGATCCCGAATTTCGCACCTTTTTGCGCTAGGACGCCAAGTTTACGAGTTTTAACGATTTAAAATTTTCTAACATGAAATTTGAGTTTTTGGGTTGAAAAACAGTTTTGTTTTGACTCTGGGGTGCTGATCCCGAATTTCGCACCTTTTTGCGCTAGGACGCGAAGTTTACGAGTTTTAACGATTTAAAATTTTCTATGATGAAATTTGAGTTTTCGGGTTGAAAAACAGTTTTGTTTTGACTCTGGGGTGCTGATGCCGAATTTCGCACCTTTTTGCGCTAGGACGCGAATTTTACGAGTTTTAACGATTTCAAATTTTCTAACATGAAATTTGAGTTTTTGGGTTGAATAACAGTTTTGTTTTGACCCTGGTGTGGTGATCCCGAATTTCGCACCTTTTTGCGCTAGGACGCGAATTTTACGAGTTTTAACGATTTAAAATTTTCTAACATGAAACTAGAGTTTTTGGGTTGAAAAACAGTTTTGTTTTGACTCTGGGGTGCTGATCCCGAATTTCGCACCTTTTTGCGCTAGGACGCGAATTTTACGAGTTTTAACGATTTAAAATTTTCTAACATGAAATTTGAGTTTTGTGTGGTGATGCCGAATTTCGCACCTGTTTGCGCTAGGTCGCCAAGTTTACGAGTTTTAACGATTTAAAATTTTCTATGATGAAATTTGAGTTTTCGGGTTGAAAAACAGTTTTGTTTTGACTCTGGGGTGCTGATCCCGAATTTCGCACCTTTTGCGCTAGGACGCGAATTTTACGAGTTTTAACGATTTCAAATTTTCTAACATGAAATTTGAGTTTTTGGGTTGAAAAACAGTTTTGTTTTGACCCTGTAGTGGTGATCCCGAATTTCGCACCTTTTTGCGCTAGGACGCGAAGTTTACGAGTTTTAACGATTTAAAATTTTCTATGATGAAATTTGAGTTTTCGGGTTGAAAAACAGTTTTGTTTTGACTTTGGGGTGCTGATGCCGAATTTCGCACCTTTTTGCGCTAGGACGCGAATTTTACGAGTTTTAACGATTTCAAATTTTCTAACATGAAATTTGAATTTTTGGGTTGAATAACAGTTTTGTTTTGACCCTGGTGTGGTGATCCCGAATTTCGCACCTTTTTGCGCTAGGACGCGAATTTTACGAGTTTTAACGATTTAAAATTTTCTAACATGAAATTTGCGTTTTTGGATTGAAAAACAGTTTTGTTTTGACTCTGGGGTGCTGATCCCGAATTTCGCACCTTTTTGCGCTAGGACGCGAATTTTACGAGTTTTAACGATTTAAAATTTTCTAACATGAAATTAGAGTTTTTGGGTTGAAAAACAGTTTTGTTTTGACTCTGGGATGCTGATCCCGAATTTCGCACCTTTTGCGCTAGAACGCAAAGTTTACGAGTTTTAACGATTTAAAATTTTCTATGATGAAATGTGAGTTTTTTTGTTGAAAAACAGTTTTGTTTTGACCCTGGTGTGGTGATCCTGAATTTCGCACCTTTTTGCGCTAGGACGCCAAGTTTACGAGTTTTAACGATTTAAAATTTTCTATGATGAAATTTTAGTTTTTGGGTTAAAAACCAGTTTTGTTTTAACCCTGTAGTGGTGATCCCTAATTTCGCACCTTTTTGCGCTAGGACGCGAAGTTTACGAGTTTTAACGATTTAAAGTTTTCTAACATGAAATTAGAGTTTTTGGGTTGAAAAACAGTTTTGTTTTGACCCTGGTGTGGTGATCCCGAATTTCGCACCTTTTGCGCTAGGACGCGAATTTTACGAGTTTTAACGATTTAAAATTTTCTATGATGAAATTTGAGTTTTTGGGTTGAAAAACAGTTTTGTTTTGACTCTGGGGTGGTGATCCCTAATTTCGCACCTTTTGCGCTAGAACGCGAAGCTTACGAGTTTTAACGATCTAATATTTTCTACGATGAAATGTGACTTTTTTTTTTGAAAAACAGTTTTGTTTTGACCCTGGTGTGGTGATCCCGAATTTCGCACCTTTTTGCGCTAGGACGCGAAGCTTACGAATTTTAACGATTTAAAGTTTTCTAACATGAAATTAGAGTTTTTGGGTTGAATAACAGTTTTGTTTTGACTCTGGGGTGCTGATCCCAAATTTCGCACCTTTTTGCGCTAGGACGCGAAGTTTACGAGTTTTAACGATTTAAAATTTTCTATGATGAAATTTGAGTTTTCGGGTTGAAAAACAGTTTTGTTTTGACTCTGGGGTGCTGATCCCGAATTTCGCACCTTTTGCGCTAGGACGCGAATTTTACGAGTTTTAACGATTTCAAATTTTCTAACATGAAATTTGAGTTTTTGATTTGAAAAACAGTTTTGTTTTGACCCTGTAGTGGTGATCCCGAATTTCGCACCTTTTTGCGCTAGGACGCCAAGCTTACGAGTTTTAACGATTTAAAATTTTCTATGATGAAATTTGAGTTTTCGGGTTGAAAAACAGTTTTGTTTTGACTCTGGGGTGCTGATCCCGAATTTCGCACCTTTTTGCGCTAGGACGCGAATTTTACGAGTTTTAACGATTTAAAATTTTCTAACATGAAATTAGAGTTTTTGGGTTGAAAAACAGTTTTGTTTTGACTCTGGGATGCTGATCCCGAATTTCGCACCTTTTGCGCTAGAACGCAAAGTTTACGAGTTTTAACGATTTAAAATTTTCTATGATGAAATGTGAGTTTTTTTGTTGAAAAACAGTTTTGTTTTGACCCTGGTGTGGTGATTCTGAATTTCGCACCTTTTTGCGCTAGGACGCCAAGTTTACGAGTTTTAACGATTTAAAATTTTCTAACATGAAATTTGAGTTTTGTGTGGTGATGCCGAATTTCGCACCTGTTTGCGCTAGGTCGCCATGTTTACGAGTTTTAACGATTTAAAATTTTCTATGATGAAATTTGAGTTTTCGGGTTGAAAAACAGTTTTGTTTTGACTCTGGGGTGCTGATCCCGAATTTCGCACCTTTTGCGCTAGGACGCGAATTTTACGAGTTTTAACGATTTCAAATTTTCTAACATGAAATTTGAGTTTTTGGGTTGAAAAACAGTTTTGTTTTGACCCTGTAGTGGAGATCCCGAATTTCGCACCTTTTTGCGCTAGGACGCGAAGTTTACGAGTTTTAACGATTTAAAATTTTCTATGATGAAATTTGAGTTTTCGGGTTGAAAAACAGTTTTGTTTTGACTCTGGGGTGCTGATGCCGAATTTCGCACCTTTTTGCGCTAGGACGCGAATTTTACGAGTTTTAACGATTTCAAATTTTCTAACATGAAATTTGAGTTTTTGGGTTGAATAACAGTTTTGTTTTGACCCTGGTGTGGTGATCCCGAATTTCGCACCTTTTTGCGCTAGGACGCGAATTTTACGAGTTTTAACGATTTAAAATTTTCTAACATGAAATTTGCGTTTTTGGATTGAAAAACAGTTTTGTTTTGACTCTGGGGTGCTGATCCCGAATTTCGCACCTTTTTGCGCTAGGACGCGAATTTTACGAGTTTTAACGATTTCAAATTTTCTAACATGAAATTAGAGTTTTTGGGTTGAAAAACAGTTTTGTTTTGACTCTGGGATGCTGATCCCGAATTTCGCACCTTTTGCGCTAGAACGCAAAGTTTACGAGTTTTAACGATTTAAAATTTTCTATGATGAAATTTGAGTTTTTGGGTTGAAAAACAGTTTTGTTTTGACTCTGGGGTGGTGATCCCGAATTTCGCACCTTTTGCGCTAGGACGCGAATTTTACGAGTTTTAACGATTTACAATTTTCTAACATGAAATTTGAGTTTTTGGGCTGAAAAACAGTTTTGTTATGACCCTGGTATGGTGATCCCGAATTTCGCACCTTTTTGCGCCAGGACGCGAAGTTTACGAGTTTTAACGATTTAAAATTTTCTATGATGAAATTAGAGTTTTTGGGTTGAAAAACAGTTTTGTTTTGACTCTGGGGTGCTGATCCCGAATTTCGCAAATTTTGCGCTAGGACGCGAATATTACGAGTTTTAACGATTTCAAATTTTCTATGATGAAATTTGAGTTTTCGGGTTGAAAAACAGTTTTGTTTTGACCCTGGTGTGGTGATCCCGAATTTCGCACCTTTTGCGCTAGGACGCGAATTTTACGAGTTTTAACGATTTAAAATTTTCTATGATGAAATTTGAGTTTTTGGGTTGAAAAACAGTTTTGTTTTGACTCTGGGGTGGTGATCCCGAATTTCGCACCTTTTGCGCTAGAACGCGAAGCTTACGAGTTTTAACGATTTAATATTTTCTACGATGAAATGTGACTTTTTTTGTTGAAAAACAGTTTTGTTTTGACCCTGGTGTGGTGATCCCGAATTTCGCACCTTTTTGCGCTAGGACGCAAAGCTTACGAATTTTAACGATTTAAAGTTTTCTAACATGAAATTAGAGTTTTTGGGTTGAATAACAGTTTTGTTTTGACTCTGGGGTGCTGATCCCGAATTTCGCACCTTTTTGCGCCAGGACGCGAAGTTTACGAGTTTTAACGATTTAAAATTTTCTATGATGAAATTTGAGTTTTTGGGTTGAAAAACAGTTTTGTTTTGACTCTGGGGTGGTGATCCCGAATTTCGCACCTTTTGCGCTAGGACGCGAATTTTACGAGTTTTAACGATTTACAATTTTCTAACATGAAATTTGAGTTTTTGGGCTGAAAAACAGTTTTGTTATGACCCTGGTATGGTGATCCCGAATTTCGCACCTTTTTGTGCCAGGACGCGAAGTTTACGAGTTTTAACGATTTAAAATTTTCTATGATGAAATTAGAGTTTTTGGGTTGAAAAACAGTTTTGTTTTGACTCTGGGGTGCTGATCCCGAATTTCGCACCTTTTGCGCTAGGACGCGAATATTACGAGTTTTAACGATTTCAAATTTTCTATGATGAAATTTGAGTTTTCGGGTTGAAAAACAGTTTTGTTTTGACTCTGGGGTGCTGATCCCGAATTTCGCACCTTTTGCGCTAGGACGCGAATTTTACGAGTTTTAACGATTTCAAATTTTCTAACATGAAATTTGAGTTTTTGGGTTGAAAAACAGTTTTGTTTTGACCCTGTAGTGGTGATCCCGAATTTCGCACCTTTTTGCGCTAGGACGCCAAGTTTACGAGTTTTAACGATTTAAAATTTTCTATGATGAAATTTGAGTTTTCGGGTTGAAAAACAGTTTTGTTTTGACTCTGGGGTGCTGATCCCGAATTTCGCACCTTTTTGCGCTAGGACGCGAATTTTACGAGTTTTAACGATTTAAAATTTTCTAACATGAAATTAGAGTTTTTGGGTTGAAAAACAGTTTTGTTTTGACTCTGGGATGCTGATCCCGAATTTCGCACCTTTTGCGCTAGAACGCAAAGTTTACGAGTTTTAACGATTTAAAATTTTCTATGCTGAAATGTGCGTTTTTTTGTTGAAAAACAGTTTTGTTTTGACCCTGGTGTGGTGATCCTGAATTTCGCACCTTTTTGCGCTAGGACGCCAAGTTTACGAGTTTTAACGATTTAAAATTTTCTAACATGAAATTTGAGTTTTGTGTGGTGATGCCGAATTTCGCACCTGTTTGCGCTAGGTCGCCATGTTTACGAGTTTTAACGATTTAAAATTTTCTATGATGAAATTTGAGTTTTCGGGTTGAAAAACAGTTTTGTTTTGACTCTGGGGTGCTGATCCCGAGTTTCGCACCTTTTGCGCTAGGACGCGAATTTTACGAGTTTTAACGATTTCAAATTTTCTAACATGAAATTTGAGTTTTTGGGTTGAAAAACAGTTTTGTTTTGACCCTGTAGTGGAGATCCCGAATTTCGCACCTTTTTGCGCTAGGACGCGAAGTTTACGAGTTTTAACGATTTAAAATTTTCTATGATGAAATTTGAGTTTTCGGGTTGAAAAACAGTTTTGTTTTGACTCTGGGGTGCTGATGCCGAATTTCGCACCTTTTTGCGCTAGGACGCGAATTTTACGAGTTTTAACGATTTCAAATTTTCTAACATGAAATTTGAGTTTTTGGGTTGAATAACAGTTTTGTTTTGACCCTGGTGTGGTGATCCCGAATTTCGCACCTTTTTGCGCTAGGACGCGAATTTTACGAGTTTTAACGATTTAAAATTTTCTAACATGAAATTTGCGTTTTTGGATTGAAAAACAGATTTGTTTTGACTCTGGGGTGCTGATCCCGAATTTCGCACCTTTTTGCGCTAGGACGCGAATTTTACGAGTTTTAACGATTTCAAATTTTCTAACATGAAATTAGAGTTTTTGGGTTGAAAAACAGTTTTGTTTTGACTCTGGAATGCTGATCCCGAATTTCGCACCTTTTGCGCTAGAACGCAAAGTTTACGAGTTTTAACGATTTAAAATTTTCTATGATGAAATGTGAGTTTTTTTGTTGAAGAACAGTTTTGTTTTGACCCTGGTGTGGTGATCCTGAATTTCGCACCTTTTTGCGCTAGGACGCCAAGTTTACGAGTTTTAACGATTTAAAATTTTCTATGATGAAATTTTAGTTTTTGGGTTAAAAACCAGTTTTATTTTAACCCTGTAGTGGTGATCCCTAATTTCGCACCTTTTTGCGCTACTACGCGAAGTTTACGAGTTTTAACGATTTAAAGTTTTCTAACATGAAATTAGAGTTTTTGGGTTGAAAAACAGTTTTGTTTTGACCCTGGTGTGGTGATCCCGAATTTCGCACCTTTTGCGCTAGGACGCGAATTTTACGAGTTTTAACGATTTAAAATTTTCTGTGATGAAATTTGAGTTTTTGGGTTGAAAAACAGTTTTGTTTTGACTCTGGGGTGGTGATCCCGAATTTCGCACCTTTTGCGCTAGAACGCGAAGCTTACGAGTTTTAACGATTTAATATTTTCTACGATGAAATGTGACTTTTTTTGTTGAAAAACAGTTTTGTTTTGACCCTGGTGTGGTGATCCCGAATTTCGCACCTTTTTGCGCTAGGACGCGAAGCTTACGAATTTTAACGATTTAAAGTTTTCTAACATGAAATTAGAGTTTTTGGGTTGAATAACAGTTTTGTTTTGACTCTGGGGTGCTGATCCCGAATTTCGCACCTTTTTGCGCTAGGACGCCAAGTTTACGAGTTTTAACGATTTAAAATTTTCTATGATGAAATTTGAGTTTTTGGGTTGAAAAACAGTTTTGTTTTGACTCTGGGGTGGTGATCCCGAATTTCGCACCTTTTGCGCTAGGACGCGAATTTTACGAGTTTTAACGATTTACAATTTCTAACATGAAATTTGAGTTTTTGGGCTGAAAAACAGTTTTGTTATGACCCTGGTATGGTGATCCCGAATTTCGCACCTTTTTGCGCCAGGACGCGAAGTTTACGAGTTTTAACGATTTAAAATTTTCTATGATGAAATTAGAGTTTTTGGGTTGAAAAACAGTTTTGTTTTGACTCTGGGGTGCTGATCCCGAATTTCGCACCTTTTGCGCTAGGACGCGAATATTACGAGTTTTAACGATTTACAATTTTCTAACATGAAATTTGAGTTTTTGGGCTGAAAAACAGTTTTGTTTTGACCCTGGTGTGGTGATCCCGAATTTCGCACCTTTTTGCGCTAGGACGCCAAGTTTACGAGTTTTAACGATTTAAAATTTTCTAACATGAAATTAGAGTTTTTGGGTTGAAAAACAGTTTTGTTTTGACTCTGGGGTGCTGATCCCGAATTTCGCACCTTTTGCGCTAGGACGCGAATTTTACGAGTTTTAACGATTTCAAATTTTCTAACATGAAATTCGAGTTTTTGGGTTGAAAAACAGTTTTGTTTTGACCCTGTAGTGGTGATCCCGAATTTCGCACCTTTTTGCGCTAGGACGCGAAGTTTACGAGTTTTAACGATTTAAAATTTTCTATGATGAAATTTGAGTTTTCGGGTTGAAAAACAGTTTTGTTTTGACTCTGGGGTGCTGATGCCGAATTTCGCACCTTTTTGCGCTAGGACGCGAATTTTACGAGTTTTAACGATTTCAAATTTTCTAACATGAAATTTGAGTTTTTGGGTTGAATAACAGTTTTGTTTTGACCCTGGTGTGGTGATCCCGAATTTCGCACCTTTTTGCGCTAGGACGCGAATTTTACGAGTTTTAACGATTTAAAATTTTCTAACATGAAACTAGAGTTTTTGGGTTGAAAAACAGTTTTGTTTTGACTCTGGGGTGCTGATCCCGAATTTCGCACCTTTTTGCGCTAGGACGCGAATTTTACGAGTTTTAACGATTTAAAATTTTCTAACGTGAAATTTGAGTTTTGTGTGGTGATGCCGAATTTCGCACCTGTTTGCGCTAGGTCGCCAAGTTTACGAGTTTTAACGATTTAAAATTTTCTATGATGAAATTTGAGTTTTCGGGTTGAAAAACAGTTTTGTTTTGACTCTGGGGTGCTGATCCCGAATTTCGCACCTTTTTGCGCTAGGACGCGAATTTTACGAGTTTTAACGATTTAAAATTTTCTAACATGAAATTTGAGTTTTGTGTGGTGATCCCGAATTTCGCACCTTTTTGCGCTAGGACGCGAAGCTTACGAGTTTTAACGATTTAAAGTTTTCTAACATGAAATTAGAGTTTTTGGGTTGAAAAACAGTTTTGTTTTGACCCTGGGGTGGTGATCCCGAATTTCGCACCTTTTTGCGCTAGGACGCGAAGTTTACGAGTTTTAACGATTTAAAATTTTCTATGATGAAATTTGAGTTTTTGGGTTGAATAACAGTTTTGTTTTGACCCTGGTGTGGTGATCCCGAATTTCGCACCTTTTTGCGCTAGGACGCGAATTTTACGAGTTTTAACGATTTCAAATTTTCTAACATGAAATTAGAGTTTTTGGGTTGAAAAACAGTTTTGTTTTGACCCTGGGGTGGTGATCCCGAATTTCGCACCTTTTTGCGCTAGGACGCGAAGTTTACGAGTTTTAACGATTTAAAATTTTCTATGATGAAATTTGAGTTTTTGGGTTGAATAACAGTTTTGTTTTGACCCTGGTGTGGTGATCCCGAATTTCGCACCTTTTTGCGCTAGGACGCGAATTTTACGAGTTTTAACGATTTAAAATTTTCTAACATGAAACTAGAGTTTTTGGGTTGAAAAACAGTTTTGTTTTGACTCTGGGGTGCTGATCCCGAATTTCGCACCTTTTTGCGCTAGGACGCGAATTTTACGAGTTTTAACGATTTAAAATTTTCTAACATGAAATTAGAGTTTTTGGGTTGAAAAACAGTTTTGTTTTGACTCTGGGATGCTGATCCCGAATTTCGCACCTTTTGCGCTAGAACGCAAAGTTTACGAGTTTTAACGATTTAAAATTTTCTATGCTGAAATGTGCGTTTTTTTGTTGCAAAACAGTTTTGTTTTGACCCTGGTGTGGTGATCCTGAATTTCGCACCTTTTTGCGCTAGGACGCCAAGTTTACGAGTTTTAACGATTTAAAATTTTCTAACATGAAATTTGAGTTTTGTGTGGTGATGCCGAATTTCGCACCTGTTTGCGCTAGGTCGCCATGTTTACGAGTTTTAACGATTTAAAATTTTCTATGATGAAATTTGAGTTTTCGGGTTGAAAAACAGTTTTGTTTTGACTCTGGGGTGCTGATCCCGAATTTCGCACCTTTTGCGCTAGGACGCGAATTTTACGAGTTTTAACGATTTCAAATTTTCTAACATGAAATTTGAGTTTTTGGGTTGAAAAACAGTTTTGTTTTGACCCTGTAGTGGAGATCCCGAATTTCGCACCTTTTTGCGCTAGGACGCGAAGTTTACGAGTTTTAACGATTTAAAATTTTCTATGATGAAATTTGAGTTTTCGGGTTGAAAAACAGTTTTGTTTTGACTCTGGGGTGCTGATGCCGAATTTCGCACCTTTTTGCGCTAGGACTCGAATTTTACGAGTTTTAACGATTTCAAATTTTCTAACATGAAATTTGAGTTTTTGGGTTGAATAACAGTTTTGTTTTGACCCTGGTGTGGTGATCCCGAATTTCGCACCTTTTTGCGCTAGGACGCGAATTTTACGAGTTTTAACGATTTAAAATTTTCTAACATGAAATTTGCGTTTTTGGATTGAAAAACAGATTTGTTTTGACTCTGGGGTGCTGATCCCGAATTTCGCACCTTTTTGCGCTAGGACGCGAATTTTACGAGTTTTAACGATTTCAAATTTTCTAACATGAAATTAGAGTTTTTGGGTTGAAAAACAGTTTTGTTTTGACGCTGGGATGCTGATCCCGAATTTCGCACCTTTTGCGCTAGAACGCAAAGTTTACGAGTTTTAACGATTTAAAATTTTCTATGATGAAATGTGAGTTTTTTTGTTGAAGAACAGTTTTGTTTTGACCCTGGTGTGGTGATCCTGAATTTCGCGCCTTTTTGCGCTAGGACGCCAAGTTTACGAGTTTTAACGATTTAAAATTTTCTATGATGAAATTTTAGTTTTTGGGTTAAAAACCAGTTTTGTTTTAACCCTGTAGTGGTGATCCCTAATTTCGCACCTTTTTGCGCCTAGAACGCGAAGTTTACGAGTTTTAACGATTTAAAGTTTTCTAACATGAAATTAGAGTTTTTGGGTTGAAAAACAGTTTTGTTTTGACCCTGGTGTGGTGATCCCGAATTTCGCACCTTTTGCGCTAGGACGCGAATTTTACGAGTTTTAACGATTTAAAATTTTCTATGATGAAATTTGAGTTTTTGGGTTGAAAAACAGTTTTGTTTTGACTCTGGGGTGGTGATCCCGAATTTCGCACCTTTTGCGCTAGAACGCGAAGCTTACGAGTTTTAACGATTTAATATTTTCTACGATGAAATGTGACTTTTTTTGTTGAAAAACAGTTTTGTTTTGACCCTGGTGTGGTGATCCCGAATTTCGCACCTTTTTGCGCTAGGACGCGAAGCTTACGAATTTTAACGATTTAAAGTTTTCTAACATGAAATTAGAGTTTTTGGGTTGAATAACAGTTTTGTTTTGACTCTGGGGTGCTGATCCCGAATTTCGCACCTTTTTGCGCTAGGACGCCAAGTTTACGAGTTTTAACGATTTAAAATTTTCTATGATGAAATTTGAGTTTTTGGGTTGAAAAACAGTTTTGTTTTGACTCTGGGGTGGTGATCCCGAATTTCGCACCTTTTGCGCTAGGACGCGAATTTTACGAGTTTTAACGATTTACAATTTCTAACATGAAATTTGAGTTTTTGGGCTGAAAAACAGTTTTGTTATGACCCTGGTATGGTGATCCCGAATTTCGCACCTTTTTGCGCCAGGACGCGAAGTTTACGAGTTTTAACGATTTAAAATTTTCTATGATGAAATTAGAGTTTTTGGGTTGAAAAACAGTTTTGTTTTGACTCTGGGGTGCTGATCCCGAATTTCGCACCTTTTGCGCTAGGACGCGAATATTACGAGTTTTAACGATTTACAATTTTCTAACATGAAATTTGAGTTTTTGGGCTGAAAAACAGTTTTGTTTTGACCCTGGTGTGGTGATCCCGAATTTCGCACCTTTTTGCGCTAGGACGCCAAGTTTACGAGTTTTAACGATTTAAAATTTTCTAACATGAAATTAGAGTTTTTGGGTTGAAAAACAGTTTTGTTTTGACTCTGGGGTGCTGATCCCGAATTTCGCACCTTTTGCGCTAGGACGCGAATTTTACGAGTTTTAACGATTTCAAATTTTCTAACATGAAATTTGAGTTTTTGGGTTGAAAAACAGTTTTGTTTTGACCCTGTAGTGGTGATCCCGAATTTCGCACCTTTTTGCGCTAGGACGCGAAGTTTACGAGTTTTAACGATTTAAAATTTTCTATGATGAAATTTGAGTTTTCGGGTTGAAAAACAGTTTTGTTTTGACTCTGGGGTGCTGATGCCGAATTTCGCACCTTTTTGCGCTAGGACGCGAATTTTACGAGTTTTAACGATTTCAAATTTTCTAACATGAAATTTGAGTTTTTGGGTTGAATAACAGTTTTGTTTTGACCCTGGTGTGGTGATCCCGAATTTCGCACCTTTTTGCGCTAGGACGCGAATTTTACGAGTTTTAACGATTTAAAATTTTCTAACATGAAACTAGAGTTTTTGGGTTGAAAAACAGTTTTGTTTTGACTCTGGGGTGCTGATCCCGAATTTCGCACCTTTTTGCGCTAGGACGCGAATTTTACGAGTTTTAACGATTTAAAATTTTCTAACGTGAAATTTGAGTTTTGTGTGGTGATGCCGAATTTCGCACCTGTTTGCGCTAGGTCGCCAAGTTTACGAGTTTTAACGATTTAAAATTTTCTATGATGAAATTTGAGTTTTCGGGTTGAAAAACAGTTTTGTTTTGACTCTGGGGTGCTGATCCCGAATTTCGCACCTTTTTGCGCTAGGACGCGAATTTTACGAGTTTTAACGATTTAAAATTTTCTAACATGAAATTTGAGTTTTGTGTGGTGATCCCGAATTTCGCACCTTTTTGCGCTAGGACGCGAAGCTTACGAGTTTTAACGATTTAAAGTTTTCTAACATGAAATTAGAGTTTTTGGGTTGAAAAACAGTTTTGTTTTGACCCTGGGGTGGTGATCCCGAATTTCGCACCTTTTTGCGCTAGGACGCGAATTTTAGGAGTTTTAACGATTTAAAATTTTCTATGATGAAATTTGAGTTTTTGGGTTGAATAACAGTTTTGTTTTGACCCTGGTGTGGTGATCCCGAATTTCGCACCTTTTTGCGCTAGGACGCGAATTTTACGAGTTTTAACGATTTAAAATTTTCTAACATGAAATTTGAGTTTTTGGGTTTAAAAACAGTTTTGTTTTGAGCCTGTAGTGGTGATCCCGAATTTCGCACCTTTTTGCGCTAGGACGCGAATTTTACGAGTTTTAACGATTTAAAATTTTCTAACATGAAACTAGAGTTTTTGGGTTGAAAAACAGTTTTGTTTTGACTCTGGGGTGCTGATCCCGAATTTCGCACCATTTTGCGCTAGGACGCGAATTTTACGTGTTTTAACGATTTAAAATTTTCTAACATGAAATTTGAGTTTTGTGTGGTGATCCCGAATTTCGCACCTTTTTGCGCTAGGGCGCCAAGTTTACGAGTTTTAACGATTTAAAGTTTTCTAACATGAAATTAGAGTTTTTGTGTTGAAAAACAGTTTTGTTTTGACCCTGTAATGGTGATCCCGAATTTCGCACCTTTTTGCGCTAGGACGCGAATCTTAGGAGTTTTAACGATTTAAAATTTCCTATGATGAAATTTGAGTGTTCGGGTTGAAAAACAGTTTTGTTTTGACTCTGGGGTGCTGATCCCGAATTTCGCACCTTTTGCGCTAGGACGCGAATTTTACGAGTTTTAACGATTTCAAATTTTCTAACATGAAATTTGAGTTTTTGGGTTGAAAAACAGTTTTGTTTTGACCCTGTAGTGGTGATCCCGAATTTCGCACCTTTTTGCGCTAGGACGCGAAGTTTACGAGTTTTAACGATTTAAAATTTTCTATGATGAAATTTGAGTTTTCGGGTTGAAAAACAGTTTTGTTTTGACTCTGGGGTGCTGATGCCGAATTTCGCACCTTTTTGCGCTAGGACGCGAATTTTACGAGTTTTAACGATTTCAAATTTTCTAACATGAAATTTGAGTTTTTGGGTTGAATAACAGTTTTGTTTTGACCCTGGTGTGGTGATCCCGAATTTCGCACCTTTTTGCGCTAGGACGCGAATTTTACGAGTTTTAACGATTTAAAATTTTCTAACATGAAACTAGAGTTTTTGGGTTGAAAAACAGTTTTGTTTTGACTCTGGGGTGCTGATCCCGAATTTCGCACCTTTTTGCGCTAGGACGCGAATTTTACGAGCTTTAACGATTTAAAATTTTCTAACGTGAAATTTGAGTTTTGTGTGGTGATGCCGAATTTCGCACCTGTTTGCGCTAGGTCGCCAAGTTTACGAGTTTTAACGATTTAAAATTTTCTATGATGAAATTTGAGTTTTCGGGTTGAAAAACAGTTTTGTTTTGACTCTGGGGTGCTGATCCCGAATTTCGCACCTTTTTGCGCTAGGACGCGAATTTTACGAGTTTTAACGATTTAAAATTTTCTAACATGAAATTTGAGTTTTGTGTGGTGATCCCGAATTTCGCACCTTTTTGCGCTAGGACGCGAAGCTTACGAGTTTTAACGATTTAAAGTTTTCTAACATGAAATTAGAGTTTTTGGGTTGAAAAACAGTTTTGTTTTGACCCTGGGGTGGTGATCCCGAATTTCGCACCTTTTTGCGCTAGGACGCGAATTTTAGGAGTTTTAACGATTTAAAATTTTCTATGATGAAATTTGAGTTTTTGGGTTGAATAACAGTTTTGTTTTGACCCTGGTGTGGTGATCCCGAATTTCGCACCTTTTTGCGCTAGGACGCGAATTTTACGAGTTTTAACGATTTCAAATTTTCTAACATGAAATTTGAGTTTTTGGGTTTAAAAACAGTTTTGTTTTGAGCCTGTAGTGGTGATCCCGAATTTCGCACCTTTTTGCGCTAGGACGCGAATTTTACGAGTTTTAACGATTTAAAATTTTCTAACATGAAACTAGAGTTTTTGGGTTGAAAAACAGTTTTGTTTTGACTCTGGGGTGCTGATCCCGAATTTCGCACCATTTTGCGCTAGGACGCGAATTTTACGAGTTTTAACGATTTAAAATTTTCTAACATGAAATTTGAGTTTTGTGTGGTGATCCCGAATTTCGCACCTTTTTGCGCTAGGGCGCCAAGTTTACGAGTTTTAACGATTTAAAGTTTTCTAACATGAAATTAGAGTTTTTGTGTTGAAAAACAGTTTTGTTTTGACCCTGTAATGGTGATCCCGAATTTCGCACCTTTTTGCGCTAGGACGCGAATCTTAGGAGTTTTAACGATTTAAAATTTCCTATGATGAAATTTGAGTGTTCGGGTTGAAAAACAGTTTTGTTTTGACTCTGGGGTGCTGATCCCGAATTTCGCACCTTTTTGCGCTAGGACGCGAATTTTACGAGTTTTAACGATTTAAAATTTTCTAACATGAAATTTGAGTTTTGTGTGGTGATCCCGAATTTCGCACCCTTTTGCGCTAGGACGCCAAGTTTACGAGTTTTAACGATTTAAAGTTTTCTAACATGAAATTAGAGTTTTTGGGTTGAAAAACAGTTTTGCTTTGACCCTTGTGTGGTGATGCCGAATTTCGCACCTGTTTGCGCTAGGACGCCAAGTTTACGAGTCTTAACGATTTAAAATGTTCTATGATGAAATTTGAGTTTTCGGGTTGAAAAACAATTTTGTTTTGACTCTATGGTGCTGATCCCGAATTTCGCACCTTTTTGCGCTAGGACGCGAATTTTACGAGTTTTAACGATTTAAAATTTTCTAACATGAAATTTGAGTTTTGTGTGGTGATCCCGAATTTCGCACCTTTTTGCGCTAGGACGCCAAGTTTACGAGTTTTAACGATTTAAAATTTTCTATGATGAAATTTGAGTTTTCGGGTTGAAAAACAGTTTTGTTTTGACTCTGGGGTGCTGATCCCGAATTTCGCACCTTTTTGCGCTAGGACGCGAATTTTACGAGTTTTAACGATTTAAAATTTTCTAACATGAAATTTGAGTTTTGTGTGGTGATCCCGAATTTCGCACCTTTTTGCGCTAGGACGCGAAGTTTACGAGTTTTAACGATTTAAAGTTTTCTAACATGAAATTAGAGTTTTTGGGTTGAAAAACAGTTTTGTTTTGACCCTGGGGTGGTGATCCCGAATTTCGCACATTTTTGCGCTAGGACGCGAATTTTAGGAGTTTTAACGATTTAAAATTTTCTATGATGAAATTTGAGTTTTTGGGTTGAATAACAGTTTTGTTTTGACCCTGGTGTGGTGATCCCGAATTTCGCACCTTTTTGCGCTAGGACGCGAATTTTACGAGTTTTAACGATTTAAAATTTTCTAACATGAAATTTGAGTTTTGTGTGGTGATCCCGAATTTCGCACCCTTTTGCGCTAGGACGCCAAGTTTACGAGTTTTAACGATTTAAAGTTTTCTAACATGAAATTAGAGTTTTTGGGTTGAAAAACAGTTTTGCTTTGACCCTTGTGTGGTGATGCCGAATTTCGCACCTGTTTGTGCTAGGACGCCAAGTTTACGAGTCTTAACGATTTAAAATTTTCTATGATGAAATTTGAGTTTTCGGGTTGAAAAACAATTTTCTTTTGACTCTATGGCGCTGATCCCGAATTTCGCACCTTTTTGCGCTAGGACGCGAATTTTACGAGTTTTAACGATTTAAAATTTTCTAACATGAAATTTGAGTTTTGTGTGGTGATCCCGAATTTCGCACCTTTTTGCGCTAGGACGCCAAGCTTACGAGTTTTAACGATTTAAAGTTTTCTAACATGAAATTAGAGTTTTTGGGTTGAAAAACAGTTTTGTTTTGACCCTGTAATGGTGATCCCGAATTTCGCACCTTTTTGCGCTAGGACGCGAATTTTAGGAGTTTTAACGATTTAAAATTTTCTATGATGAAATTTGAGTTTTTGGGTTGAATGACAGTTTTGTTTTGACCCTGGTGTGGTGATCCCGAATTTCGCACCTTTTTGCGCTAGGACGCGAATTTTACGAGTTTTAACGATTTAAAATTTTCTAACATGAAACTAGAGTTTTTGGGTTGAAAAACAGTTTTGTTTTGACTCTGGAGTGCTGATCCCGAATTTCGCACCTTTTTGCGCTAGGACGCGAATTTTACGAGTTTTAACGATTTAAAATTTTCTAACATGAAATTTGAGTTTTGTGTGGTGATCCCGAATTTCGCACCTTTTTGCGCTAGGACGCCAAGTTTACGAGTTTTAACGATTTCAAATTTTCTAACATGAAATTTGAGTTTTTGGGTTGAATAACAGTTTTGTTTTGACCCTGGTGTGGTGATCCCGAATTTCGCACCTTTTTGCGCTAGGACGCGAATTTTACGAGTTTTAACGATTTAAAATTTTCTAACATGAAACTAGAGTTTTTGGGTTGAAAAACAGTTTTGTTTTGACTCTGGGGTGCTGATCCCGAATTTCGCACCTTTTTGCGCTAGGACGCGAATTTTACGAGTTTTAACGATTTAAAATTTTCTAACATGAAATTTGAGTTTTGTGTGGTGATCCCGAATTTCGCACCTTTTTGCGCTAGGACGCCAAGTTTACGAGTTTTAACGATTTCAAATTTTCTAACATGAAATTTGAGTTTTTGGATTGAATAACAGTTTTGTTTTGACCCTGGTGTGGTGATCCCGAATTTCGCACCTTTTTGCGCTAGGACGCGAATTTTAGGAGTTTTAACGATTTAAAATTTTCTAACATGAAACTAGAGTTTTTGGGTTGAAAAACAGTTTTGTTTTGACTCTGGGGTGCTGATCCCGAATTTCGCACCTTTTTGCGCTAGGACGCGAATTTTACGAGTTTTAACGATTTAAAATTTTCTAACATGAAATTTGAGTTTTGTGTGGTGATGCCAAATTTCGCACCTGTTTGCGCTAGGTCGCCAAGTTTACGAGTTTTAACGATTTAAAATTTTCTATGATGAAATTTGAGTTTTCGGGTTGAAAAACAGTTTTGTTTTGACTCTGGGGTGGTGATCCCGAATTTCGCACCTTTTTGCGCTAGGACGCGAATTTTAGGAGTTTTAACGATTTAAAATTTTCTATGATGAAATTTGAGTTTTGTGTGGTGATCCCAAATTTCGCACCTTTTTGCGCTAGGACGCCAAGTTTACGAGTTTTAACGATTTAAAGTTTTCTAACATGAAATTAGAGTTTTTGGGTTGAAAAACAGTTTTGTTTTGACCCTGGGGTGGTGATCCCGAATTTCGCACCTTTTTGCGCTAGGACGCGAATTTTAGGAGTTTTAACGATTTAAAATTTTCTATGATGAAATTTGAGTTTTTGGGTTGAATAACAGTTTTGTTTTGACCCTGGTGTGGTGATCCCGAATTTCGCACCTTTTTGCGCTAGGACGCGAATTTTACGAGTTTTAACGATTTAAAATTTTCTAACATGAAATTTGAGTTTTTGGGTTTAAAAACAGTTTTGTTTTGAGCCTGTAGTGGTGATCCCGAATTTCGCACCTTTTTGCGCTAGGACGCGAATTTTACGAGTTTTAACGATTTAAAATTTTCTAACATGAAACTAGAGTTTTTGGGTTGAAAAACAGTTTTGTTTTGACTCTGGGGTGCTGATCCCGAATTTCGCACCTTTTTGCGCTAGGACGCGAATTTTACGAGTTTTAACGATTTAAAATTTTCTAACATGAAATTTGAGTTTGGTGTGGTGATCCCGAATTTCGCACCTTTTTGCGCTAGGGCGCCAAGTTTACGAGTTTTAACGATTTAAAGTTTTCTAACATGAAATTAGAGTTTTTGTGTTGAAAAACAGTTTTGTTTTGACCCTGTAATGGTGATCCCGAATTTCGCACCTTTTTGCGCTAGGACGCGAATTTTAGGAGTTTTAACGATTTAAAATTTTCTAACATGAAACTGGAGTTTTTGGGTTGAAAAACAGTTTTGTTTTGACTCTGGGGTGCTGATCCCGAATTTCGCACCTTTTTGCGCTAGGACGCGAATTTTACGAGTTTTAACGATTTAAAATTTTCTAACATGAAATTTGAGTTTTGTGTGGTGATGCCAAATTTCGCACCTGTTTGCGCTAGGTCGCCAAGTTTACGAGTTTTAACGATTTAAAATTTTCTATGATGAAATTTGAGTTTTTGGGTTGAATAACAGTTTTGTTTTGACCCTGGTGTGGTGATCCCGAATTTCGCACCTTTTTGCGCTAGGACGCGAATTTTAGGAGTTTTAACGATTTAAAATTTTCTATGATGAAATTTGAGTTTTTGGGTTGAATAACAGTTTTGTTTTGACCCTGGTGTGGTGATCCCGAATTTCGCACCTTTTTGCGCTAGGACGCGAATTTTACGAGTTTTAACGATTTCAAATTTTCTAACATGAAATTTGAGTTTTTGGGTTTAAAAACAGTTTTGTTTTGAGCCTGTAGTGGTGATCCCGAATTTCGCACCTTTTTGCGCTAGGACGCGAATTTTACGAGTTTTAACGATTTAAAATTTTCTAACATGAAACTAGAGTTTTTGGGTTGAAAAACAGTTTTGTTTTGACTCTGGGGTGCTGATCCCGAATTTCGCACCTTTTTGCGCTAGGACGCGAATTTTACGAGTTTTAACGATTTCAAATTTTCTAACATGAAATTTGAGTTTGGTGTGGTGATCCCGAATTTCGCACCTTTTTGCGCTAGGGCGCCAAGTTTACGAGTTTTAACGATTTAAAGTTTTCTAACATGAAATTAGAGTTTTTGGGTTTAAAAACAGTTTTGTTTTGACCCTGGTGTGGTGATCCCGAATTTCGCACCTTTTTGCGCTAGGACGCCAAGTTTACGAGTCTTAACGGTTTAAAATTTTCTATGATGAAATTTGAGTTTTCGGGTTGAAAAACAATTTTGTTTTGACTCTATGGTGCTGATCCCGAATTTCGCACCTTTTTGCGCTAGGACGCGAATTTTAGGAGTTTTAACGATTTAAAATTTTCTAACATGAAATTTGAGTTTTTGGGTTTAAAAACAGTTTTGTTTTGACCCTGGTGTGGTGATCCCGAATTTCGCACCTTTTTGCGCTAGGACGCGAATTTTACGAGTTTTAACGATTTCAAATTTTCTAACATGAAATTTGAGTTTTTGGGTTTAAAAACAGTTTTGTTTTGACCCTGTAGTGGTGATCCCGAATTTCGCACCTTTTTGCGCTAGGACGCGAATTTTACGAGTTTTAACGATTTAAAATTTTCTAACATGAAACTAGAGTTTTTGGGTTGAAAAACAGTTTTGTTTTGACTCTGGGGTGCTGATCCCGAATTTCGCACCTTTTTGCGCTAGGTCGCCAAGTTTACGAGTTTTAACGATTTAAAATTTTCTATGATGAAATTTGAGTTTTCGGGTTGAAAAACAGTTTTGTTTTGACTCTGGGGTGCTGATCCCGAATTTCGCACCTTTTTGCGCTAGGACGCGAATTTTACGAGTTTTAACGATTTAAAATTTTCTAACATGAAATTTGAGTTTTGTGTGGTGATCCCGAATTTCGCACCTTTTTGCGCTAGGACGCGAAGTTTACGAGTTTTAACGATTTAAAGTTTTCTAACATGAAATTAGAGTTTTTGGGTTGAAAAACAGTTTTGTTTTGACCCTGGGGTGGTGATCCCGAATTTCGCACCTTTTTGCGCTAGGACGCGAATTTTAGGAGTTTTAACGATTTAAAATTTTCTATGATGAAATTTGAGTTTTTGGGTTGAATAACAGTTTTGTTTTGACCCTGGTGTGGTGATCCCGAATTTCGCACCTTTTTGCGCTAGGACGCGAATTTTACGAGTTTTAACGATTTCAAATTTTCTAACATGAAATTTGAGTTTTTGGGTTTAAAAACAGTTTTGTTTTGAGCCTGTAGTGGTGATCCCGAATTTCGCACCTTTTTGCGCTAGGACGCGAATTTTACGAGTTTTAACGATTTAAAATTTTCTAACATGAAACTAGAGTTTTTGGGTTGAAAAACAGTTTTGTTTTGACTCTGGGGTGCTGATCCCGAATTTCGCACCTTTTTGCGCTAGGACGCGAATTTTACGAGTTTTAACGATTTCAAATTTTCTAACATGAAATTTGAGTTTGGTGTGGTGATCCCGAATTTCGCACCTTTTTGCGCTAGGGCGCCAAGTTTACGAGTTTTAACGATTTAAAGCTTTCTAACATGAAATTAGAGTTTTTGTGTTGAAAAACAGTTTTGTTTTGACCCTGTAATGGTGATCCCGAATTTCGCACCTTTTTGCGCTAGGACGCGAATTTTACGAGTTTTAACGATTTAAAATTTTCTAACATGAAATTTGAGTTTTTGGGTTGAATAACAGTTTTGTTTTGACCCTGGTGTGGTGATCCCGAATTTCGCACCTTTTTGCGCTAGGACGCGAATTTTACGAGTTTTAACGATTTAAAATTTCCTATGATGAAATTTGAGTTTTCGGGTTGAAAAACAGTTTTGTTTTGACTCTGGGGTGCTGATCCCGAATTTCGCACCTTTTTGCGCTAGGACGCGAATTTTACGAGTTTTAACGATTTAAAATTTTCTAACATGAAATTTGAGTTTTGTGTGGTGATCACGAATTTCGCACCCTTTTGCGCTAGGACGCCAAGTTTACGAGTTTTAACGATTTAAAGTGTTCTAACATGAAATTAGAGTTTTTGGGTTGAAAAACAGTTTTGCTTTGACCCTTGTGTGGTGATGCCGAATTTCGCACCTGTTTGCGCTAGGACGCCAAGTTTACGAGTCTTAACGATTTAAAATTTTCTATGATGAAATTTGAGTTTTCGGGTTGAAAAACAATTTTGTTTTGACTCTACGGTGCTGATCCCGAATTTCGCACCTTTTTGCGCTAGGACGCGAATTTTAGGAGTTTTAACGATTTAAAATTTTCTAACATGAAATTTGAGTTTTTGGGTTTAAAAACAGTTTTGTTTTGACCCTGGTGTGGTGATCCCGAATTTCGCACCTTTTTGCGCTAGGACGCGAATTTTACGAGTTTTAACGATTTCAAATTTTCTAACATGAAATTTGAGTTTTTGGGTTTAAAAACAGTTTTGTTTTGACCCTGTAGTGGTGATCCCGAATTTCGCACCTTTTTGCGCTAGGACGCGAATTTTACAAGTTTTAACGATTTAAAATTTTCTAACATGAAACTAGAGTTTTTGGGTTGAAAAACAGTTTTGTTTTGACTCTGGGGTGCTGATCCCGAATTTCGCACCTTTTTGCGCTAGGACGCGAATTTTACGAGTTTTAACGATTTAAAATTTTCTAACATGAAATTTGAGTTTTGTGTGGTGATCCCGAATTTCGCAACTTTTTGCGGTAGGACGCGAAGTTTACGAGTTTTAACGATTTAAAATTTTCTATGATGAAATTTGAGTTTTCGGGTTGAAAAACAGTTTTGTTTTGACTCTGGGGTGCTGATCCCGAATTTCGCACCTTTTTGCGCTAGGACGCGAATTTTACGAGTTTTAACGATTTCAAATTTTCTAACATGAAATTTGAGTTTTTGGGTTGAATAACAGTTTTGTTTTGACCCTGGTGTGGTGATCCCGAATTTCGCACCTTTTTGCGCTAGGACGCGAATTTTACGAGTTTTAACGATTTAAAATTTTCTAACATGAAACTAGAGTTGTTGGGTTGAAAAACAGTTTTGTTTTGACTCTGGGGTGCTGATCCCGAATTTCGCACCTTTTTGCGCTAGGACGCGAATTTTACGAGTTTTAACGATTTAAAATTTTCTAACATGAAATTTGAGTTTTGTGTGGTGATGCCGAATTTCGCACCTGTTTGCGCTAGGTCGCCAAGTTTACGAGTTTTAACGATTTAAAATTTTCTATGATGAAATTTGAGTTTTCGGGTTGAAAAACAGTTTTGTTTTGACTCTGGGGTGCTGATGCCGAATTTCGCACCTTTTTGCGCTAGGACGCGAATTTTACGAGTTTTAACGATTTAAAGTTTTCTAACATGAAATTAGAGTTTTTGGGTTTAAAAACAGTTTTGTTTTGACCCTGTAATGGTGATCCCGAATTTCGCACCTTTTTGGGCTAGGACGCGAAGCTTACGAGTTTTAACTATTTAAAGTTTTATAACATGAAATTAGAGTTTTTGGGTTGAAAAACAGTTTTGTTTTGACTCTGGTCTGCTGATCCCAAATTTTGCACCTTTTGCGCTAGAACGCGAATTTTACGAGTTTTAACGATTTAAAATTTTCTATGATGAAATGTGAGTTTTTTTGTTTAAAAACAGTTTTGTTTTGACCCTGGTGTGGTGATCCTGAATTTCGCACCTTTTTGCGCTAGGACGCCAAGTTTACGAGTTTTAACGACTTAAAATTTTCTATGATGAAATTTTAGTTTTTGGGTTAAAAACCAGTTTTGTTTTGACCCTGTAGTGGTGATCCCGAATTTCGCACCTTTTTGCGCTAGGACGCGAAGTTTACGAGTTTTAACCATTTAAAATTTTCTAACATGAAATTTGGGTTTCGTGTGGTGATCCCGAATTTCGCACCTTTTTGGGCTAGAACGCGAAGCTTACGAGTTTTAACGATTTAAAGTTTTCTAACATGAAATTAGAGTTTTTGGGTTGAAAAACAGTTTTGTTTTGACTCTGGGGTGTTGATCCCGAATTTTGCACCTTTTGCGCTAGAACGCGAAGTTTACGAGTTTTAACGATTTAAAATTTTCTATGATGAAATTTGAGTTTTTGGGTTGAAAAACAGTTTTGCTTTGACCCTTGTGTGGTGATGCCGAATTTCGCACCTGTTTGCGCTAGAACGCCAAGTTTACGAGTTTTAACGATTTAAAATTTTCTATGATGAAATTTGAGTTTTCGGGTTGAAAAACAGTTTTGTTTTGACTCTGGGGTGCTGATCCCAAATTTCGCACCTTTTTGCGCTAAGACGCGAATTTTACGAGTTTTAACGATTTAAAATTTTCTAACATGAAATTTGAGTTTTGTGTGGTGATCCCGAATTTCGCACC
Source organism: Chalcosyrphus nemorum (assembly GCA_949716465.1). Taxonomy (NCBI): domain Eukaryota; kingdom Metazoa; phylum Arthropoda; class Insecta; order Diptera; family Syrphidae; genus Chalcosyrphus; species Chalcosyrphus nemorum. The sequence goes on along the minus strand of CATIXX010000088.1, from coordinate 73,729 downwards.
TTTTTGCGCTAGGCCGATAAGTTTACGAGTTTTAACGATTTAAAGTTTTCTAACATGGAATTAGAGTTTTTGGGTTGAAAAACAGTTTTGTTTTGACCCTGGTGCGGTGATCCCGAATTTCGCACCTTTTTGCGCTAGGACGCGAAACTTACGAGTTTTAACGATTTAAAGTTTTCTAACATGAGATTAGAGTTTTTGGGTTGAAAAACAGTTTTGTTTTGACTCTGGGGTGCTGATCCCGAATTTCGCACCTTTTGCGCTAGGGCGCGAATTTTACGAGTTTTAACGATTTCAAATTTTCTAACATGAAATTTGAGTTTTTGGGTTGAATAACAGTTTTGTTTTGACCCTGGTGTGGTGATCCCGAATTTCGCACCTTTTTGCGCTAGGACGCGTTGTTTACGGGTTATAACGACCTAAAGTTTTCTAACATGAAATTAGAGTTTTTGGGTTGAAAAACAGTTTTGTTTTGACTCTGGGGTGCTGATCCCGAATTTCGCACCTTTTTGCGCTAGGACGCGAATTTTACGAGTTTTAACGATTTCAAATTTTCTAACATGAAATTTGAGTTTTTGGGTTGAATAACAGTTTTGTTTTGACCCTGGTGTGGTGATCCCGAATTTCGCACCTTTTTGCGCTAGGACGCGAATTTTACGAGTTTTAACGATTTAAAATTTTCTAACATGAAACTAGAGTTTTTGGGTTGAAAAACAGTTTTGTTTTGACTCTGGGGTGCTGATCCCGAATTTCGCACCTTTTTGCGCTAGGGCGCCAAGTTTACGAGTTTTAACGATTTAAAGTTTTCTAACATGAAATTAGAGTTTTTGTGTTGAAAAACAGTTTTGTTTTGACCCTGTAATGGTGATCCCGAATTTCGCACCTTTTTGCGCTAGGACGCGAATTTTAGGAGTTTTAACGATTTAAAATTTTCTATGATGAAATTTGAGTTTTCGGGTTGAAAAACAGTTTTGTTTTAACTCTGGGGTGCTGATCCCGAATTTCGCACCTTTTTGCGCTAGGACGCGAATTTTACGAGTTTTAACGATTTAAAATTTTCTAACATGAAATTTGAGTTTTGTGTGGTGATCCCGAATTTCGCCCCCTTTTGCGCTAGGACGCCAAGTTTACGAGTTTTAACGATTTAAAGTTTTCTAACATGAAATTAGAGTTTTTGGGTTGAAAAACAGTTTTGCTTTGACCCTTGTGTGGTGATGCCGAATTTCGCACCTGTTTGCGCTAGAACGCCAAGTTTACGAGTCTTAACGATTTAAAATTTTCTATGATGAAATTTGAGTTTTCGGGTTGAAAAACAATTTTGTTTTGACTCTATGGTGCTGATCCCGAATTTCGCACCTTTTTGCGCTAGGACGCGAATTTTACGAGTTTTAACGATTTAAAATTTTCTAACATGAAATTTGAGTTTTGTGTGGTGATCCCGAATTTCGCACCTTTTTGCGCTAGGACGCGAATTTTACGAGTTTTAACGATTTAAAATTTTCTAACATGAAATTTGAGTTTTGTGTGGTGATCCCGAATTTCGCACCTTTTTGCGCTAGGACGCCAAGTTTACGAGTTTTAACGATTTAAAGTTTTCTAACATGAAATTAGAGTTTTTGGGTTGAAAAACAGTTTTGTTTTGACCCTGTAATGGTGATCCGAATTTCGCACCTTTTTGCGCTAGGACGCGAATTTTAGGAGTTTTAACGATTTAAAATTTTCTATGATGAAATTTGAGTTTTTGGGTTGAATGACAGTTTTGTTTTGACCCTGGTGTGGTGATCCCGAATTTCGCACCTTTTTGCGCTAGGACGCGAATTTTACGAGTTTTAACGATTTAAAGTTTTCTAACATGAAATTTGAGTTTTTGGGTTTAAAAACAGTTTTGTTTTGACCCTGTAGTGGTGATCCCGAATTTCGCACCTTTTTGCGCTAGGACGCGAATTTTACGACTTTTAACGATTTAAAATTTTCTAACATGAAACTAGAGTTTTTGGGTTGAAAAACAGTTTTGTTTTGACTCTGGGGTGCTGATCCCGAATTTCGCACCTTTTTGCGCTAGAACGCGAATTTTACGAGTTTTAACTTAAAATTTTCTAACATGAAATTTGAGTTTTGTGTGGTGATCCCGAATTTCGCACCTTTTTGCGCTAGGACGCCAAGTTTACGAGTTTTAACGATTTAAAGTTTTCTAACATGAAATTTGAGTTTTTGGGTTTAAAAACAGTTTTGTTTTGACCCTGTAGTGGTGATCCCGAATTTCGCACCTTTTTGCGCTAGGACGCGAATTTTACGAGTTTTAACGATTTAAAATTTTCTAACATGAAACTAGAGTTTTTGGGTTGAATGACAGTTTTGTTTTGACCCTGGTGTGGTGATCCCGAATTTCGCACCTTTTTGCGCTAGGACGCGAATTTTACGAGTTTTAACGATTTAAAGTTTTCTAACATGAAATTTGAGTTTTTGGGTTTAAAAACAGTTTTGTTTTGACCCTGTAGTGGTGATCCCGAATTTCGCACCTTTTTGCGCTAGGACGCGAATTTTACGACTTTTAACGATTTAAAATTTTCTAACATGAAACTAGAGTTTTTGGGTTGAAAAACAGTTTTGTTTTGACTCTGGGGTGCTGATCCCGAATTTCGCACCTTTTTGCGCTAGAACGCGAATTTTACGAGTTTTAACTTAAAATTTTCTAACATGAAATTTGAGTTTTGTGTGGTGATCCCGAATTTCGCACCTTTTTGCGCTAGGACGCCAAGTTTACGAGTTTTAACGATTTAAAGTTTTCTAACATGAAATTAGAGTTTTTGGGTTGAAAAACAGTTTTGCTTTGACCCTTGTGTGGTGATGCCGAATTTCGCACCTGTTTGCGCTAGAACGCCAAGTTTACGAGTTTTAACGATTTAAAATTTTCTATGATGAAATTTGAGTTTTCGGGTTGAAAAACAGTTTTGTTTTGACTCTGGGGTGCTGATCCCGAATTTCGCACCTTTTTGCGCTAAGACGCGAATTTTACGAGTTTTAACGATTTAAAATTTTCTAACATGAAATTTGAGTTATGTGTGGTGATCCCGAATTTCGCACCTTTTTGCGCTAGGCCGATAAGTTTACGAGTTTTAACGATTTAAAGTTTTCTAACATGGAATTAGAGTTTTTGGGTTGAAAAACAGTTTTGTTTTGACCCTGGTGCGGTGATCCCGAATTTCGCACCTTTTTGCGCTAGGACGCGAAGCTTACGAGTTTTAACGATTTAAAGTTTTCTAACATGAGATTAGAGTTTTTGGGTTGAAAAACAGTTTTGTTTTGACTCTGGGGTGCTGATCCCGAATTTCGCACCTTTTGCGCTAGGACGCGAATTTTACGAGTTTTAACGATTTCAAATTTTCTAACATGAAATTTGAGTTTTTGGGTTGAATAACAGTTTTGTTTTGACCCTGGTGTGGTGATCCCGAATTTCGCACCTTTTTGCGCTAGGACGCGTTGTTTACGGGTTATAACGACCTAAAGTTTTCTAACATGAAATTAGAGTTTTTGGGTTGAAAAACAGTTTTGTTTTGACTCTGGGGTGCTGATCCCGAATTTCGCACCTTTTTGCGCTAGGACGCGAATTTTACGAGTTTTAACGATTTCAAATTTTCTAACATGAAATTTGAGTTTTAGGGTTGAATAACAGTTTTGTTTTGACCCTGGTGTGGTGATCCCGAATTTCGCACCTTTTTGCGCTAGGACGCGAATTTTACGAGTTTTAACGATTTAAAATTTTCTAACATGAAACTAGAGTTTTTGGGTTGAAAAACAGTTTTGTTTTGACTCTGGGGTGCTGATCCCGAATTTCGCACCTTTTTGCGCTAGGGCGCCAAGTTTACGAGTTTTAACGATTTAAAGTTTTCTAACATGAAATTAGAGTTTTTGTGTTGAAAAACAGTTTTGTTTTGACCCTGTAATGGTGATCCCGAATTTCGCACCTTTTTGCGCTAGGACGCGAATTTTACGAGTTTTAACGATTTAAAATTTTCTATGATGAAATTTGAGTTTTCGGGTTGAAAAACAGTTTTGTTTTGACTCTGGGGTGCTGATCCCGAATTTCGCACCTTTTTGCGCTAGGACGCGAATTTTATGAGTTTTAACGATTTAAAATTTTCTAACATGAAATTTGAGTTTTGTGTGGTGATCCCGAATTTCGCACCCTTTTGCGCTAGGACGCCAAGTTTACGAGTTTTAACGATTTAAAGTTTTCTAACATGAAATTAGAGTTTTTGGGTTGAAAAACAGTTTTGCTTTGACCCTTGTGTGGTGATGCCGAATTTCGCACCTGTTTGCGCTAGGACGCCAAGTTTACGAGTCTTAACGATTTAAAATTTTCTATGATTAAATTTGAGTTTTCGGGTTGAAAAACAATTTTGTTTTGACTCTATGGTGCTGATCCCGAATTTCGCACCTTTTTGCGCTAGGACGCGAATTTTACGAGTTTTAACGATTTAAAATTTTCTAACATGAAATTTGAGGTTTGTGTGGTGATCCCGAATTTCGCACCTTTTTGCGCTAGGACGCCAAGTTTACGAGTTTTAACGATTTAAAGTTTTCTAACATGAAATTAGAGTTTTTGGGTTGAAAAACAGTTTTGTGTTGACCCTGTAATGGTGATCCCGAATTTCGCACCTTTTTGCGCTAGGACGCGAATTTTAGGAGTTTTAACGATTTAAAATTTTCTATGATGAAATTTGAGTTTTTGGGTTGAATGACAGTTTTGTTTTGACCCTGGTGTGGTGATCCCGAATTTCGCACCTTTTTGCGCTAGGACGCGAATTTTACGAGTTTTAACGATTTAAAGTTTTCTAACATGAAATTTGAGTTTTTGGGTTTAAAAACAGTTTTGTTTTGACCCTGTAGTGGTGATCCCGAATTTCGCACCTTTTTGCGCTAGGACGCGAATTTTACGAGTTTTAACGATTTAAAATTTTCTAACATGAAACTAGAGTTTTTGGGTTGAAAAACAGTTTTGTTTTGACTCTGGGGTGCTGATCCCGAATTTCGCACCTTTTTGCGCTAGGACGCGAATTTTACGAGTTTTAACTTAAAATTTTCTAACATGAAATTTGAGTTTTGTGTGGTGATCCCGAATTTCGCACCTTTTGCGCTAGAACGCGAATTTTACGAGTTTTAACGATTTAAAATTTTCTAACATGAAACTAGAGTTTTTGGGTTGAAAAACAGTTTTGTTTTGACTCTGTGGTGCTGATCCCGAATTTCGCACCTTTTTGCGCTAGGACGCGAATTTTACGAGTTTTAACGATTTAAAATTTTCTAACATGAAATTTGAGTTTTGTGTGGTGATCCCGAATTTCGCACCTTTTTGCGCTAGGACGCCAAGTTTACGAGTTTTAACGATTTAAAGTTTTCTAACATGAAATTAGAGTTTTTGGGTTGAAAAACAGTTTTGCTTTGACCCTTGTGTGGTGATGCCGAATTTCGCACCTGTTTGCGCTAGGACGCCAAGTTTACGAGTTTTAACGATTTAAAATTTTCTATGATGAAATTCGAGTTTTCGGGTTGAAAAACAGTTTTGTTTTGACTCTGGGGTGCTGATCCCGAATTTCGCACCTTTTTGCGCTAGGACGCGAATTTTACGAGTTTTAACGATTTAAAGTTTTCTAACATGAAATTAGAGTTTTTGGGTTGAAAAACAGTTTTGTTTTGACCCTGTAATGGTGATCCCGAATTTCGCACCTTTTTGGGCTAGGACGCGAAGCTTACGAGTTTTAACTGTTTAAAGTTTTCTAACATGAAATTTGAGTTTTCGGGTTGAAAAACAGTTTTGTTTTGACTCTGGTCTGCTGATCCCGAATTTTGCACCTTTTGCGCTAGAACGCGAATTTTACGAGTTTTAACGATTTAAAATTTTCTATGATGAAATGTGAGTTTTTTTGTTGAAAAACAGTTTTGTTTTGACCCTGGTGTGGTGATCCTGAATTTCGCACCTTTTTGCGCTAGGACGCGAAGTTTACGAGTTTTAACGATTTAAAATTTTCTAACATGAAATTTGGGTTTTGTGTGGTGATCCCGAATTTCGCACCTTTTTGGGCTAGGACGCGAAGCTTACGAGTTTTAACGATTTAAAGTTTTCTAACATGAAATTAGAGTTTTTGGGTTGAAAAACAGTTTTGTTTTGACTCTGGGGTGTTGATCCCGAATTTTGCACCTTTTGCGCTAGAACGCGAAGTTTACGAGTTTTAACGATTTAAAATTTTCTATGATGAAATTTGAGTTTTTGGGTTGAAAAACAGTTTTGCTTCGACCCTGGTGTAGTGATCCCGAATTTCGCACCTGTTTGCGCTAGGCCGATAAGTTTACGAGTTTTAACGATTTAAAGTTTTCTAACATGGAATTAGAGTTTTTGGGTTGAAAAACAGTTTTGTTTTGACCCTGGTGCGGTGATCCCGAATTTCGCACCTTTTTGCGCTAGGACGCGAAGCTTACGAGTTTTAACGATTTAAAGCTTTCTAACATGAGATTAGAGTTTTTGGGTTGAAAAACAGTTTTGTTTTGACTCTGGGGTGCTGATCCCGAATTTCGCACCTTTTGCGCTAGGACGCGAATTTTACGATATTTAACGATTTAAAATTTTCTAACATGAAATTTGAGTTTTGTGTGGTGATCCCGAATTTCGCACCCTTTTGCGCTAGGACGCCAAGTTTACGAGTTTTAACGATTTAAAGTGTTCTAACATGAAATTAGAGTTTTTGGGTTGAAAAACAGTTTTGCTTTGACCCTTGTGTGGTGATGCCGAATTTCGCACCTGTTTGCGCTAGGACGCCAAGTTTACGAGTCTTAACGATTTAAAATTTTCTATGATGAAATTTGAGTTTTCGGGTTGAAAAACAATTTTGTTTTGACTCTATGGTGCTGATCCCGAATTTCGCACCTTTTTGCGCTAGGACGCGAATTTTACGAGTTTTAACGATTTAAAATTTTCTAACATGAAATTTGAGTTTTGTGTGGTGATCCCGAATTTCGCACCTTTTTGCGCTAGGACGCCAAGTTTACGAGTTTTAACGATTTAAAGTTTTCTAACATGAAATTAGAGTTTTTGGGTTGAAAAACAGTTTTGTTTTGACCCTGTAATGGTGATCCCGAATTTCGCACCTTTTTGCGCTAGGACGCGAATTTAAGGAGTTCTAACGATTTAAAATTTTCTATGATGAAATTTGAGTTTTTGGGTTGAATGACAGTTTTGTTTTGACCCTGGTGTGGTGATCCCGAATTTCGCACCTTTTTGCGCTAGGACGCGAATTTTACGAGTTTTAACGATTTAAAGTTTTCTAACATGAAATTTGAGTTTTTGGGTTTAAAAACAGTTTTGTTTTGACCCTGTAGTGGTGATCCCGAATTTCGCACCTTTTTGCGCTAGGACGCGAATTTTACGAGTTTTAACGATTTAAAATTTTCTAACATGGAATTAGAGTTTTTGGGTTGAAAAACAGTTTTGTTTTGACCCTGGTGCGGTGATCCCGAATTTCGCACCTTTTTGCGCTAGGACGCGAAGCTTACGAGTTCTAACGATTTAAAGTTTTCTAACATGAGATTAGAGTTTTTGGGTTGAAAAACAGTTTTGTTTTGACTCTGGGGTGCTGATCCCGAATTTCGCACCTTTTGCGCTAGGACGCGAATTTTACGAGTTTTAACGATTTCAAATTTTCTAACATGAAATTTGAGTTTTTGGGTTGAATAACAGTTTTGTTTTGACCCTGGTGTGGTGATCCCGAATTTCGCACCTTTTTGCGCTAGGACGCGTTGTTTACGGGTTATAACGACCTAAAGTTTTCTAACATGAAATTAGAGTTTTTGGGTTGAAAAACAGTTTTGTTTTGACTCTGGGGTGCTGATCCCGAATTTCGCACCTTTTTGCGCTAGGACGCGAATTTTACGAGTTTTAACGATTTCAAATTTTCTAACATGAAATTTGAGTTTTTGGGTTGAATAACAGTTTTGTTTTGACCCTGGTGTGGTGATCCCGAATTTCGCACCTTTTTGCGCTAGGACGCGAATTTTACGAGTTTTAACGATTTAAAATTTTCTAACATGAAACTAGAGTTTTTGGGTTGAAAAACAGTTTTGTTTTGACTCTGGGGTGCTGATCCCGAATTTCGCACCTTTTTGCGCTAGGGCGCCAAGTTTACGAGTTTTAACGATTTAAAGTTTTCTAACATGAAATTAGAGTTTTTGTGTTGAAAAACAGTTTTGTTTTGACCCTGTAATGGTGATCCCGAATTTCGCACCTTTTTGCGCTAGGACGCGAATTTTAGGAGTTTTAACGATTTAAAATTTTCTCTGATGAAATTTGAGTTTTCGGGTTGAAAAACAGTTTTGTTTTGACTCTGGGGTGCTGATCCCGAATTTCGCACCTTTTTGCGCTAGGACGCGAATTTTATGAGTTTTAACGATTTAAAATTTTCTAACATGAAATTTGAGTTTTGTGTGGTGATCCCGAATTTCGCACCCTTTTGCGCTAGGACGCCAAGTTTACGAGTTTTAACGATTTAAAGTTTTCTAACATGAAATTAGAGTTTTTGGGTTGAAAAACAGTTTTGCTTTGACCCTTGTGTGGTGATGCCGAATTTCGCACCTGTTTGCGCTAGGACGCCAAGTTTACGAGTCTTAACGATTTAAAATTTTCTATGATTAAATTTGAGTTTTCGGGTTGAAAAACAATTTTGTTTTGACTCTATGGTGCTGATCCCGAATTTCGCACCTTTTTGCGCTAGGACGCGAATTTTACGAGTTTTAACGATTTAAAATTTTCTAACATGAAATTTGAGGTTTGTGTGGTGATCCCGAATTTCGCACCTTTTTGCGCTAGGACGCCAAGTTTACGAGTTTTAACGATTTAAAGTTTTCTAACATGAAATTAGAGTTTTTGGGTTGAAAAACAGTTTTGTGTTGACCCTGTAATGGTGATCCCGAATTTCGCACCTTTTTGCGCTAGGACGCGAATTTTAGGAGTTTTAACGATTTAAAATTTTCTATGATGAAATTTGAGTTTTTGGGTTGAATGACAGTTTTGTTTTGACCCTGGTGTGGTGATCCCGAATTTCGCACCTTTTTGCGCTAGGACGCGAATTTTACGAGTTTTAACGATTTAAAGTTTTCTAACATGAAATTTGAGTTTTTGGGTTTAAAAACAGTTTTGTTTTGACCCTGTAGTGGTGATCCCGAATTTCGCACCTTTTTGCGCTAGGACGCGAATTTTACGAGTTTTAACGATTTAAAATTTTCTAACATGAAACTAGAGTTTTTGGGTTGAAAAACAGTTTTGTTTTGACTCTGGGGTGCTGATCCCGAATTTCGCACCTTTTTGCGCTAGGACGCGAATTTTACGAGTTTTAACTTAAAATTTTCTAACATGAAATTTGAGTTTTGTGTGGTGATCCCGAATTTCGCACCTTTTGCGCTAGAACGCGAATTTTACGAGTTTTAACGATTTAAAATTTTCTAACATGAAACTAGAGTTTTTGGGTTGAAAAACAGTCTTGTTTTGACTCTGTGGTGCTGATCCCGAATTTCGCACCTTTTTGCGCTAGGACGCGAATTTTACGAGTTTTAACGATTTAAAATTTTCTAACATGAAATTTGAGTTTTGTGTGGTGATCCCGAATTTCGCACCTTTTTGCGCTAGGACGCCAAGTTTACGAGTTTTAACGATTTAAAGTTTTCAAACATGAAATTAGAGTTTTTGGGTTGAAAAACAGTTTTGCTTTGACCCTTGTGTGGTGATGCCGAATTTCGCACCTGTTTGCGCTAGGACGCCAAGTTTACGAGTTTTAACGATTTAAAATTTTCTATGATGAAATTTGAGTTTTCGGGTTGAAAAACAGTTTTGTTTTGACTCTGGGGTGCTGATCCCGAATTTCGCACCTTTTTGCGCTAGGACGCGAATTTTACGAGTTTTAACGATTTAAAGTTTTCTAACATGAAATTAGAGTTTTTGGGTTGAAAAACAGTTTTGTTTTGACCCTGTAATGGTGATCCCGAATTTCGCACCTTTTTGGGCTAGGACGCGAAGCTTACGAGTTTTAACTGTTTAAAGTTTTCTAACATGAAATTTGAGTTTTCGGGTTGAAAAACAGTTTTGTTTTGACTCTGGTCTGCTGATCCCGAATTTTGCACCTTTTGCGCTAGAACGCGAATTTTACGAGTTTTAACGATTTAAAATTTTCTATGATGAAATGTGAGTTTTTTTGTTGAAAAACAGTTTTGTTTTGACCCTGGTGTGGTGATCCTGAATTTCGCACCTTTTTGCGCTAGGACGCCAAGTTTACGAGTTTTAACGATTTAAAATTTTCTATGATGAAATTTTAGTTTTTAGGTTAAAAACCAGTTTTGTTTTGACCCTGTAGTGGTGATCCCGAATTTCGCACCTTTTTGCGCTAGGACGCGAAGTTTACGAGTTTTAACGATTTAAAATTTTCTAACATGAAATTTGGGTTTTGTGTGGTGATCCCGAATTTCGCACCTTTTTGGGCTAGGACGCGAAGCTTACGAGTTTTAACGATTTAAAGTTTTCTAACATGAAATTAGAGTTTTTGGGTTGAAAAACAGTTTTGTTTTGACTCTGGGGTGTTGATCCCGAATTTTGCACCCTTTTGCGCTAGAACGCGAAGTTTACGAGTTTTAACGATTTAAAATTTTCTATGATGAAATTTGAGTTTTTGGGTTGAAAAACAGTTTTGCTTCGACCCTGGTGTAGTGATCCCGAATTTCGCACCTGTTTGCGCTAGGCCGATAAGTTTACGAGTTTTAACGATTTAAAGTTTTCTAACATGGAATTAGAGTTTTTGGGTTGAAAAACAGTTTTGTTTTGACCCTGGTGCGGTGATCCCGAATTTCGCACCTTTTTGCGCTAGGACGCGAAGCTTACGAGTTTTAACGATTTAAAGTTTTCTAACATGAGATTAGAGTTTTTGGGTTGAAAAACAGTTTTGTTTTGACTCTGGGGTGCTGATCCCGAATTTCGCACCTTTTGCGCTAGGACGCGAATTTTACGATATTTAACGATTTAAAATTTTCTAACATGAAATTTGAGTTTTGTGTGGTGATCCCGAATTTCGCACCCTTTTGCGCTAGGACGCCAAGTTTACGAGTTTTAACGATTTAAAGTGTTCTAACATGAAATTAGAGTTTTTGGGTTGAAAAACAGTTTTGCTTTGACCCTTGTGTGGTGATGCCGAATTTCGCACCTGTTTGCGCTAGGACGCCAAGTTTACGAGTCTTAACGATTTAAAATTTTCTATGATGAAATTTGAGTTTTCGGGTTGAAAAACAATTTTGTTTTGACTCTATGGTGCTGATCCCGAATTTCGCACCTTTTTGCGCTAGGACGCGAATTTTACGAGTTTTAACGATTTAAAATTTTCTAACATGAAATTTGAGTTTTGTGTGGTGATCCCGAATTTCGCACCTTTTTGCGCTAGGACGCCAAGTTTACGAGTTTTAACGATTTAAAGTTTTCTAACATGAAATTAGAGTTTTTGGGTTGAAAAACAGTTTTGTTTTGACCCTGTAATGGTGATCCCGAATTTCGCACCTTTTTGCGCTAGGACGCGAATTTTAGGAGTTCTAACGATTTAAAATTTTCTATGATGAAATTTGAGTTTTTGGGTTGAATGACAGTTTTGTTTTGACCCTGGTGTGGTGATCCCGAATTTCGCACCTTTTTGCGCTAGGACGCGAATTTTACGAGTTTTAACGATTTAAAGTTTTCTAACATGAAATTTGAGTTTTTGGGTTTAAAAACAGTTTTGTTTTGACCCTGTAGTGGTGATCCCGAATTTCGCACCTTTTTGCGCTAGGACGCGAATTTTACGAGTTTTAACGATTTAAAATTTTCTAACATGAAACTAGAGTTTTTGGGTTGAAAAACAGTTTTGTTTTGACTCTGGGGTGCTGATCCCGAATTTCGCACCTTTTTGCGCTAGGACGCGAATTTTACGAGTTTTAACGATTTAAAATTTTCTAACATGAAATTTGAGTTTTGTGTGGTGATCCCGAATTTCGCACCTTTTTGCGCTAGGACGCCAAGTTTACGAGTTTTAACGATTTAAAGTTTTCTAACATGAAATTTGAGTTTTTGGGTTTAAAAACAGTTTTGTTTTGACCCTGTAGTGGTGATCCCGAATTTCGCACCTTTTTGCGCTAGGACGCGAATTTTACGAGTTTTAACGATTTAAAATTTTCTAACATGAAACTAGAGTTTTTGGGTTGAAAAACAGTTTTGTTTTGACTCTGTGGTGCTGATCCCGAATTTCGCACCTTTTTGCGCTAGGACGCGAATTTTACGAGTTTTAACGATTTAAAATTTTCTAACATGAAATTTGAGTTTTGTGTGGTGATCCCGAATTTCGCACCTTTTTGCGCTAGGACGCCAAGTTTACGAGTTTTAACGATTTAAAGTTTTCTAACATGAAATTAGAGTTTTTGGGTTGAAAAACAGTTTTGCTTTGACCCTTGTGTGGTGATGCCGAATTTCGCACCTGTTTGCGCTAGGACGCCAAGTTTACGAGTTTTAACGATTTAAAATTTTCTATGATGAAATTTGAGTTTTCGGGTTGAAAAACAGTTTTGTTTTGACTCTGGGGTGCTGATCCCGAATTTCGCACCTTTTTGCGCTAGGACGCGAATTTTACGAGTTTTAACGATTTAAAGTTTTCTAACATGAAATTAGAGTTTTTGGGTTGAAAAACAGTTTTGTTTTGACCCTGTAATGGTGATCCCGAATTTCGCACCTTTTTGGGCTAGGACGCGAAGCTTACGAGTTTTAACTATTTAAAGTTTTCTAACATGAAATTTGAGTTTTCGGGTTGAAAAACAGTTTTGTTTTGACTCTGGTCTGCTGATCCCGAATTTTGCACCTTTTGCGCTAGAACGCGAATTTTACGAGTTTTAACGATTTAAAATTTTCTATGATGAAATGTGAGTTTTTTTGTTGAAAAACAGTTTTGTTTTGACCCTGGTGTGGTGATCCTGAATTTCGCACCTTTTTGCGCTAGGACGCCAAGTTTACGAGTTTTAACGATTTAAAATTTTCTATGATGAAATTTTAGTTTTTAGGTTAAAAACCAGTTTTGTTTTGACCCTGTAGTGGTGATCCCGAATTTCGCACCTTTTTGCGCTAGGACGCGAAGCTTACGAGTTTTAACGATTTAAAGTTTTCTAACATGAGATTAGAGTTTTTGGGTTGAAAAACAGTTTTGTTTTGACTCTGGGGTGTTGATCCCGAATTTTGCACCTTTTGCGCTAGAACGCGAAGTTTACGAGTTTTAACGATTTAAAATTTTCTATGATGAAATTTGAGTTTTTGGGTTGAAAAACAGTTTTGCTTTGACCCTGGTGTAGTGATCCCGAATTTCGCACCTGTTTGCGCTAGGCCGATAAGTTTACGAGTTTTAACGATTTAAAGTTTTCTAACATGGAATTAGAGTTTTTGGGTTGAAAAACAGTTTTGTTTTGACCCTGGTGCGGTGATCCCGAATTTCGCACCTTTTTGCGCTAGGACGCGAAGCTTACGAGTTTTAACGATTTAAAGTTTTCTAACATGAAATTTGAGTTTTTGGGTTGAAAAACAGTTTTGTTTTGACTCTGGGGTGCTGATCCCGAATTTCGCACCTTTTGCGCTAGGACGCGAATTTTACGATATTTAACGATTTAAAATTTTCTAACATGAAATTTGAGTTTTGTGTGGTGATCCCGAATTTCGCACCTTTTTGCGCTAGGACGCGAATTTTACGAGTTTTAACGATTTAAAGTTTTCTAACATGAAATTTGAGTTTTTGGGTTTAAAAACAGTTTTGTTTTGACCCTGTAGTGGTGATCCCGAATTTCGCACCTTTTTGCGCTAGGACGCGAATTTTACGACTTTTAACGATTTAAAATTTTCTAACATGAAACTAGAGTTTTTGGGTTGAAAAACAGTTTTGTTTTGACTCTGGGGTGCTGATCCCGAATTTCGCACCTTTTTGCGCTAGAACGCGAATTTTACGAGTTTTAACTCAAAATTTTCTAACATGAAATTTGAGTTTTGTATGGTGATCCCGAATTTCGCACCTTTTTGCGCTAGGACGCCAAGTTTACGAGTTTTAACGATTTAAAGTTTTCTAACATGAAATTTGAGTTTTTGGGTTTAAAAACAGTTTTGTTTTGACCCTGTAGTGGTGATCCCGAATTTCGCACCTTTTTGCGCTAGGACGCGAATTTTACGAGTTTTAACGATTTAAAATTTTCTACCATGAAACTAGAGTTTTTGGGTTGAAAAACAGTTTTGTTTTGACTCTGTGGTGCTGATCCCGAATTTCGCACCTTTTTGCGCTAGGACGCGAATTTTACGAGTTTTAACGATTTAAAATTTTCTAACATGAAATTTGAGTTTTGTGTGGTGATCCCGAATTTCGCACCTTTTTGCGCTAGGACGCCAAGTTTACGAGTTTTAACGATTTAAAGTTTTCTAACATGAAATTAGAGTTTTTGGGTTGAAAAACAGTTTTGCTTTGACCCTTGTGTGGTGATGCCGAATTTCGCACCTGTTTGCGCTAGAACGCCAAGTTTACGAGTTTTAACGATTTAAAATTTTCTATGATGAAATTTGAGTTTTCCTGTTGAAAAACAGTTTTGTTTTGACTCTGGGGTGCTGATCCCGAATTTCGCACCTTTTTGCGCTAAGACGCGAATTTTACGAGTTTTAACGATTTAAAATTTTCTAACATGAAATTTGAGTTATGTGTGGTGATCCCGAATTTCGCACCTTTTTGCGCTAGGCCGATAAGTTTACGAGTTTTAACGATTTAAAGTTTTCTAACATGGAATTAGAGTTTTTGGGTTGAAAAACAGTTTTGTTTTGACCCTGGTGCGGTGATCCCGAATTTCGCACCTTTTTGCGCTAGGACGCGAAGCTTACGAGTTTTAACGATTTAAAGTTTTCTAACATGAGATTAGAGTTTTTGGGTTGAAAAACAGTTTTGTTTTGACTCTGGGGTGCTGATCCCGAATTTCGCACCTTTTGCGCTAGAACGCGAATTTTACGAGTTTTAACGATTTCAAATTTTCTAACATGAAATTTGAGTTTTTGGGTTGAATAACAGTTTTGTTTTGACCCTGGTGTGGTGATCCCGAATTTCGCACCTTTTTGCGCTAGGACGCGTTGTTTACGGGTTATAACGACCTAAAGTTTTCTAACATGAAATTAGAGTTTTTGGGTTGAAAAACAGTTTTGTTTTGACTCTGGGGTGCTGATCCCGAATTTCGCACCTTTTTGCGCTAGGACGCGAATTTTACGAGTTTTAACGATTTCAAATTTTCTAACATGAAATTTGAGTTTTTGGGTTGAATAACAGTTTTGTTTTGACCCTGGTGTGGTGATCCCGAATTTCGCACCTTTTTGCGCTAGGACGCGAATTTTACGAGTTTTAACGATTTAAAATTTTCTAACATGAAACTAGAGTTTTTGGGTTGAAAAACAGTTTTGTTTTGACTCTGGGGTGCTGATCCCGAATTTCGCACCTTTTTGCGCTAGGGCGCCAAGTTTACGAGTTTTAACGATTTAAAGTTTTCTAACATGAAATTAGAGTTTTTGTGTTGAAAAACAGTTTTGTTTTGACCCTGTAATGGTGATCCCGAATTTCGCACCTTTTTGCGCTAGGACGCGAATTTGAGGAGTTTTAACGATTTAAAATTTTCTATGATGAAATTTGAGTTTTCGGGTTGAAAAACAGTTTTGTTTTGACTCTGGGGTGCTGATCCCGAATTTCGCACCTTTTTGCGCTAGGACGCGAATTTTATGAGTTTTAACGATTTAAAATTTTCTAACATGAAATTTGAGTTTTGTGTGGTGATCCCGAATTTCGCACCCTTTTGCGCTAGGACGCCAAGTTTACGAGTTTTAACGATTTAAAGTTTTCTAACATGAAATTAGAGTTTTTGGGTTGAAAAACAGTTTTGCTTTGACCCTTGTGTGTTGATGCCGAATTTCGCACCTGTTTGCGCTAGGACGCCAAGTTTACGAGTCTTAACGATTTAAAATTTTCTATGATTAAATTTGAGTTTTCGGGTTGAAAAACAATTTTGTTTTGACTCTATGGTGCTGATCCCGAATTTCGCACCTTTTTGCGCTAGGACGCGAATTTTACGAGTTTTAACGATTTAAAATTTTCTAACATGAAATTTGAGGTTTGTGTGGTGATCCCGAATTTCGCACCTTTTTGCGCTAGGACGCCAAGTTTACGAGTTTTAACGATTTAAAGTTTTCTAACATGAAATTAGAGTTTTTGGGTTGAAAAACAGTTTTGTGTTGACCCTGTAATGGTGATCCCGAATTTCGCACCTTTTTGCGCTAGGACGCGAATTTTAGGAGTTTTAACGATTTAAAATTTTCTATGATGAAATTTGAGTTTTTGGGTTGAATGACAGTTTTGTTTTGACCCTGGTGTGGTGATCCCGAATTTCGCACCTTTTTGCGCTAGGACGCGAATTTTACGAGTTTTAACGATTTAAAGTTTTCTAACATGAAATTTGAGTTTTTGGGTTTAAAAACAGTTTTGTTTTGACCCTGTAGTGGTGATCCCGAATTTCGCACCTTTTTGCGCTAGGACGCGAATTTTACGAGTTTTAACGATTTAAAATTTTCTAACATGAAACTAGAGTTTTTGGGTTGAAAAACAGTTTTGTTTTGACTCTGGGGTGCTGATCCCGAATTTCGCACCTTTTTGCGCTAGGACGCGAATTTTACGAGTTTTAACTTAAAATTTTCTAACATGAAATTTGAGTTTTGTGTGGTGATCCCGAATTTCGCACCTTTTGCGCTAGAACGCGAATTTTACGAGTTTTAACGATTTAAAATTTTCTAACATGAAACTAGAGTTTTTGGGTTGAAAAACAGTTTTGTTTTGACTCTGTGGTGCTGATCCCGAATTTCGCACCTTTTTGCGCTAGGACGCGAATTTTACGAGTTTTAACGATTTAAAATTTTCTAACATGAAATTTGAGTTTTGTGTGGTGATCCCGAATTTCGCACCTTTTTGCGCTAGGACGCCAAGTTTACGAGTTTTAACGATTTAAAGTTTTCTAACATGAAATTAGAGTTTTTGGGTTGAAAAACAGTTTTGCTTTGACCCTTGTGTGGTGATGCCGAATTTCGCACCTGTTTGCGCTAGGACGCCAAGTTTACGAGTTTTAACGATTTAAAATTTTCTATGATGAAATTTGAGTTTTCGGGTTGAAAAACAGTTTTGTTTTGACTCTGGGGTGCTGATCCCGAATTTCGCACCTTTTTGCGCTAGGACGCGAATTTTACGAGTTTTAACGATTTAAAGTTTTCTAACATGAAATTAGAGTTTTCGGGTTGAAAAACAGTTTTGTTTTGACCCTGTAATGGTGATCCCGAATTTCGCACCTTTTTGGGCTAGGACGCGAAGCTTACGAGTTTTAACTGTTTAAAGTTTTCTAACATGAAATTTGAGTTTTCGGGTTGAAAAACAGTTTTGTTTTGACTCTGGTCTGCTGATCCCGAATTTTGCACCTTTTGCGCTAGAACGCGAATTTTACGAGTTTTAACGATTTAAAATTTTCTATGATGAAATGTGAGTTTTTTTGTTGAAAAACAGTTTTGTTTTGACCCTGGTGTGGTGATCCTGAATTTCGCACCTTTTTGCGCTAGGACGCCAAGTTTACGAGTTTTAACGATTTAAAATTTTCTATGATGAAATTTTAGTTTTTAGGTTAAAAACCAGTTTTGTTTTGACCCTGTAGTGGTGATCCCGAATTTCGCACCTTTTTGCGCTAGGACGCGAAGTTTACGAGTTTTAACGATTTAAAATTTTCTAACATGAAATTTGGGTTTTGTGTGGTGATCCCGAATTTCGCACCTTTTTGGGCTAGGACGCGAAGCTTACGAGTTTTAACGATTTAAAGTTTTCTAACATGAAATTAGAGTTTTTGGGTTGAAAAACAGTTTTGTTTTGACTCTGGGGTGTTGATCCCGAATTTTGCACCTTTTGCGCTAGAACGCGAAGTTTACGAGTTTTAACGATTTAAAATTTTCTATGATGAAATTTGAGTTTTTGGGTTGAAAAACAGTTTTGCTTCGACCCTGGTGTAGTGATCCCGAATTTCGCACCTGTTTGCGCTAGGCCGATAAGTTTACGAGTTTTAACGATTTAAAGTTTTCTAACATGGAATTAGAGTTTTTGGGTTGAAAAACAGTTTTGTTTTGACCCTGGTGCGGTGATCCCGAATCTCGCACCTTTTTGCGCTAGGACGCGAAGCTTACGAGTTTTAACGATTTAAAGTTTTCTAACATGAGATTAGAGTTTTTGGGTTGAAAAACAGTTTTGTTTTGACTCTGGGGTGCTGATCCCGAATTTCGCACCTTTTGCGCTAGGACGCGAATTTTACGATATTTAACGATTTAAAATTTTCTAACATGAAATTTGAGTTTTGTGTGGTGATCCCGAATTTCGCACCCTTTTGCGCTAGGACGCCAAGTTTACGAGTTTTAACGATTTAAAGTGTTCTAACATGAAATTAGAGTTTTTGGGTTGAAAAACAGTTTTGCTTTGACCCTTGTGTGGTGATGCCGAATTTCGCACCTGTTTGCGCTAGGACGCCAAGTTTACGAGTCTTAACGATTTAAAATTTTCTATGATGAAATTTGAGTTTTCGGGTTGAAAAACAATTTTGTTTTGACTCTATGGTGCTGATCCCGAATTTCGCACCTTTTTGCGCTAGGACGCGAATTTTACGAGTTTTAACGATTTAAAATTTTCTAACATGAAATTTGAGTTTTGTGTGGTGATCCCGAATTTCGCACCTTTTTGCGCTAGGACGCCAAGTTTACGAGTTTTAACGATTTAAAGTTTTCTAACATGAAATAAGAGTTTTTGGGTTGAAAAACAGTTTTGTTTTGACCCTGTAATGGTGATCCCGAATTTCGCACCTTTTTGCGCTAGGACGCGAATTTTAGGAGTTCTAACGATTTAAAATTTTCTATGATGAAATTTGAGTTTTTGGGTTGAATGACAGTTTTGTTTTGACCCTGGTGTGGTGATCCCGAATTTCGCACCTTTTTGCGCTAGGACGCGAATTTTACGAGTTTTAACGATTTAAAGTTTTCTAACATGAAATTTGAGTTTTTGGGTTTAAAAACAGTTTTGTTTTGACCCTGTAGTGGTGATCCCGAATTTCGCACCTTTTTGCGCTAGGACGCGAATTTTACGAGTTTTAACGATTTAAAATTTTCTAACATGAAACTAGAGTTTTTGGGTTGAAAAACAGTTTTGTTTTGACTCTGGGGTGCTGATCCCGAATTTCGCACCTTTTTGCGCTAGGACGCGAATTTTACGAGTTTTAACGATTTAAAATTTTCTAACATGAAATTTGAGTTTTGTGTGGTGATCCCGAATTTCGCACCTTTTTGCGCTAGGACGCCAAGTTTACGAGTTTTAACGATTTAAAGTTTTCTAACATGAAATTAGAGTTTTTGGGTTGAAAAACAGTTTTGTGTTGACCCTGTAATGGTGATCCCGAATTTCGCACCTTTTTGCGCTAGGACGCGAATTTTACGAGTTTTAACGATTTAAAATTTTCTAACATGAAATTTGAGTTTTGTGTGGTGATCCCGAATTTCGCACCTTTTTGCGCTAGGACGCCAAGTTTACGAGTTTTAACGATTTCAAATTTTCTAACATGAAATTTGAGTTTTTGGGTTGAAAAACAGTTTTGTTTTGACCCTGTAGTGGTGATCCCGAATTTCGCACCTTTTTGCGCTAGGACGCGAATTTTACGAGTTTTAACGATTTAAAATTTTCTAACATGAAATTAGAGTTTTTGGGTTGAAAAACAGTTTTGTTTTGACTCTGGGGTGCTGATCCCGAATTTCGCACCTTTTGCGCTAGCACGCGAATTTTACGAGTTTTAACGATTTAAAATTTTCTAACATGAAATTAGAGTTTTTGGGTTGAAAAACAGTTTTGTTTTGACTCTGGGGTGCTGATCCCGAATTTCGCACCTTTTGCGCTAGGACGCGAATTTTACGAGTTTTAACGATATACAATTTTCTAACATGAAATTTGAGTTTTTGGGCTGAAAAACAGTTTTGTTTTGACCCTGGTGTGGTGATCCCGAATTTCGCACCTTTTTGCGCTAGGGCGCCAAGTTTACGAGTTTTAACGATTTAAAATTTTCTAACATGAAATTAGAGTTTTAGGGTTGAAAAACAGTTTTGTTTGACTCTGGGGTGCTGATCCCGAGTTTCGCACCTTTTGCGCTAGCACGCGAATTTTACGAGTTTTAACGATTTAAAATTTTTTAACATGAAATTAGAGTTTTTGGGTTGAAAAACAGTTTTGTTTTGACTCTGGGGTGCTGATCCCGAATTTCGCACCTTTTGCGCTAGGACGCGAATTTTACGAGTTTTAACGATATACAATTTTCTAACATGAAATTTGAGTTTTTGGGCTGAAAAACAGTTTTGTTTTGACCCTGGTGTGGTGATCCCGAATTTCGCACCTTTTTGCGCTAGGACGCCAAGTTTACGAGTTTTAACGATTTAAAATTTTCTAACATGAAATTAGAGTTTTTGGGTTGAAAAACAGTTTTGTTTTGACTCTGGGGTGCTGATCCCGAATTTCGCACCTTTTGCGCTAAGACGCGAATTTTACGAGTGTTAACGATTTACAATTTTCTAACATGAAATTTGAGTTTTTGGGCTGAAAAACAGTTTTGTTTTGACCCTGGTGTGGTGATCCCGAATTTCGCACCTTTTTGCGCTAGGACGCCAAGTTTACGAGTTTTAACGATTTAAAATTTTCTATGATGAAATTTGAGTTTTTGGGTTGAAAAACTGTTTTGTTTTGACCCTGGGGTGCTGATCCCGAATTTTGCACCTTTTGCGCTAGAACGCGAAGTTTACGAGTTTTAACGATTTAAAATTTTCTATGATGAAATGTGAGTTTTTTTGTTGAAAAACAGTTTTGTTTTGACCCTGGTGTGGTGATCCTGAATTTCGCACCTTTTTGCGCTAGGACGCTAAGTTTACGAGTTTTAACGATTTAAAGTTTTCTAACATGAAATTAGAGTTTTTGGGTTGAAAAACAGTTTTGTTTTGACTCTGGGGTGCTGATCCCAAATTTTGCACCTTTTGCGCTAGAACGCGAAGTTTACGAGTTTTAACGATTTAAAATTTTCTATGATGAAATGTGAGTTTTTTTGTTGAAAAACAGTTTTGCTTTGACCCTGGTGTGGTGATCCTGAATTTCGCACCTTTTTGCGCTAGGACGCCAAGTTTACGAGTTTTAACGATTTAAAGTTTTCTAACATGAAATTTGAGTTTTTGGGTTTAAAAACAGTTTTGTTTTGGCTCTGGGATGCTGATCCCGAATTTCGCACCTTTTGCGCTAGGACGCGAATTTTACGAGTTTTAACGATTTAAAGTTTTCTAACATGAAATTTGAGTTTTTGGGTTGAAAAACAGTTTTGTGTTGACCCTGTAATGGTGATCCCGAATTTCGCACCTTTTTGCGCTAGAACGCGAATTTTACGAGTTTTAACGATTTAAAATTTTCTATGATGAAATTTGAGTTTTTGGGTTGAATGACAGTTTTGTTTTGACCCTGGTGTGGTGATCCCGAATTTCGCACCTTTTTGCGCTAGGACGCGAATTTTACGAGTTTTAACGATTTAAAGTTTTCTAACATGAAATTTGAGTTTTTGGGTTTAAAAACAGTTTTGTTTTGACCCTGTAGTGGTGATCCCGAATTTCGCACCTTTTTGCGCTAGGACGCGAATTTTACGAGTTTTAACGATTTAAAATTTTCTAACATGAAACTAGAGTTTTTGGGTTGAAAAACAGTTTTGTTTTGACTCTGGGGTGCTGATCCCGAATTTCGCACCTTTTTGCGCTAGGACGCGAATTTTACGAGTTTTAACTTAAAATTTTCTAACATGAAATTTGAGTTTTGTGTGGTGATCCCGAATTTCGCACCTTTTGCGCTAGAACGCGAATTTTACGAGTTTTAACGATTTAAAATTTTCTAACATGAAACTAGAGTTTTTGGGTTGAAAAACAGTTTTGTTTTGACTCTGTGGTGCTGATCCCGAATTTCGCACCTTTTTGCGCTAGGACGCGAATTTTACGAGTTTTAACGATTTAAAATTTTCTAACATGAAATTTGAGTTTTGTGTGGTGATCCCGAATTTCGCACCTTTTTGCGCTAGGACGCCAAGTTTACGAGTTTTAACGATTTAAAGTTTTCAAACATGAAATTAGAGTTTTTGGGTTGAAAAACAGTTTTGCTTTGACCCTTGTGTGGTGATGCCGAATTTCGCACCTGTTTGCGCTAGGACGCCAAGTTTACGAGTTTTAACGATTTAAAATTTTCTATGATGAAATTTGAGTTTTCGGGTTGAAAAACAGTTTTGTTTTGACTCTGGGGTGCTGATCCCGAATTTCGCACCTTTTTGCGCTAGGACGCGAATTTTACGAGTTTTAACGATTTAAAGTTTTCTAACATGAAATTAGAGTTTTTGGGTTGAAAAACAGTTTTGTTTTGACCCTGTAATGGTGATCCCGAATTTCGCACCTTTTTGGGCTAGGACGCGAAGCTTACGAGTTTTAACTGTTTAAAGTTTTCTAACATGAAATTTGAGTTTTCGGGTTGAAAAACAGTTTTGTTTTGACTCTGGTCTGCTGATCCCGAATTTTGCACCTTTTGCGCTAGAACGCGAATTTTACGAGTTTTAACGATTTAAAATTTTCTATGATGAAATGTGAGTTTTTTTGTTGAAAAACAGTTTTGTTTTGACCCTGGTGTGGTGATCCTGAATTTCGCACCTTTTTGCGCTAGGACGCCAAGTTTACGAGTTTTAACGATTTAAAATTTTCTATGATGAAATTTTAGTTTTTAGGTTAAAAACCAGTTTTGTTTTGACCCTGTAGTGGTGATCCCGAATTTCGCACCTTTTTGCGCTAGGACGCGAAGTTTACGAGTTTTAACGATTTAAAATTTTCTAACATGAAATTTGGGTTTTGTGTGGTGATCCCGAATTTCGCACCTTTTTGGGCTAGGACGCGAAGCTTACGAGTTTTAACGATTTAAAGTTTTCTAACATGAAATTAGAGTTTTTGGGTTGAAAAACAGTTTTGTTTTGACTCTGGGGTGTTGATCCCGAATTTTGCACCCTTTTGCGCTAGAACGCGAAGTTTACGAGTTTTAACGATTTAAAATTTTCTATGATGAAATTTGAGTTTTTGGGTTGAAAAACAGTTTTGCTTCGACCCTGGTGTAGTGATCCCGAATTTCGCACCTGTTTGCGCTAGGCCGATAAGTTTACGAGTTTTAACGATTTAAAGTTTTCTAACATGGAATTAGAGTTTTTGGGTTGAAAAACAGTTTTGTTTTGACCCTGGTGCGGTGATCCCGAATTTCGCACCTTTTTGCGCTAGGACGCGAAGCTTACGAGTTTTAACGATTTAAAGTTTTCTAACATGAGATTAGAGTTTTTGGGTTGAAAAACAGTTTTGTTTTGACTCTGGGGTGCTGATCCCGAATTTCGCACCTTTTGCGCTAGGACGCGAATTTTACGATATTTAACGATTTAAAATTTTCTAACATGAAATTTGAGTTTTGTGTGGTGATCCCGAATTTCGCACCCTTTTGCGCTAGGACGCCAAGTTTACGAGTTTTAACGATTTAAAGTGTTCTAACATGAAATTAGAGTTTTTGGGTTGAAAAACAGTTTTGTTTTGACCCTGTAATGGTGATCCCGAATTTCGCACCTTTTTGCGCTAGGACGCGAATTTTAGGAGTTCTAACGATTTAAAATTTTCTATGATGAAATTTGAGTTTTTGGGTTGAATGACAGTTTTGTTTTGACCCTGGTGTGGTGATCCCGAATTTCGCACCTTTTTGCGCTAGGACGCGAATTTTACGAGTTTTAACGATTTAAAGTTTTCTAACATGAAATTTGAGTTTTTGGGTTTAAAAACAGTTTTGTTTTGACCCTGTAGTGGTGATCCCGAATTTCGCACCTTTTTGCGCTAGGACGCGAATTTTACGAGTTTTAACGATTTAAAATTTTCTAACATGAAACTAGAGTTTTTGGGTTGAAAAACAGTTTTGTTTTGACTCTGGGGTGCTGATCCCGAATTTCGCACCTTTTTGCGCTAGGACGCGAATTTTACGAGTTTTAACGATTTAAAATTTTCTAACATGAAATTTGAGTTTTGTGTGGTGATCCCGAATTTCGCACCTTTTTGCGCTAGGACGCCAAGTTTACGAGTTTTAACGATTTAAAGTTTTCTAACATGAAATTTGAGTTTTTGGGTTTAAAAACAGTTTTGTTTTGACCCTGTAGTGGTGATCCCGAATTTCGCACCTTTTTGCGCTAGGACGCGAATTTTACGAGTTTTAACGATTTAAAATTTTCTAACATGAAACTAGAGTTTTTGGGTTGAAAAACAGTTTTGTTTTGACTCTGTGGTGCTGATCCCGAATTTCGCACCTTTTTGCGCTAGGACGCGAATTTTACGAGTTTTAACGATTTAAAATTTTCTAACATGAAATTTGAGTTTTGTGTGGTGATCCCGAATTTCGCACCTTTTTGCGCTAGGACGCCAAGTTTACGAGTTTTAACGATTTAAAGTTTTCTAACATGAAATTAGAGTTTTTGGGTTGAAAAACAGTTTTGCTTTGACCCTTGTGTGGTGATGCCGAATTTCGCACCTGTTTGCGCTAGGACGCCAAGTTTACGAGTTTTAACGATTTAAAATTTTCTATGATGAAATTTGAGTTTTCGGGTTGAAAAACAGTTTTGTTTTGACTCTGGGGTGCTGATCCCGAATTTCGCACCTTTTTGCGCTAGGACGCGAATTTTACGAGTTTTAACGATTTAAAGTTTTCTAACATGAAATTAGAGTTTTTGGGTTGAAAAACAGTTTTGTTTTGACCCTGTAATGGTGATCCCGAATTTCGCACCTTTTTGGGCTAGGACGCGAAGCTTACGAGTTTTAACTATTTAAAGTTTTCTAACATGAAATTTGAGTTTTCGGGTTGAAAAACAGTTTTGTTTTGACTCTGGTCTGCTGATCCCGAATTTTGCACCTTTTGCGCTAGAACGCGAATTTTACGAGTTTTAACGATTTAAAATTTTCTATGATGAAATGTGAGTTTTTTTGTTGAAAAACAGTTTTGTTTTGACCCTGGTGTGGTGATCCTGAATTTCGCACCTTTTTGCGCTAGGACGCCAAGTTTACGAGTTTTAACGATTTAAAATTTTCTATGATGAAATTTTAGTTTTTAGGTTAAAAACCAGTTTTGTTTTGACCCTGTAGTGGTGATCCCGAATTTCGCACCTTTTTGCGCTAGGACGCGAAGCTTACGAGTTTTAACGATTTAAAGTTTTCTAACATGAGATTAGAGTTTTTGGGTTGAAAAACAGTTTTGTTTTGACTCTGGGGTGTTGATCCCGAATTTTGCACCTTTTGCGCTAGAACGCGAAGTTTACGAGTTTTAACGATTTAAAATTTTCTATGATGAAATTTGAGTTTTTGGGTTGAAAAACAGTTTTGCTTTGACCCTGGTGTAGTGATCCCGAATTTCGCACCTGTTTGCGCTAGGCCGATAAGTTTACGAGTTTTAACGATTTAAAGTTTTCTAACATGGAATTAGAGTTTTTGGGTTGAAAAACAGTTTTGTTTTGACCCTGGTGCGGTGATCCCGAATTTCGCACCTTTTTGCGCTAGGACGCGAAGCTTACGAGTTTTAACGATTTAAAGTTTTCTAACATGAAATTTGAGTTTTTGGGTTGAAAAACAGTTTTGTTTTGACTCTGGGGTGCTGATCCCGAATTTCGCACCTTTTGCGCTAGGACGCGAATTTTACGATATTTAACGATTTAAAATTTTCTAACATGATATTTGAGTTTTGTGTGGTGATCCCGAATTTCGCACCTTTTTGCGCTAGGACGCGAATTTTACGAGTTTTAACGATTTAAAGTTTTCTAACATGAAATTTGAGTTTTTGGGTTTAAAAACAGTTTTGTTTTGACCCTGTAGTGGTGATCCCGAATTTCGCACCTTTTTGCGCTAGGACGCGAATTTTACGACTTTTAACGATTTAAAATTTTCTAACATGAAACTAGAGTTTTTGGGTTGAAAAACAGTTTTGTTTTGACTCTGGGGTGCTGATCCCGAATTTCGCACCTTTTTGCGCTAGAACGCGAATTTTACGAGTTTTAACTCAAAATTTTCTAACATGAAATTTGAGTTTTGTGTGGTGATCCCGAATTTCGCACCTTTTTGCGCTAGGACGCCAAGTTTACGAGTTTTAACGATTTAAAGTTTTCTAACATGAAATTTGAGTTTTTGGGTTTAAAAACAGTTTTGTTTTGACCCTGTAGTGGTGATCCCGAATTTCGCACCTTTTTGCGCTAGGACGCGAATTTTACGAGTTTTAACGATTTAAAATTTTCTAACATGAAACTAGAGTTTTTGGGTTGAAAAACAGTTTTGTTTTGACTCTGTGGTGCTGATCCCGAATTTCGCACCTTTTTGCGCTAGGACGCGAATTTTACGAGTTTTAACGATTTAAAATTTTCTAACATGAAATTTGAGTTTTGTGTGGTGATCCCGAATTTCGCACCTTTTTGCGCTAGGACGCCAAGTTTACGAGTTTTAACGATTTAAAGTTTTCTAACATGAAATTAGAGTTTTTGGGTTGAAAAACAGTTTTGCTTTGACCCTTGTGTGGTGATGCCGAATTTCGCACCTGTTTGCGCTAGAACGCCAAGTTTACGAGTTTTAACGATTTAAAATTTTCTATGATGAAATTTGAGTTTTCCTGTTGAAAAACAGTTTTGTTTTGACTCTGGGGTGCTGATCCCGAATTTCGCACCTTTTTGCGCTAAGACGCGAATTTTACGAGTTTTAACGATTTAAAATTTTCTAACATGAAATTTGAGTTATGTGTGGTGATCCCGAATTTCGCACCTTTTTGCGCTAGGCCGATAAGTTTACGAGTTTTAACGATTTAAAGTTTTCTAACATGGAATTAGAGTTTTTGGGTTGAAAAACAGTTTTGTTTTGACCCTGGTGCGGTGATCCCGAATTTCGCACCTTTTTGCGCTAGGACGCGAAGCTTACGAGTTTTAACGATTTAAAGTTTTCTAACATGAGATTAGAGTTTTTGGGTTGAAAAACAGTTTTGTTTTGACTCTGGGGTGCTGATCCCGAATTTCGCACCTTTTGCGCTAGGACGCGAATTTTACGAGTTTTAACGATTTCAAATTTTCTAACATGAAATTTGAGTTTTTGGGTTGAATAACAGTTTTGTTTTGACCCTGGTGTGGTGATCCCGAATTTCGCACCTTTTTGCGCTAGGACGCGTTGTTTACGGGTTATAACGACCTAAAGTTTTCTAACATGAAATTAGAGTTTTTGGGTTGAAAAACAGTTTTGTTTTGACTCTGGGGTGCTGATCCCGAATTTCGCACCTTTTTGCGCTAGGACGCGAATTTTACGAGTTTTAACGATTTCAAATTTTCTAACATGAAATTTGAGTTTTTGGGTTGAATAACAGTTTTGTTTTGACCCTGGTGTGGTGATCCCGAATTTCGCACCTTTTTGCGCTAGGACGCGAATTTTACGAGTTTTAACGATTTAAAATTTTCTAACATGAAACTAGAGTTTTTGGGTTGAAAAACAGTTTTGTTTTGACTCTGGGGTGCTGATCCCGAATTTCGCACCTTTTTGCGCTAGGGCGCCAAGTTTACGAGTTTTAACGATTTAAAGTTTTCTAACATGAAATTAGAGTTTTTTTGTTGAAAAACAGTTTTGTTTTGACCCTGTAATGGTGATCCCGAATTTCGCACCTTTTTGCGCTAGGACGCGAATTTTAGGAGTTTTAACGATTTAAAATTTTCTATGATGAAATTTGAGTTTTCGGGTTGAAAAACAGTTTTGTTTTGACTCTGGGGTGCTGATCCCGAATTTCGCACCTTTTTGCGCTAGGACGCGAATTTTATGAGTTTTAACGATTTAAAATTTTCTAACATGAAATTTGAGTTTTGTGTGGTGATCCCGAATTTCGCACCCTTTTGCGCTAGGACGCCAAGTTTACGAGTTTTAACGATTTAAAGTTTTCTAACATGAAATTAGAGTTTTTGGGTTGAAAAACAGTTTTGCTTTGACCCTTGTGTGTTGATGCCGAATTTCGCACCTGTTTGCGCTAGGACGCCAAGTTTACGAGTCTTAACGATTTAAAATTTTCTATGATTAAATTTGAGTTTTCGGGTTGAAAAACAATTTTGTTTTGACTCTATGGTGCTGATCCCGAATTTCGCACCTTTTTGCGCTAGGACGCGAATTTTACGAGTTTTAACGATTTAAAATTTTCTAACATGAAATTTGAGGTTTGTGTGGTGATCCCGAATTTCGCACCTTTTTGCGCTAGGACGCCAAGTTTACGAGTTTTAACGATTTAAAGTTTTCTAACATGAAATTAGAGTTTTTGGGTTGAAAAACAGTTTTGTGTTGACCCTGTAATGGTGATCCCGAATTTCGCACCTTTTTGCGCTAGGACGCGAATTTTAGGAGTTTTAACGATTTAAAATTTTCTATGATGAAATTTGAGTTTTTGGGTTGAATGACAGTTTTGTTTTGACCCTGGTGTGGTGATCCCGAATTTCGCACCTTTTTGCGCTAGGACGCGAATTTTACGAGTTTTAACGATTTAAAGTTTTCTAACATGAAATTTGAGTTTTTGGGTTTAAAAACAGTTTTGTTTTGACCCTGTAGTGGTGATCCCGAATTTCGCACCTTTTTGCGCTAGGACGCGAATTTTACGAGTTTTAACGATTTAAAATTTTCTAACATGAAACTAGAGTTTTTGGGTTGAAAAACAGTTTTGTTTTGACTCTGGGGTGCTGATCCCGAATTTCGCACCTTTTTGCGCTAGGACGCGAATTTTACGAGTTTTAACTTAAAATTTTCTAACATGAAATTTGAGTTTTGTGTGGTGATCCCGAATTTCGCACCTTTTGCGCTAGAACGCGAATTTTACGAGTTTTAACGATTTAAAATTTTCTAACATGAAACTAGAGTTTTTGGGTTGAAAAACAGTTTTGTTTTGACTCTGTGGTGCTGATCCCGAATTTCGCACCTTTTTGCGCTAGGACGCGAATTTTACGAGTTTTAACGATTTAAAATTTTCTAATGTGAAATTTGAGTTTTGTGTGGTGATCCCGAATTTCGCACCTTTTTGCGCTAGGACGCCAAGTTTACGAGTTTTAACGATTTAAAGTTTTCTAACATGAAATTAGAGTTTTTGGGTTGAAAAACAGTTTTGCTTTGACCCTTGTGTGGTGATGCCGAATTTCGCACCTGTTTGCGCTAGGACGCCAAGTTTACGAGTTTTAACGATTTAAAATTTTCTATGATGAAATTTGAGTTTTCGGGTTGAAAAACAGTTTTGTTTTGACTCTGGGGTGCTGATCCCGAATTTCGCACCTTTTTGCGCTAGGACGCGAATTTTACGAGTTTTAACGATTTAAAGTTTTCTAACATGAAATTAGAGTTTTCGGGTTGAAAAACAGTTTTGTTTTGACCCTGTAATGGTGATCCCGAATTTCGCACCTTTTTGGGCTAGGACGCGAAGCTTACGAGTTTTAACTGTTTAAAGTTTTCTAACATGAAATTTGAGTTTTCGGGTTGAAAAACAGTTTTGTTTTGACTCTGGTCTGCTGATCCCGAATTTTGCACCTTTTGCGCTAGAACGCGAATTTTACGAGTTTTAACGATTTAAAATTTTCTATGATGAAATGTGAGTTTTTTTGTTGAAAAACAGTTTTGTTTTGACCCTGGTGTGGTGATCCTGAATTTCGCACCTTTTTGCGCTAGGACGCCAAGTTTACGAGTTTTAACGATTTAAAATTTTCTATGATGAAATTTTAGTTTTTAGGTTAAAAACCAGTTTTGTTTTGACCCTGTAGTGGTGATCCCGAATTTCGCACCTTTTTGCGCTAGGACGCGAAGTTTACGAGTTTTAACGATTTAAAATTTTCTAACATGAAATTTGGGTTTTGTGTGGTGATCCCGAATTTCGCACCTTTTTGGGCTAGGACGCGAAGCTTACGAGTTTTAACGATTTAAAGTTTTCTAACATGAAATTAGAGTTTTTGGGTTGAAAAACAGTTTTGTTTTGACTCTGGGGTGTTGATCCCGAATTTTGCACCTTTTGCGCTAGAACGCGAAGTTTACGAGTTTTAACGATTTAAAATTTTCTATGATGAAATTTGAGTTTTTGGGTTGAAAAACAGTTTTGCTTCGACCCTGGTGTAGTGATCCCGAATTTCGCACCTTTTTGCGCTAGGACGCGAATTTTACGAGTTTTAACGATTTAAAATTTTCTAACATGAAATTTGAGTTTTGTGTGGTGATCCCGAATTTCGCACCTTTTTGCGCTAGGACGCCAAGTTTACGAGTCTTAACGATTTAAAATTTTCTATGATGAAATTTGAGTTTTCGGGTTGAAAAACAATTTTGTTTTGACTCTATGGTGCTGATCCCGAATTTCGCACCTTTTTGCGCTAGGACGCGAATTTTACGAGTTTTAACGATTTAAAATTTTCTAACATGAAATTTGAGTTTTGTGTGGTGATCCCGAATTTCGCACCTTTTTGCGCTAGGACGCCAAGTTTACGAGTTTTAACGATTTAAAGTTTTCTAACATGAAATTTGAGTTTTTGGGTTTAAAAACAGTTTTGCTTTGACCCTTGTGTGGTGATCCCGAATTTCGCACCTTTCTGGGCTAGGACGCGAAGCTTACGAGTTTTAACGATTTAAAATTTTCTAACATGAAACTAGAGTTTTTGGGTTGAAAAACAGTTTTGTTTTGACTCTGTGGTGCTGATCCCGAATTTCGCACCTTTTTGCGCTAGGACGCGAATTTTACGAGTTTTAACGATTTAAAATTTTCTAACATGAAATTTGAGTTTTGTGTGGTGATCCCGAATTTCGCACCTTTTTGCGCTAGGACGCCAAGTTTACGAGTCTTAACGATTTAAAATTTTCTATGATGAAATTTGAGTTTTCGGGTTGAAAAACAATTTTGTTTTGACTCTATGGTGCTGATCCCGAATTTCGCACCTTTTTGCGCTAGGACGCGAATTTTACGAGTTTTAACGATTTAAAATTTTCTAACATGAAATTTGAGTTTTGTGTGGTGATCCCGAATTTCGCACCTTTTTGCGCTAGAACGCGAAGTTTACGAGTTTTAACGATTTAAAATTTTCTATGATGAAATTTGAGTTTTTGGGTTGAAAAACAGTTTTGCTTTGACCCTTGTGTGGTGATGCCGAATTTCGCACCTGTTTGCGCTAGGACGCCAAGTTTACGAGTCTTAACGAATTAAAATTTTCTATGATGAAATTTGAGTTTTCGGGTTGAAAAACAATTTTGTTTTGACTCTATGGTGCTGATCCCGAATTTCGCACCTTTTTGCGCTAGGACGCGAATTTTACGAGTTTTAACGATTTAAAATTTTCTAACATGAAATTTGAGTTTTGTGTGGTGATCCCGAATTTCGCACCTTTTTGCGCTAGGACGCCAAGTTTACGAGTTTTAACGATTTAAAGTTTTCTAACATGAAATTAGAGTTTTTGGGTTGAAAAACAGTTTTGTTTTGACCCTGTAATGGTGATCCCGAATTTCGCACCTTTTTGCGCTAGGACGCGAATTTTAGGAGTTCTAACGATTTAAAATTTTCTATGATGAAATTTGAGTTTTTGGGTTGAATGACAGTTTTGTTTTGACCCTGGTGTGGTGATCCCGAATTTCGCACCTTTTTGCGCTAGGACGCGAATTTTACGAGTTTTAACGATTTAAAGTTTTCTAACATGAAATTTGAGTTTTTGGGTTTAAAAACAGTTTTGTTTTGACCCTGTAGTGGTGATCCCGAATTTCGCACCTTTTTGCGCTAGGACGCGAATTTTACGAGTTTTAACGATTTAAAATTTTCTAACATGAAACTAGAGTTTTTGGGTTGAAAAACAGTTTTGTTTTGACTCTGGGGTGCTGATCCCGAATTTCGCACCTTTTTGCGCTAGGACGCGAATTTTACGAGTTTTAACGATTTAAAATTTTCTAACATGAAATTTGAGTTTTGTGTGGTGATCCCGAATTTCGCACCTTTTTGCGCTAGGACGCCAAGTTTACGAGTTTTAACGATTTAAAGTTTTCTAACATGAAATTTGAGTTTTTGGGTTTAAAAACAGTTTTGCTTTGACCCTTGTGTGGTGATCCCGAATTTCGCACCTTTCTGGGCTAGGACGCGAAGCTTACGAGTTTTAACGATTTAAAATTTTCTAACATGAAACTAGAGTTTTTGGGTTGAAAAACAGTTTTGTTTTGACTCTGTGGTGCTGATCCCGAATTTCGCACCTTTTTGCGCTAGGACGCGAATTTTACGAGTTTTAACGATTTAAAATTTTCTAACATGAAATTTGAGTTTTGTGTGGTGATCCCGAATTTCGCACCTTTTTGCGCTAGGACGCCAAGTTTACGAGTCTTAACGATTTAAAATTTTCTATGATGAAATTTGAGTTTTCGGGTTGAAAAACAATTTTGTTTTGACTCTATGGTGCTGATCCCGAATTTCGCACCTTTTTGCGCTAGGACGCGAATTTTACGAGTTTTAACGATTTAAAGTTTTCTAACATGAAATTAGAGTTTTTGGGTTGAAAAACAGTTTTGTGTTGACCCTGTAATGGTGATCCCGAATTTCGCACCTTTTTGCGCTAGGACGCGAATTTTAGGAGTTTTAACGATTTAAAATTTTCTATGATGAAATTTGAGTTTTTGGGTTGAATGACAGTTTTGTTTTGACCCTGGTGTGGTGATCCCGAATTTCGCACCTTTTTGCGCTAGGACGCGAATTTTACGAGTTTTAACGATTTAAAGTTTTCTAACATGAAATTTGAGTTTTTGGGTTTAAAAACAGTTTTGCTTTGACCCTGTAGTGGTGATCCCGAATTTCGCACCTTTTTGCGCTAGGACGCGAATTTTACGAGTTTTAACGATTTAAAATTTTCTAACATGAAACTAGAGTTTTTGGGTTGAAAAACAGTTTTGTTTTGACTCTGGGGTGCTGATCCCGAATTTCGCACCTTTTTGCGCTAGGACGCGAATTTTACGAGTTTTAACTTAAAATTTTCTAACATGAAATTTGAGTTTTGTGTGGTGATCCCGAATTTCGCACCTTTTGCGCTAGAACGCGAATTTTACGAGTTTTAACGATTTAAAATTTTCTAACATGAAACTAGAGTTTTTGGGTTGAAAAACAGTTTTGTTTTGACTCTGTGGTGCTGATCCCGAATTTCGCACCTTTTTGCGCTAGGACGCGAATTTTACGAGTTTTAACGATTTAAAATTTTCTAACATGAAATTTGAGTTTTGTGTGGTGATCCCGAATTTCGCACCTTTTTGCGCTAGGACGCCAAGTTTACGAGTTTTAACGATTTAAAGTTTTCTAACATGAAATTAGAGTTTTTGGGTTGAAAAACAGTTTTGCTTTGACCCTTGTGTGGTGATGCCGAATTTCGCACCTGTTTGCGCTAGGACGCCAAGTTTACGAGTTTTAACGATTTAAAATTTTCTATGATGAAATTTGAGTTTTCGGGTTGAAAAACAGTTTTGTTTTGACTCTGGGGTGCTGATCCCGAATTTCGCACCTTTTTGCGCTAGGACGCGAATTTTACGAGTTTTAACGATTTAAAGTTTTCTAACATGAAATTAGAGTTTTCGGGTTGAAAAACAGTTTTGTTTTGACCCTGTAATGGTGATCCCGAATTTCGCACCTTTTTGGGCTAGGACGCGAAGCTTACGAGTTTTAACTGTTTAAAGTTTTCTAACATGAAATTTGAGTTTTCGGGTTGAAAAACAGTTTTGTTTTGACTCTGGTCTGCTGATCCCGAATTTTGCACCTTTTGCGCTAGAACGCGAATTTTACGAGTTTTAACGATTTAAAATTTTCTATGATGAAATGTGAGTTTTTTTGTTGAAAAACAGTTTTGTTTTGACCCTGGTGTGGTGATCCTGAATTTCGCACCTTTTTGCGCTAGGACGCGAATTTTACGAGTTTTAACGATTTAAAATTTTCTATGATGAAATTTTAGTTTTTAGGTTAAAAACCAGTTTTGTTTTGACCCTGTAGTGGTGATCCCGAATTTCGCACCTTTTTGCGCTAGGACGCGAAGTTTACGAGTTTTAACGATTTAAAATTTTCTAACATGAAATTTGGGTTTTGTGTGGTGATCCCGAATTTCGCACCTTTTTGGGCTAGGACGCGAAGCTTACGAGTTTTAACGATTTAAAGTTTTCTAACATGAAATCAGAGTTTTTGGGTTGAAAAACAGTTTTGTTTTGACTCTGGGGTGTTGATCCCGAATTTTGCACCTTTTGCGCTAGAACGCGAAGTTTACGAGTTTTAACGATTTAAAATTTTCTATGATGAAATTTGAGTTTTTGGGTTGAAAAACAGTTTTGCTTCGACCCTGGTGTAGTGATCCCGAATTTCGCACCTGTTTGCGCTAGGCCGATAAGTTTACGAGTTTTAACGATTTAAAGTTTTCTAACATGGAATTAGAGTTTTTGGGTTGAAAAACAGTTTTGTTTTGACCCTGGTGCGGTGATCCCGAATTTCGCACCTTTTTGCGCTAGGACGCGAATTTTACGAGTTTTAACGATTTAAAGTTTTCTAACATGAAATTAGAGTTTTTGGGTTGAAAAACAGTTTTGTTTTGACTCTGGGGTGCTGATCCCGAATTTCGCACCTTTTGCGCTAGGACGCGAATTTTACGATATTTAACGATTTAAAATTTTCTAACATGAAATTTGAGTTTTGTGTGGTGATCCCGAATTTCGCACCCTTTTGCGCTAGGACGCCAAGTTTACGAGTTTTAACGATTTAAAGTGTTCTAACATGAAATTAGAGTTTTTGGGTTGAAAAACAGTTTTGCTTTGACCCTTGTGTGGTGATGCCGAATTTCGCACCTGTTTGCGCTAGGACGCCAAGTTTACGAGTCTTAACGATTTAAAATTTTCTATGATGAAATTTGAGTTTTCGGGTTGAAAAACAATTTTGTTTTGACTCTATGGTGCTGATCCCGAATTTCGCACCTTTTTGCGCTAGGACGCGAATTTTACGAGTTTTAACGATTTAAAATTTTCTAACATGAAATTTGAGTTTTGTGTGGTGATCCCGAATTTCGCACCTTTTTGCGCTAGGACGCCAAGTTTACGAGTTTTAACGATTTAAAGTTTTCTAACATGAAATTAGAGTTTTTGGGTTGAAAAACAGTTTTGTTTTGACCCTGTAATGGTGATCCCGAATTTCGCACCTTTTTGCGCTAGGACGCGAATTTTAGGAGTTCTAACGATTTAAAATTTTCTATGTTGAAATTTGAGTTTTTGGGTTGAATGACAGTTTTGTTTTGACCCTGGTGTGGTGATCCCGAATTTCGCACCTTTTTGCGCTAGGACGCGAATTTTACGAGTTTTAACGATTTAAAGTTTTCTAACATGAAATTTGAGTTTTTGGGTTTAAAAACAGTTTTGTTTTGACCCTGTAGTGGTGATCCCGAATTTCGCACCTTTTTGCGCTAGGACGCGAATTTTACGAGTTTTAACGATTTAAAATTTTCTAACATGAAACTAGAGTTTTTGGGTTGAAAAACAGTTTTGTTTTGACTCTGGGGTGCTGATCCCGAATTTCGCACCTTTTTGCGCTAGGACGCGAATTTTACGAGTTTTAACGATTTAAAATTTTCTAACATGAAATTTGAGTTTTGTGTGGTGATCCCGAATTTCGCACCTTTTTGCGCTAGGACGCCAAGTTTACGAGTTTTAACGATTTAAAGTTTTCTAACATGAAATTAGAGTTTTTGGGTTGAAAAACAGTTTTGCTTTGACCCTTGTGTGGTGATGCCGAATTTCGCACCTGTTTGCGCTAGGACGCCAAGTTTACGAGTTTTAACGATTTAAAATTTTCTATGATGAAATTTGAGTTTTCGGGTTGAAAAACAGTTTTGTTTTGACTCTGGGGTGCTGATCCCGAATTTCGCACCTTTTTGCGCTAGGACGCGAATTTTACGAGTTTTAACGATTTAAAGTTTTCTAACATGAAATTAGAGTTTTTGGGTTGAAAAACAGTTTTGTTTTGACCCTGTAATGGTGATCCCGAATTTCGCACCTTTTTGGGCTAGGACGCGAAGCTTACGAGTTTTAACTATTTAAAGTTTTCTAACATGAAATTTGAGTTTTCGGGTTGAAAAACAGTTTTGTTTTGACTCTGGTCTGCTGATCCCGAATCTTGCACCTTTTGCGCTAGAACGCGAATTTTACGAGTTTTAACGATTTAAAATTTTCTATGATGAAATGTGAGTTTTTTTGTTGAAAAACAGTTTTGTTTTGACCCTGGTGTGGTGATCCTGAATTTCGCACCTTTTTGCGCTAGGACGCCAAGTTTACGAGTTTTAACGATTTAAAATTTTCTATGATGAAATTTTAGTTTTTAGGTTAAAAACCAGTTTTGTTTTGACCCTGTAGTGGTGATCCCGAATTTCGCACCTTTTTGCGCTAGGACGCGAAGCTTACGAGTTTTAACGATTTAAAGTTTTCTAACATGAAATTAGAGTTTTTGGGTTGAAAAACAGTTTTGTTTTGACTCTGGGGTGTTGATCCCGAATTTTGCACCTTTTGCGCTAGAACGCGAAGTTTACGAGTTTTAACGATTTAAAATTTTCTATGATGAAATGTGAGTTTTTGGGTTGAAAAACAGTTTTGCTTTGACCCTGGTGTAGTGATCCCGAATTTCGCACCTGTTTGCGCTAGGCCGATAAGTTTACGAGTTTTAACGATTTAAAGTTTTCTAACATGGAATTAGAGTTTTTGGGTTGAAAAACAGTTTTGTTTTGACCCTGGTGCGGTGATCCCGAATTTCGCACCTTTTTGCGCTAGGACGCGAAGCTTACGAGTTTTAACGATTTAAAGTTTTCTAACATGAAATTTGAGTTTTTGGGTTGAAAAACAGTTTTGTTTTGACTCTGGGGTGCTGATCCCGAATTTCGCACCTTTTGCGCTAGGACGCGAATTTTACGATATTTAACGATTTAAAATTTTCTAACATGAAATTTGAGTTTTGTGTGGTGATCCCGAATTTCGCACCTTTTTGCGCTAGGACGCCAAGTTTACGAGTTTTAACGATTTAAAGTTTTCTAACATGAAATTAGAGTTTTTGGGTTGAAAAACAGTTTTGTTTTGACCCTGTAATGGTGATCCCGAATTTCGCACCTTTTTGCGCTAGGACGCGAATTTTACGAGTTTTAACGATTTAAAATTTT
Source organism: Chalcosyrphus nemorum (assembly GCA_949716465.1). Classification (NCBI taxonomy): domain Eukaryota; kingdom Metazoa; phylum Arthropoda; class Insecta; order Diptera; family Syrphidae; genus Chalcosyrphus; species Chalcosyrphus nemorum. The sequence continues at coordinate 36,301 of CATIXX010000088.1, read as the reverse complement.
CTATGATGAAATTTGAGTTTTCGGGTTGAAAAACAGTTTTGTTTTGACTCTGGGGTGCTGATCCCGAATTTCGCACCTTTTTGCGCTTGGACGCGAATTTTACGAGTTTTAACGATTTAAAATTTTCTAACATGAAATTTGAGTTTTTGGGTTGAATAACAGTTTTGTTTTGACCCTGGTGTGGTGATCCCGAATTTCGCACCTTTTTGCGCTAGGACGCGTTGTTTACGGGTTATAACGATTTAAAGTTTTCTAACATGAAATTAGAGTTTTTGGGTTGAAAAACAGTTTTGTTTTGACTCTGGGGTGCTGATCCCGAATTTTGCACCTTTTGCGCTAGAACGCGAAGTTTACGAGTTTTAACGATTTAAAATTTTCTATGATGAAATGTGAGTTTTTTTGTTGAAAAACAGTTTTGTTTTGACCCTGGTGTGGTGATCCTGAATTTCGCACCTTTTTGCGCTAGGACGCCAAGTTTACGAGTTTTAACGATTTAAAATTTTCTATGATGAAATTTTAGTTTTTGGGTTAAAAACCAGTTTTGTTTTGACCCTGTAGTGGTGATCCCGAATTTCGCACCTTTTTGCGCTAGGACGCGAAGTTTACGAGTTTTAACGATTTAAAGTTTTCTAACATGAAATTAGAGTTTTTGGGTTGAAAAACAGTTTTGTTTTGACTCTGGGATGCTGATCCCGAATTTCGCACCTTTTGCGCTAGGACGCGAATTTTACGAGTTTTAACGATTTAAAATTTTCTAACATGAAATTTGAGTTTTTGGGTTGAAAAACAGTTTTGTTTTGACTCTGGGGTGCTGATCCCGAATTTCGCACCTTTTTGCGCTAGGACGCGAATTTTACGAGTTTTAACGATTTAAAATTTTCTAACATGAAATTTGAGTTTTGTGTGGTGATCCCGAATTTCGCACCTTTTTGCGCTAGGACGCGAATTTTGCGAGTTTTAACGATTTAAAATTTTCTAATATGAAATTTAAGTTTTTGGGCTGAAAAACAGTTTTGTTTTAACCCTGGTGTGGTGATCCCGAATTTCGCACCTTTTTGCGCTAGGACGCCAAGTTTACGAGTTTTAACGATTTAAAGTTTTCTAACGTGAAATTAGAGTTTTTGGATTGAATAACAGTTTTGTTTTGACCCTGGTGTGGTGATCCCGAATTTCGCACCTATTGCGCTAGGACGCGAATTTTAGGAGTTTTAACGATTTAAAATTTTCTATGATGAAATTTGAGTTTTTGGGTTGAATAACAGTTTTGTTTTGACCCTGGTGTGGTGATCCCGAATTTCGCACCTTTCGCGCTAGGACGCGAATTTTACGAGTTTTAACGATTTAAAATTTTCTAACATGATCCCGAATTTCGCACCTTTTGCGCTAGGACGCGAATTTTACGAGTTTTAACGATTTAAAATTTTCTAACATGAAATTAGAGTTTTTGGGTTGAAAAACAGTTTTGTTTTGACTCTGGGATGCTGATCCCGAATTTCGCACCTTTTGCGCTAGGACGCGAATTTTACGAGTTTTAACGATTTACAATTTTCTAACATGAAATTTGAGTTTTTGGGCTGAAAAACAGTTTTGTTTTGACCCTGGTGTGGTGATCCCGAATTTCGCACCTTTTTGCGCTAGGACGCCAAGTTTACGAGTTTTAACGATTTAAAACTTTCTAACATGAAATTAGAGTTTTTGGGTTGAAAAACAGTTTTGCTTTGACCCTTGTGTGGTGATGCCGAATTTCGCACCTGTTTGCGCTAGGACGCCAAGTTTACGAGTTTTAACGATTTAAAATTTTCTATGATGAAATTTGAGTTTTCGGGTTGAAAAACAGTTTTGTTTTGACTCTGTGGTGCTGATCCCGAATTTCGCACCTTTTTGCGCTAGGACGCGAATTTTACGAGTTTTAACGATTTAAAGTTTTCTAACATGAAATTAGAGTTTTTGGGTTGAAAAACAGTTTTGTTTTGACCCTGTAATGGTGATCCCGAATTTCGCACCTTTTTGCGCTAGGACGCGAATTTTAGGAGTTCTAACGATTTAAAATTTTCTATGATGAAATTTGAGTTTTTGGGTTGAATGACAGTTTTGTTTTGACCCTGGTGTGGTGATCCCGAATTTCGCACCTTTTTGCGCTAGGACGCGAATTTTACGAGTTTTAACGATTTAAAGTTTTCTAACATGAAATTTGAGTTTTTGGGTTTAAAAACAGTTTTGTTTTGACCCTGTAGTGGTGATCCCGAATTTCGCACCTTTTTGCGCTAGGACGCGAATTTTACGAGTTTTAACGATTTAAAATTTTCTAACATGAAACTAGAGTTTTTGGGTTGAAAAACAGTTTTGTTTTGACTCTGGGGTGCTGATCCCGAATTTCGCACCTTTTTGCGCTAGGACGCGAATTTTACGAGTTTTAACGATTTAAAATTTTCTAACATGAAATTTGAGTTTTGTGTGGTGATCCCGAATTTCGCACCTTTTTGCGCTAGGACGCCAAGTTTACGAGTTTTAACTATTTAAAGTTTTCTAACATGAAATTTGAGTTTTTGGGTTTAAAAACAGTTTTGTTTTGACCCTGTAGTGGTGATCCCGAATTTCGCACCTTTTTGCGCTAGGACGCGAATTTTACGAGTTTTAACGATTTAAAATTTTCTAACATGAAACTAGAGTTTTTGGGTTGAAAAACAGTTTTGTTTTGACTCTGTGGTGCTGATCCCGAATTTCGCACCTTTTTGCGCTAGGACGCGAATTTTACGAGTTTTAACGATTTAAAATTTTCTAACATGAAATTTGAGTTTTGTGTGGTGATCCCGAATTTCGCACCTTTTTGCGCTAGGACGCCAAGTTTACGAGTTTTAACGATTTAAAGTTTTCTAACATGAGATTAGAGTTTTTGGGTTGAAAAACAGTTTTGCTTTGACCCTTGTGTGGTGATGCCGAATTTCGCACCTGTTTGCGCTAGGACGCCAAGTTTACGAGTTTTAACGATTTTAAATTTTCTATGATGAAATTTGAGTTTTCGGGTTGAAAAACAGTTTTGTTTTGACTCTGGGGTGCTGATCCCGAATTTCGCACCTTTTTGCGCTAGGACGCGAATTTTACGAGTTTTAACGATTTAAAGTTTTCTAACATGAAATTAGAGTTTTTGGGTTGAAAAACAGTTTTGCTTTGACCCTTGTGTGGTGATCCCGAATTTCGCACCTTTCTGGGCTAGGACGCGAAGCTTACGAGTTTTAACTATTTAAAGTTTTCTAACATGAAATTTGAGTTTTCGGGTTGAAAAACAGTTTTGTTTTGACTCTGGTCTGCTGATCCCGAATTTTGCACCTTTTGCGCTAGAACGCGAATTTTACGAGTTTTAACGATTTAAAATTTTCTATGATGAAATGTGAGTTTTTTTGTTGAAAAACAGTTTTGTTTTGACCCTGGTGTGGTGATCCTGAATTTCGCACCTTTTTGCGCTAGGACGCCAAGTTTAAGAGTTTTAACGATTTAAAATTTTCTATGATGAAATTTTAGTTTTTGGGTTAAAAACCAGTTTTGTTTTGACCCTGTAGTGGTGATCCCGAATTTCGCACCTTTTTGCGCTAGGACGCGAAGTTTACGAGTTTTAACGATTTAAAATTTTCTAACATGAAATTTGGGTTTTGTGTGGTGATCCCGAATTTCGCACCTTTTTGGGCTAGGACGCGAAGCTTACGAGTTTTAACGATTTAAAGTCTTCTAACATGAAATTAGAGTTTTTGGGTTGAAAAACAGTTTTGTTTTGACTCTGGTCTGCTGATCCCGAATTTTGCACCTTTTGCGCTAGAACGCGAATTTTACGAGTTTTAACGATTTAAAATTTTCTATGATGAAATGTGAGTTTTTTTGTTGAAAAACAGTTTTGCTTTGACCCTGGTGTGGTGATCCCGAATTTCGCACCTTTTTGCGCTAGGACGCCAAGTTTACGAGTTTTAACGATTTAAAATTTTCTATGATGAAATTTTAGTTTTTGGGTTAAAAACCAGTTTTGTTTTGACCCTGTAGTGGTGATCCCGAATTTCGCACCTTTTTGCGCTAGGACGCGAAGTTTACGAGTTTTAACGATTTAAAATTTTCTAACATGAAATTTGGGTTTTGTGTGGTGATCCCGAATTTCGCACCTTTTTGGGCTAGGACGCGAAGCTTACGAGTTTTAACGATTTAAAGTTTTCTAACATGAAATTAGAGTTTTTGGGTTGAAAAACAGTTTTGTTTTGACTCTGGGGTGTTGATCCCGAATTTTGCACCTTTTGCGCTAGAACGCGAAGTTTACGAGTTTTAACGATTTAAAATTTTCTATGATGAAATTTGAGTTTTTGGGTTGAAAAACAGTTTTGCTTTGACCCTGGTGTGGTGATCCCGAATTTCGCACCTGTTTGCGCTAGGCCGATAAGTTTACGAGTTTTAACGATTTAAAGTTTTCTAACATGGAATTAGAGTTTTTGGGTTGAAAAACAGTTTTGTTTTGACCCTGGTGCGGTGATCCCGAATTTCGCACCTTTTTGCGCTAGGACGCGAAGCTTACGAGTTTTAACGATTTAAAGTTTTCTAACATGAGATTAGAGTTTTTGGGTTGAAAAACAGTTTTGTTTTGACTCTGGGGTGCTGATCCCGAATTTCGCACCTTTTGCGCTAGGACGCGAATTTTACGATATTTAACGATTTAAAATTTTCTAACATGATCCCGAATTTCGCACCTTTTGCGCTAGGACGCGAATTTTGCGAGTTTTAACGATTTAAAATTTTCTAATATGAAATTTAAGTTTTTGGGCTGAAAAACAGTTTTGTTTTAACCCTGGTGTGGTGATCCCGAATTTCGCACCTTTTTGCGCTAGGACGCCAAGTTTACGAGTTTTAACGATTTAAAGTTTTCTAACGTGAAATTAGAGTTTTTGGATTGAATAACAGTTTTGTTTTGACCCTGGTGTGGTGATCCCGAATTTCGCACCTATTGCGCTAGGACGCGAATTTTAGGAGTTTTAACGATTTAAAATTTTCTATGATGAAATTTGAGTTTTTGGGTTGAATAACAGTTTTGTTTTGACCCTGGTGTGGTGATCCCGAATTTCGCACCTTTCGCGCTAGGACGCGAATTTTACGAGTTTTAACGATTTAAAATTTTCTAACATGATCCCGAATTTCGCACCTTTTGCGCTAGGACGCGAATTTTACGAGTTTTAACGATTTAAAATTTTCTAACATGAAATTAGAGTTTTTGGGTTGAAAAACAGTTTTGTTTTGACTCTGGGATGCTGATCCCGAATTTCGCACCTTTTGCGCTAGGACGCGAATTTTACGAGTTTTAACGATTTACAATTTTCTAACATGAAATTTGAGTTTTTGGGCTGAAAAACAGTTTTGTTTTGACCCTGGTGTGGTGATCCCGAATTTCGCACCTTTTTGCGCTAGGACGCCAAGTTTACGAGTTTTAACGATTTAAAACTTTCTAACATGAAATTAGAGTTTTTGGGTTGAAAAACAGTTTTGCTTTGACCCTTGTGTGGTGATGCCGAATTTCGCACCTGTTTGCGCTAGGACGCCAAGTTTACGAGTTTTAACGATTTAAAATTTTCTATGATGAAATTTGAGTTTTCGGGTTGAAAAACAGTTTTGTTTTGACTCTGTGGTGCTGATCCCGAATTTCGCACCTTTTTGCGCTAGGACGCGAATTTTACGAGTTTTAACGATTTAAAGTTTTCTAACATGAAATTAGAGTTTTTGGGTTGAAAAACAGTTTTGTTTTGACCCTGTAATGGTGATCCCGAATTTCGCACCTTTTTGCGCTAGGACGCGAATTTTAGGAGTTCTAACGATTTAAAATTTTCTATGATGAAATTTGAGTTTTTGGGTTGAATGACAGTTTTGTTTTGACCCTGGTGTGGTGATCCCGAATTTCGCACCTTTTTGCGCTAGGACGCGAATTTTACGAGTTTTAACGATTTAAAGTTTTCTAACATGAAATTTGAGTTTTTGGGTTTAAAAACAGTTTTGTTTTGACCCTGTAGTGGTGATCCCGAATTTCGCACCTTTTTGCGCTAGGACGCGAATTTTACGAGTTTTAACGATTTAAAATTTTCTAACATGAAACTAGAGTTTTTGGGTTGAAAAACAGTTTTGTTTTGACTCTGGGGTGCTGATCCCGAATTTCGCACCTTTTTGCGCTAGGACGCGAATTTTACGAGTTTTAACGATTTAAAATTTTCTAACATGAAATTTGAGTTTTGTGTGGTGATCCCGAATTTCGCACCTTTTTGCGCTAGGACGCCAAGTTTACGAGTTTTAACTATTTAAAGTTTTCTAACATGAAATTTGAGTTTTTGGGTTTAAAAACAGTTTTGTTTTGACCCTGTAGTGGTGATCCCGAATTTCGCACCTTTTTGCGCTAGGACGCGAATTTTACGAGTTTTAACGATTTAAAATTTTCTAACATGAAACTAGAGTTTTTGGGTTGAAAAACAGTTTTGTTTTGACTCTGTGGTGCTGATCCCGAATTTCGCACCTTTTTGCGCTAGGACGCGAATTTTACGAGTTTTAACGATTTAAAATTTTCTAACATGAAATTTGAGTTTTGTGTGGTGATCCCGAATTTCGCACCTTTTTGCGCTAGGACGCCAAGTTTACGAGTTTTAACGATTTAAAGTTTTCTAACATGAGATTAGAGTTTTTGGGTTGAAAAACAGTTTTGCTTTGACCCTTGTGTGGTGATGCCGAATTTCGCACCTGTTTGCGCTAGGACGCCAAGTTTACGAGTTTTAACGATTTTAAATTTTCTATGATGAAATTTGAGTTTTCGGGTTGAAAAACAGTTTTGTTTTGACTCTGGGGTGCTGATCCCGAATTTCGCACCTTTTTGCGCTAGGACGCGAATTTTACGAGTTTTAACGATTTAAAGTTTTCTAACATGAAATTAGAGTTTTTGGGTTGAAAAACAGTTTTGCTTTGACCCTTGTGTGGTGATCCCGAATTTCGCACCTTTCTGGGCTAGGACGCGAAGCTTACGAGTTTTAACTATTTAAAGTTTTCTAACATGAAATTTGAGTTTTCGGGTTGAAAAACAGTTTTGTTTTGACTCTGGTCTGCTGATCCCGAATTTTGCACCTTTTGCGCTAGAACGCGAATTTTACGAGTTTTAACGATTTAAAATTTTCTATGATGAAATGTGAGTTTTTTTGTTGAAAAACAGTTTTGTTTTGACCCTGGTGTGGTGATCCTGAATTTCGCACCTTTTTGCGCTAGGACGCCAAGTTTAAGAGTTTTAACGATTTAAAATTTTCTATGATGAAATTTTAGTTTTTGGGTTAAAAACCAGTTTTGTTTTGACCCTGTAGTGGTGATCCCGAATTTCGCACCTTTTTGCGCTAGGACGCGAAGTTTACGAGTTTTAACGATTTAAAATTTTCTAACATGAAATTTGGGTTTTGTGTGGTGATCCCGAATTTCGCACCTTTTTGGGCTAGGACGCGAAGCTTACGAGTTTTAACGATTTAAAGTCTTCTAACATGAAATTAGAGTTTTTGGGTTGAAAAACAGTTTTGTTTTGACTCTGGTCTGCTGATCCCGAATTTTGCACCTTTTGCGCTAGAACGCGAATTTTACGAGTTTTAACGATTTAAAATTTTCTATGATGAAATGTGAGTTTTTTTGTTGAAAAACAGTTTTGCTTTGACCCTGGTGTGGTGATCCCGAATTTCGCACCTTTTTGCGCTAGGACGCCAAGTTTACGAGTTTTAACGATTTAAAATTTTCTATGATGAAATTTTAGTTTTTGGGTTAAAAACCAGTTTTGTTTTGACCCTGTAGTGGTGATCCCGAATTTCGCACCTTTTTGCGCTAGGACGCGAAGTTTACGAGTTTTAACGATTTAAAATTTTCTAACATGAAATTTGGGTTTTGTGTGGTGATCCCGAATTTCGCACCTTTTTGGGCTAGGACGCGAAGCTTACGAGTTTTAACGATTTAAAGTTTTCTAACATGAAATTAGAGTTTTTGGGTTGAAAAACAGTTTTGTTTTGACTCTGGGGTGTTGATCCCGAATTTTGCACCTTTTGCGCTAGAACGCGAAGTTTACGAGTTTTAACGATTTAAAATTTTCTATGATGAAATTTGAGTTTTTGGGTTGAAAAACAGTTTTGCTTTGACCCTGGTGTGGTGATCCCGAATTTCGCACCTGTTTGCGCTAGGCCGATAAGTTTACGAGTTTTAACGATTTAAAGTTTTCTAACATGGAATTAGAGTTTTTGGGTTGAAAAACAGTTTTGTTTTGACCCTGGTGCGGTGATCCCGAATTTCGCACCTTTTTGCGCTAGGACGCGAAGCTTACGAGTTTTAACGATTTAAAGTTTTCTAACATGAGATTAGAGTTTTTGGGTTGAAAAACAGTTTTGTTTTGACTCTGGGGTGCTGATCCCGAATTTCGCACCTTTTGCGCTAGGACGCGAATTTTACGATATTTAACGATTTAAAATTTTCTAACATGAAATTTGAGTTTTGTGTGGTGATCCCGAATTTCGCACCTTTTTGCGCTAGGACGCCAAGTTTACGAGTTTTAACGATTTAAAGTTTTCTAACATGAAAGATATAGATATAGAATTCCGTGTACTATCGAGACTCAAAAATTAATTTCCTGAATACAGGGTGCAAATCTTCTGTGGCATTAAATAGGTGATGCGATAGTTTTATTATTTATATTTTTTTTTTTTTTTGCTTAGAATGGTCACTGCAGCGTTTGATGCAAATAGATTAAAACCAATTTGGTTATGGCGTTATTTTTCGGCACTAGCACTTGGTGTTTGGCATCATCCAAAATTGATGCATTTTTCAATCTGCCGCCGACTTTTATGAGCTTGGTTTTTTCATCAAAAAACGGTGCCAGTGATGCTATGCTAGAGCCTTTAGGCACATCTGCACCTCTCTGCAGGGAACGGTAGTCATCTGAAAATGCATGACTTTGAATATTTACCCAACTAAAATATGTGCCACGTTGAAGCTCTTCCACTGTTAGCTGGCCTCCGTTTCTAAGTGACTTATGCTTTCTACAATCGGAAACAGTATGCCAATATTTTTTGTAGTAAATAGAAGGATTTTCTATTTCAATTAAATTTTCATTTCCAACTATTGATGCTGTTAACACGGACCTGGTTTTACGCCGTTCTGGAATGTCTTCTGGAACAACATACTGCATGGCCTCCCATAATTTGCCATCCTCTGTGAGAAAGTTTGGGCCATTAAACCAGAGTGGTGTCTTAAGAAGCGTCTGAAGGTCTACTCCTCTGGACACCATATCAGCAGGATTACCGCTCCCCTTTATAAAGCTCCTTTGCTGTATACCCGTGTTTGCTTGGATCTTCGCAACTCTATTTGCAACATAAGTCTCCCATGTGTAGGATGGTGATCTTATCCATGCTAGTACGGTGGTAGAATTGGTGTAATAACACACCTTCTTAATCTTGCACGTCAACACCTGCAGCAACCTTGATACTAACTCAACCATGAGAACAGCACCTTGCAACTCTAGTCGGGCTATAGATGTTGCTTTAAGGGGAGCAATTCTCGATTTTGAGCATAGCAGTTGTGAATGCATGTTCCCCTTGTCATCAACCGATCGGAGATATACGCACGACCCAAAGGCATTCAGACTGCTGTCCGAAAATGCGTGCAATTCAATATCGCTGCGGGGACGGGACGCATAACGTGGAATGCTAAGCTCCTTTAACATGGAAAATTGCTTTAAGTAATGAATCCATTTATTGGCTTGCTCTTCGGGAAGTTGGTCATCCCAAGACGATTTTGTTTTCCATAATTCCTGCAAAAACAGCTTTCCAAGAACTATTGCAGGCCCAAATGGATCAAACAACTTGGCAAGATCAGCGATTCGTACTCTTTCATGAAATTAGCGTATGAGGCCTTAAGCTCTTCATTATTTTCTAATTTCTTTCCAATGACAGAAATCGCTTTGTGTCCATTTGACGAGATTCTCCTAAGAACATGTTTGGATCCTCCTTCAATGGCAGGCGTACTACGAACCGTCCATTTGCGTCTTGTTTCGTATTTTCTTTGAAATGTTTCTCACATTCGTGCTCTTCTTTGCTCATTGTAGTTACAGGAACATCATGGCATTCTGTTTCCCAGAATCGCCTTACCAGCTTATCCAATGATGTTAAAGTTGGTCTTGTGGCGACGTGCGAATGATGTTGTTCAACGCTTGTAGAGGCGCTTCCTGTTGCTATCCACCCAAGTCTCGTGTTGCGTAGAACTGGCAGATTCGAAGCTAAGCGTATCTCTCCCTGAAGACACAGATCGTAGAAGATTTCAGCGCCTATAAGCATGTCAATACTTTGATTCTCGTTGAGACATGGGCCCACCAGTTGAATTCCAGGTGGGATAGTCCAGTTTCTGTCACTGGAGTCCATTCTTGGCTGATAATTCGTTATTTTAGGCAAAATTACGGCGTTAATTGTTGCAGAAAATGGTGAAAACCTTGATTTAAATTTTATGGCTTGGAGTCTTAATTTTCGATTTCTTTGCCCCGATTTCCAGGGACTGCTCGAAGAGATCTCGGCTTTCCTTATCCAACTTCTGGAGCATCAAGTGAACAATTATGGGGTCCCAATTGTCTATATTGTATCCCATATTGGTTATGGTTTGTACCCCATATTGGACTTTCCTTGCTGACGTCATCAAACCTTCTTAAAACCGCTGCTGTGCTCTTCTGGATTGTTGATTGCTGCAACAGTTTGTTAAGCTGCGCTGTTAGCAGCAATCTCTTGTTGTCAAATCTATCCACGAGTGTTTGCCAGACGGCCTCATGATTGCTGTCTGTAGCCTGGAAATGCTGTATGAGACTGTGTGCCTCTCCGGATACGTTTGCTCGGAGGTAAAATAATTTTTTCGAATTAATATAACTTCAATCGAACTGTGGAAGTTCTATTTTTGGCAACTTTATCATTGGATTTGTCACTATCGCTGTGCTTTGTGGCGCGGACTGGTGCTCATAAAAATTAAGCAGGACTGCTTCAACTTGTTCCTTCATGTTGAAATATACTTCTATGTCCTTAGCAGACACTCGCTCCTCCATTTTTCGGTATGACATCGATATTTCGTCCTAATTCTGCTCAATTGTACGTGCTTTTAATTGGCAGAATTGTACGCTTCTCCCCAGCGTCAACTCACTTGCACACTTCTCCAATGAACCTTTCATGATGCTGAAAAGCACTCGAAGCCTCTCGTCTCAATTCATTGTGGTCTTCGTTGTCGATGCATTCCCTTCATTGGGAAAGGAATCTTCTCTCCTTCTGGACAGTTGTGGTAATAGTGGTGGGAGTTTCGTGGGTTTCTTTGGAATGGCACCTTGCTGTTCAATTATTTCGGCTCTGATTTGTGCTGCGCCTATTTCCGCCATTGGTTTGGACACTTCCTGCAAACTTACGCACCGTTCGTAATAGTCCTTTTTGAAATATGGATGGTCCAGTTGGTCCGCAAATTTTCCCATCCTTTCCCTAGTTGCGAGAAATTCGACAAATTTCTTTGCCCACAAAATCCTGGTTAAGCCGCGAAATAAACTGAAGTATTGTTCTCCTCAGCCATTAGTAATTATTTTTTTGTTTACACTTCTAAACACTTTTGCACAACGCACTGATCACTTTGCGTTTTTTTTATATATTTTTCGCTAACTAAACTATCTAAGTTGTGTCCTGTCACGGTCGCCAAATGTTTTGATAATAATAAGACACAATTGAACGAGAAAAAACTTTGATAATAATAAGACACAATTGAACGAGAAAAAACTAGGAACTTTATCATATACAAATTTTATTCTTACTGTATAAGGGGTCTGACTGACCGAGGGCGTAACTCTTTATTTCGGTAAATTACCCATCATCTGTTCTATAGACCTTGGATTTGATCGAAAAGACCTTATGCAATTGGAAACTATTTGACGAGACATCCTGCCAACACATAAGATCCAATATTTTTGTCTTGAAATTGCGATGAGAGTCCGAGGCGCTGCGTACATATGCGTTTGATGCAAATAGATTAAAACCAATTTGGTTATGGCGTTATTTTTCGGCACTAGCACTTGGTGTTTGGCATCATCCAAAATTGATGCATTTTTCAATCTGCCGCCGACTCTTATGAGCTTGGTTTTTTCATCAAAAAACGGTGCCAGTGATGCTATGCTAGAGCCTTTAGGCACATCTGCACCTCTCTGCAGGGAACGGTAGTCATCTGAAAATGCATGACTTTGAATATTTACCCAACTAAAATATGTGCCACGTTGAAGCTCTTCCACTGTTAGCTGGCCTCCGTTTCTAAGTGACTTATGCTTTCTACAATTACTATAAAATCGGAAACAATATGCCAATATTTTTTGTAGTAAATAGAAGGAATTTCTATTTCAATTAAATTTTCATTTTCAACTATTGATGCTGTTAACACGGACCTGGTTTTACGCCGTTCTGGAATGTCTTCTGGAACAACATACTGCATGGCCTCCCATAATTTGCCATCCTCTGTGAGAAAGTTTGGGCCATTAAACCAGAGTGGTGTCTTAAGAAGCGTCTGAAGGTCTACTCCTCTGGACACCATATCAGCAGGATTACCGCTCCCCTTTATAAAGCTCCTTTGCTGTATACCCGTGTTTGCTTGGATCTTCGCAACTCTATTTGCAACATAAGTCTCCCATGTGTAGGATGGTGATCTTATCCATGCTAGTACGGTGGTAGAATTGGTGTAATAACACACCTTCTTAATCTTGCACGTCAACACCTGCAGCAACCTTGATACTAACTCAACCATGAGAACAGCACCTTGCAACTCTAGTCGGGCTATAGATGTTGCTTTAAGGGGAGCAATTCTCGATTTTGAGCATAGCAGTTGTGAATGCATGTTCCCCTTGTCATCAACCGATCGGAGATATACGCACGACCCAAAGGCATTCAGACTGCTGTCTGAAAATGCGTGCAATTCAATATCGCTGCGGGGACGGGACGCATAACGTGGAATGCTAAGCTCCTTTAACATGGAAAATTGCTTTAAGTAATGAATCCATTTATTGGCTTGCTCTTCGGAAAGTTGGTCATCCCAAGACGATTTTGTTTTCCATAATTCCTGCAAAAACAGCTTTCCAAGAACTATTGCAGGCCCAAATGGATCAAACAACTTGGCAAGATCAGCGATTCGTACTCTTTCATGAAATTAGCGTATGAGGCCTTAAGCTCTTCATTATTTTCTAATTTCTTTCCAATGACAGAAATCGCTTTGTGTCCATTTGACGAGATTCTCCTAAGAACATGTTTGGATCCTCCTTCAATGGCAGGCGTACTACGAACCGTCCATTTGCGTCTTGTTTCGTATTTTCTTTGAAATGTTTCTCACATTCGTGCTCTTCTTTGCTCATTGTAGTTACAGGAACATCATGGCATTCTGTTTCCCAGAATCGCCTTACCAGCTTATCCAATGATGTTAAAGTTGGTCTTGTGGCGACGTGCGAATGATGTTGTTCAACGCTTGTAGAGGCGCTTCCTGTTGCTATCCACCCAAGTCTCGTGTTGCGTAGAACTGGCAGATTCGAAGCTAAGCGTATCTCTCCCTGAAGACACAGATCGTAGAAGATTTCAGCGCCTATAAGCATGTCAATACTTTGATTCTCGTTGAGACATGGGCCCACCAGTTGAATTCCAGGTGGGATAGTCCAGTTTCTGTCACTGGAGTCCATTCTTGGCTGATAATTCGTTATTTTAGGCAAAATTACGGCGTTAATTGTTGCAGAAAATGGTGAAAACCTTGATTTAAATTTTATGGCTTGGAGTCTTAATTTTCGATTTCTTTGCCCCGATTTCCAGGGACTGCTCGAAGAGATCTCGGCTTTCCTTATCCAACTTCTGGAGCATCAAGTGAACAATTATGGGGTCCCAATTGTCTATATTGTATCCCATATTGGTTATGGTTTGTACCCCATATTGGACTTTCCTTGCTGACGTCATGAAACCTTCTTAAAACCGCTGCTGTGCTCTTCTGGATTGTTGATTGCTGCAACAGTTTGTTAAGCTGCGCTGTTAGCAGCAATCTCTTGTTGTCAAATCTATCCACGAGTGTTTGCCAGACGGCCTCATGATTGCTGTCTGTAGCCTGGAAATGCTGTATGAGACTGTGTGCCTCTCCGGATACGTTTGCTCGGAGGTAAAATAATTTTTTCGAATTAATATAACTTCAATCGAACTGTGGAAGTTCTATTTTTGGCAACTTTATCATTGGATTTGTCACTATCGCTGTGCTTTGTGGCGCGGACTGGTGCTCATAAAAATTAAGCAGGACTGCTTCAACTTGTTCCTTCATGTTGAAATATACTTCTATGTCCTTAGCAGACACTCGCTCCTCCATTTTTCGGTATGACATCGATATTTCGTCCTAATTCTGCTCAATTGTACGTGCTTTTAATTGGCAGAATTGTACGCTTCTCCCCAGCGTCAACTCACTTGCACACTTCTCCAATGAACCTTTCATGATGCTGAAAAGCACTCGAAGCCTCTCGTCTCAATTCATTGTGGTCTTCGTTGTCGATGCATTCCCTTCATTGGGAAAGGAATCTTCTCTCCTTCTGGACAGTTGTGGTAATAGTGGTGGGAGTTGCGTGGGTTTCTTTGGAATGGCACCTTGCTGTTCAATTATTTCGGCTCTGATTTGTGCTGCGCCTATTTCCGCCGTTGGTTTGGACACTTCCTGCAAACTTACGCACCGCTTCGTAATAGTCCTTTTTGAAATATGGATGGTCCAGTTGGTCCGCAAATTTTCCCATCCTTTCCCTAGTTGCGAGAAATTCGACAAATTTCTTTGCCCACAAAATCCTGGTTAAGCCGCGAAATAAACTGAAGTATTGTTCTCCTCAGCCATTAGTAATTATTTTTTTGTTTACACTTCTAAACACTTTTGCACAACGCACTGATCACTTTGCCTTTTTTTTATATATTTTTCGCTAACTAAACTATCTAAGTTCTGTCCTGTCACGGTCGCCAAATGTTTTGATAATAATAAGACACAATTGAACGAAAAAAAACTTTGATAATAATAAGACACAATTGAACGAGAAAAAACTAGGAACTTTATCATATACAAATTTTATTCTTACTGTATAAGGGGTCTGACTGACCGAGGGCGTAACTCTTTCCTTCGGTAAATTACCCATCATCTGTTCTATAGACCTTGGATTTGATTGAAAAGACCTTATGCAATTGGAAACTATTTGACGAGACATCCTGCCAACACATAAGATCCAATATTTTTGTCTTGAAATTGCGATGAGAGTCCGAGGCGCTGCGTACATATGCGTTTGATGCAAATAGATTAAAACCAATTTGGTTATGGCGTTATTTTTCGGCACTAGCACTTGGTGTTTGGCATCATCCAAAATTGATGCATTTTTCAATCTGCCGCCGACTCTTATGAGCTTGGTTTTTTCATCAAAAAACGGTGCCAGTGATGCTATGCTAGAGCCTTTAGGCACATCTGCACCTCTCTGCAGGGAACGGTAGTCATCTGAAAATGCATGACTTTGAATATTTACCCAACTAAAATATGTGCCACGTTGAAGCTCTTCCACTGTTAGCTGGCCTCCGTTTCTAAGTGACTTATGCTTTCTACAATTACTATAAAATCGGAAACAATATGCCAATATTTTTTGTAGTAAATAGAAGGAATTTCTATTTCAATTAAATTTTCATTTTCAACTATTGATGCTGTTAACACGGACCTGGTTTTACGCCGTTCTGGAATGTCTTCTGGAACAACATACTGCATGGCCTCCCATAATTTGCCATCCTCTGTGAGAAAGTTTGGGCCATTAAACCAGAGTGGTGTCTTAAGAAGCGTCTGAAGGTCTACTCCTCTGGACACCATATCAGCAGGATTACCGCTCCCCTTTATAAAGCTCCTTTGCTGTATACCCGTGTTTGCTTGGATCTTCGCAACTCTATTTGCAACATAAGTCTCCCATGTGTAGGATGGTGATCTTATCCATGCTAGTACGGTGGTAGAATTGGTGTAATAACACACCTTCTTAATCTTGCACGTCAACACCTGCAGCAACCTTGATACTAACTCAACCATGAGAACAGCACCTTGCAACTCTAGTCGGGCTATAGATGTTGCTTTAAGGGGAGCAATTCTCGATTTTGAGCATAGCAGTTGTGAATGCATGTTCCCCTTGTCATCAACCGATCGGAGATATACGCACGACCCAAAGGCATTCAGACTGCTGTCCGAAAATGCGTGCAATTCAATATCGCTGCGGGGACGGGACGCATAACGTGGAATGCTAAGCTCCTTTAACATGGAAAATTGCTTTAAGTAATGAATCCATTTATTGGCTTGCTCTTCGGGAAGTTGGTCATCCCAAGACGATTTTGTTTTCCATAATTCCTGCAAAAACAGCTTTCCAAGAACTATTGCAGGCCCAAATGGATCAAACAACTTGGCAAGATCAGCGATTCGTACTCTTTCATGAAATTAGCGTATGAGGCCTTAAGCTCTTCATTATTTTCTAATTTCTTTCCAATGACAGAAATCGCTTTGTGTCCATTTGACGAGATTCTCCTAAGAACATGTTTGGATCCTCCTTCAATGGCAGGCGTACTACGAACCGTCCATTTGCGTCTTGTTTCGTATTTTCTTTGAAATGTTTCTCACATTCGTGCTCTTCTTTGCTCATTGTAGTTACAGGAACATCATGGCATTCTGTTTCCCAGAATCGCCTTACCAGCTTATCCAATGATGTTAAAGTTGGTCTTGTGGCGACGTGCGAATGATGTTGTTCAACGCTTGTAGAGGCGCTTCCTGTTGCTATCCACCCAAGTCTCGTGTTGCGTAGAACTGGCAGATTCGAAGCTAAGCGTATCTCTCCCTGAAGACACAGATCGTAGAAGATTTCAGCGCCTATAAGCATGTCAATACTTTGATTCTCGTTGAGACATGGGCCCACCAGTTGAATTCCAGGTGGGATAGTCCAGTTTCTGTCACTGGAGTCCATTCTTGGCTGATAATTCGTTATTTTAGGCAAAATTACGGCGTTAATTGTTGCAGAAAATGGTGAAAACCTTGATTTAAATTTTATGGCTTGGAGTCTTAATTTTCGATTTCTTTGCCCCGATTTCCAGGGACTGCTCGAAGAGATCTCGGCTTTCCTTATCCAACTTCTGGAGCATCAAGTGAACAATTATGGGGTCCCAATTGTCTATATTGTATCCCATATTGGTTATGGTTTGTACCCCATATTGGACTTTCCTTGCTGACGTCATCAAACCTTCTTAAAACCGCTGCTGTGCTCTTCTGGATTGTTGATTGCTGCAACAGTTTGTTAAGCTGCGCTGTTAGCAGCAATCTCTTGTTGTCAAATCTATCCACGAGTGTTTGCCAGACGGCCTCATGATTGCTGTCTGTAGCCTGGAAATGCTGTATGAGACTGTGTGCCTCTCCGGATACGTTTGCTCGGAGGTAAAATAACTTTTGCGAATTAATATAACTTCAATCGAACTGTGAAAGTTCTATTTTTGGCAACTTTATCATTGGATTTGTCACTATCGCTGTGCTTTGTGGCGCGGACTGGTGCTCATAAAAATTAAGCAGGACTGCTTCAACTTGTTCCTTCATGTTGAAATATACTTCTATGTCCTTAGCAGACACTCGCTCCTCCATTTTTCGACATCGATATTTCGTCCTAATTCTGCTCAATTGTACGTGCTTTTAATTGGCAGAATTGTACGCTTCTCCCCAGCGTCAACTCACTTGCACACTTTGTGATGAACATGGTTGAGGCTCTCTAAGAGAATGGGTTGCACGCCTAGCTATGCTCTTGCTAGCTCGAAGGTTTGGGGTAGGTTCTTCTTCTCCCGATGACCTCTCACCACACAAATTAGTTTTGCGTGCAAGGAAATTTATGAAAACAAAAAAAACGAAATATAGTACATTGCGAACCTGTCAGAAAAAAAACCAAAAAAAAATTTAACCAAAAAAACTATAATCTCCTTTCAATAGAACGAAAGATGTTTCACGTTCTCTTTTACCCACCCATCCATGTACAAAAAAAAGAATATTGTATATGCTGCCCCTTAATCCGTACACTACCACCTTACATGACCTTATGAAATCAAACGCAAACTTTGATTATTTACCACATTTTAGAATTCAATTTATTCAACGAAAATGAATATTTTAAAGAAATCAAATACATCATACAAAGGATTAACATGTTCCTTTAAACTTAATAAGATTTAACAACAAGAATTGAAAAAAAATGTGCACGACTGGGTCGTACGTACTTGCACCTACATATATGCTGGTAGTTGGAAATGAATTTAAAAAAAAAAATTTACAATAGATTTTTGAAAATTTTTTTTTTTAATTTTGTATAAGTTTAAATGGGATATATTATTAAACATTTAATCTTGCCCACATTTCAATTTTGATGGAAATCCATTGAGTTTTAGCCGAGAAATAGCCATATTTCTAAAACCAGTTAATAAGAAAAGTACCGTTATACGTATTTTCAGCCAAAAACGTGGTACGCCATCTTATAGCATTTGCCCAGACTAACTCGAATATGAAATTTAATCAAAATCGTTAGAGCCGTTTTCGAGAAAATCATGTTTTTGTAAAATTGGCCTTAAGTAAAGTACCGTTAATAATAGGGCTAGAACGAAAATTCCAATTTCCCCTCTGGAGAATACACAACAGACCCCAGATATGAAGTTTGAAGGAAATCGGTCCACCCATTTGGGCTGTAGTCGAGCGTACATACATACAGAGTGACGGACAGACAGACAGACAGACAGACAGACAGACAGACAGAATCGGCAGACCTACTTTTTCGAGCTTCTCTATCATCGTAATGTCAGAATTCATTGTTATCTCGAGTTCGAATTTTTGCACGAATCCAATACTTGCCCTATATTATAGGTGCAAGTAAAAATTGAAAGATTAAGAGAGTATTTGATTATCGCTATCATTCATTGATCGCCTCCTAATAACCCTGATGACGTCATCATTTGATTAAGAGTGTTAAGCACTTTACTGCTCTTTACGCTTACTAACTTTATATCAAATTACTAATTTTTCTCTTCTCTTACTCTTCCCTATTCTCTTCAAATAGTTTTATTAGATTAAGATATACTATTAAGATTATATAAGATAAATTATGCTAGATTAAAGTTTTATTATGTTTATGTTTTTATATAAATGCACAATCTTAATAGAAAAGTAAATCGAACACAAAGATGAGAGACAATCACAAAACGACAAACCACATGTAATATATGTATGTATATTCTCTGCGGGAATCCCTTGATGCTTCGATGATAGACGATCGATGTGGAGGAGCAGGAGCGTGCAGATCTTTCACTTCGTTTAGTCCGCGTGTTTAGGTAAAGTTTTTTTTTTTTTTTTTGTATCATCAAAGTCTTTACGCACGTGTAGCACATTTTGTCTAGTTTTTTTTTCCTTTTTTTTTTCTTTAGATAATGACGTTTAATTTTGTAAAGTACATATTTATATAGTTATGCTTTTAGATTTAAAAAATACTAATTCAGGGCTTTTTTTTATATGTTCAGTTTTTTTTTTTTTTTTTTCTCTAGATAACGACGTTCAATTCACTTTTGTAAAGTACATATTTATTTAGTTATACTTTTAGATTTAAAGAATACTATTTCAGGGCTTTTTGTATATGTTCAGTTTTTTTTTTCTTTTCAGGTAGGTAAGTGTATGTAGGTATACGTAGTTTAGGCAATATTGATGGTATTGACTTTACTTTTAAGGACTTTTATACTTTTATTTTTACCACTTTTTATAAAATTTTAAGTTTTTAGATAACTAAGTTTTAGGCACAGTATATGTAGGTAGGTATTTCAAGTACTTATAGAAGATAATACAAAAAGAGATAAAGGAAACTTCTTACATAGTCTGCCAAGCAGAAACGTCCACACTCGTGGGAGGTCGAAACGAAAAAGCGCGATTTTTCAAACCACGCTGATAGCTTACCGCAGGGAGAGTTCGGGGACTTTTTTTTTTCTCGCTTGATTGGCAGCGATTTCCGGGACGCGCATCGTTTTATGTACTAAAATCGTTGGTAAAGATAGGCTGATGGAATTCCACATTGGATGCGTTTTAAAAGTCGTTACAAGGAAATTTCTTAAGCTCACCCTCACAAAACAGATATCATCGCGCCTTGAAAGCGGTAGATGGTATCTGAAAAGGGTTTAGTTCACTGTCGAAGATCTTTAGCGTGATAAGTACCGATTGTCTTTCCAGATAAATTTTCTATAATATAGTAACAGGTACCAACTTTTTCTTTTATTCGTCCTTTCCGAAATACTGGAGAAAGCTTCGCATTGAAATTCCTAGTTGCATCGCTTTGTGAAAAATTCCTGTAAAAGATTTCTTGACCTATTTTGTAAGTTAATGGTTTTGCTCTTAGGTTGTAAGATTTCTCATTAATTTCAAATGCCTTCTTAATATTTTCCCTAATGATGCTACGAATGATTGCTGTTTCCTCATGCCTTGGCAAATTAGCGCACGGTTCAGCTAAAGATTGCAAGTTCCGAAGGACTTTATATTCAGATCCATGGTTTAACATATGTTGACCAAAAACTACAAAATATGGACTAAACTTAAGAGTTTGATGAATCGAATTCCTTAGGGCACAATTTATACTACTCAAATGCATATCCCACTCCCTTTGGTCAGACTTCACATAGGCTCTCAACGCTGCATTTATAGAGCGATTAACGCGCTCACTAGCGTTTGATTGCGGAGAGTGAACTGCTGTGCATTGGTGGTTTATTCCTAAATTAGTAAGAAATGACTCAAACAAATTCGACTTAAATTGGCTTCCATTGTCGGTAAAAACAATTTCTGGAGTCCCAAAAACATCAAAAACATCAAAAACATGTTCTTTTAAAAATGCAGTTACGGTTTTGGTGGTAAACTTTTTCACAGGATGAAGAAATGTGAATTTGGACAAACTATCTAAAACGATCAATATACCAATGTTTCCTTTTTTGGATCTGGGAAATGGACCAATAAAATCCAAATAAAGCTTCTGAAATATTCTTTCAATATCCGGTGGTCTACCCATGGTAGGTCTTAATATTTTTGTGGAATGTTTAGTTGTCTTACACGTTTCACACCCAAGTACGTATTCGCGTACATCCTTAACTAACCCAGGCCAATAAAAGAATCTACGTATCTTTTCTGTGGTTTTCGCAATACCTCCATGAGCGGATAAAGGAATATCATGAGCATTTTTAATTATTGATGGTCTCAATTCAATGGGAACGTATAGCTTCCATATAAGATTTTCTTGCTCGGGATTTCCAGATGAGAAATCATTTCGGTGGTAAATGTATTTATCGACAACCTTATAGTCAGGAAGATTTTCGTCTAATATTTTATTTTTCAGGCTTAAATAATCTTTTGAGTCAAATGCTTCAGAGGATAAGTCTATTTGTTCGAAATTTTCGTCAGATATACATGCTATTTCATCTACCTGGTCAGAAAATACTCTAGATAAAGCATCCGGAACAATATTTGCGCTACCTTTCCTGTGTTCAATTGAAAAGTCAAAGGCTTGGAGTTTCAAAGCCCATCGAGCTAATCGACCCGTTAAATCCGTCTGCCGCATCAGCCAGCGTAAACTTGCATGATCAGTGATCACCTTAAACTGATGTCCTTCGATATATGGACGAAATTTTTTTATGGCGAGGACGGCGGCTAGGCACTCAAGCTCAGTAACAGAGTAGTTCCGTTGTGCTTTATTTAATTTCTGTGACATAAATGCTATAGGCATTTCATCTCCAGAATCGTTAAGCTGAGCGAGAACACTACCTACTCCGTACTGACTTGCATCGCACTGAACTATAAATGGTCGATCGAAATTAGGGTTGAACAAAAAAGGAGCAGATGTAAGCTTTTCCTTTAGCTCATCAAAAGAAACCTGTGCTTCTTTTGTCCAAGAAAACCGTTTGGATGTTTTGAGCAAATCGGTAAGTGGTGCAGATACTGTTGCGAAGTTAGCAATAAACCTCCTATACCAACCTGCCATTCCAAGGAATCTTCGCAATTGCCGCAGAGACTTTGGAATTGGGTATTCGGTTATGGCTGATATTTTGTCTGGATCGGTATGTAAAGATCCATTGCCAACAATATAACCAAGGTATTTCACTTCTTTAAGACAAAATTTGCTTTTTGCTATATTAATTGTAAGGCCAGCTTTTCTGATGTGTAAAGCTACTTCATACAGGAGTTCTAGGTGTGAGTCAAAATCTTCAGAAACCAAAAGTAAATCGTCGAGGTAAACAAAGACCCGTTCTCTCAACGTATGGGGTATGACTTTATCCATTAACCGACACATAGACTGCGGAGCATTACAAAGCCCAAATGGCATCACAGTAAACTGATAAAGTGGTCGGTTTGGTACAGTGAAGGCCGTCTTTTCGCGTGAGTTCACCTCTAGTGGGATTTGCCAGAATGCATCCTTTAAATCTAAGCTAGAAATGAACTCTGCTCTAGGTAATCTGCTCAAAATCCCCTCTATGTGTGGCAGTGGATAAGCATCCTTTACCGTGAGAGTATTGACTTTGCGCGAGTCTAAACATAACATATTGATAATTGATATATATATATAATTGCACATTTCCAATATCGTTCTTTTCTTTTCGGTGTGATTAATCATTGATATATATATTCTTCAACATATTTATTGGTCCTTCGGTAGCCGAATTATTTTATTATTTTATGAAAAAACTCTTTCCCAATTGAACTGCATGTGCATGGTATAATTTTTTTATATACATATATATTTATAGACACATTTGATTTCGGTCGGAAAACCGCGTGTGTGAATTTATGCGTTTGGCGGGAATAGATGAAAAGCGCCTTTGCTTTCGTATATACATATGTTCATTTAATATTCCCACGTTGCGGATTTACTTTTTGATTATAGTGACTCTTCTATAATTTATTAAGGTGTTTCTGCGCGTTTAAATTAGCATCTCACCTGCGAATTTTCATTGATCCTTTCGTGTTCTATAAATTTATTAAAATGAATGCCTTAAAACAAAGACGCGGTTATGCAAAAGGTTGCTTGACACGTGCGGTAGATTTCGTTGCATCTATAGAACAATCGACTACAATCGAGATGCTCGAAATTCGATTAAGCAGAGTGGTAGAAGCATGGTCAGAATTTTCATCGCTGCACAATGAAATATTGCAGCATCTGGAAGACGCTGAGTTAGGTGAATTCGAAAGTGACTTTGGTGCATACGAAGAAAAATATTTTGTGGCACACTCGGGATTAAAAAAGGCCATTCGCGATAGACAATCTACTGCTCAGGCCGAACCTGAGGATTCGATCTTAAAAACTCTTGCTGATCAGCAAGCCGCGCTCTTAAAGAATTTAGATTCTTCGGGAAACACGTGTTCGTCATTAAATCTGCCTCCTATTGTTGTGCCGCCATTTTCCGGTAGTTATAAGGATTGGCCATCCTTCAAAGGTTTATTTCTGGGTGCAGTGGACACAAAAGCAAATCTTACCTCGACCCAGAAATTTCATTATCTGAAATCTTTTTTGCTTGACGATGCGGCTAATCTCATCAAGCATATTTCTATTTCGGATGCAAACTACATTGAAGCATGGGATAGGCTCGATAAACGCTATGACCGGGTGAATTTAATTGTGCAATCGTTCGTACAAACATTTCTTTCACTTCCTACAATGTCTGCTCCAAACGTACAAACGCTCAGAAAGGTTACAGACGGTGCGGATGAAGTGATTCGTGGACTTAACGCATTGGATAGGAATGGTAGGGATCCGTGGTTAATTTATATATTGTTAGCCAAGCTTGACAGTGACACAAAACACGCGTGGGCAGAAGAAATCGGGTCTCGTTATGATTGTTCTATAGACGATTTTCTTGATTTCCTTGAACGGCGATGTGATGCACTCGAATCATGCCAAACCCTTAATCGTTCTTCCACATCTCGGGGAAAACAGTCGGTTCAGATTCGTTCCCATTTAGCCAAAGCGTCGGACAATAATCTGCAGTGTGTCATGTGTAAGGGTGACTACGCCCTATCCCAGTGCAACCAATTCCTAGAGCAAGACATTACTGCTCGTCGTAATTTCGTCAAAGTAAAATCGGTATGTTTCAATTGCCTTCGGACGGGTCATTCGTCGTACAAATGTCGGTCATCGTTTCGCTGTCGAGTTTGTAAATCTCGTCACCACTCTCTGGTTCATCAAGATAATTTAAAAGATGTTCCCTCTTCTTTATCGTCGCAAAATTCAAGTCCTGCTTCTGTGTTACCTTCAACTTCACGCACTGCTTCGCACCAACTTCATACTCCTGTGACCCCTTCCACATCCGCAGCGTCTCCATTGCTTAATAACCATTCGGTTGACTGTAGCGTTCGAAAGCAAACTATTTTGCCAACCATTCTTGCTAAGGTTGCCGATTATCGGGGACAGCTGATTGATTGTCGAGTTCTCTTGGACACAGGATCGCAATCTTCGTTTATAGCTGAGTCATTTGCACAAAGGCTAGCTCTTCCTAGAAAGCGCTCTCGTATTCCCATCATGGGATTATCATCCAAAGAAGCTGGATTTACAAAAGGATGCGTATCCATCCAACTTTTCTCTCGCTATAATTCTACTCACTTATCGGTCGATGTACTCGTTCTTGGTAAATTGACGTCGAATTTACCATCCAAATCCTTTAATGCATCGACATTGGAACATGTTCGGAAGTTGGATCTAGCGGACCCATACTTCAACGTATCCAGTGCTATTGATGTGCTCTTGGGAGCCGACAAGGTCTGGAATATTCTCAACACAGAACAAATACATGAGCTTGAAGGCAATCCCATAGCCTTCAACACATCGTTTGGTTGGGTTATATCAGGAGAACTGTTGGACCCAAATACTCGCAATCTGGAAATCTCTTCGTTCCATTCAACTCTTGACGTGGACGGTCTGTTGCAGCGGTTCTGGGAACTGGAAGAAGTTTCCACTCGTCACGTCAATGATAATCTCAATGATCCAGCTGAACAACACTTCCAAAAAACAGTTTCGCGCTCTCCAGACGGAAAATATGTCGTTTCTCTGCCGTTTAAAACCCCCTCACCAACTTTCGGAGATACCTTGCAGTCCGCGGTTTCGCGTCTACATTCAATGGAACGTCGGTTTCGCAGTAACCCTAACCTACACCGATTGTACTCTCAATTCATGCAAGAGTATCTTGACCTTGGTCACATGCAACTCATTCCTCGCGGTGAAATACACTCTGACACCTCAAAGCAGTTTTACCTTCCCCATCACGCGGTATTAAAAGCAGACAGTTCGACAACAAAATTACGTGTTGTATTCGATGGTTCGGTAAAAGACTCAAAGGGGCAATCGTTAAATAGCCAACTCTTGATCGGTCCGCCTATTCAACGTGATTTAATTGGAGTGTGTTTGCGTTTCCGGCAACATCAATTTGTTTTCACGGCCGATATCGTCAAAATGTTCCGACAAATATGGATCCGTGAGCAAGACGCTGACTATCAACGCATTGTTTGGCGTCAAAATCCTCGTGACGAGATTCAACACTATCGGCTACGAACCGTCACTTACGGAACTGCATCAGCTCCATTTTTATCGGTTCGCGTATTACTGCAACTCGCAGAAGATTATAAGTCAGAGTACCCTAACGCATCTCGAATTCTTCTCCATGACGTCTACGTCGACGACGTTATGACAGGTGCAAGCTCTATCGCAGAGTTGCTAGATTTGCAGTCAGAACTAGTCGCGTTGCTATCGGAAGCTGGTCTCCAACTTCGGAAATGGAGCTCCAACTGTTTGGCTTTGCTCGCGAAAAAGCAACCTGAAGACTGCGAATATTCCTTCGTCGATCCCGAACACTCACAGTCCTTTGTTAAGGTCTTGGGAATGTTCTGGAATCCTGCCGCAGACGTGTTCTCCTATAGAATGGTTCAATCTAACTCATGTGTCTCGATAACAAGAAGAACGCTGCTATCTGAAATTGCTCGGATCTTTGATCCCCTCGGATTCCTTGCTCCGTCGGTAGTTTTGTTTAAGATGATGTTTCAGCAACTCTGGTCTTCTGAACTGAAACTAGTCTGGGATTATCCTCTGCCTCCTGCTATAGCTGATCAATGGATGCTCTATCGCGAACAACTCTCATCTTTCGGGCAAATTCAAGTTCCGCGAAATGTGTTCCCCTCCGGAGGAGACATACAGCTTCACGGTTTCTCTGATGCTTCCTCGCTCGCTTACGCTGCTGTCGTTTATGCGCGCTCTAAAACTATTACTGGTGATATTTCCATAACCATTGTTGCAGCTAAAACTAAAGTGGCCCCAATTAAAACTGTCTCTATCCCTCGCCTCGAACTTTGTGGTGCGTTGTTGCTTGCTCGGTTGTTGACTCTTGTAAAAATGTCGTTAAATGCTAAAATCGTACAAACATTCGCGTGGTGCGACTCCGAAATCGTGCTGCATTGGTTGTCATCACCCCCTCGCCGCTGGACAACCTTTATAGGTAACCGAACAGCAGCCATTCTCGAAAAAATATCCAGATACTCGTGGGGTTATGTTCCGTCAGAGTCGAACCCGGCTGACTGTGCGTCGCGTGGTGTACTCCCCTTTAATCTCATCAATCATTGCCTTTGGTGGAACGGTCCATCGTGGCTGGAATTGGATGATGAACATTGGCCCAAATCAAAACTTTCAGTGAACTTGTTCGAAAATGAAAATGAGGCTGTTAAAAAGGAAGAAAAACAAATACCAAGGCATGTACTTGTCACGTCGTTTGATGGGCATGTCTTGGAAAAATTAATAAAGAGCGTCTCTTCGTGGTACCAGTTGCAACGGATAGTCGCACATTGTCTACGGTTCGCTTCAGAGTGTCGTAATCCCATGTCGACTCGAATTCATCGTGGCTTAAATTACGCGGAAATTAACGGTGCAAGGATAGTAATCTTAAAATTCGTACAATCCAATGAGTTCGCAGACGATATCGAGAATCTACGTACAAAAAACCAACTCCCTTCAAAATCAAAACTCTTGAGGTACTCGGCGTTTTTGGACAATGAGGGACTGTTACGCGTGGGTGGACGCATAAAGCAAGCTAGTGTTTCTTTTAATATAAAACATCCTATAATTCTTCCTAAAACTAATCTGATTTCTTCACTCATAATAACAGACATTCATCAGCGATATTTACATGCAGGAGTATCTGAAACTTTTGCTTTCGTTCGGCAGCAATATTGGATTATGGGGAGCAGAAATCTTATTCGACAGATCATCCACAGATGTAAACAGTGCTTCATGCAGCGCAAACTCACTACCCAACAGATCATGGGTGATCTACCTTCACATCGTATCCAACCGAGTAGACCATTCATAAATACTGGGTGCGATTATGCTGGTCCGATTAACATCAAATTATCCCGTTGTCGTAAGCCAAAGATGTCCAAGGCCTACATTGCGCTCTTCGTCTGCATGTCTACGAAAGCCATACATTTGGAACTGGTGAGTGACCTCACCACTGAAGCCTTTATCGCCGCTCTACGCAGATTCGTTTCTCGTCGTGGGAAATGTAGCAACATTTATAGCGACAACGGGACAAACTTCCACGGAGCTCGTCGATGTCTCACCGAAATGCACAAATTGGTGATGACACGAGCCTACAACGATACAATCGCTGCCGCACTTGCCAAGGATGGCATTGAGTGGCACTTCATCCCTCCTTCAGCGCCACACTTTGGTGGATTGTGGGAGGCTGGCGTAAAGTCCGTCAAACTGCACTTACGCCGTGTTGTTGGGAATTCAGTTTTAACGTTCGAAGAATTGTCTACTGTCCTTTGTCAAATAGAAGCTGTATTAAATTCTCGTCCTCTATGTTCCATGTCTGACTCTGATTTGAATCCACTAACTCCCGCTCATTTTCTTATAGGTGAACCATTCACAGCTGTTCCTGAGCCCAATCATTTAGACACCGCTCCAAGTCGTCTGTCGCATTGGAACCATATCCAGAGTATTATCCAAGGATTCTGGAAAAGGTGGTATATGGAATACTTGACAACACTGCAAGAAAGACCTAAATGGCAACACCGAACTACCAACATCAAACCCGGAGATTTAGTGGTGGTTAAAGAACCCAACATGCCGCCTACCAAATGGTTACTTGGCAGAGTCGAAAGTGTGAACCCAGGAGCAGATAAACAAGTTCGAGTCGCTGTAGTGAGAACTACTTCAGGAACATTCCTCCGCCCCATCGCCAAGCTTGCTCCCTTACCAGCGTCCTGAAACTCGTTCCAGGGGGGCCGGGATGTTTGAAACTAAACGACCTACATCATATTTATTCATCATTGTTATTTATAATAGTTCGTATTTCTTAACGCCTTCAATCTTAATTGTTATTCTATGTTTTCACTTTACCTCAATGCATTTCTTAGAGCTTAAATTCATGTTCTTAATCTATTCTCTATAATCTATATCACTTAAACTTAATCAGTTCTCTGTAACATTTACTTATCTCACGGCGAATTCGCCGCTTTAATATAAGCTCGTGCAGCTTTGCAGCAACAATTGCATTGCGTGTGCGAAACTTGTGGGTGAGCAATTGTTATATTGTGCGTAGAGATCTTGCTCTGGCCCACTTGGATCTCGTTCGTTGAAGGCATTAGATCGGCTAAGTATAAATCATATTTGTATTAACTTGCTAGTACTTAGTAGAATAAACTATATTGATAATTGATATATATATATAATTGCACATTTCCAATATCGTTCTTTTCTTTTCGGTGTGATTAATCATTGATATATATATTCTCCAACATATTTATTGGGCCTTCGGTAGCCGAATTATTTTATTATTTTATGAAAAAACTCTTTCCCAATTGAACTGCATGTGCATGGTATAATTTTTTTATATACATATATATTTATAGACACATTTGATTTCGGTCGGAAAACCGCATGTGTGAATTTATGCGTTTGGCGGGAATAGATGAAAAGCGCCTTTGCTTTCGTATATACATATGTTCATTTAATATTCCCACGTTGCGGATTTACTTTTTGATTATAGTGACTCTTCTATAATTTATTAAGGTGTTTCTGCGCGTTTAAATTAGCATCTCACCTGCGAATTTTCATTGATCCTTTCGTGTTCTATAAATTTATTAAAATGAATGCCTTAAAACAAAGACGCGGTTATGCAAAAGGTTGCTTGACACGTGCGGTAGATTTCGTTGCATCTATAGAACAATCGACTACAATCGAGATGCTCGAAATTCGATTAAGCAGAGTGGTAGAAGCATGGTCAGAATTTTCATCGCTGCACAATGAAATATTGCAGCATCTGGAAGACGCTGAGTTAGGTGAATTCGAAAGTGACTTTGGTGCATACGAAGAAAAATATTTTGTGGCACACTCGGGATTAAAAAAGGCCATTCGCGATAGACAATCTACTGCTCAGGCCGAACCTGAGGATTCGATCTTAAAAACTCTTGCTGATCAGCAAGCCGCGCTCTTAAAGAATTTAGATTCTTCGGGAAACACGTGTTCGTCATTAAATCTGCCTCCTATTGTTGTGCCGCCATTTTCCGGTAGTTATAAGGATTGGCCATCCTTCAAAGGTTTATTTCTGGGTGCAGTGGACACAAAAGCAAATCTTACCTCGACCCAGAAATTTCATTATCTGAAATCTTTTTTGCGTGACGATGCGGCTAATCTCATCAAGCATATTTCTATTTCGGATGCAAACTACATTGAAGCATGGGATAGGCTCGATAAACGCTATGACCGGGTGAATTTAATTGTGCAATCGTTCGTACAAACATTTCTTTCACTTCCTACAATGTCTGCTCCAAACGTACAAACGCTCAGAAAGGTTACAGACGGTGCGGATGAAGTGATTCGTGGACTTAACGCATTGGATAGGAATGGTAGGGATCCGTGGTTAATTTATATATTGTTAGCCAAGCTTGACAGTGACACAAAACACGCGTGGGCAGAAGAAATCGGGTCTCGTGATGATTGTTCTATAGACGATTTTCTTGATTTCCTTGAACGGCGATGTGATGCACTCGAATCATGCCAAACCCTTAAGGGAGCTTTCCAGTGTGAAATTTTCAAAAAATCGATTTTTTTTTTTTTGCTTTATCGAATAGTATACACTCTTCCGAATATTCCCTGAAATTTTCATGCCGAAATTCAAATTATTTCGGTTACTGTACAGCATTTCTTGGAAGAAGGAAACGGAGCGCTACACCTAAAATTTCCTCACTTGAAACTTTGAACGCGTTTTTCTCGAAACAGCATTTTTCCAAACGGTGTCCAACCTGGAGGGCAGAGTTTTAAAGCTATCGAGTTGAATTTTTTACACAATATTCTTAACGTCATTGTTTATCGGGCTATGGAAGCTTTTTTTTGTTTTTTGACATCTTCCTATTTTTTGGTACAAAAAACTGCCAAAAAAAAATGCCAAAATCGATACTTTTTGTTCAAACCGGCGCCATTTTTGCAAAAAAAAAAAAAAAAAGCCTCCATAGCCCGAAAGCCAATTATATACCGATCAATAATCTTTTTGTGTTTTTTGTTTCCGATCAAAATTGTGGCCCCCAACGTGGACACCACATCCAAGTGCATTTTCTGCAACAATTGTTACATCATTTTTATAGATATTAATTAATAAATAAATCGATCTTTAAAAAATTGTTTTGTATTCTTCAATACCCAATTAATATACAAAAAAAAAACCAGACCGATTAGATTATTTTTTCTTTAAAAAAAAAAATCGCCAAAAACAGCGATTTTTCGGGCTGTCACACTGGAAAGCTCCCTTAATCGTTCTTCCACATCTCGGGGAAAACAGTCGGTTCAGATTCGTTCCCATTTAGCCAAAGCGTCGGACAATAATCTGCAGTGTGTCATGTGTAAGGGTGACTACGCCCTATCCCAGTGCAACCAATTCCTAGAGCAAGACATTACTGCTCGTCGTAATTTCGTCAAAGTAAAATCGGTATGTTTCAATTGCCTTCGGACGGGTCATTCGTCGTACAAATGTCGGTCATCGTTTCGCTGTCGAGTTTGTAAATCTCGTCACCACTCTCTGGTTCATCAAGATAATTTAAAAGATGTTCCCTCTTCTTTATCGTCGCAAAATTCAAGTCCTGCTTCTGTGTTACCTTCAACTTCACGCACTGCTTCGCACCAACTTCATACTCCTGTGACCCCTTCCACATCCGCAGCGTCTCCATTGCTTAATAACCATTCGGTTGACTGTAGCGTTCGAAAGCAAACTATTTTGCCAACCATTCTTGCTAAGGTTGCCGATTATCGGGGACAGCTGATTGATTGTCGAGTTCTCTTGGACACAGGATCGCAATCTTCGTTTATAGCTGAGTCATTTGCACAAAGGCTAGCTCTTCCTAGAAAGCGCTCTCGTATTCCCATCATGGGATTATCATCCAAAGAAGCTGGATTTACAAAAGGATGCGTATCCATCCAACTTTTCTCTCGCTATAATTCTACTCACTTATCGGTCGATGTACTCGTTCTTGGTAAATTGACGTCGAATTTACCATCCAAATCCTTTAATGCATCGACATTGGAACATGTTCGGAAGTTGGATCTAGCGGACCCATACTTCAACGTATCCAGTGCTATTGATGTGCTCTTGGGAGCCGACAAGGTCTGGAATATTCTCAACACAGAACAAATACATGAGCTTGAAGGCAATCCCATAGCCTTCAACACATCGTTTGGTTGGGTTATATCAGGAGAACTGTTGGACCCAAATACTCGCAATCTGGAAATCTCTTCGTTCCATTCAACTCTTGACGTGGACGGTCTGTTGCAGCGGTTCTGGGAACTGGAAGAAGTTTCCACTCGTCACGTCAATGATAATCTCAATGATCCAGCTGAACAACACTTCCAAAAAACAGTTTCGCGCTCTCCAGACGGAAAATATGTCGTTTCTCTGCCGTTTAAAACCCCCTCACCAACTTTCGGAGATACCTTGCAGTCCGCGGTTTCGCGTCTACATTCAATGGAACGTCGGTTTCGCAGTAACCCTAACCTACACCGATTGTACTCTCAATTCATGCAAGAGTATCTTGACCTTGGTCACATGCAACTCATTCCTCGCGGTGAAATACACTCTGACACCTCAAAGCAGTTTTACCTTCCTCATCACGCGGTATTAAAAGCAGACAGTTCGACAACAAAATTACGTGTTGTATTCGATGGTTCGGTAAAAGACTCAAAGGGGCAATCCTTAAATAGCCAACTCTTGATCGGTCCGCCTATTCAACGTGACTTAATTGGAGTGTGTTTGCGTTTCCGGCAACATCAATTTGTTTTCACGGCCGATATCGTCAAAATGTTCCGACAAATATGGATCCGTGAGCAAGACGCTGACTATCAACGCATTGTTTGGCGTCAAAATCCTCGTGACGAGATTCAACACTATCGGCTACGAACCGTCACTTACGGAACTGCATCAGCTCCATTTTTATCGGTTCGCGTATTACTGCAACTCGCAGAAGATTATAAGTCAGAGTACCCTAACGCATCTCGAATTCTTCTCCATGACGTCTACGTCGACGACGTTATGACAGGTGCAAGCTCTATCGCAGAGTTGCTAGATTTGCAGTCAGAACTAGTCGCGTTGCTATCGGAAGCTGGTCTCCAACTTCGGAAATGGAGCTCCAACTGTTTGGCTTTGCTCGCGAAAAAGCAACCTGAAGACTGCGAATATTCCTTCGTCGATCCCGAACACTCACAGTCCTTTGTTAAGGTCTTGGGAATGTTCTGGAATCCTGCCGCAGACGTGTTCTCCTATAGAATGGTTCAATCTAACTCATGTGTCTCGATAACAAGAAGAACGCTGCTATCTGAAATTGCTCGGATCTTTGATCCCCTCGGATTCCTTGCTCCGTCGGTAGTTTTGTTTAAGATGATGTTTCAGCAACTCTGGTCTTCTGAACTGAAACTAGTCTGGGATGATCCTCTGCCTCCTGCTATAGCTGATCAATGGATGCTCTATCGCGAACAACTCTCATCTTTCGGGCAAATTCAAGTTCCGCGAAATGTGTTCCCCTCCGGAGGAGACATACAGCTTCACGGTTTCTCTGATGCTTCCTCGCTCGCTTACGCTGCTGTCGTTTATGCGCGCTCT
Organism: Chalcosyrphus nemorum; assembly: GCA_949716465.1. Lineage (NCBI taxonomy): Eukaryota > Metazoa > Arthropoda > Insecta > Diptera > Syrphidae > Chalcosyrphus > Chalcosyrphus nemorum. The sequence continues at coordinate 3,053 of CATIXX010000088.1, read as the reverse complement.
AAAACTATTACTGGTGATATTTCCATAACCATTGTTGCAGCTAAAACTAAAGTGGCCCCAATTAAAACTGTCTCTATCTCTCGCCTCGAACTTTGTGGTGCGTTGTTGCTTGCTCGGTTGTTGACTCTTGTAAAAATGTCGTTAAATGCTAAAATCGTACAAACATTCGCGTGGTGCGACTCCGAAATCGTGCTGCATTGGTTGTCATCACCCCCTCGCCGCTGGACAACCTTTATAGGTAACCGAACAGCAGCCATTCTCGAAAAAATATCCAGATACTCGTGGGGTTATGTTCCGTCAGAGTCGAACCCGGCTGACTGTGCGTCGCGTGGTGTACTCCCCTTTAATCTCATCAATCATTGCCTTTGGTGGAACGGTCCATCGTGGCTGGAATTGGATGATGAACATTGGCCCAAATCAAAACTTTCAGTGAACTTGTTCGAAAATGAAAATGAGGCTGTTAAAAAGGAAGAAAAACAAATACCAAGGCATGTACTTGTCACGTCGTTTGATGGGCATGTCTTGGAAAAATTAATAAAGAGCGTCTCTTCGTGGTACCAGTTGCAACGGATAGTCGCACATTGTCTACGGTTCGCTTCAGAGTGTCGTAATCCCATGTCGACTCGAATTCATCGTGGCTTAAATTACGCGGAAATTAACGGTGCAAGGATAGTAATCTTAAAATTCGTACAATCCAATGAGTTCGCAGACGATATCGAGAATCTACGTACAAAAAACCAACTCCCTTCAAAATCAAAACTCTTGAGGTACTCGGCGTTTTTGGACAATGAGGGACTGTTACGCGTGGGTGGACGCATAAAGCAAGCTAGTGTTTCTTTTAATATAAAACATCCTATAATTCTTCCTAAAACTAATCTGATTTCTTCACTCATAATAACAGACATTCATCAGCGATATTTACATGCAGGAGTATCTGAAACTTTTGCTTTCGTTCGGCAGCAATATTGGATTATGGGGAGCAGAAATCTTATTCGACAGATCATCCACAGATGTAAACAGTGCTTCATGCAGCGCAAACTCACTACCCAACAGATCATGGGTGATCTACCTTCACATCGTATCCAACCGAGTAGACCATTCATAAATACTGGGTGCGATTATGCTGGTCCGATTAACATCAAATTATCCCGTTGTCGTAAGCCAAAGATGTCCAAGGCCTACATTGCGCTCTTCGTCTGCATGTCTACGAAAGCCATACATTTGGAACTGGTGAGTGACCTCACCACTGAAGCCTTTATCGCCGCTCTACGCAGATTCGTTTCTCGTCGTGGGAAATGTAGCAACATTTATAGCGACAACGGGACAAACTTCCACGGAGCTCGTCGATGTCTCACCGAAATGCACAAATTGGTGATGACACGAGCCTACAACGATACAATCGCTGCCGCACTTGCCAAGGATGGCATTGAGTGGCACTTCATCCCTCCTTCAGCGCCACACTTTGGTGGATTGTGGGAGGCTGGCGTAAAGTCCGTCAAACTGCACTTACGCCGTGTTGTTGGGAATTCAGTTTTAACGTTCGAAGAATTGTCTACTGTCCTTTGTCAAATAGAAGCTGTATTAAATTCTCGTCCTCTATGTTCCATGTCTGACTCTGATTTGAATCCACTAACTCCCGCTCATTTTCTTATAGGTGAACCATTCACAGCTGTTCCTGAGCCCAATCATTTAGACACCGCTCCAAGTCGTCTGTCGCATTGGAACCATATCCAGAGTATTATCCAAGGATTCTGGAAAAGGTGGTATATGGAATACTTGACAACACTGCAAGAAAGACCTAAATGGCAACACCGAACTACCAACATCAAACCCGGAGATTTAGTGGTGGTTAAAGAACCCAACATGCCGCCTACCAAATGGTTACTTGGCAGAGTCGAAAGTGTGAACCCAGGAGCAGATAAACAAGTTCGAGTCGCTGTAGTGAGAACTACTTCAGGAACATTCCTCCGCCCCATCGCCAAGCTTGCTCCCTTACCAGCGTCCTGAAACTCGTTCCAGGGGGGCCGGGATGTTTGAAACTAAACGACCTACATCATATTTATTCATCATTGTTATTTATAATAGTTCGTATTTCTTAACGCCTTCAATCTTAATTGTTATTCTATGTTTTCACTTTACCTCAATGCATTTCTTAGAGCTTAAATTCATGTTCTTAATCTATTCTCTATAATCTATATCACTTAAACTTAATCAGTTCTCTGTAACATTTACTTATCTCACGGCGAATTCGCCGCTTTAATATAAGCTCGTGCAGCTTTGCAGCAACAATTGCATTGCGTGTGCGAAACTTGTAGGTGAGCAATTGTTATATTGTGCGTAGAGATCTTGCTCTCGCCCACTTGGATCTCGTTCGTTGAAGGCATTAGATCGGCTAAGTATAAATCATATTTGTATTAACTTGCTAGTACTTAGTAGAATAAACTATATTGATAATTGATATATATATATAATTGCACATTTCCAATATCGTTCTTTTCTTTTCGGTGTGATTAATCATTGATATATATATTCTCCAACATATTTATTGGTCCTTCGGTAGCCGAATTATTTTATTATTTTATGAAAAAACTCTTTCCCAATTGAACTGCATGTGCATGGTATAATTTTTTTATATACATATATATTTATAGACACATTTGATTTCGGTCGGAAAACCGCGTGTGTGAATTTATGCGTTTGGCGGGAATAGATGAAAAGCGCCTTTGCTTTCGTATATACATATGTTCATTTAATATTCCCACGTTGCGGATTTACTTTTTGATTATAGTGACTCTTCTATAATTTATTAAGGTGTTTCTGCGCGTTTAAATTAGCATCTCACCTGCGAATTTTCATTGATCCTTTCGTGTTCTATAAATTTATTAAAATGAATGCCTTAAAACAAAGACGCGGTTATGCAAAAGGTTGCTTGACACGTGCGGTAGATTTCGTTGCATCTATAGAACAATCGACTACAATCGAGATGCTCGAAATTCGATTAAGCAGAGTGGTAGAAGCATGGTCAGAATTTTCATCGCTGCACAATGAAATAT